>JAGQAX010000019.1:23680684-24880684 GCA_019142605.1 Cephalopholis sonnerati
ATGCCTTTGTGGCTCTGATATTTTCAGTTACAATTCTAATCCTGAGGGCAACAGTAAGCCTGGGTTTAGCCCGGGAGTATCTCATCAATATTTAAGAAGCACATTCAGTGGTGTAGCAGGTCTGACGCAGTCTGGCACCAGTGCTGAAAACCCTGAATTGGAATCGACTGCATCAACAGTTCACACAGGACAAAAAAAAAGCGCATGTTTTTGTTTCAGTTTGTGCTGAATTTAAAATCTTATTTTCCTCAGAGCAAGATTGTCTGACAAATATAGCTTTACTTTTTATCCAAGGCGAGAGTTGCTGTTGAAATAACAGATGAGATATACAAGCGAAACAGTTTACCTGCCTTGTTTTACTGTGGTATCAAATGTAATATATCAGATTCCCAGTGTTTGCCATCACTGCTGTCGACATTGTTTCAGTCCTGCGATAAACTGAATGGCAATAAAAACACTACAGACGTGATGGCAATAAAAATTTGAGTGTTATTGTCAGCATTTTTTATGTTGTTATCAAGGTTTTAAATACAGGCTGATAGCATTTAGCTACAAATCATTTTTTTTTACCCTGCTGTAGCGCTACTTTGCATTACAAGAACGTGCAGTTTAAAGGCACATTTCACCTCAAAATCAAAAATACATATTTTTTCCTCTTACCTGTAGTGCTATTAATCAGTCTAGATTGTTTTGGTGTGAGTTGCAGAGTGTTGGAGATATCGGCCGTAGAAATGTCTGCCTTCTTGCCACTATAATGGAACTAGATGGAACTCGGCTTGTGGTGCTTAAGTGCCAAAAAATACATCTGAAAATTCAACAGCAATGTCTCTTTCAGAAATCATGACCCGGTACTCAAGATAATTCACAAAACCTTGTTGTGAGCAGTTTCATGTAGGAACTATTTTCTTTCTACCGAACTACACCACTAACTGTGTCACCATGCAGAAGGAAGCCATACACATACTTATCGATGAGAGGCCTGTGCTCGTGACCCTACCACAAATCTTACTGAAATGCACACAGAAAGATAGTAGTGTATTTTCCTATGCTGAAGGTATACATTTTGTTACATACATACAATGACACACAGCTGGTTGAATATGAGCAAAGTTTCCCTGCTTCCCTTCACTGGTTCCTGTACAGCAGGGTCGGTCTTGTTATAATCATTACAAAGCAAAAGCAGCATGTGTATACATTCAGTAGGCTATATCTTCAGTAGCTAGCTAGCTAACCCTACACTTTTCAGGGTTTGATTTTGGTTTTGGAACAGGGAAGAAACGTATATCTTTTTCCAACCTCTCCAGGTGACGAGTATCATTAATACACGACGTGCCCCAGGCACAACATTTAGCTCCAAATCCACAAAACCAGCCTGAAAATGAAGGAAATCTGAAACGACTGCATTAGAGTCAATGGAGCACAGCTGTGTTGTTGTTGGACCCTGGTCTGAGCCGGCCAGGTGCTACGTTATGATTGGCCAGTCTGCGTCCGGGGGCGAGACTTAGCAAAGGGTCACTTCAGTGAATTTAATTAGTTCATATGTGATTATTTAAAAATGAAGAAAAATAGTATTAGCAAGCTAAAGAACATAAAATGAAGAGGACCACATCCCCCTCAATATTCTGAACGTGTGCTTTGCCCCCCCCCTTATAAAAACATGAAAGTGCAGAGACTTTTATTTTGACAAAATTAAAGACATTTCCACCATAAGCTGATGCATAAAAGGTATAATTTGTGCATTAAAAATCACCAGAACACAGGAAATTAAGTGTTTGACGCTCAGAATTTCCTTTAGGGGGAATGCATTCATAAATAAATTAACAAATGGGTGAGTGTCTGCCAAAACAGGTGGGTGACTAATCAGAAATGTCTGACTTCATGCGAGCAACAACTGAAATGGAGGCTGATCAAAAAGTATAACAACTCTTACACACAAAAAAACGCTCAAAAACGCTTCCTTTGACACTGTATATCTGTGTTTGTTGTCTTTTTATCCCCCTCTTACTTACAATTCCCACTGTTTCTGTCTCTGTCTCATTTCTCTGAAAAGCAAACACAGCTCTCCTGATAGCAAGAGCAGCACCGTTATCAATTACTCCCCGTCTCTTGCACCAAATAACCTCCCTGCAGACACAGCACATTTTCCTGGCCCGCAGAAAGAAAGAAAGAGGGAGGGAGGAAGAAAGGAAGGAGGAAAAATGGATAAAGAAAGAGTGAAAGACTAGAAGAGAGAGAATCAGAAATAGAGACAGAAGGAGCAGGACAGCATAAGAAAGAGAGAAAGACAGAGGCAGGCATAGGCATCTATATGAGGAGGTAAAAAAAAATGCTTAGGGCCATAAACATTATATAGCCCTTCTTAGGCTGGGCTGGATGATAAGAGTGCTGCTTGCACATTATGGCTTTATATATTACAACATGACAGCTGGACCGAAATGACCTGCTGTGTATGTGTGTGTGTGTGCCAGTGTGTGCACAGAATGTGTTCTCATTCGACCCTGCAAATACACTCGAGCATGCACAGCAGCTATATAATAAGAGCGGCAATACAGGAAACACTGTTAATGATGATTACTTGGGCATCATCCAAAATGTGAGCAAGCAACGAGTTCATTTCTGGACTCCAGTGGGTGGTTGATTACTGAACACACACACACAGTAGATATAGGTGAGCTGTTACAACAGGTGAAATGCAAACAATGACACAGCAGAAAATGAATTCAAGCACAGCTAATTCACTATTGAGTTTAAAAGGATGTTGCAACATTAAAGGAATACTCTACGCCCCAAATGACTATGTATATATCAGTTACTCACCCTGTGTTATGCTGAATTCTTGAAGAAGACTTTCTTAAGTGAGCAAAGAATCCAAAAACAGAGAAAATCCTTCAGAAACTGAGGTCATAGGGGTCCACATTGAATAACAGCAAAACTATTTATAAAAATCTGTTAACAAACTCTCACACAGCTCGTGCAGTAAAATCCAAGTCTCATTTATCCAGTTGTATGTTCAGTACTCAGCCCTTTCTGACAGGGCACTGAACTGAAAGTGAAACTTATCTATGCTCTCTTCAGACCTCATTGGCAAAAACAGTAATTTTACCTCACTGAACACAGGAGCTGTTGGTCTACTAATGCCGCAAAAAGTTGGTTTGTTTGTGTTATTGTGTGACTTTGGCGTTTTCAAGGGTTAGTTTGGATTCACCAAAGTCATACAACAACACAAACAAACAAACAATTGAGGCAGTGGTAGACCAGCAGCTCCTGTGTTCAGAGAGGTAAAATTACTGTTTTTGTCAATGGGGTCTGGAATTGAGGAGAGCATCAATAAGTTTCACTTTTACGTCTGTTAGGGAACCACTGAGCATAAGACTGGATAAATGAGACTTGAATTATACTGCAGGAGTTGTGTGAGCATTTGTAAACAGATGTTTTGATATAGTTTTGTTTAACACAGTCATCTGTCTTATTATCAAGAATTTTCTTCTTTTTTGGATTCTTTGTTCAACAGAGTAAGATTAAGTTTCTTTCACATATTCAAGTAACACAAGGTAAGTTATTGATATGCAAATTTACATTTTGAGTTGAAGTATTCCTTCTGTAAACCACTAGCTAATCATATGGACAGGGAAACCAAACTAAATGTCCCACAAATGTAGCAAACAGCATGCAGAGACACGTGAACTGCATGGGATAAAAAGAGAAAGCAGCAGAGAGTAGCAACAGCAGTTTAAACAAGGGAGTGGAAAAACCCAGCAAATAGGGATCAGCCTCCTGCTATGTGCAAATATTTGTTGAAAAATTTGTCTCACAATCAAATTTGTTTTACTACTTGCAAACCATAGCACCAGCTGTACACTGACTTTCCTGTTTGCTTGTTTCTCTCCACTGTATAAATCACATGTATATATTAAATCTAAATCTGTTTGTAATTGCATTAATGTCTGCTCTTAATTTTTTTGTGTGATTACATACTTACATAAAATTAAAATATATGTTTTCTGCATCCTTTTATAACTTGTTTCCCTACAGCCTGACATATTTGTTATCTTTGGATAAGTATACACTGACTAACCCATAGTAACAGACCTAACTAATGGCAGAGGAAATACTATCAGTTCTTTACATATATGAAAGTACAAATGCCACAGTATAAAAATACTTTGTAAAGTCAGACACTGGTATTTTTACTCAAGTGAAACTACACATATTACATATTAACAGCTAAATGTACTTAAAGTTTCAAAAGTAAAAGTACTTGTGCTAAATTCCCCTTTGCTTTCACAGTGTTATACAGTTTTGCGAGTTTAGTGGTCATATTTTTATCTATAATAGTCATCGAGCATCATATTTTATAAGATGGTCATATGTTTTTGCATGAAAAATCTTCAGATTAACTTATAACTTAAGCTGTCAAATCTGTACTTAAATTTTGTGTTTAAATATACCGTAAAACTTCAATTAGTAGCCCAGGCTATTATTTTCTTAAATCACTGAACTCAACAGGCTTATATTTGGGACAGGCGGCCACATTGCACAGGCCTTAAATTCCTTTTACATGGAAATATTGTTTATTTGAACCAGTGTGAATATTACTTATATAAACAATTAGTCTTCGAATTGCATATCATGTACGTGTTCTACTATGATGCTCAATTTATGGCACTCGAGGATTACAGCACCCTGCGTACTGATACAACACCACTTTATCCTGTTAAAACAATACTCATAACTTGGATTAATTTTTATGGAAACCACTTTCAATTCTTTTGATTGGTGGACACTTACGGACTTAAGGAATATAAATATCTTACCAGGTAATCAAGGAATAGACACATATTTTTGCTATGACAGCTTCAGAAGAAGGGAGTCACTTCTTGTTTTTTCGTCATGCCGGTGAATATGAATTAATTACAGTCCTCTTTGGTGCTTGTGGTTTCGATAAAACAAATTGAGCCAAGCTAACGACATGTAGCAATTCCATGTTGACAAAAGCTCAAACATCTATATCTGCAGGTGCAACCTAAACAGCTAACGTTAGCTCAAGTAGGTAGTCAACAATCTGGTTTTATGCATCCAAAGAACTTCTATAAAAATAAACTACTTGGCAACCAGGTCAGGCTTCTAATTGAGACAGAGTTTTATTTGTGAAAATGTGTAGCTACACCAGGCTAGTATAAGGGACTGGGCATTTAATTGGGACTAGGCTTTTAATTGAAGTTTTACGGTACTTAATTACTTTCCACCATCAAACTAATAACCCTAAATGTAACCCTAGTTCTACAACATCATGCCAGCCCTAACTCAGAGTTAACTCAGACCTTTCAAGAGGAATGTCAACAATTTGGAGGCTATTTTGTCCAAAAAAAGAAGCAACATATCCCTTGTTTCCTCTTATAGTTACACTCTGCATTTATTTGTACGTAAATGCCCCGACAGCACATCTCATAGGCTTCCCCTGCACCTCTCATTCTCTTCCCCTCTCTCCTCTGCCTTTTTTCTGCCTCCTTCCATGGGCTGAGCCAACGCCCAGTTGCTGCAGTGCAGCTCACTTCCCCGTTTCCAAAAAACTCTGCCCCCTCCCTCTCCCGTTCTGAACACCCTTGCCTCTCTGTGTCTCTCTACCTCCTTACCTCTGTCTCGCTGCAGTGAGGCAGAGACGGGGCAATGGGACAGTGGCGTGAGTTCATTTGTGCCACTCAACAGCTCAAAACTGCACTGCCCTAAAAACAGAAAAAAAATGTGCATATCTACAGTTTGTGGTAAATGATCGGTCAATAAACATTTTGTAGACTCTCTGCTGTAAACCGTAAACACAAGATAAAAAGGGACAAGCTGAAACACTGCAGCAGAAACAGATCCAACTTTATATTACCTCCGCCTCCCTCCCCTCTGCTGTGACGAACCTAATGACCCCTTAAAAGACTCACGCAGATCATCTAAATGTGTTTAAGTTCAGAGTGGTTTGGGGATGTTTTTTCTCTGAGACTTTAATGACTTAAAGAACTTTAATGACACTCTATTAGTGCTTTGTATTTATTTAGTGCTGTTATCTCAAAAGAAGTTTTAGTGTGGTAAAACAATGTTATATAAGTCAGTGCTGGGCCTTTGGCAGCAAATGAAAAACAACGAGACACAAGAGTTAGATTGAATCTTCTGAGAAGCATGAGGCCATCACAGAGAGTGAGGAATAGTTTGGGACATTTTACTGGGATTAATGATGGAAAAGGAAGAGATATTCCTTCAGAAGAGAGAAGGCCTTCATCTGTATCTCATACAGAAGAGACTCCCAGACTGCACTACTTTTGTCTTGTGAGTCTGACTGATGTTTGCAAGAAGAGAAGAGAGAATTGTGGTCTATCTATATCTGTTATATTTCATGGGATGTATAAAGGGAAGTGGTTACAGCGTTGGAGGCGGTGCCTGGTCATTCCTATAAATGCTGCTCAGTGGTTTATGAAGCCAAAAAAGTCGTCTGATAACCTGAATGGGGATAAAATAATTTAGTCGTGCAACTCTTCCAGACTTCCAAAATGTTATCGGACTAAACAGATCAAATCAGATCAGTCGCATCAATGCAGATCCTCCGCTGTAACCTACTTAACCTACACCGTAGCCTGACATGCACCTCCCCAGAAATGTCACTACATATCGCGGCAATGCAGACCTCCTGTCTACTTTTGTAAGCTGAAACCATTTCCCTCAGTGGAAACAAGCTTTTATTTACTTTAATTTCACAGATGAGAAACAATTAATTGTGAAGACAATAAAGCCTCCACAAAAATAGCATTTTAAGTCTTGCGTGTGATTTATCCTGGCTTCATATGAGTAGGGGAAATCTGTTTGTCGCTAGGCTAATTTATACAATGTAAATTGCTATAGGCTTGTGCTAATAATGTTAGCATGTTGTATTTGTCTGGAAAACGTGTTTAGTATAAGACTGTTGTTTTGTCGGTGAACCTTGTGAGTTGTAAAGGAGCTGAACTTTGTAACATTATCTTTGTTGAATGTTGCTGTTGTCCCTGGCTTCATATGAGGGGAGGATCACCAGCTGCTAGGCTAATTTATACAATGTAAAATGCCATAGGCTTGTGCTAAAAACATTAGCATGTTATATTTGTTTGGAAAACGTGTTTCTTATAAGAAAGTTGTTTTGTCGGTGAACCTTGTGAGTTGTAAAGGAGCTGAACTTTGTGACATTATCTTTGTTAAATGTTGCTGTTGTCCCTGGCTTCATATGAGTAGAGAAAAAGTCTGCTAGCTGCTAGGCTAATATATACAATGTAAAATGCCATAGGCTTGTGCTAAAAACATTAGCATGTTGTATTTGTGGGCAAAATGTGTCAAGATAAAGACAAGTGCTTTGTCTGTGAATGCTGCGAGTTATAGTGAAGCCGATTTGTGTACATGTAATTGAAATGGTCTCTATTAAGACATGTTTAATGTGTTTTGGGTGTGTTTTGAATCAACTAAACTTAACAGCACTTCACAGAAACCCTGCCACTGACCAGTGCTTTGAAGATGTAACTGCAGAGCGACACAGACACACCACTGCACAAGTAAAAATGCTCACAATGGTGTAGGCCACATGAGTAGGCTCTGCATAGAGCTGAGGCACAAGTATATATCTGTCTATGGGAAAATGTCTTTTTGCTGACTATGCTAAATTGGCTTCAAAGCCTGTTGCTGTTCCTAGGGGCTTGATATTTCCATGAGTAGAGTTCTGCTCCAACCCTGACCTTAGGTGGAGTTTGTATTTGAGTTTTCAACCTCATCTCACAGTCATATCCACTGATTAAAGATGATACGATTCAGTTAAAAGTCCAAGCTCAAGAGTGAACTTTCACCCTGTTTAAGTGTTGTTTCCTACACCCTTTAGTCACAACACTAACTACACATTTTCTGGGTACCCTTTGGAGTACTTCATGTGTTGATGTTTCTTCACTGTTTAGTGCGTGATTGAAGATTTACATGTATGGACAAAAAAAACACATGGGTGATGCAATACCCTACCTTTTAAACTGATCAGGTTGTGGGAGTACAACGCCATCACCAGATAAATGTTAGCATTGTTTTCTGCACACCAAGGAATATATTCATTATTTGTACGTTATTATGTAGCAAATGTTAGTCAGACATCTCATGTTTTAAATGTTTATTTCAACAGCAGAACATAGATAGACTTTGATGTCTAGATTCTGGCCTCATCGCTCCCCGCAGATATGTTTACATGAGATATTAGGGGGTGATGATTAAACATTTCCCCCCCTTAGCCTGAGCCTGCAGGTGGATGCTGGGGTGGAGGTGGGGCTGTAAGAGCAAGCAGCAGTACTGATGCAGGGCAGCAGCAGCATAGAAAATGCAAAGGGAAGATTTTGCAGCTATAATAGTCTGCCAAACTGGGAGGGTGTGTTTTGTAGATGGCATATGGAGAATGATATATGATGTGTGTGTGTATGAATCAGTGCAGCTGGAGTCGACTGCCTGAACCAGCTTACAGGTGTCGCTCCATAAATTGAAACTTAATGTTTTAACAGCGCTGTGGTTGATGTGTGGTTATGTTTAGGCACAAGATATACTACATATGAGTAGGAAAAGATCATGTTTGGGTTGGAAAAAAAACCCAGTTTGGTGGCACTATCCCACCTGGAAATGCAGCATTGCCTTGGTTAAAAACAATGGCTTTTTGTGGCACTATCCACGTTGGAAAAACAACAAGGACATGCTAAAGAACATGCACGTTTGGGGGCTTAAACGCTGCTGTAAAGAGCGATGACTTGCTTTTGTAGCTTAGTGTGTAAGGTGAAGGGGAGGTGTCATGTTGCCTTCTGTTAGATCATGACACACCCTGTCCTATCCTGTCATATCCATCATGTCCCATTACATCCCTCACATTCCATCACTCCCTGACCCTTCCCATCACATTAAATCGCGTCGCATCATGCTGCGGCATGACATAAACCGAAGATTACAGCTGCAATAAACAAAGGCACTTGCTTTGTCATACTGTGGGCAGCCATTTGAGGAGGACCAGACCTCTACATCTCAGCTGTACCTCCTAATCTATGGAACAAGGTATTTGCCGTTGCAGTTTGCAGAACCACTGCAAAGCAAACACATTTACTGTAATGTAACGCTTGTAAAAAAAAGTGCACAGTCGATGAGCATTGATCGGGAGCAGCGCGAGTCTTGTCCTCAAGTGCTCTTGAGCTGCTCGCTCAGGCCCTGCCAGGGTAATCCAAGCCTCAGAGGTCGCAGAATTTCCCGGCAGGATGAGGGAGGCGAGGCTCCAGCCCTGCTCCAGAGCAGAAAGAGACAAAGTAATGTAGCTCTGATTTCAGTGATGAGTTTTTAGAGTTGATCAACACCTTTCAGTGCGCCTCGTATTTTTTCCCACAAACAACCAGAAACTTGGATGCTGCTTGGAGGCGTTAAGAGAAATCCAATAACTGTTTTTAAAAGCTGATAAATATGCAAGCTGCACCATCATCAGCTGCTTACTGAAAGGGCTTTGACAATGAAAAAGGAGACTGTATTATAAGCGATGCAGAATTGCCGCGTGCGCTAGTCTCCTCATCAGCATTTCAGATGGAAAGAGAGAAAGTTTGCATTATTCTTCTCCTTGACAGGAAGCTGGTCTGCAGTATTGTGGCGTCTTGGCTTCCACAGGGGTGACTCTGAGATAATTTTTGGGCGCCCGCCAAGAGCTTTTCACCCCCAAGCACTTTGATTCTCACAGAGTGGGTCTAGCATGCCCATCTTCAATGATCAATGGTTCCTAATGGAGGAGCAGTCATGCACAGCATGAGATTTAAAAAGGACAGAGATTCTGAGCCTTTTTCTGAAGCCATTTTCTTTGTGGCAGCATAAATCAATTGCCCCAATCTAATTGTTGTTATCCGCTGAAACGTGTAGGAGTCATCCCAAGAATACGTTGTAAAGGTTTTTAAACTATGCATGTGCTTTCAACTCTAAAGGAAAGGTTTGATATTTTGGAAATGTGCTTATTTGCTGTCTTAGACTGGAGTTAGATGAGAAGATCAGTGTCACTCTCATGTCTGTACGCTTCATTTTAAGCTATAGCCAGGAGACATTTAGCTTAGCTTAGCATAAAGATGAGAAACAGGGGAAACAAGTAGCCTGCCTCTGTCCAAAGGTCAAAAAATCATCCTGCCAGCACTGCTGAAGCTCAGTAATTAATGTTGTATCTATACGTACAAAACTGAAGTGGCAACTTGACAACTTGTTGCTTTATCCAGGGTTATGTGCCCTACTATTTCTTGTTGGGGCTACTTCATAGTGACTTCCTGGAGTCACTGCTGGTTGCTTGGCGATGACAAAACCAGGAAGTGAGTGCAGCTGGCCAAGAAATTGCCCCGCACATACCCCCTGTAAAGCCACAAATTGTCATTGTACCAGTCTTGTCGCCAAGCTATGCTAACCATCTCCTGGCTGTAGCTTAATATGTTATAAACACCAAGACAGTGCACTTCTGAAAAGGAACCAACCATTTAGATTTAGGGGGATGTAGTGCCATCTAGTGGTGAGGAATGCACATTGCAACAAGCTTAAACTTCTGTTCGTGAGAATTCCTTCAGTGTTCATTGTTCAGGAGGTTTTTTACTAGAAACCGAATTATCTGCAGAGGTCACTTCCTCTCCAAAACAAAGAGACCAAGTGATTAAACCAAGTAAAAATACTGAATAAAGCAATTTCACGTCACAGAGAAGTATTTTTCTGACACTGTTTGGCACGTTCGAGACAGGCCACTAGGCCAGCATCTGCTTATATTTGCTCACCTTTATTCTCTTATAATTTAAGATCCAGACATTTACAGGGTTTTTACCGGATGCTGAATTATCCGCAGAGGTCTCTTCCTCTCCATAACAAACAGATCAGGTGATTAAAACTGGCAAAAACACAGAATAAAGCAGTTTCGTGTTTATAAAAAAAAAAAAAAAAAACATAAATTCCTGTGTTTGGTTTGTCCATTATGGGCTACTGTAAAAACATGGCAGTGCATCATGGCAATCTCCATGAACCTTCTCCCTACAAAGATATAAAGGACTCATTCACAGGTAACGAAAACACAATTCTTATGTTCAGGTGATTATACAGTAAAGAAAACCTACTTATTATATTCTATTTCTGCCTAAATATCCCCTTAAACTCTACACACTGAACCTTTAAATCTCATCTTCAAAAGTACTCTTCATTCTTGTTAAAAAAAAAAAGAAATCTGTCAGAGCTATTATAAGCATTTCAAAATGCGGCAGTGTCAGTTGTTTCTCGTTAATATGAGTTAACATCACCCTCCATTTCAATTTTCATAAATAAATTCAGCATCATATCACACGAGAAGTTTTTTATATTTGTCAGTTTATTCCCTTTGTGGCGATTAAACGTGGTAGTAAATATATCTCAGAATGAAAAACACACCTTCCCCTTGTTCACTGGTGCAGCAACTGAAGTGCTGAGCAAACTCAAATGCCTTTTTTGTTTCACTGTTTTTCTGCATTGGTGCCCTTATATAGCCATGTATTATTTCTGCCTGCAGGGCATTGCTTAAGAGAGCCAGCGATACAGATCTTCAAAGGGTTATACCATGACTTATTGTTAGTGCTGAGGTTGCTTAATTACACTAGATGATATGCTACACAAATGTCACATTGTTTTTGCATTGCTACACAGTTTTAAATAAGTGACACAAGATAACACCCCACAAAGCACAGAAAAGGAGGAAAGGAAATAAGAACACAATTAAGGGTGAAAAAAGCTGAGATATTTCTCATCATCATAATTGTTATTATTATTTTACACCTTGGTCTTGACAGCAGTTTTGTAGCAGATATTTTAGAGTGTGTGCTCCTGTTTCTGTTAAATACTGTCTTGTCACTGTCCTGTGTGGCAGAGTCATATATTGGAACTTTGCTGACACCTACAGTTTCAAATGTGCAAGTGTGTTAAATTATGTGCCAGTACTACTACTTCTGCAGTGATTGTAACAGTAGTAGTGACATTGGTTGCTTTGGTAACTGAAATAGTATAGAAAAAAGAAGCAGAGAAACTCCCCCTTATGAAACACTACCAAAAACAATGATGAGGTGATACTGAACCACTAGAGGTTGCACTGTTCTGTGAATCTCTATATAATGTACTTTCATCTGCTGTGGGATGGATGTGTCAGGCCCCCCCGGCCCACACCTACAAAACGTCACTTGAATATACATGTACCGATCGGGAAGTAAATATGACTACATTTTTTTTTTAATTACAAAGACACTAAAATGATTACAAAGAGAGACTAAATGACTAAAAGAAATGCAAAGCAATTACAGAGACTCAAAATTACCATGAAGAGACACACAACAACTACAAAAAGACTCAAAATGACTACAAAGAGTGGCAAAATGAAAACAAAGATATTCAAAATGACCAAGGAGAGACACAAAACAACTACAATGAGATGCAAAATGACTACAAAGATACACAACATGACCTCAAAGAGACTCAAAATGACTAAAAAGAGACTCAAAATGGCCGCAAAGAGACACAAAACAACTACAATGAGATGCAAAATGACTACAAGGATACTCAAAATGACTAAAAAGAGACTCAACATGACCACAGAAAGACACAAAACAACTACAAAGAGACTCAAAATGACTAGAAAGATACTCAACCTGACCTCAAAGAGACTCAAAATGACCACAAAGAGACACAAAACAACTACAATGAGATGCAAAATGACTATAAAGATACTGAAAACTACTAAAAGGAGACTCACAATGACCATGAAGAGACATAAACAACTACAAAGAGACTCAAAATGACTAGAAAGATACTCAACATGACCTCAAAGAGACTCGAAATGACAAAAAAGAGACAAAAAATAACTAAAAAGACACTCAAAATGACTACAAAGATACTCAACATGAGCTCAGAGAGACTCAAAATGACCACAAAGAGACACAAAACAACTACAATGAGATGCAAAATGACTACAAAGGTACACAAAATGATTAAAGATATGCAAAACAAACTACAAAGAGATTCAAGATTACCACAAAGAGACACAAAACCACAGACTGATGTGTAACATCTATAAAGAGATGCAAAACAACAACAGCAACAATGCTGAACAACTCTTAAGTCTGAGTGTCCTGGTCCTGTGTAGGAGAGGTGATGGGGCTCTCTGTGTGTCTTGCCCAGGGGCCCATACTCCGCCCACGAATGTATCATCTTATAAAAGTCAATATATTGACTGTATTTAAATGTTAGAGTTGTTACTGTGATCCAAGTCTCATATTTCTTGTATACTTTTTTATGACCAGAATAAAGGTTTTAAAAAGTAATTTAAATTACAGCCCTGACTGTAGCAAACACACATTTAATAACACCAAATTAATAAATAATTGGACATGCTGGAATATGTAGCTGATGGTGCCTATTCCGAGAACACGAAGGGAAACATCACATCAAGGTGAAGAGAAAGTCGTGCCCTTTGTTACTGCACTCACAACATCTTTCCCTATTTCAGAGATGGCCATGGGTTTTAGATTGGACACAGCAGCACTGGCTGAGTCCCAGAATTTTTTTTTCTTTGCTGAGGGAAGTGCAAGTCATAGTCAAGGGCAAAGACCAGTGGACACTGAGTTTGCTTTGGAGTCAGGCCAGATGGCATGTGACACAAGTGGAAAGACACTGCAAAACCGTAGGGCATTTCAGGGACATTTAAAGAACATATCCAAAACACATATTTGTATTTGTGCAAAAACTATAAGAATAAGAAAGTACATACAGAAAGAGCAAAATCTACTCATATGACAGATAGATATAAAAATATCAAAAAACAAACCAAAGAAAAGATTATAAATAAAAACTAGATTTCAAAGAGAAAAACATGTGGAAATCACCACTTTATCTAGACGGATATATCAGATTTTCTGTTTGGATACAATGACCAAAATCCTTTTTGATGCAGAGAATTTAAATTTCGAACCAATTATTAATAACCACCAAAATAATAATTTCATTAGCCCTCAAACAAGAAATCTGCCATGATGCACATACTGTAGGCCTGATTTTTATCATCACATAGAAATGAATGTGAGTCAGTACACTGTGACATCAAAATCTTATGAAGGGCAAATTACTATGACTCAGTACATGGATGGATTACTGAACGGGCCTGCCAGGCACAGGCCCAGGGGCCTAAATCGTTAGGGCCTCCCCCTGGCCTTCATCTGCAAAATGTCACTTGAATACACAAGTACTGACCTAGAAGAGACTTGAAATGACCACGAGGAGACACAAAAAGACTCAAAATGACTACAAAGAGATGTAAATAACTAGAAAGCGACTCAAAATGAGCACTGATAGACACGAAATGACTACAAAGAGACTTTAACATCTACAAAGAGACTCAAAATGAGCACAAAGAGACACAAAATGGCTACAAAGAGATGTAAACAACTACAAAGAGACACAAAATGACTACAGAGACGTAAACAACTACAAAGACACTTAAAATGACTTCAAAGAGACACAAAATGACTTCAAAGAGATGCAAAACAGCTACAGTGAGACACAAACAACTACAAAGAGACTTAAAATGACGTAAACAACTACAAAGAGACTCAAAATGACCACAAAGAGACAGAAAATTACTTAAAAGAGATGCAAAACAGATGCAAGGAGATACAAAATGACTACAAGGAGACATAAACAACTACAAAGAGACTCAAAATGAGCACAAAGAGACACAAAATGACTACAAAGAGATATAAAATGACTATAAAGAGACACACACAACTACAAAGAGACTTAAAATGACTTCAAAGAGACACAAAATGACCTCAAAGAGACAAACAACTATAACGAGACTTAAAATGACTTCAAAGAGACACAAAATGACTTCAAAGAGACACAAACAACTATAACGAGACTTAAAATGACTTCAAAGAGACACAAAATGACTTCAAAGACACACAAAATGACTTCAGAGAGACACAAACAACTATAAAGAGACTTAAAATGACTTCAAAGAGACACACAATGACTTCAAAGAGACACAAACAACTACAAAGAGACTTAAATGACTTCAAAGAGACACAAAATGACTTCAAAGAGAAACAAACAACTACAAAGACACTTAAAACGACTTCAGAGAGACACAAAATGACTTCAAAGAGACACAAACAACCACAAAGACACTTAAAATGACTTCAAAGAGACACAAAATGACTTCAAAGAGAAACAAGCAACTACAAAGAGACTTAAAATGACTTCAAAAAGACACAAACAACTACAAAGAGACTCAAAATGACCATAAAGACAAACAAAATGACTACAAAGAGATTCAAAACAGCTGCAAGGAGACTTGAAATGACTACAGAGAGACACAAAATGACTTCAAAAGACACAAACAACTACAAAGACACTTAAATTGACTTCAAAGAGACATAAAATGACTTCAAAGAGATGTAAACAACTACAAAGAGACTCAAAATGACCTTAAAGACACACAAAATGACTACAAAGAGATTCAAAAGAGCTGCAAGGAGACTCGAAATGACTACAGAGAGACACAAAATGCCTACAGGGTCCTACCTGGAAAATGTCAACTCAAATTACCAACCAGGAAGAGGCTCAAAATTGCCACACATTGTGATGCAAAGGAACTGCTGCAAAGGACACATAATAACTACAAAGAGGGACCGAAAACCACCTTTAAAGTTCACAAGTGCTGTCATAGCAGTCCCTTTATCTGACATGGTTGTACACGGAGGTGAAACTCCTCTAACAATTCCACAGTTATATTAATGAAAACCAACGTTTTCAAAAAGCGACACTGAAACAAGGGAGATACAGAAATATGTCTGTTATGAGCAATAACAACTAGCTACCACCTGATGGTGCTGTAACACAATGGACATGACACGGTCAACGACATTGCAGTGCAGTTTGAGTCTTTAAATAGCAGTGATGTACTTGTACATCTCAGCACTGTAGAATCATGAATCACCATCCGAGAGACACAGTTTAATCTACTCAGGAATGTAGAGCGTGTCATGCTGGCAATAAATATTACACTTTCATGCTATACCATATGTCGATTGATGAACCGTGACTTCAATGTTTCTCCTCAAAATAAAGAATGAGATTACACATATTTCACTCCTGTAGCCTCTGCTGCGTTGTAAATCTTCCGCAGCAAGCTGAATATTCCCAAAAGCACTCAGGAGAAAATTGGAAGTGCCTTTATCTATTTTGCTTACAAAATATGTAACACCCTGCCCAAAGATATTAGAGTGGCTGACGCAGCAGACGTCCTTTTAAAAAAAATGATCCTGTTTACAAATCTTCCAGTTCCCAGCAGTCTTTTAATTTAATTAGTGTTCAGTGATTGTTGTGGAGTACAGTTGTTACGTGGTCATATTGTTAAAGTGAACCCAATCACATCTTGGATGATTCCAGTAAGAGTCTACTCGTGCTGAAGTCCTGTTTAAAACCAAGATGGACAGCAACAAACCATGAAGGCCTGCATATGTATCTTAATGTGAATTTCTGATTTCACTACACCCTCAAATCGTTTTGTGCAGATGTCTTCATTAAGTATCAGAATATGAACATTTATGCTGCTTCATCATTTTCCATATTTAGCAGGCCACAGTTTGGCTCAGGAGCAGGTGGAAGCAGATCTGACCCAGAACCAGTATCGTCATTGTTTTCATCAATGGTAGTTCTCAGCACCATCTGCTCCAATTCATCATTTATATTCAGTGTGTGACGTCACCACTAAACTGCTCTTCCTCACTCTTGTCAGCAGAAATATAGTGTCCTGCTGTTATCTATAATACAACACAAGCCCTGCCAGCACACTAAACCCCTAGCTTGAACTTAATTCCATTTAATGATTTATTTATTTTAGATTCATGGATTTAAGTAATCCTTTTGCTAATGAATTATGTACATGTCCACCCATTAATACAGGCTGACTACCACACTGGTTTGTTATGCAGTGCAGTGGCAGCGTGACTCATAATCTCAGGGTTCAGTCTCAGGCTGAGACCACACCCTCACAGGTATGGATTATATGGGCTCAAATAATTAACCTAAAATGATACACTATGAAATAACACATCCATAATTACGCACAGATATCATGGTAAGCAAGTTTTAAATTACTTTATGTGCATTGCCCATCCATTATCGCATTGTAAGGTTAGCTACTTGAAAACGTTAGCTTACAAATGCTAGCTTGCGATAGCTTAATTTTTACTTTAAAATATTACATAGCACAATGAGGAACTGATGTTACCAATTGTTAACTAGCTAAAATAGCCTAAGTTTAAAAATTCAAAACTAATTTTAGCTTGCACAAATCTGTGTTTATGTCAACCAGAAATGTTAACGCTAGCTCGGTTGCTAGCGGTTAGCTTGCGTTGCTAGCTAGCACCTAGCATCAGCAGTAGCGGCTAGTTCAGCGAGCTAGTCAGTTAGCATAGCACGATAAATGCTAGTTAGCAGCACAAGCTAGCTACGTAGGAGAGTATGCTAACTAGCATAACTGCTAGCTTGCTACCAAGAGTTTTGGAGCCGTATGATTTTATGGCAAACATGTTGCCCTAGTTAAGCCCCAGATAATGTCCCTGTTAAATATGAGGGGAATGATGTTAGCATTAATGATAAAATATGAGATGCACACACATTAAGTTCAAGGGTACTCACCCAGTTATTAGCTAGTTATTAGCTAAGATAAAGCTACATTGTGGGTCCAAATGCAGACCTCATTCCTGAATACCTTAACTTTAGGTTTAAGCTTATTTATTGTCATATGAACAACAATTACAAGAACAGTCCTTGCCATTGGAATACATAGGTCATAGACTCACTCCAACAATGCAAATTATATTTATTAATAATAAGTAATAATGATTCAAAACACAAGTAGAAACAAAACAAGAAACTAAATATAAGGGTATAAAGTAGTGCAAGTTAAAATAAAGGATATATTATAACATACAGTATGAAGTAAGTGATAAAAATCAGTAGTTAACAGGAATGTGCTGTGGTAAAATGTATGCTTAGCATGATTGAAATTAATATGTATATACAGAGGTGCAAATAATTTAAAGAGAGGTAAAGTGACATGTTATTACTTTTTCAAACTGGCGTGAAAAACTGAAAAAATATTTTGATGCTATTGTTAACAGGATTAGGAGAGTGCATCAACATGGTCCTAGTGCAAAGGTGCATGCACCACCTGGATGTAAACTCCAATAGCAGTGCTATGCTAATTAGGGACACACGACATTGGGTTCATCTGCCGATTTTCGATATGCTAATATGTAACAACTTATTTGACTGATAACCAATACTGATAGCGATATATCCACTTTTTTCTCGACCTAATTGTAATGTCAAGTCATCAAGTCTCTTCTGTGGTGGAATAATAATATTATGCATGTATACGCTTATCATGACAGCCCACCAGCAGATGGAGACATAAAATACAACAATTTTCAATGTATCTAATATTCATTTATGCAAAATTTTAAAAAGCAGTAGTTCATTTTAAAGCCGCTGTTGGCCAACACCGGTGACTTGCCGATATTATCAGCATGTTGGCCGATTCGGATCATTCATTTTAAGTCATTATCGGCTGATAGTGATGACATGCAGATATTATCGCACATCTTCCAACATGTGACCTGCATGCAACCTTACAAACAGTGGGCAAAATTGTAGACTATAGACATTTTCTCTCTCATAATAATGTGCCTACTAATATTATTCCGCCACTGGTTGGCAAGAATAAGCAGCATTCAAATTTTCCCTAAAAAATAACACTTTTGGGGATAGGATTAGGTTGGATCATTGCCATGTTTTCATAACAATTAGACTGCATAGCAAACAACTGAGATACATGACCTCTCCTCTAGCAAGAAGTAGGTTAATGACAAGGGCAGCACAAAGACATACCTACAATGGACTAATCCTTTCATTATAGCGTCCAAATTTAAGTGACTGGTCATATAAAGAACATTAGCCTGCCAAAGATCATTGGACACATTACTAAATGGACTTAGACCACAATGGGAGCATTAATCCCCTGCACTGAAAACCTTTGCCTATTTAGTCTTTATGAGGTGCTCATAACCTTGAATGTACACATGCATCTCCTTGAGGGTAATTTCTACGTGGAATCTGGAATAATCAGTCTGATTACTTTGACAGCTGTTTCCCAAGACCTTTCAGCTCAGGCAAAACCAAGAGTGCAGTGGAGGTTATGGCTTTATTTTGTATATTACCTCAGTCCTAATAGGTCCATTAGCATCCGGCATAAGAAAATACAAAGCTGTCACTCAAATTGATGCGCAGTAAGATGTTTAACCCACACACTAACAAACAATTGCACAGATGCACACAAACACTTGTAGTAAGGGGTTACACTACTTGGTACAAAATGTCCTCAGGCATACTGTCACTTTTGAAGACAATATCAGATTTTAATATTCACATTTAGCCACTCTTTTGACTGTCATATCACGCCTTTTGGCTTAAAGTAATAAATGTATCTGGTGCTAATCTCTTGGCAAATGTCATCCATGAATATAAAAGGTATGCAGTCCTTGTCTTGTCACATGCTGCATGTTACATTGCAACATCATTCTGCAGAAAGATGATGTTGCAGGGGCGAGGGTGGAGAATAAATGAGAGAGGGAGAGTTGCTGAGCATCATCTCTCTGATGTGGAAAATTGGGCTACAGACGGCTAATACATCTTATGACTGGAATAAAAATGTAACTGTTAAGATGACAACAAAGAGATGAGTCATGCACTATTTTCATACTTATTGCCTGATGGATGCAATTCATTTGTCAGTCACTTTTTTGCTTGCGATGAAAGATTATGCCATTGTAAGTTCATGCATTGAAACTGAAACGATCAGAACATGTTACAGGAGTAAGTATCCTGCAGTGAAAAATGATACATAGCTATAGACAAGTAAGATTTTATGTAGCAACAGATTTAATTTGCAGTAGTCTATTGTGTAAGACAGCAGATCATTTTAAAGATTATTTTGCATTCTTAAAATTTATTTAGGTTTCACAGCAATTAAGTGCATCAAAACAAACAACAGTTATAATATTTCTGCCTTTATCATCTTTAAATTGTCTGTCCATGCTGTTGTTCACTATCTGCTACTGAATTGCAACATCAAACAACCATGCATGACCTCCCAATGTGACGGAAAGAGGGAAAGTGGTGGAATGAAAGGGGAGGGAGAGGACATGCAGTTTTTATGAAGCATTCATGTTGTTGATGTTTTCCCCCCCTGTCTGCCTCTGACACTAAAACATGAGGGAAGTAGGCTAGTGTGGATCTTAATGTATGGCACCATGTTTCCTTGCCACCTCAACGTCAGCCTCCTATGGTCAAAAAGTGACCAAGCTGTGCAGAGAAACATGCCGCAGACGAACGAGCACTCAGATATTGTGTATTAGATTAAAGATGATACCCATTTCTAGTTCACAAGCTCCCATCTCTCACTGCTGTTCTTTCTCTCCATCTGTTTCCAGGTGGGAGGTGCCATGGTCAGAGGGAAGATGTGCGAAAAATAATAATTTGAAGGCATTCCTCAGCTTCGGCTCCCTCATCTTTTGTACCTGACTTATGCGAGATGCAACAACAGCTATTGTGAGAGAGAAAGCGTTTAGCAGAGGAGACAACCGGAGAATGAGGCAGAGCAGCAGGAAGAGGAGGACATTTGACAGATAAAAAGAGGGAGCTCTGCAGCAGGATCCCCACCGTGCCTGAACACAGGACTGCGTGACTGGTCTGTGCAAGCAGAGGGAGAGAGGGAGGAGAGAGGAGAGAAGGGAGGAAGGTAGGAGAGAAAGAAGGGGGAGGGGAGGCAATTCAGCGCAGTGCAAGCTGACTGGATGAGTAGCAGCCGCGGCACAGGCAGCAGCATCAGCACCACTAGCTGTAGCATCTTTCTTTGTGGCTGCTGGAGGCTGTCTTGTGGCTGCCGTAGCATCAACATCATCCCCACACACACGTAAATATCTGGACACAGACGTTCCCGCTGCCTCCTTCATACACACACATGTCGTGGTGGCCACCGAGGAAGAGGTAGTAAGTGACGGGGCTCGGGGGACAGAGGGACACAGGAAGAGGAAACAGGGACGACTGGTGGTAGTGCCAACGAGAAAAGGGCTGGAGCGACGGCGACTAGAGCAGCAGCAGCAGCAGTAGCAGCGGCACCATGGCGCAAGCCGCTAAGCAGCTCCGTAAGACCAAGGACCTCGCAGAGGCCGCCGCCCAGGAGCAGCGGGAGAAGGAGGAGGAAAAGATAAAAAAGAGGAATCGATCCAGGGACCGCAGGCGCAAGGTATGGCTGGCTGTCTCAGGAGACAGGGGAGGTGACGGTGTTTCATACATCCATCTATCCCCCCTCTACCTGCTTTTCTCTGTGTCTATAGGATTCTCTCTCTCACTGCATTTATTGTGCAAGACTGGTGAGGATGCAATTACACATGTATAATTACACAGTTGGTCTTGTGGCCTCAGCTGGTGTGTGCGTGTGTGCATGTGTGTGTAGGCTAACCAATCAAGCACATATGCTCTGGTACACGTTGTGTTTGCTCGGTCAGATATTAAGCTGTGGGGGAAGGAAAAGGAGGCTGTTAATGATGATAGTGTGCCATCAGAGGTGTGACCAGTGCAGGCTGTTGGTTAAATAACAGGTTAAGTCTTTTTCTTTCACAAGCATTTGGGGGGATTTCAGCCTTACATGGGTGCAGCTCATTCATATTAATGCAATGCAAGTTCAGTGTGCTGCACTTACATGTATTTTTATGCATATAATCCCATCACCATTAAAACGCACTGCATGCACGATTCTTTCCCACGAAGCTGTGTTGCTCTTAGATTTGGTGTCTTCCCCCATATTACAGATTTTTTTTTTCATTGGGGAAGATGTAAAATGGAGGGGGAAGATGGAGGTACACTCTAATAATAGATGCAATTTTAACCCATCTGTATATGTTCTTTTGGGGAGCATGTGTGTGCTACATGTATTGTTCAATCAAGAATTCCAAGCTAATTATATAATATTTGCTGCCAGTAATATTTGTTCTAGAGAGAATTAATATTTTAATGTGTTGTCACCAACTAGGCACGCAGAGTCTCATCCTGTGGGCATGGGATTTCTCATTCACCCCTACGACTCACTGCTCCCCTGCTCTCTCCCACACTGGCTGTGCCTTTAGGTGTAGATTTTATTGGGGTTGTGCCGCCTTGCACTCGTGCTTGGCGGCACTGGAATTATGCATACTCTATTGTAAAAGGTACTTGTTGAACGGATTAAAAAAAAAACTTCAATGAATTTGATCCCTGAGTGGAATTAGCAACATTATGCCATGTACAGAGGCTCAGTGTTCAACGCAGTGCCAGCTGTTAATTGCTTTCTGTTTCTTCTGCAATATGTGTGTGCACATACTGATGTGGAGTTGGTGGCAACAGGATAGACAGGTCTAGACAGATGTGTGTGTGAAACATAGAGAATTAGTATTTGTCCAAAAGACAGACACAAGAAGATTTGCAGAGAGAGCTTGGGTGCTCATGAAGTGAAAGCCTTTTCATGTATTTAATATTCTTCCAACATAAAACACATTGTTTGTCCCGACCGCAAAGCTGTGTGGTTTGCTAAGGGTTTCCGAGGCCATGCATTAGGCTTTTAGCTGTGTGTTTTACTGGTGTACTCTTCACCGAAGAACCTGGCAAAGTGTATTGATGAAAATGTGGTGATGCAGTGAGGTGTTATATTCTCTACTGTAACATGGAATCAGCTGTGTTAGCTGTATACTGTCAGCCAAATAGGCCCTCTTTAATATCCCTTTAGGCACTATCCTTAGAAATTCTTAACCAAAAATGGATTCTTCTAGGTAAAATCATACAATTTGAATTGATTTTAAATACATAACAATATGCAGAATGTGATTCTATCATAAATTGGATTGCATTGGACATTGCATGAATTGGTTCGTCACTTCCCGTTTGTTGTGCAACCAAGAGTTTGGTGTTGGCAACTTATATAAGGTTGACTTAAGTTTTAGTTGTAAATGTGATTAGGCAGCAAAAGCAAGTTTGCTGAGTTATGTAAGCTTTTGGAATTACTACAGGTGTGAACACTGAACAAACTGAGCTGAGAACTGATGGAGATAAAACAGTAGACATTTATTCTGTCTCAGCCAGACAATGAACTCTACAGGATACACATAACCGTGTAAGATTTAGATTTACGATAGAATATGTAACTTTTCCGCATTGTTGAGTTGTGTACTTACATTATCCCAAATGTTTCCAACGATGTTTAAACCAAGAGAAATTTTGATTTTAATCAAGTACATGGTCCATGTCGCTGTCACCTGTCAGTGGCGTCACATCCCCTTTGGGTACGCGTCAGGGTTATGGTTGTCTGCCAGAAGCTGCCATAAAGGGATTTTTTTATCCAGTTCAAGCCATATTTTTTACAGTACAATTTTTAGATCTTTGATGTTTTTAACTCAATATTTTAACCTGATGAATGATTTAAGTCATTGAACATCTGGATCTTCAGTTATCAGACAAACAAGCTGAGCAAACGTTAGCAACAGCTTGGCTCTGGCTCAGTTCTCTGAACAGCATCAGAGAAACCATTTATTTGTATTTGAGATGAAGAAACTTCTGCAGATAATTTGGCTCCCAGTAAAAATCTCCTGAACATTCGGATCTTAAGTTATTAGAGAAAAAAGTGAGCGCACATAAGCAGGAACTGGACTAACAGCCCCTTTGCACCAAACAGTGTAGGAGAAACACAGATTTTTAATGTGAAACTACTTTATTCAGTGTTTGTACTGGTTTAAATCACCAGGTCCATTTGTTTAGGAGGAGGAGACCTCTGGGGATAATTTGGCTCCCTGTAAACACCTCCTAAACAATGAACATTGAGGGAATCCTAACAGGGAGACACTGACTGCACTGACAACCTTCCTCTGTCTTGTTAATGTTTTGATAGAGAAGCAGTTATAGCTCCATGCCACAGCAAACACTTTGAGTGACAGACAGGCTTCTTCAGCCAAGCAGCATAACGAAACACCGGGGAACATCTTCTTCATCACCGATGGAGCCAGTCGATAATGAAGCTTTTGCCAAATCCAGTTGGAAGAACAGTGAAAACATCTTTTCCTCCAAGAAGCTCCACTTGTGCATACACTCGTTCTTGTTTATCCATCGTTATGGACTCTATTTCAGCAATAACTTCACTAATTGCTGTGTTTACTAACGTTATAGTTTGCACTTGTTTCGAGAGCCACCATTACTGTTCTGCAAGTCATGGCCTGTATGTACATTATCAACTACAATGTAGTCCCCTGGCTAAGTGTGTTGGCAAATATGGTCCGGATCTCTGATTGGCCACGATTGGATTGTAATTCTGGAAGGTGTTTGGGGTGGCAAAGAGTGCAGACTGATACAGAAAGCGAAACAGAATGTTGAGCTCGTGTCATGAGGTCGATCTTACCAGGCTACGGCGGTGAGGCAATGATCATGTGAATACTGTGAATGTTGACCTTTTAATCAGACTTGAAAAGATGGCTTGTGTTCACTAAATTTACAGTAAGTCTGTTTATAAGATGGGGACTTCACAAGAGACACAATTCTTTGGTCGGGCAGCAAGTAGATTTACTGAGTGGCAAGATGTGCCATGTAGTAGATATTTTGCTGTACAGTTTCCCTTTGTTAATGTCTGGTTGTTTAAGGCCATTGTGGGCAATGAGCAAGAATGCGTGATGCAATATTGCAAATTTGGATAGGTGTCTTGCAAGTATTTAATTTACCAGAGTGTCCCTGAGCTGATAGTCACTGCAAGCCAAATAAAGTCAAGAGTATGAATGCTGTTTTACTTCTAAGTAGATATAATTTGATTTGTGAAAGCCAGATTCAGTGCTACTTAACATTACTGCACTTAGCTGGCATCCACTTAAATTCATGCTGTTAAAGTTTGCTTCTCACGTTAATTTTGCTGTTCAAAAATCAATGTTTAAAATGTCCTTAATGCTTAGTTGATCCATAAGAAGTCTTTATCTCATCTGGCTCAAGAGTTCTTTTGGCTCCACTGTTGTAAAATCCGAGCACAATTACTCCGTACAAAAAAAAAAATTGAATATACAGGTTTGTCTTTTTGCCTGTAAGATCATGTTAGTGATCAAAATGAATTTGCTGTACATATAGCACTGTAAATCAGCATGAACTCTCATCGATTTGTTTCGGTTTTCTAAATAAGAGGATGAAAAGTAATGTAGAACATCAGTGTTATTGTTGTCTGCAGGATTTCACAGCTTAGGGCACATTTGATGCAGCAATAAGGAAGAGTTTGTTGCAAAAATAAACCCATCTCTGCTTCACTGCTTCTGTCTGAGTGGCCTTTCTCCCTCACTCTCACCTCAATCATCCACCATGCCACTTTGTGTCTCTGTTCTCTCTGTATCTCTCCCTGAATCTGTCTTTCTTCCTCCAGTTGATTGTTGTATGCACCTAAAAGGAACGAGGAAGCAAGTCAAAGAGACAGAGAGGGAAAGAGGAGGCACAGGCAGGTCTTAATGTTCTGGGGATGTTAATTAGCTCCATTCGATGTAAATCAAACTCGGCAGCATGGCATCTCTCTTCCCTACTCCTCCCCTTGCACAAAGGTCATCCACTACAGTGCCAACAGAGATCCTATCATAACTCTGGATGGACTGGACAGTAATGTAGTTATGGAATCTGCAAAGAAAGTGCAGAGGCATTCTGCTAGCTCGGCTGGTTAAGGTGAATGCCAACGACCTTTGTCATTTACTTCTGCCTTTCTTATCTTTCCTCTCTTTCATCACATATATCTAAAGAATGTTAAAAAAAATCTTTGAGAGAAAAAGAAGAGCAGAAATGTCGCAGAGGCAAACTGAATTATATAACGAAATATTTTTTCTTTTGCATTGCGGTAAGTGGTGCCATGCTGTGTAAGAGAACCACTGTGATCAGACCTGATAGGAAATAACAAGATAACAATAAATATACTTGTATTTAAATGTCTTGTGTGTCTACTTCATATTTTCTTCTCAGTCCAAAAGAGAATTTTATTTGTTGCTCATCAAAGAGATAAAATCAGCAGGCAGTTTGAAATCCGGTTAAATGTAATGACTTGTACCATGTACGGAATAAACTGTGGAGTTCAATGCTTGGCTGCATTGACAATATGTAGTCTTGCCTCACTGGCTGTCACTACCACTGTGGATCATTTTCTGATTATACTGCGGCCACTGAGTCATCATTGATTATTGGCATGTTTACTAGTCACTAGTCACAACAGAACAATGACTGTCATTGATTTATGCTTCTATGAATTAGGGATGTCCTGATCATGTTTTAATGGCCCTGATCGCCATCTGAGTCCTTTAACATAGGATGTCTGCTGACATCAAGTCCGATCTGGTAGTTATATTTACCTAAATAATATATACCCAACAAACACCTTATTTTTCGCATGCGTTTTCATCCAAATACTAAAGGTCTTGGTTCAAGACTATTAAATCAATAAGCTTAAATTATCTAAGACATAGTTCAGATTTTTTTGAAATGGGGTTGTATGAGGTGCTTATCCATATTCAATGTATTACTGTCAGTACATTACAATTGATTCACATCCAGCTTAGAAATACAGGCAGGAGCACTGCCGGAGAAGCTAAGCAAGACACTGCTGTGGACAGGGGCAGCAACAAAACATATTTTAGATACTTAAAAAAAGGCCCACTATAAAAAAATCAATATTACTTTAAGTGTATGCTACACTGAGAACATTTTCACTATCACATAGTCCCTTTCCCTTGGCACTACAACTGTAAGATTCCTGTACTCCTACACATAAGCGTAGCTGTGCCTACGGTTGAGAAAATGTAGTGCCAAAGGAGAAGGCTTTCTGATGGCAAGGTAAAGCAGTAAAAATATATTCTCAATATAGTGTCCACTTAAACTGATGTAGAGTTTTTGGGTATGCCTTTTTTGAAGTGACTTAAATACATGTAGCTGACCCCTGTTCAAAGCTTAGCTTCTGTGACAGTACTCCTGTCTGCTTTTCCAAACTGGAAGCGTGTTGACTGACATCTACAGTAGGTAACAAAGGTGTGGACTTGGGTCACATGACTAAGACTTGCGTCCGACTTCAGCCACAAATTTGATGACTCTAGACACAACTTGACAAAATCAAAAAAGACTTGCAACCATTGGCTCATGACTATACCTAGATTGGAGCCTTTTGACTTGCAAATACTTGATATCTTTCCCTAAGCCCAAAGATTGGAAGGTATGCTAAGGTTGATGATGTCATATATAACATCAGATTACTCTGTTTTCTATTTTTACAACAATTATATTTACAATATACAACAAAACAGAACAAAAACATACAATTTAATAGTGCTATTAGTGCCCTGAGATTAGCTTGTTTCAGGCCCACTGTGGAATAGGTTAGATTAAAAATGACTGTCAAATAATGCTGATGTAAACGTAAATATGACTTATATATGACAGTTTAATGTCAGCACTAGTTTTTGAAGATTAATTTCAGTCGCCCTTGTTTTAACAAATGTCATATATTGTTACTGCGTTGTTAAAATAGCATTACATCGTGTGAAGAGCACAAAATTACTTGTTTAGGAAACTTAAAGTTTAGGACTTGACTTGGAACTTGAGTGCAGAGACTTGAGACTTTCTTGTGACTTGCATATCAATGACTCGGTCCTGCCTCTGGTAGGTAATACACTGAGATAAATACCTCAAACAACCCCAATTCAAGCAATCCAAACTATCCCTTTCATATTACATAAGTTAAAGTTTAACTGCAGAATGCCATGCCTGAAACTGAATTGTTTGCACCATGGTGGAACAGAGTGAAGCCCCTTTCCTCACAAATGATCTTTGGCCAAACACAGACACCAGCTTGCAGAGATCACTCAAACCAGACCACAGACAAATGTATTTTTGGCATATAATTAAGTTACTTATGGAATTAACATGAATTAGTTACAGCTGATATGACCTGCTGCCGCAACATTATTTATTTTAAACAGTGAAAGTGATAGTCAGTGCCGGCTGAAAAGTTGAATGAATGCATGAATGTTTGACATTTTTATGAATACAAACTCTTTTAAAGCATAAAATTTCCAAATGCATTTGAAAATTTGGTGCTATGAATTGCAGCAGTAAGAGTACAAATTTGAATTTAGGCTGAGTACACACCTAAAAAAAGTCGGAAACAAACATTTACTTGAACAACAGTCAGCTGGAGTTTGGTGCACACCAATAATCAGTTACTCATACAAGCAAATAACATGGCTGTGATGAGATAAAAATGGTGATAATATGTAATAAGAATGGAATAGTATGAATTAGGAGAAACATTAGAATGCTTGGTCATCTTCAGATTACACTACTGATTGGGTTAATTTTCAGTTCTCTGTTACCAATGGAATAGACTAATCTGGGAGTTGAAACCTTTTATTGTCATACTTCAGCATGAGGCTCCTCAGGCCTGTGCATTTTCTTATCTCCTCCAGGCGTGCACTTATTACAATGGATCCAAAGATCTGCTAATGGACAATGTGTGCACTTTGTGTATATGTGTGTGTGCAGGCTTGTGTTTTTGAAGAAGCTGTATGTGTACATGTGTGCACATAGAGTTTGTGTGTGAGTGAAACAGCAGAGCTTCAGGGTATCTCATTCCACTTTTATGTAACCTTATGGATACCCAAGCCTAATTAGCCAAAACCCTCTTCTGTCTCTCTGCCTCTTCCTTTGCCTCTCTGCCTACTTTTGTCCTTGCACAAAACAACACACGGGACAATGACATCAGAGATACTTTCAGTAATGCCTAACCTTGGTAATTAAAAGTGGTATCATCTGCATAAATATATAACTCAAATATGTTTTAGACAAGGGGAAACTAAATCCTCATTTTGCTTTTTTAGAGCTTTGGATACAAACAGTATTCAAGTAATTCATGTCATTGCAGTCGTATTTAATCATTCAGAAAACAGTTGAATCATACACTGTATCACACACTGTGTGAAATGCATGGCAAGGCCAGACAATTTAAAACTACAAGAGGCCAAAAGGAGAGCACATTGAAGCAGAGAGTATTATCCTCCTGAGTCAAATCTTTTGACAAATCTTCACTCTACTGCTTCTTAGGATACACAAGGCCACACTGATTCAAGACTTGTATCACTTTAAACTCAGCTGCCTTTGTCAGTTTCTTTTCCTTTTCTCTCTAAACCAAGTGTCAAATCATTGCAAATGGTTGCAAATCTACTGTGTTGAAATACAGTATTATATGCTGTCCCAGATTCGACGAAAGAGGAGGTATGAAAAGAATACTTTGATTCACTCTATTGAGTGGGGAGGGGGAGGAAATGGAGTATGTTTATTTGTGCCCATGAGACTGGGGCTCTTAAGGACGTGTCCTAGAATCCAAGGGACTAATGCATCTGATTCGTCCTTCTGTGTGCATCTTCTTTCTCTTGGGTTCACCTGTGTATTTGTGTAGATAGATGTGCACGAGCCTTTATGAATGTGTAGGTATTCAGTGTTTTTTAATATTGCAGCCATTGCTCATGACACATTTTTTAAAGGGTAACACCATTTAAGAATTCCAGTATGTTGTTTTCATGGCTTTGCAAGTTTAATCACTATCTGTGAACATGGGCTGCTCTCCCTCAAAGCCAGAAACCAGGGGAATAAGTCTCAAACTTGTGATGTCATCAAGTATGACGAGCTCAATAGACTATTACTGGGAGACCAATTTTGTGGACCCATAGAATGCTTGTTTTCTCATTTTTATCCAAATGAGCTTTATCCCATTGTGGTGTTCTCAGTCCTGAAATAGAAAATGTACCCATATGCTCAGAAACATTTCCCTAAGTGCTCTCAGTGTCATTTTTCCCATTTTGTTGTCTATGGAAAAGCTCTAGACTTTGAGTTTTTGCACCCTAGTTTTCATATTTTGGAGCTGTTCCTGTTAACTTATATTTTTTAATATCTTAGACCGTAAGAGTAACATGTATGAATTTTAAAAATGGGCGTAGTTCCCCTTTAAAGCTGCATCTATACATTGTTTGCCACTAGGAAGCAGAAAAACATTAAAACAAGTTGACAGATACATACTGGTTTCATGTTCTGGCTCACGTGTTAGCCTACGTATACATGCAGCAGACACAGAGCGACATTAGCGTTAATTTAGAGTCGTGTTTATGGCAATATGAGAAATGTAATTCCAGTTTTCACTGCCCTTTTTGCTCTGTTTGGGTCGCCACCAACTCCTGAGCAAGGTGTCTTAGTCTGCAGCTTGCTAGATGTTAAGCTTTATGAGATAGCTGCTGCATTTGTCTGTCTGTCATTTGGTGCTAGACAGGTATACATTTGGTTGATGAGAGCAATAAGGCTTAACCGTACAGCTAAACAGAATGATTGCTGCTATAAAATAGGACATTTAATGTCTTAATGTTGTTCTTGCTAACACCTTGTACATGTTGAGTCATACTGAGTACTATCTCAGGTTGGTTCAGCTTATGGTGAAAGCTTTTACATTGGGTCAGTTCTTTTCAGAGACGTAACATGCGTGTGTTTTGGCGGACAACAGCAATAGGTAGCGTAATAGTGTAGGCTGGTGTCTTTTCATCTCCTCTGAGGAAAGCGAGGGCAGGATGAGCCAAGGTCGAGCAGAGCAAAGCAGCACTCAGCCCAGCGCGAAGCAGCCACAGGCTATATTTACCTGCCAGCCTAGGATTACACTGCATCTGAGAACCAGAGCTACCCATCTATCTACACACCACTACTGTGTGCTTGCTGAGCACCTGCTCTGATACTGTATCTGATGTTGCCCCGGATCCGTACCTGCTCAAACAACACAGGAAGATTCCAGAATAGAAGCATGATGGTCGATATTTATCAGACCTCTCCGAGGGCTTATCTAGGACTCGACGCTGTCACATATTTTGATCTGGAGATCAAAGTGATTTTAGATAAGCAGGCCTTGTCAGACACCTTTGATAGATAGCAGCAAAGTCATTTTGCTCCATTAATGCAAAATGTTAGTACCCAGTGTGGCTATGAACCTGCAATTCTAGTCTTTAGTGAATGGACTAAAAGAAAATACTATGTGTACTAATTAGAAATATCTTCATATGCTGGGTTAATGAAATCTATATGGCAGGCAATTCAAACTCAAGTCAAACATAAAATCCTTATAGAGGCTGTGGGAATGAGTCCTAAAACCCAGAAATGAGTTAGCATTTTTAGCACTCCCGGCTCCCTCGTCTCAAAGCCAATAGGTTTTTTGAATGGGTTTGTGGTGATATGCCTGAAATAAGGTCTGTGGTACACACAAACATAAAAGGCTTTCATGCTTTGTTGTATGACATAAAACATGTCAGCAAATACCCCACTTGTGAATTTTGAAGCTTTTGCGTGTCTTAAAAAAGGCAGTTACAAACAAGTGGATAAATGAGGCAGCAGAACATCATCACGCCCAACACGGCTTTACAGCCTGGTTATGGTAGTGATCTTGAAGTCATGCACCCTTGGTTTATTTTGTTTATACCCTAACGTAAGCTTTTTACCTCTGGTGATTGCATTTATGCCTCAAAAATCAAAAAAGTGATGTTCATTTGTGTAGCTGAGCAAAGCTTGTAAGTGTCATAAACTTTTGTTTTGGCTGAGCACACAGTTTATTTTCTGCAATAATGCAAAATCCAATGGAAAAATCCCTTTGGTTTTCTGTCATGGGAACCAGGGCGATGCTAACTTCAGTGTTGGCCTACAAAAACATCATCCCAGCAGCAGCCTGTACAGTGTATTAAAAAGTGGAGTAATAGCTAAATAATAAATATAAGACTTAAGCTGCCACCTCTTGAACTCAAAGTATAGTTCATATGTGTGGCTAAAGTCATAATCTTCCACTTTCCATTATATCTATAAATATTTTTCAGTAGTTCCTGTGTTGTTTTGTGACACTAGCAACAGTTGACGTGGTGGAGAGCCACTGCACCGATGGCCCATTAGATCAATGAGCAGTCGTTGAGTTCCCTGAGTGTCACAGCTCATCTGCCAGCCTGTACCTGCTAGTCAGAACATCCATCAACATTGTTAGCAAGGCCAAGCGACGCGAAACCCTGGCACGCTGAGGGAGGGGTAACAGCTGTAAATCTTTTGGCAAAGTTTATTGTGACCCTGGGGTCAGTCAGCAGGCCGTATGAAGTGACTGATGCTACCATGGTGATTACGCTGTGACACTGCACGTGTTGGGATGATGAAGAGATGAGGACGTGGACGAGGGCATGCCTCGGCTGGCAATGAGACGTCTAACTTGCTGCACAGATCGCAGGCTAGACAGGGAAAATGCTGCAGGGGAAAAGAGCTTGTTGCTTCAGCCACGCTCTCAAAAGACTGTTCATAGACCCACATTTGTGTGTACGCTGAGTTTAATTTCAACTCACAGTGCCTCTGATGAAACGAGAACAAGAAAACATGAGTCAGACAGCAGCTGTGTTCCAGACTTTTCTAGAGATTTGTCTTCAAGATTTAAGGATTTTTTTATTGTCATTATGTAATACAGGATAGCACAACAAAATGTAGTTGTATTCTTTCATTTTAAGCAGCTCCATTTCACATCAAAAGGGACATCTAAAATATACAACAGTTCCAGAACACTTCTAATTTACATAATTGACCTACATACAGCATATACCTAGTACTAATTATGCCATTGACTTACCACAGGTCATTAGCAAAATCAGTATCTAAGCGCTGCTAATTCCTAAGAATCATTAGCGGAAGAGTGAAAGTGATACGGACTGGCACAATGCCACACACACTGATATGCCCACAAAGAGCACACACCCACCCACACGCATACTCGGAGCTGGAGCTGGGCATTATGTAATAGAATTAGTGCTCCTCAAGGTCTGCATGGATCATGTGGCCTGCAGGAGCCCACTAATGCACTGAAGCAGCCGCTCTCAGGCACACCCTGACTCCATCACTTTCCTCTGCTGGCCTAAACACATTTTGCAGTGTGTGTGCTGGCTAATGGACACGACGCATGATCAAAAATCAAGGATTTCATATAGCAGGAATGGTGTGTGCAACTGGGGGTGGCAGGCGTTTAAAAATTACAATGCCACTACCCTTGAAGTGATACTGACACCAATAGAGTACTCCATTTGATACCTTTTTTTCCTACTTCATTCAATCTGAATCATGTGAATGGAAGCATTCAGTTGTGTATAATGCTGCCAGACGCCACAGGCGTGTAGTATAGCCATACTTTGGTACATTTCAGCGGTATCTTGGCAGGCTGACCTGCCGGCTCTGTCAGATACAACACGCTCGACTTCACCACACCACCTGCTGTATGGGCTATAGCTACTGCAGCAGTCGGCCAGTCACACGTCACATTTAAACAAAGAGCGACTGCAGTGATTGATTTTTTTTTCTCAATCATTCATACCAATGGATCGAAGAAGTATTGTTTGACTGGAGAAGTTCTGATACTACTTGATATTGGTTTATTACAGTAAATACCTTCAATACAGCATAGTATTGCAATATTTTTGTGTGGCAATATCGTATCATCACATAGTGCCAAGTATCAATTTTTTTAATTATATAAATTATTAATATTACAAATACATACTAAACTTAAGGTAGCCCACTAGAATAATATAATGAATTGCTTTTTCAGCTCACTAGGTACATTATGCTCCTGAAAAAACATGGCTGAAGTGAGATGAGCAGACTGAAAGCTTTATTTCATTAGATTAAACAAATGTAGACAACGTTTCCCTCTGGGGAACAGCATTTACAGTTAAAAAAAAGGGGGAAATTGCAATATGTCGCAATGTATTTTATCGCAATACTCAGCATATCGCAACATATTTAAAATTGCTATAGCATTGTATCGTGTATCGTCTGGTGATTGCCACCCCTACTAATTGGTAGTTGTTCTTTTAAGTCTGAAATTGATATGGGTTGACCAAAAGTTGCTATATTTATTATTTATTAAAAAACTATTTACAGAACAGTCTCAGAACTGAACTTCAGATCATTTTTGATCACAAGAATAAGGGATTGAACATGGCTACTCAAATAAGGACTTTCCTTCATCACAAGTACAAATATTTTACACATATGATACTTGGTCTTGTAAAAAGTACACGCTCTGTACTTGTTTCATCCAAGTATTGGCTCAACCCATGGATGGACACACCCATACCATCTACGTCTTTGAAGATTGTATTGTTCAGTTTGGGTTGATAGTGTTTGACTGTGTTATTATATTCCAGTTTAATCATGCATATTATTAATAGAGCAGGCCTTAGCCTCGTAACCCCTGGCTATGAGTTTAAAAGGCCAGCTGTTAAGAACAGCCACGTTCTTTACTTAGCAGCTATGTATGAGATTACTACCTTCCCTTTAAAGGTAGTGAGGGGATACTCAGAAGTCATCCCAAGTCATTTGGATACAACTGTTTCAGTCATTAATTCGTGAGGTCACAGCGCAGTTAATATGACGTTCGGGGATTGGAAAGCGAGGTATGATTGGAAAAATGCTAATTGCTTAATGCACTTGAAGTAAATGTCCTTTGACAAGTAGTGTCACCTTTATTTCACCCATTGAGGCATGCACGTGTGGAGGTGGTTTAATTGGTTTTGTGTGTGTGTGTGTGTGTGTGTGTGTGTGTGTGTGTGTGTGTGTTTGTGCGTGCATGTGTGTACATCTGCACGATGAGAAGGGTGCCATGTGTCACTGGGATTGCTGCCTGATGGCAGATATAATGGCTCCTCTCTCTCCAGGCTCATCACTCAGTAACCAATCTATGCTGGTGGATAGGGCACACACACACACACACACACACACACACACACACACACACTCTGATAAAATCAATCTAATTCGGTGAAAGAGGAATACGTACTGTAAACAGTATTGGTTGTCAAGTTGTGAAACTACTGAAAATAACAAAATCTAATATCAGCAGTTTCCAAACATCTCTGCCAAAACCAGCTGCCATTCATTCACTGGTATCACTTCACACCCTGTGATCCGAGAGAGCTTGCATCAGCACTCATTGATGGCAGCCGGGCTGGGAACACGACAGCGAGGGGAGACAGCCAGAAGCAAACTCAAACTGAGTGTTTCTCCTCGGTCGACTCTAAATCCTCATCAATCCATCTGCTACTTTTTCCTCCCTTGCTGTAATTCTATCTTACTCCTCCCCGAGCGGGTATGATCTGTTGTTGGGTGTTTCTGGTTGTGAATTTGTCATTATGCCGCTGACATGAATGTCGAGGACAAAGAAAAGAAACCAATCAACAGTGCTGTGTGTCTCCCTGCACTATCCTTGTCTGCTGTCTACTGTACAGAGGCATTGGGTTGGAAAATGCACACTGCACTTGTATAAATACTTCATTGCTAATTCAATTTTAAACTCTAGATGGAAGGAGGAAAAGTGAAGCAACTGTTTGTTCTTTCTCCGTGCCCTCAGATAGCACTTTTCTCCGTCAGCTATCTTTCTGTCTCTTTGCTCATCCCTGTTCTTCGCATCTGTCTCACTGCATCCTGCCATCTTCCTCTCCTGTCGTTTTCTTCCTCTCCCTTCTCGCTCGTTGTCTTTCTCCTTTATTCTGTCTCAATAAGTGTTTCCTTTTGTTCATGCCTTGTTTTTACCACATTTATTCCTTTTAATTTTTAATGGTAGATCACAAACACACTGCTTTGGTCAGTTAAGAGTTGAGTGGCTTAAAAATAAACAACGTTTTAAAGCAGGCTTGATAGCAGCGTCTATCAGGTCTACAGCGCTCGCAATTGTGTTTAGTACTCCTCAGTGTTACCAGTGTACCACTTGACTCCTCTTGACAACAGCTAGAGAATGGCTTAAGTCCCTCCTATGGCGCTGATTGGCTAATCGTTAGTCCCCATGTGGTGCTTATTGAATTGATTGCTTTTTCAACCAAGAAACCGCTGTTTCATGTTGTGATGCCATGACATTGAGAAGGCGGATTATAAAGCCTGGACCAAGCCTGTAGAAGTCATTAGAGAACAATGATCAAAACATAGCTGAACTTGCACCTTTGGTATTTTTGTAAACAATTCCAACCTTGTCTCCTAGAAATTTGGTTTATATACTACTAATTTGCAGCAGCAAATACTGTAATTTTTTAATGATACGTGATGTCGTACAGATTATGTTTTTGTTTTGGTTTGTGTTGTTTTTTTATCAGCATGATGAGGGAACATAGTTAATTAACATTTCTGGCACTGATAAGGTGTAAAATTTATTTATTTATTTATTTTTTAGATATTTTTGGGGCGTTTTGCCTTTATTTAATAGGACATTTGAAGTGTGACAGGGGAAGAGGGAGTAAGGGGACCTGCAGCAAAGGGCTGTGGGTTGAAATCAAACCTGCAGCCGCTGCTGCAATGACACAGCCTTTGTACATGGGGCACCTGCTCTACTAGGTGAGCTAGTAGGCACCCCAAAGGTGCAACATGTTCAGTATCAGCAGGTATCAGTAACATATTTCATTTGTTTGCCTACACAGTGTGCTCTGACGAGACACCCGCTCGTAGCGACTAAAGCATGATTAAACTTTTCTATGGCCATGTTAAGGCAGTCATAATACTTGTGTTTGGCCATGTTGTCGAGCTATTTTGCTCTCTCTGTCAAGTTGTCCATCAATCATTCACTCTACATCAGGAAATGGCACTTTAAAATAAAAGCTCTGTGCTGGAAATGCACTGTACTTCAAAATAAAGTGTTTGCGAGTCACTTGCGGTCCATTCAGATTGGATCTGCAACTCACTTTTGGACAGCGACTCACCAGTTGGGAACCACTGGTCTAAATGTAACCATATGACCCAGGATGTAAACCTCAAGCTTTGGTGTCCAATCATGTGCTTTGTATGCAGTGATCGATGGCAAGCCACTAGCATGCAATCCATAAATGTGGCACTTACTTAAGCAGAAATGATGTTTCTCACCACTGAATCATACTGTATGGTCCTAATGCCACCACAGTCTGCAATACTATGAGCACAGTGTGTATGAGCATTGTGCCAAGTGTCCATTGCTAATCCTCAAATCCTAAAAAAAGTTTGGATCACATTAAAGGGCTGAGTCTGTTTTGTTAGCTACTAGCTAAGCCACTAAACAATATACAGTATACTGTACATCCAGACAAGTAGCTCAGCACATAAGCAGAATACTGAAACCAAGAACCCTATGTAAAGAGACTCCATACACATTCTGTCCATCTCCCTAAAAGCCTGTCAAATGTCTGTATATGCAGGATTCAAAAACGATTAAAAGGCTTTCTGTCTGGAATCCCCAACATGCTGCTGTCAGCCCAGCTGACTCACTATACATGTCAGGGCCACTGCCAACATCTTTCAAGCACTGTAGTCGGCCGCTAACTAATGTGTCAGCCCGGCCACTGTAAAATCAAAAGCTAGGAAATTAATATACATGTATTTTTGCCCTCATTCTCATTCTCATTCTAAAAGTCCAAAGTTAATGTCACGCATCATCAAGCAGTCAAGCAACTCACCATAATTCAAAAGTCTGAAAATGTGTATCAATAAGTCTAAAATGTCAGAATTTGTTTTCAGATAGGGCAGCATTAGAGCATGACCAGCCCGAAAATAATCAGTCTCCTTTTCCCAGTGTGTATGTGCGTGGATGTGTGTGTGCGTGTGTGCCAGAGCACTTTACCACCGGGCTGTTATTGACTGGTCTGGATGTGTTCCTCATGCAGCACACCATAGCAAATGTTAATTTACTGCTTGGTGTGCAGATTCAGCCTCATTAACTGACATGGAGATTTTTCTCATCGGAAAACTCAGTGCACACTGTTTCCATTCTCTCTCCTATTCTTCAACCCCCATGCACACCTCTATCTCCCCCTGAGGGTCTCCCCTAATGCCATGGTGATATTGACTTCAGCCAGTTGATCCAACATTGATACCCGTTATTTGACTAACTAAGAATGTGGGATAGTAGACAGTGGGGGTGATACAGTGCACAGTTTGGTTCATACCCTGGTTTAGGAGTCACGATTCAGTGCGAGTTTGGTGCAGCAGGAAAAAAAACCTAATGGATAAGGATATGTTTGTTTTCATTTACTTTGAACCGACAGTAGTGCAAGTTTTCAAGACAGACAAGATCCTCCTACCGGAGACTGAGGTAACGTTTTGCCAGCTGGCAACTTTGGTAAACATTCTAAAAATAAGGAATATTTCGATCACTTCTGTGGTACACTGTACACACACTTTCCAAAAAAGCAACAGGTCACAACAGAATATAAAACTGAAAAGCATCTCCCTGGTATGAAACTGACAATTCAAAACAAGTAGAATAATGCATTAGGAGGAGTGTAAAAAATATCTCCAACATGGCTTTATGCTACTGTAAATGCCAATTGACCCTCCACGAAGTCCAGCACACGGACGCTGACTAGCCAATCATAGCGCAGCATCAGGGCGGCTCACAACACAGATGTGCTCCATTGACTCTAATGCAGTTGTTTCAGATTTCCTTCATTTTCAGGCTGGTTTTGTGGATTTGGAGCTAAATGTTGTGCCTGGGGCACGTTGTGTATTAATGATACTCGTTACCTGGAGAGGTTGGAAAAAGATATACATTTCTTTCCTGTTCCAAAACCCAAATCAAACCCTGAAAAGTGTAGGGTTAGCTAGCTAGCTACTGAAGATATAGCCTACTGAATTTATACACATGCTGCTTTTGCTTTGTAATGATTATAACAGTGAAACAAAGACCAACCCTGCTGTACAGGAACCAGTGAAGGGAAGCAGGGAAACTTTGCTGATACTCAACCAGCAGATGAATGTTGTTTGACTTTCTTCAGGAAGTGCAGTTAGTTACAGTGTGGGCTCCATGCTTACTCCGACAGCTTGTCGGCCCATCACAAAGGGGCGGGGCTTAGCGAAAGGTCAATTGCTTCAGTAATTGTTTTATCCCATTCTGCTTTTGCTTGAAAGGAGCTTGGCCCTGGTTTGTTTTTTCCCCATACCAGTGAACTGAATAAGCATTACCATGTTGGATGAGTTTCCATTCACACACACCCTGCAATGGTGGAGCAACGCTGTCACACCATCGCTGCCCTAACTGTCTCCCTTTTGCTGTTGTAGCTGACTGGAAACCCACAAACAAGTCCTCCAGCTGCAGCGTTGTCTTTGCACTCTCGCATGCCCATCAGCTTGTTGTGCTAACCTCAGCATGTTGCCAACCACTTGCAGCTAAATGTTTCAGGGTGGAACTCACGCTTTTGAACTTTGGTTCCACATTACATGCATCAATCTACATACGGCTGGTTCTTAGTGCGGGTGTGCGTATTGAACTGTGACCCCCATACTGTGACATTGCAGCAGAAATACACCAACCGCTACAGCCCTAGCAGGCAGGGGATGAGTTAAACACATTAAAACCTTCCACATCACAGGAAACAGAGCGAAGTGAGTCTCTCTTATGCTCAATTTCCATTTTCCCTGTTTTCAGTGATGTGATCCATCAGCTGTTAGTCATGCACAAGCATTACAATGTGTTTTATGTATTGTGGCAAATCCAGCAAACAGTCAGGTGGCACAAATCATCCATAGGGCAACCATATTTTACCAGTCAAAACAGAGTCAGAGGCTGAGTATAATAAATAAATGTTAACACCGTGTTTTGCCAGAACAGGCTGTGAGTCATCAAATGTTTTCTTGCATTTAGATGATATCTAGTTAGCAGGAACAGATGGAAATGAAATACTGCTCTGGAGGCACAGAGCGGTGAATAATAATTTCATCATGATTTCAATCCTTCATTCTGTATTTTAAAAGAGTTGCCTAGGGTTAGGTCAAAGGACTTAATGACAGAACAGTAAAAGGGATAATACAGAGTTTAGTGTCTTCCCTGGGGAACTGACTTTGGCTTGACGTCCTCTCATCTGTTTTGTTTACTTCCTGTTGGCTTCTGTTACGAAAGTCACAAAGCAGGGAGCAGAGCCATTAGCGACAGTGAGAAAGCCTCTCATCATTCACTGCTGGAACTGTATGATCCACTGTATGATTCATTCACAGCAGTACCACTGGTTAGCAAAAGGCCAATCAGCTGTGGAACAGTAGCATGATGAAGCAGGGTAAGTGTTAGCTACTAGATCACTGAGCATCACACATTGAGTTTCTGTGTGCCAGAAGGACAAACATACATCACTGCAGCGCCTGACTTGGTCGATCGATTGCACATGTGCCTTAAATTCTGACATCCTCTCTCCCTCACACACACTTGGGTTTTTACACTGTTGTTCCCTGTCTCACATCTATGACTCATACACACACACACACACAAGCTAAAGTATTTGTGGATCGTGGCCTGATTGTAATGACGCGCAGAGTCTGACTCAGCTGTTTTAAGGCGGGATGACCGACTGACAGGGTGACAGGGTTTGTTGCTGGCTCTGCACCAGTGGTCCCGTGGGGAAGGCCAAGGTGAGAGGACAAAACGCCCTGAGACACTGCCTCTAAAATATGCACATAGCATACATATTTGAATCACCTCCTTAATCCTATAGCTTAGCAAGTTGAGGCCTTGTCTCCTTCATCAGAATTCAAGTCACCGAGTTCACTGAGCCGTGCAAAAAGTCTAAAGTGATTGATTACGCTGTAATTTGCATCTCTCACAGGAACAGAGAAAACAACTCTTGGCATTGTAAATACAGCATGTAATCTTTGTCTCAGTTTACAAATCTGTCTCTGGTTACTGTATATTTGATTCTGGCACAAAGTGTACACGTTCTGCCATAAAAGTGCTCAAATCTATCCCAGGCCAGTTGAACATTTTGAATAATAAATGAGATTAAGAGCAGGCATTGTAATGACCCAGAAAGAAGTGTTTGGGAGACCTTTCTCCAGCATACACTGCTTAAAATCCTGGAACTGGAGAGAGTCTAATGCTTCTGACTGTTGTTGATATTTGTAATATATTTATGTGAACTGGCTTCCACAATTTTAAGAAGTATGTGACACAGTTGATTAGAGATTCGAGTCATTGGTTGTAGATCGCTCAGACAACTGAGATTCCTTCAAGTTAAGCAGTCTTTTTTTTCTGTCAGTCAGCGTGTATTATACTTCTAGGAACATTTTGGTTCCCATGTTTAGCTGCAGAGTGAGCGCTCCTTGCTTTTGCACCGCTCTCCAGTGCAGGCAGCTGCAGACCCAGACCCAGGGTGACTCCCAGTGAGACAGAGGCAGCTGCCCACAGGAAGAGAGGCTTTGTCTAGTCAGGCTCCGAGATGACATTTATCTTTTATCTTCTGCTTAGAAGTGATGAGTTTACTGCTCACAGCAACTTGCTGCAATAGACCCTTTTACTGTTAGTAGACAGTGTGAAGTTTTTAATGGGCGGGGCTTAGCTGGAGCAAAACAGTTCTCCACAGACATTAGCCAGCACTAGCTAGCAAGTTCTGTTGGCTTGTTTTGAAAAATTTAGGAAGATGATACGAGTGGTGCATTCAGAAATACTCATTCCAAGTGCTGGAGCGCACTCTGGCACAAACTGGACCGTTGGTACAATTTAGTTATCAAGAGCAGCCGCAGTGGCAGGGTGCTCTCTTGGCACTCTGGGGAGAGCGCTGAGCAGAGTGAATGCATGATTAACTTAACAGTTTGTTAATTCTTATAGAAATAGAACGCTCCATTTCTTCGACCATCAGGGCTCTTGTTTTAGTGTAGAGCGTCAGACTGAATTTACAAACACACCATGTCAGGTCACTCACTCTCACTCAATCGCAAAAAAAAAGTTAGCATAACAGAGAAATCCAATATACCTCTTAATACCTCTCCATTTCTAATGAGATGGACATGATAACCCTTAACCCATTGGCCTTAAAAAGTCTATAAAGTCTCTGGCTTTCATTTGATATCTAGTGTCAACCAACGTTGTTGTTGATCCTTTCCGGTCAGTTGTTAGCGTAGTTAGCACACATTAGCTTGGAGGGCAAACTTGACTCAGCTATAGTACGTGAACATCACTGTCACCCTGAACGTCCCTTACACCCTGTTCAAACTCTTAAGCTCTGTACGGGAAAAAAATAGTAGAGAATTCATATTACACAGCCATATCTGATTCAACTGACGTAATTCTGGGTCATGTATAGCCCTCCAATTAATACATAATGCTGCAGCAGTTTTTTTCCCAAGTGTATTATATCTCATGGTTATAACATGGCTTTAGGGGCCTTTTCACACTGACATGAAATATTAATTAGAAAAAGAAATGCTGAAAACACAGATTGTCCTCAAAGCCTGTGTGTGATATATGTTTGTTCCAACATGAGGTCTGTCTTTGAAAGCTGTAATAGTCTAATAGCAGAGAAACAATGAACACAAGTATGAATACAGCTTTAAAAAGCTTTTATCCCAAAGTGGAGACAGCTTTTTAAAACGTTCTATTTCCTGTGCAAGCCTGACATTTAAGGTTCATGTGTAGCCATTTTTAGCATGCCAGTGTAGAGTTGTGTATGGAAGTCACGTGTTTGAAACACAGCACAGACAACAAGCATCAGCAACTAGTGAATGATGAGGATGATTGATGGCGCTCTGTACCAAGTGCAGCTTTCTGCAAATGCAGTGTGTCAGCTTGTCTAGCCCGTATTTTTAGCTCTCCCTGGTGCGCAAGGTTTATTATAGCATGAGCTTTGGAAGGAGCTCACTGACTTATCTTTGTGACATCATGTGACATGTGTCGTAGACATGCTGCTATCCACTTTGCATCCTTGTTCACCAGCGTGTTTTGGACAAAGCCTGATGATGCATTTTAGTAAATTTGTTAGGCCTTAAACTGAGGGCACAGCGTGTTCTCTTTTGGGTATATTAGGACTGTTGCATCAGGGAAAATGAAAAGCTGTTGGTTTAGGGTTATAAAATGTTTCTCGACAAACAGCTGCATGGTTGATGTTTGCAGTATCTGTGCTGTTTTGCAGTCTCGACGACTTGTTTTGAGAGATGGATTAATGCAGGCATTCTGGTTGACTCGGTAGTCTCACATTTTGTGTGTGTTTGTGTCTCTGCGATCGTTTTACTGTCTGCTTTGGCCCACGGCCCCTTTTTCATTATGTTAATGAGTTTAGATCAGGATTCATTTAGTATTCCAGTTCCCCTCATTTTCTCTCTCTGTATCTCTCTCTGTGACTCACTTCTCTAATCTAGACTATACGGAAAATTATACTTGGCCGGCCTCTGGGGACAAGCCACTTGCTTGCTTAAATTGACAGGCTATGTGTTAACCCCTACTGGACCTTCAGGCCTGACCCTGGTATCAGGAGTTTGTCGCATTGATGAATTGCTCTTCGTGGGTTAAAACGGCCCCTGTGAACCTGCACAGAATGCTGAATCACAAGGAGTTGGCTGTATCGACCGGCCTCAGGGAGTGGTCACCCTCCCGTGAAATCCATCAGACCAGCAATGGCAATTTGTGGCTGAGGAAAATACCATTATTCTCTTATGGTGCAGGCATGTCGAGGTGATTTTCAATTTTTGCGGTTCTGGTTTTTTTAAGTGGTGATAATGTTTCTAAATATCATGTATATTTTAATTCTATGTCATCTTCACTACATTTCATTCTGAGTACAGCCTTTAAAGTACCAGTGTACCACATTTAATAACTAGTTTAAAAAAACTGAATTTTCCTTTATGAAAAAGAGACTCATTCTCAGTGCAGTCAAGACACTGCGAATGCTACTGCTGTATTGTTGTTATTTTTAGAAGTAGTACACACAGTGGTTATTGTGAACTTTCAGTAATAGCTGGAGGTAGCCATGCCCTTATGCGATCTCATCTTCTGGTTCATCTTGTGTTCGTCCCGTATGACTTTTCCTCCTTCATCCTCCATCAGCACCTCTCTGCCTTTATCCCTTTCTCAGCATGCGTCTCACTGGTATGACTCGACACCCACTGGGTGATTAGTGATGACCTGCTGTCACTGACACAGACATGCACAGTGGGGCCGGCACAACATGCAGCTGCCACATATATGCACAGACACACGCAGATATGCAAACATATGGATATAAATACAGGTATGTCATATGTCTGATATTCATGTTTCTTGGTATTATCTGAGCTCAGAGGACTTAATCGTGATATTGAGTAGAGGTGAAACGGTATGAAAATTTCATATCACGATTATAGTGACCGCAGTGATCATGGTTATGAGTATTATCACAGTGTTATTAAAATGTGCTGAAAATGTTCTAAAGTTTAATAAAAATTAGCAGCACTCTGCACTTTTTCTTTGCATAAAAATCAAAATAATTAAAAACCATAACAAATGTGCATTAAGATAAAAGATGATTGAAATGCTTTCTTGAGTGTCTGTGTCACTGTAGATGAAGATGAGGACAAGGGTCCAGTAGCATCACCAGGTTTACCTGCTGCACGCCCACTCTCTAAACAACGGAACAGCAAAACAATCCATGTTGCACGCTGCGCCTACGTCTGGAAGGCTGTTGCAATCTTAGGTCGATGCTTTCTACTTTGAGTTTTTCAAAATGCAGTGATCAAACACCATTTAATTGATAAGTAAATTTGAAACAGTAATACTAACTGTGGGAAATTTTACCCTGGTATATTGTGAAACCAGGAACTGTTTCATTTCTAATAAGTGGGGAACAAAACAAAGAGTACAAATCACACCTCTGTTCTCCCACCTTCTTCTTGCAGTGCTCTCTTACAGTCTTACATACTGTACAGTATGTTCCCCAGTTCTGTGAGCACAGAGGATTCAGATGATTGTCACTCTGGGTCCTTTCTTGTGTCTGTTTTACATTTTTTGCAATTTAAATAAATTATGTTGTCTTTATAATGTTGTGTAACAATCAGAAAAATATCATCACTGCAATTAGATACAGAGCATTTGCATATAATTACAGTGAAAGCTTGTGTTTGTGTTTGGATTTCTGTATGTGTTAAACTGCATGTGATGGGACTGAGCAGCAACCCAGGGCTGGAAAATGAAGCCAACACCAAAGTGCCAAAAACTGCAGTGCCTCTCATGGCCATTTTGAGGCTGGCTTCAAAAGCAAGTCCCTCCCCATGGACCCCCATGTTAGGATGCCCAGCTTTACAGCAACAATAACATGTTTACATCCTGGTACAAAAAACGGTTTTGGTCTCCCTGTTAACGACAACAGTAGGGAGGGATGAATTTGTATGTAACTCATCTGTTCAAATTTGATTAAAGCTTAGAGATATGCATAATTAAAGGCAAAGATCCAAGATGGCAACGGCCAAAATACCAAACTTGAGGCTTCATCTGTTATTATATATCGTCTGTGGATACGACATGAGGAAAGACACAAATGGGCAAATGATCACACAGATGACCTCACCTTCATGTGCTGATTTATGGTTTATGCATGCAATTTACACATATAAGAAATTGCTCTCAATCTACTCACACATTCATAGACATAACAGCCAGGATCAAGGACAACAAAGCTTTGCACAGTTTATTTGGTATTCACTCTTGCTGTCACACAGAGAGAGAAAACCCTATCCCAGTCTGAGGTCCATCAGTCTTCCCTCACTGTGCATCTGCCCCCCAAAGTGTTGCTGAGAAAGAGAGAAAATGATTTTAAAGGGATTCCCATCCCCAGCGGTGCTGTAAAGTCTGCTAGCTGATAAGCTTTTAGTGCTGGGTGCGGTTTCCGTGTGAGATATTGTCGGTTCGTATTTGTGTTGGAGGGAAAACATTTATTTACAAGTATGGAACATTTTGAACAAACTGTGCGGGCAGGAGGGAGGTCATGGCTCATGAACTGGACACTATTTGACCACTGTTCATGTGGAGGGCCTGCAACTTGATTTGCGTTTGTTGTATGCACTGCGTGCTTTGAGCAGCGAGCTGTCACGTGCATCCTCATGTTTGTTGGAGTCTTTACATCCTGCAGTGAGGAGCATATGCTGGCTTCTGTGACTGCCTGTTGGCAGCAGAGCTGAAGATGATGTAGCATGTTGCAGTGTGTGTCCATGCTGACATGTCTGCACTTGAGCGCACAAGTCTGTGTGTTGGTATTAAAATGTGTTAATCAGTATGTCTGGATTTTTTATTCTGTGCACGTGCACTCACAAGTTAAAACTGTGTGTATTTGTGCGTATTTTTCTTGTGCCTGTCAGCGCTCTCGTGTGAGTTAGTATGTGTCAGCTCCAGAGCCCTCTACAGTCCTGATTCATGACACGGGTGATTTGGTAGTCAGTCAGTCAACGTCACGATAGGGCAGCAGCTCCTGCTCCCCACTCCGACCCCACTCCGACCCCCCTCCTCCGCCTCTCAGCCCATCTATCTCCTCCTCCCAGGCCACGATCACAGATACTCTGACATCTAACATCCAACTGTGCCTTCAACTACTGAGTCATGCTGCAGTGACCTTATCGTGACTTCCCTCTTAAGTTAACTTACTTGCTGGTATCTAGATGTGATTTTGTTTGTCATGCTGATGCTTTGTTTGTTTACATAGCTCATCTCATTTGAGATTTATCTTTGTTTAATTGTCCCTGCACAATTCGGCTGTTGTGTCTCTTCTCTAGGTTATTTGTTTTCTATATCAGGTGTTCTACTTCATTGCATAAAAACAAATAACCTTAACTTGTGACTCAGTATTGATTAGCATATGAGCCAGAGAGATCTCCATTCACAAACAAATATGTCACTTTCATCATATTGATGAAGATAAAGGAAAGTGTTGAGGATAGGGTGGTACTGCACTTGCAGTGGAGCACATCTGGATCTGTCTCTCACAGAAACTAAAATTTATGAAGAAAGAGCAGTACCCCAAGGATGTGTTTCTTCACACATGCTTTACATACTGATATAGATACACGGATGTATGAATCAGTCAGGCTGAGTGCATTGTAGTACTCTGTTAGGTCTCAAGAGTTTCACATAGTAACGTTTACAGATGTATGTTTGAACAAGTATGATTTTTATTGTATTTAATGCAGTTCATACAGCAGTGCAAGAACATTAATAATGAACACAGTTTAAAAAATTAAACACATGGCTCTTTGTTCACTGAGCTTTATAAATGTAATGGTAGTATGCTATATATATATCTGTTATTTTGCTATTCACATTTTTAGTCTTGAATTGATTTATAAAACAAATAAATGCTTTAAGCTGGTCACTAAAATGCTGTGATCTTTTATATGAATAAAACCATTAAATAAAATAAGGTAGTGAACAAGACAAATCTGTATGCGAGATTTTGCCAACATACAGTAAAATATCCTCGGACTGGATGCACCAAAGCCAGGAGGTAATGGCAACAACCTCAGTCTTGGCCTTAGATCACCTCAAAATGAACAGATGACAGATGGATGGGGGAGGATGGAGTGATAAACTGACAGCGCTGAAACAAGAAGTGTTACAACAGTGTGTCATCTACTGAGACGGCACCGCAGAGAGGCTTTTGTTTCTCATGTTTGTGTGAATTTGCGTGTGTGAGAGAGAATTTGTGCACATATACTGTATGCCTGTTTATTTAGGAGTGTTTTTGGAAGACGAGGAAAAAAGAAAGAATTAGCTGTTGTGCTGAGAATGTCATCATTGATGGCAGAGTTCCTAGATCCCAGTCCACGCAGCCAGTACTTATACACACCGACTGTAGATAAAAATTCATGTATGGTCAGTAGGGTGGACATTACAGCTGCAACAATTAGTCAACTAATCAATTAGCTGATCTATATAACAATAGTCATCAGCTATTTTGATAATTGATTAATTGTTTATGTAATTTTTTTTACACAATAATGGCAGAAAATGCTGTTTTCCTTCGTTTCTCTGTTTTCTATCATATTAAACTGAATATCTTTGGGTTTTGAGATATCAGACTGTACATTGTCTTAGATTTTGGATATCATTGTATTGTAATGTTGCGTAATGGGTTTTTGTCCCTCATTTTAAAGGTTGCGCTACAGCAAAATGATGAAAATGTATGAACTTACCAGACTTTTCTATTTGTTTTAACACTTGCCTTAGTCATTATAGCCACATTATTGATCATTATTGATCAAAAATCCCATAGTGGTAAAATTTTCTGGAGAAAAAACAACAACAAACAAGCCAAAAAAAAAAAAAAAGTAGATATTCCTGCAACTTTGTCGCATTAGGGGCAGTTATTGGTCAGAAATATTGTGTTTGATTTTGTGTCCCAGTCCTAGCATTGATGACACGCTTTTGAGAAAACTTAAAAATATCGAGCTCTATATCGTGTATCGAGATACAGTCTAAAAAAATTGTGACATAATTTTCAGGACATATCACCCTGCCCTAGTGTTGGACAGACAAAACAAGACATTTAGAGACATTACCTTGGACTTTGAGAAACTTGGGTGGACATTTTTCACTATTTTCTGACATTTTATAGATGAAACAATTAACCGATTAATAAAGAAAATAATCAACAAATTAATGATAATGTAAATAATTGTTAGGTCCAGTCTTAGTGGACAGAAGCATAGTAGGTTTGCCGTGGCAGTTGGTGTTCCCAGTGTTACACAGTGTTTAAGCATTCACAGATTACACACCAATTGAACTACTTGTACACTGCCCCCATCATGGTTTTGCTTTCTTCTTTTATTTTTTTTTTAATAGAAATTAAATCTCTTTAGTTCAGTTTTGCATATCTGCGCCCACATTCAGTTAATAAAAAACTTGTAAAATACTAAGCGTGTTATCAACACTTAGTCGGACAACAAGTGCTACAATTATAAAGTGCAAGTGTCTGCTCCGTACAGCAGCAGCAGAAGAGCTGGACCTTATGCACAAGCCAGCATTCATGGAGGAAGAAGTGAAGAGCATACCCTGTGAGGGATGGGGGAATGAAGAGGCTGCCACAGACCATGTCATAGCCCAAAGGGACAAAAAAAGACTTCCTGTTTCATTTGGTCAAAGACTAAGATCTAAATATCTAGCATTAAGGATCAAAATGAGTGTCATCAACAAATATCTTTTCTTGTGAAATGTCAGGTTTAATGTGTAACACCGGTGTTGTCTGTGGGAAAATTTCCTCACCATGGCGTCCCTAATAGATACCGAGGCGAAAAAGCTGAATCATGGCATTGACAGATGTTATCAGGTGGGAATGTGTTGACTCATAGAGTTCAAACTGGGGTAGCAGAGATCTACAGTGACTCTGCAAACCCCCCTTCAGCTCCTCTTATCAGGAATTGCTGACCTTGCTTTAGTGTTCTTTGAAAGAGACACTGCCTCCCCAAAGGCCCCCGAGGTGCCGCTCTGTATCTGACCATGACCTCTGACCTCCTCCTGTGGAGCGCGTACAGGTAAAAAGGAAATCTCCCAGTGGGGGATCCACTGCTGTAAGACATCAATCTCTCCTATCGCACACAGATAGGTTGCCTCAACACGTGACTTCTCGCACAGCTGCCTTGCACCCCTCCTCTCTTGTTCTTTCTCACTTACACCTGACCTCTACTTTTCTATATCAGTATGAGTCATGTCCACACTCATGCTTTTGTTTCGGCTGTAGCTTTTCAACCACACTGAAGCCAGCTTTTATAACCATTTAACTTTGTTGAGTGCTGTTGAAGTTGAGAAGCTGGGAGAACAGTCTGAGGCAGTTATTTAAAATGCCATCTTATTCTTGTCTAATCTCAGGTTTCTACCATGATAGTCAGGGATGACCTGTAAACAAAACAACCCTTAAAAACAGCCGTGTGGAGGCAAAAGCACTGGTTTTTCTTGCATTCAAATACACAACTTTCAGGATTTTTTCCCATTGTTATGTGTCGCAAACTGGCAACTTAAGGAAAACAACCTGATGTATCTGCCTCTAGACATTTTTCTACAAACCCCAGTCCTTTTTACCTTGCTTTACTCTTTCCTCCTTCTTCTCCTTTTTTCTCCTCTCAGCTCCTCCACACTCCTCCCTCCTATCTTTCTCATTTTTTTCCCTTTCACTCATTCATACTCTCATTACCCTTTATGTCCTTTACACCTTCCTTTATTCTGTTTTACACTATTGGACCTCCCACCCTCTCTTCTGTATGCCCTTCCCGTCTTCCTCCTCTTTCCTATCCATCACTCTTGCTCCTCCCTCCGCTGACTGCCTCCACCTCTCGCAGTGATTGTATATCGGCCTTATGGGAGGTGGTGCAGTCATTGACGAAGTGTGGCTGAGTGCTTTGCATTAGTTATGCACACATGACTTTCAGACATAGTGGCTCCCTAGCTTCCATGTCGTTTCCCCTTTTCTTTATCTTTGTCCTTTTTACGTCTTCCCTTATCTGTCTTTGCAGTATTTGTGTATGTTTATGCACCATTTATGAGTTGCCAAGTTTGTCCCTCTCTTTTCTTATCATAAAGGACTTAATCTATCCAGAATGCTGCTTTACACATATTGAACTAAACATTTTATTGTATATTCTCTCAAGAATATGGTTTATTTTTAAAATCTGTGGTTAGGGAAAAATGTTTAAATGCTTACATTTACACAATTATTTTTAAGTTAGACAATTACTTTTAAGCGCTAATATACATACATTTCCAGAATAGGACTCTGAACATTGGAAAAAGCCGGGTTCATGTATCTTGTTTCAATTGGTTGGCATCTAAGAGTCAAATGTTTTAATAGAGGGAATTTTGGATATTTCTTTTTACCACTCCATAAATCAGAAAATACTGTCAAAAACCATAAAAAATCCATTTTAACCATGCTTCTACAGGGCTCAACAAAGATTGCCTGATTGTCCGGGGCACATAAAATGCCACATCAGGCTAGTAAATCTAGCAACTGCCTGATCTTTGCTGATAATGGATATAGCTGGAGGTTGGGGATAGGTTAATTGGTGACTCTAAATTGCCCGTAGGTGTTAATGTGAGTGTGAATGGTTGTCTGTCTCTATGTGTCAGCCCTGTGATAGTCTGGTGACCTGTCCAGTGTCAGCTGGGATAGGCTCCAGCCCCGCCGCGACCCCCAGCAGGATAAGCGGTTATGAAAATGGATGGATGGATATAGCTAAGGTGTGAGCCATCTTGCATCCTTCTCATCTCTGTATAGAGTTACAGTACTAAATGACAATTAACGTTAATATTTTTGTAATGTTATCACCGATATAAATAAAACCATTTGTAAAGAGACAATAAAGAATTTACTATGGACAAACAGATTATTGACCCAGCAGCATTAACATTGAACCCTGAGTTATGTGCTGAACTCTCTACGGGTTACCTGTAAACTTATCAGAGCCAAGAGGTAGTCCAGCACATAAAGCCCCATAAAATCCACTCTCATCAAATGCTCCCCATCCATTTACACTTTTAAGACAAATCTTAAGACGTACATGTATTCAATGGTCAGTATTTAACAGGCAGATACAAGTTATTCATTGCCATATCTAACTTTGTGTAAGAGAGCAGATAAGCACATTTCCCAACATATAAAACTCTCTTTAATTGAGAGATTTAAGTGTTAAGTAGTAAAATGTATAACTGCTGTACAAGCAAATCTAACTCAACATGAGACCACAGCATTTAAGCATTTTAAAAGTTCGAGACACACCACTTCCTTGTGCCTGCACACATGTAAGGTTAGCCACATCAAGTCCTGGGTGATGGTGCTTGTTTCACAGTGCCTACCTCTTAACGTTGATTGGGCAATCACAGACAGCGTTGCTCCAAGCAGAGATAATGTTGCTTTGGGCAAATCAGCCCCAAGCCTCTTATTGTTAAAAAAAAAATGAGGAGGACTGCAAAAGCACCTGCTAAAAAATAATCCTCGTCTAAAAATGTTCGAGATTACATGCTGTGATTCATGTAAATGTGCTACTTCAACAAAACTTGATGCGGCAGTGCTGCTACCCACTGTGATTGGCAGAGAGCAGTGCTTTTTTTTGTGTTGTTCAGACAGAGGTCATAGAGTTTACTGCAGACATAAAGACATTTGTTTTATAGTCTATTTCTTGGTGATAATGTTTCTGTATTAGAGATAGACTTTTTTCATACCAGATATTTACAGTGTCATAGCAGAAAAAGCACAGATGTAGTTAAAAACATTAACTATGTTTACATGCACGTGAATATTCTTCTTTAATCCAAATAAGAAAATATTCCAAATTTAATACAGGTCATGTAAACAGCATGTTTGGATATTGCAGATTAGGCCTTTTACTGAACGCAGCGTTTCTGGATCAAGACATGAGAGATTCTGATATTAGTTGAATTTTAGAACTATTCTTTGGACATCATTTGAATCATTTGGAATGTGTCTAAATGCATCTAAACTGGGGGTTTTACGTCTATGCGTTTAAATTGGTGGTTTTCCTGCAGTTTGCAACACACTAGTGAAATATTCATTTTCATTAGCCATGTAAACAGCTAAGTAGGAATGTTGTGTTTTTAGAAAAAGGGCAAAAAAAACCTGAATATTTTGTGCATGTAACAAAGTCATTTTTAATGACTCCTCTATTTGGGTGCTCCAATTCCCAGTTTTCGGGATGTGCATGCTGGATCAGTGGGAACTCAGCAATCATTAAAGTTGTAAGTTACACCAGTGTGTGTCCTGCAATGACATGTCACAATGTCTGGTATCTGCAGGATAATAGTATTGTTAATCACATTCTGTCTGATTTATGCTAATTACGCTAACACTGCACTTGGACAAACATGAGCTTAAGTGCTCTCTCTTAATGCAATTTTTCTGCAATGTTGCCATCATGTCTCCTAGAAGATCTAGAGATGTCCCCAAGCAGACTGGTATCAGGACCAGTCTGATGGGAAACCATTAAAGCTGGGCGTACACTGTTTCTGAGCCCATTTTTGAGCCATGAGACTTATTTTAGTGTCTTACTGAATTTCAGCTTTGTCAAGGGTCATTTGCCAAGCAGTGTACTGGCGGGGGTGAGGATCAATCATGGCCCGATTAGCTACTCCCGACCAGTTGTTGGGTGCTCAGATGGATTTCTGACATGTCAGACATTTTGGTTGGCCATTGTTAGGCTCCCACACAGAACAGAGGTCAATTTCCCAAGAGTAGTCCCTTTTTTTGTCACTGCACCTGCACAAAATGGGAAACAGAGCATTTGAAAGCCACAGTGACATGGCACATCATGTGGACAGAAAATATGGAGGCCAGGTTGGTCAAGCTGTGGCAACAGCTGACGTGTCTCTTTGATGTTTCCTCCTTCTTCTATCACAACTGATGTAAACAAGAGAAACTCTGGTAATAATGTGTTATTGTGAACCGAACTGGTGTAATGATACAGAGCTGTAGTTAATGACTGATTCCAAAATTACACTTCCTGTATGTTAATAAAATCATCAGATATCAATTGTGCTGGCAGGGAAATTGACTTTTGTTCAGACACTGAGACGGGCCAGGGAGAGAGACCAGAATGTCAGCACAGAGTGATGACGTCAGGAGCAGACTCTGAGGGACAACTCTTCCCAGCATGCTTTGCCTCTAGTATTTCTGCAGTGCTCATAAATATTGAAAGGTTATGAAAAGAGCGAGAGGAGGCAGGTTGAGGGGGAGAGGGAGCGAGAGAGGTTGCTCGAAGCTGCGAGAGAAGCAAGAGGGTGAAGGAGTAATGACAGGAAATGAGCGGATTTGATGTGAAGCCAAGCAAATGAAGAAGTGCTTGTGAATTGAGGAGTTCAGGGCTGCCTCGCCCTGTGTCACATTTCTTTATTGTCCCTCACTGTCTCTCCCTCTCATGTCTTTAATTTTTTTTTTTCGGTGCAGAAGTGCGCAACAGAAATTGAGTCGTAAAGAAGAAAGGGACTAGAAATTATGGAGCGACTGAATGAGGCAGAAGTGGGAGTTGAAAGGGGAAGCGTCCATGCCCTTGGCACCTGGTCAAATCATAGGAGGCAATGAAAATGTTCAGTCAAAAGACAGCAAGGTGTTTTTCGTTGCCTGTGCATGTGTCTACAGAATATGTGCAGTCTTGGGGATTATTCTCAAGGGACTGTCAGTTATGAAGTTAGGGATACGACTAGAAAGTTAAATGGAAGAATAATAAATTATGTATCTAAGAGGAGAATGTTACCGTGTCTCTTTTTTGCTGCTTGACGCTAAAAGAGGATTGTTCAAAGTTTAAATACCTGCTTAAAATTCCATACTGACGAGTAGTTTGAAGCGTGAAATCATTTGACTTTCTAGCCATTTTTTGCAGTCGTTATTGATTCCAGAAATCTGTATCACATTTTTTCCGTCATCAAGGCAGAAAGCAAATCATGTAATATCAATCAAAGCGTGCATACACCAGTATGTGTGGGCAGTGCCTCTGCTCATACCCTCTTTGTGTGTGTTCTTGTTAATGTTACCAGCATCATATTGCATTATACTATAGTTATGTCTCAGTCTTGATGGAATCCAGACCCGCATATCATATAATTAGTGCCCAAATATCAGCGTATTATATGTGTGTTGGATGTGTCTGGGATGTGTGTGCATTTAGACATCAAGATGCATATATAAAAAAATAAGGAAAAGCATGCTTTGATTGTAATGGGTTGCAGAAGCAGTGGCCTGACAGAGGCTATAAATATTTCAGATGCTCTGTTTTAGCTCTGGGATAGAGAAGACAACAGGAAGATCCTCGTTTTGATGTGTCTCATCATTGTTTCACCAGGAAAGAGAGATTTTGGTGCGCTGCGAAAATATATTCATCTCAGCAAATCATTTAATCTTTTATTCAGTCTTCAACTCTGGATTTTATTTTTAAGATAAAGAGCGGCTAAGCGTCAGATGAGCAGCTCTTTGTAGACGTGGAGCTGGCTGCACAAAGATTTAGACTGGTCTACTGAGAGAGAGGCCAGTGTTAGTTTTACTCTGAGACTACTCCCAACATTTGTTTGTTCTCATCACAATAATATGACTTGAACATTAGCTATTAGCATTAGCTTGCACACAGATACATTGCCTGCTGTATAAAAGCGCTTCTTCGGTACCTGCAGTGTCGGACTTTCCTTTAAAGGCTGTTATTTGGGCTGGTGTGCGCTCACTGCAGCCTGCATGATTTCTGTGTTGTGATTATGGTCATGGTTTAGTTTCGACATGAGAACATGATTGTGCAGTCGATGCTGCACGTATACTGCTTAGTGGAATTAGTTTGGGGATTTGGAGCAAACTACACTAGATGACATCAAACATCTTTATGAACTGCTCTCATTAGCAAGCTCTGCAGTTAATTAACTTGGTTGTAAACTCATCTGACGTCTCACTTGTTAGACATAAGTCACAGGCAAACAGTCGGTCTTTGTGCAATCTGGAGAGCTTCAAAAAGCTCCACTGTGCTTTTTTTATGAAGTCTTACATTTTTATTTGAAAAACAGCCACTGAAAAATGGTCATGGCCATCAAATGCAGTCTTTCTGGGGTTTTTTTCAGTCACATTTCCTGCATATGCTGGCGTACAAGTGTGCTTCTACCTGTATGTAGATGCAGCATGATGCACTGCGACGTGTAGTTACATTTCTGGCGAGATGCACGTCATACACGTTGCTGGAGAACTTGAGAGTGAATGAGTGTGCAGAGTGAGAGAGAGGAGGGATGCACACTGGTATGCATCATGTAATGTAACTAACACTATAGCAATATAAATTGTGTTGTCTAAATTGTACTAAATGTACTTCATTTGTCTGCTTTATTCATTTTTGTATTCTCTTGTGATTTCTCTTGATTGACACACACGTGCTTCAAATGTTGGGAGGTGTCAGAATGATGTGTCGCCGCAGCACAATGCCATGAGCAGTAAGGGGTTTGGTGCCTCTCCAGCTGCCAGTCCACACTCCGTATCTGGTCCACTCAGGACTTGAACTGGCTACCCCCACCCCCACCGGCAAGCTCCAGCCCTGTACCTATGTGTTTGTAGAGCACCATCTCACTCTAACACATTCTTGCCATCTATCCATCAATATTGGATCAACTCCCACTCTGCTGGACTCTATTGATTTTTCATTCTCAGCGCTATGACTTCATCTTGCTGGGCACGGACGTGCTCTTTAAATGATCTCCACTTTCCTGACTGGAAATGTAAAATCTTGACACCTCATTTAGAAATTGAGGCTACTATCATTTATCACGTCACATCTCTTTAACACAATTAAGTATTTTACGCACAAATGGTTCGCATTTTTTTGCTCTAAAATCCCTCAGATTGACACATCAATCATTTTATTACAAGACAAAACAATATGCAACAAACAAGATCATTTATGAACTAAATTAAGGTGTCAAATGCTAATTTGAGCCTTCTTCCGTTAATTCATCAACCTGTCACGTGTTAAATACAAACTATCAGATTTGAAAACTGTGATATGAATGAGCTTTTATAAATGTCAATTTATACAGTGAGTCAGGGAGTTAAACTACTGCATGTCTTATACGTCACTTACCAGTGTCTGATGTAAGTCATAAAGGTCACAGGTCAGAATGAGGTGACTTATTTCTTACTGACTGTGGTGGGATTCATTTGTGCAGGACGACATCCTTCCTGTTTCTTTCCTGAGGGCCTCAGAATAGAAGGTGCAGTGTGAAAATAGCTACAGGGAGTGTCACTGATGGTCTAGATCGGATGTTTCAATGGGATCATACTGATGGGTGTTTTTCATTAACTCTGGGCCTTCCTGCCAAGGTAATATTTTACAGTTGCAAGTTACGGGAATTTACCCTTTGCTAAATCCCGCCTGTCGAACGCAGACCGGCCAGCTCCAGTCAGGGTCTGACAGCTACACAGCTGTGCTCCGTAGACTCTCATGCAACTGTTTCTTCATGGCTGGTCTTAATGATTTCAAAGGAGTCACGGTTAAACATGCCTAGTGCACTTGTGATAATGACACTCATTAACCAGAGAGGTTGGAAGGAGACATAAAAAAGTCATATGAAATGGGCACAAACACCTGTGTAGCTAACGTTAGGAGAGTACAGGACATCAATCATTAACTAGCGCTTTTATGCTACACATGCAACTGAATGTATACACATGCTGTACACTGTTAAACGTCTTCTGTCTTGATCACCCTGTGATGACGTAGTTCACTTTTACACTGTGATCTGTAGGCTTTAGCTTCTTTCTTTATCTTTTTAAGCTGTTGTGGCTGCTGAGTCAGTTTGACATCTTGGATATATCCTTCAAACATCATATTGTAGACCCTTCTGTCTGCCTCTCTCTGAAATAGCTTTTCGGTTTTTCAGAAAGATAATATTTCTTCTGGAAGTGCAGTTAGTGACTCCATGCTAGCTTCGACAGCTTGAAGGAGTAGCAGCAGTTAACAACAACAAACAATGAAGAAGAAATCGTGCCTGTAATATTAGAGGGGAAGGTGGTTTTGTCTGGTGGACATGTTTTGGATTTATATTTTCCTGGGTGAGACCAAAGAGAGTTTTGCTGCTGTAGCTGCACACTATTGTTTATTCTATTCTATAGATTATGTGACTTATTTCAACGTGTCTCTGTGCTGCACAGAGCAGATTTCAGCAGTGACACTGCTGGGTTTAGAGGCAGTGCATCTGTCTGCGCATCTGTTGTGGAGGAAGTCATTAACACTTCCATGGTTTGGGGTTGATGTCTCACAAGAGCAACCTATGATAAAAACATGATCACTTCAGATCCTGAAAATCTCAACATGGCATGCAAGAAATGGCTTTTTTATGTAGTGTTAACATGTGTACGCTTATTGGCGAACCTAAATCAACTCATTGGTGTATGTTCATACATGAAGGGTGTAACAATGGTCAGAATTTCCATGCAGGAAAAATCCAGGAAGTAAACAAAATGTTAGTGAAGACTACATTTGCAAGATAAATGTGACACTTTCTAACGTCACAATGGAGGGACAACTACGCAGGTTGATTTTAGCGCTGGTCATCGTGGACTATATTGCTGTCATTGTTCATTTTAAGCAAACCATACAGTTTCAAAATGAGGCGCAGTTCCAACTAGAAAACAATGTTTTGATGCATTGGATGTGCTGAATGTGCATATTAAGGCAGTACAGGAGGAGGCGCACAGTAATAATCCTCCAGGACTGTAACATGCTCATGTTTAACCCAAATAACACGTAATGCGACTGCAGTTGGTTCAGATCGAGGTCAGAACACGTTCTCACCGCAAACAAACCACACAAGAGTTCAGTTGTAACCAGAGTGAGACCACCTCTTCAAGAAGATCTTGGTACAGTTGTTATGGTGCACACCTAAGTGTGATTGCTGCCCAAACGAACCGCACTTAGGGGGCAAACAAACTTGAGTTCGATTGAACCGAACCAAATAGGGTAGGTGTGAAAGCATACGGAAATTAAGGGAAAAAATACTTTTTTTCATTGTATAAGTATAAAAAAATAACATAATTTAGGCTTTTGGTTTTTGTCGTACAAAGCAGGAATTACCGTCCGGCTGAAATGGCTCATGAAGGCATACTGTAACAGGGATCAGTTTAATTAAGCATGTAAACCCTGTATTTTCTACTACAGAGTAGGGTCTCACATCTGCAGCAATAGATGTACAGGAAAGTTACCAGTTGCTGCAGTGATGTCTTGCCCTGTCTTAATCAGTTAGGAATGGCTGCCTAAATGCTGTGGGGATGACGCTAGCATGTGGCGTTTGTGTTGCTCCTTGTTTTCATCTAGTTCCACCCATTGACACGTTGGGGTGATGTTGGCATAAGTGAGTTGACGTGTTTGAAATATTCCTGCTGATGTAACCCACTGTCATGTAGCAGATGCAACATACCATTGTTCTTCTATACATCACTTTCTTGCTGTCATACTCATAAAAAAACAGCAAAATCAAAGTGACTCCAAACAGCATCATAGGAATAATTCAACAAGTCGTGCGGTTTGTAACCAAACTGAAATCCTCGAACTGAATGTTTTTATACAAACACATGCATTGCTACACCCCGAACATACATCTGTGTTTGCTTTTTTTGTACTCACACTGATGACTTGGAGATAGACTTGACAGCATGGGGCTGTAAGGCTTCTACTACACTGTTAAGTGCTGTCAGAGCCTGCAAATCACTGTGTAAGGTGGCTTTGTGTGTAAATCTACCCCCCACTATGGGACTCTGCATTGTTAGATTTTGTGTCTGCTCCTGTTTTATGTGTGTGTGAGTTCGCTGGAGAATCTTTTGTGGTAGAAGTGGGTCTTTGTTTAAACCCATGAGGGTTCATTACTGTGATCCATCTCCCTCCCTGTTAGTGCCAACACTAACATACTGTGGCGTCTATGCAGCTATTTTTAGCTGCGGTTTGTGTGCATCCACGCTTGTAGGTAATTTGTCTTCATATGCATTTTTTGTAGGATTATATCAATGAGTTTTGTGTTAATGCTTACAATGACAAGTAGCCAATGTGTTTTCATTTACAGTCGTAATCTGTGACTGTCCACCAGTATTATAATCATAATATATCATAATATGTTCTGTCAATTCATGCAACATACAGACTACAACTACTCTGCCAGCTAGATCTCTCTGCAGAGAGGGACTGGAAGATGCTTGTCAGGATAATAAAGACATTTCCCCTTCTCTCTCTCATGTCTTAGTTTTTTCTCTCCCCCTCTGTCTGCATCTTACTCATCTTTTCTGCCTTCTCCCTCTCTCTCCAATTAATGATGTTAGACACTGAAAACAACAGTACTGAACTTCTTACACATACTCATCTTCACAAACAACGTGTATGGTTTTCAGCTGTAAAGATGACAGACATAGAAACAATTAGGAATCATCATTTTTTGTTTTCATCTGTAGGTGTTTCGTTGCAGTAGAGCTTCTTGTTGGCTGCACAACAGTAGTAAGTTAGATTTTTTTTTAGATTGAAATCAGACAATAAAGATATGAGGAAGTGCATTTTACAAATTTATGACAATGCTGATGAGAGAGTTATGCTCTAATGACAATTTGTGAAAATGTTCCTGCATCTTATCAACAACAAGTAACTATAACCATGTTCTTCATATAAACAATTACAATACTAAAGAAATAAATGAAAGACATACATATTACAGAATTACAGCCAATATCAATGAAGCCAGCAGAAAGCAGTAGTATTTCTAAGCGTGCCTTTACACTGATCCTCTTATCGTAATGCCAATTTTATACTAAATAAAATAAAAATGAAAGGTTTCACTTAGTGAGCGTAAGTCATGTTTCCATTCAATGCTAATTTTGACCGAACTTTTGAAATGTTGCAAAAAAGAAATGTAGATTAGGTGCATTTCCATCAACTGGTTTGGAGCAAATAAACTGGGCTTCTACAAAACAGTTTTGTTAGAAGTTGGCAGTGTAGACTACGCTTTATGCATGGCTATAATCCATCAGTAAACAAAGTAGAGGAAGAAGAGGTTGTGAACTAGAAACAAAACAAGTCACCTTGACCATCAAGATCTGTGGTTCCCAACTGGTCCAGCCGCAGGGTCCAGATTTACTCTCATTCATTAGTTCAAGGTCCACACAGTTTAATATGTTCAGCGTCATACTTGTGTTTGGTCATGTCTTAGAGCTAGTTTGCTGTCTTTGTTGAGTAGCTGTCCGTCAGTCAGTCCCTCTACAGCAGGAAACAGCACTTCAAAATAAAAGCTCTGTGCCAGAAATTCACTGTACTTCAAAATAAAGTGTGTTCTCAACAAACTTGGAACATTCATGAGTCTCTTGCGGTTCATTCAGAATGGACCCATAACCCACTTTTGGACCGCAACCCACCAGATGTGAACCACTGATCTAGACCATCTACAAGAGAAAAATGGATAGAGGTGTTTAGGAATTTGTTTCAATTGGGCAAGTTTCAGTTGTTCTTTCGTGTCAACTAGTATTGGCCATATTAATGTTGTCTGGAGACAAAGACAAATGATGCTGTTGTGGGAATATTCAAGAAAAGAGCAAAAGTGGAAACAGCTGATCAGTCATGTGAGATGAATATTCATGACATCAGCATTTATTTGGCAAAGTGTTTCCATATCCTGTTCAGTGCATTAACTTCTTTTCAGGAAAGGCAAAAAACACCTCAACCAAATGTAAAAATGTTTTGCGCAATTGAGAAAATTTTATGAAATTTTGCTGTTTCCACGCAGCTTTCCTAATGCAGTACTTCTAGACTTCAACGTGTTTGCCGTCTGTGCCAACGTATAGTGCAGTAGTAGGTATTTCTGCAAGCACCTACCAAGTTACATTGTGAGGGAGATGAGATGCATGTTGAACTGAGAGAAGTCGTCTCAACTTGAAGTGACACAAGGACTCACTTCAAAATCAGAAGTGACAGGAGCTGTCACTACAGTAAGGACATGTATCCAATGTTCTGCCAATGACTTCAGTCAGAGGAGACTCACAGTACAGAAAACTACAAAATACTTCCAGGACAGAGTTTGTCATGTTCAGAGATTGAATATCTCACCTCTCCCAGTCTTGACTGCCCGTGTATGTGGGCAAAGGCCAAAAGCAAATAGCCTGCAGCGAGGACAATAAAATAAGTCCTGGAATATTCTGATATTATTGTTTGATATGAACGCTTGCACCACATTCTCAGATCATTAAATCAGTCATACACATGTAAAATATTCACCAACAACAGCTTATGTAACAGCTTATATTTTTCAGTTTTCAGTGTGACTCAGTGCCATATGTTTTTTATCAATGGCATCAGGTGTTAGTCATCTTGTAATATTGCTTTCAGTCAACATGTCTTTGTCACTTGCACTGGATCATTTGTGTGTGTTTCAGTATGAGTGTGTATGCACATATGAGTCTATTGTATACCATGTAGGTGTGTGTGCAAAATGTAGGTACCAATTATAGGAGGACACAGATATAATTAATTAAATAGCAAACCTGAAATCATTGGCTTTAACATTTTGCTTTTAATTTCCACATGTGTGTGCGGTTATTGCATTTTCACTTCGGCAGTCTCTGCCTCGGTATTAATATTTGAAGCCTCTACCTCTTCTGGCTTTTGTCATGTCTACATGATTATTTTTGGCTCAGTATAAAGCTTATGAGTCTGTGCTTCACTGTGAGGATATTCAATCAGATTTGTGTGGGTTAGCCACACTAACACAGAGAAATGAAATGTGCCGTATTACACAGCACGTACTGACACTCAAGGCACAAGGACAGCTGGATCGTACACACAGAGAGAATAATACACTGTATGAATGTCACCGTAATTCTATTTGACATATTGGGGATTAATAAAGTATTGTATTTATCTTTATTCCCTTTGTGTGAGCTTATATGCTGTATGTGAATACATGTTCTGTATGCCAGCCCGATAAGAGTATGCATGCATAACATGATGTTAATTCTACTACAAAATAGACTGGATGATCGCTTAAATTAGGTAGGGAAAAAAACGGATATATCGATATCTGTATTGCTTATCAGTCAAATGAGTTTTTACATATCGGCATATCGGATATTGGCAAAAAATCCAATACTGTGCATCCCCACAGTTTACTATTTTCAACAAACATGACATTTATGGCATCAAATGAAACAGGGAAATTACAGTTGCTGTAATATTTTAAAAGAAACTAATTGCTTATTTGGAAACGTACTACTCCACTGCTAGTTTGGCATTACTGCAGAACCTCTGATAGTTCGCAGCTTGCTCCAAGTTCCTTTGTTTAAAGAGAAGTTAGCCCATTATACTGGTTGTAGTGGCAACGGTACATAAAAAATTGGCCACCACACTGACAGTCTGGCCAACTGACATGAGTGTTTTTATGCTTATAAATAAAAACAATTTGCTACACACCTGTAACATTGATACAGAACAAACATGTTGCAGGTCTTGTTGTTGTCTTGGCTGGTGTGTGTTGTCTTCTGTAGGCTATATGGTTCAGCGCTGATTTGTCCCGTCAGGTCGGTATTGTGGGTTCTGAGAAGTTGGCGAAAGCCTGAGGACTATGGCTCTTTAATAACAGAGTAAATATGTTTGTTTACATCCTTGTGTATTCTTAATGTATTTGCTCAACACTTTGTATGTGTTTCCTCATCAGCTTCAGTGGGGTTTCCTAAGGCATGTAAAGAAAATGTCACATTTGTAAGTCCTGTAGTGACACGATCAATGAATAATCCTGCTGATATTGGAAGATGTGGATATGTGTCTCCAGACAACATGAGTGAATCAGTAGAAGTCTTAAATATTTCAGTTGAAATTGGATAAAATAAAATACCCGACCCCATTGGCAGATTTTGTTTTGAGATAAAAGTCTGATTTTAAAACTTCGTACACAAATAAATAACTTCTTAGATTGACTTTTTTTTACTTTGGTGGTGGTAGTCGTGTTGCTGTTGCGTCCTTGTGGTCATTGTGTTCAGGAATACTGCTATGCTCTTTTGGCCTTGCCAGGGAGTTTCCAGTCACACTCATTTGTGCTGTTGTGTCTCTTCTCTTCTGTGTATTGTAGTTTAGACTTGCAGAATGTGCTTTGAGCCGACTTACAATTCAGAACATTAACATTTAATATTAATGACTGTCTAGATTAGCTATGTGTTCTGTTTTTCAGTCGTATAGTAAATGACCTTGTTTATTTTTGTGTCGCTTAACAGCACTCATCCAAACATTGATGCTTCTGGATGACAAACTCTCATCTTCACAGTTTTACCTTCATGAGCTTAATAGTTTTGTTTTAGAAATGGAAATCCAGTCATTAAACATTTTACACATCCCACATTTTCAAACTTTGAAAAAAAAAAACAGTTCAGTCCTTTTGAATGAAAATATGATGTGTTTTCCTCTTACCTGTAGTGCTGTTTATCAATCTATATTGTTTTGGTGTGAGTTGCCTAGTGTTGGAGATATCGGCTGTAGACACATCTGCCCACTCTGAGATATAATGGAACTAGATGGCACTTGGCTTGTGGTGCTCAAGGTGCCAAAAAAAGTACATAAGAAAAGCTCAACAGCAATGTGTCTTCCCAGAAACTATGACCCGGTTACTCAAGGTAATCCACAGACCTTGTTGTGAGTAGCTTCATGTCGGAACTATTTACTCTCTATGGAACTACACCCGCCAACTGTATCACCACGCAGAAGGAAGTGTGAATCTACTACTAGCATCACTGAGCTAGCTAACATTACAGCTCAGCCAAGGAGGACGTCATCACTGTCAGGAGCCTCTCATGAGTAGAAGCACGCTTCCTTCTGCATGGTGATACAGCTGGCAGATGTAGTTTGGTAGAAAGAAAACGGTTCCCGTATTAAATTGCTCACAACAAGGTCTGTGGATTGTCTTGAGTATACGGGTCATGATTTGTGGAAAGAGACATTGCTGTTGAGTTTATCAAATGTGGTTTTGGTGCTTTGAGCACCACAAGCCCAGTGCCATCTAGCTCCATTATACTGGAGAGAAGGCAGACATCTCTACGGCTAATATCTCCAACACTCGGCAACTCACACCAAAACAACAGACTGATAAACAGCACTACAGGTAAGAGCAAAAATATGTACCGTCCATTTAAAATGTACTAAAAGACACTGTGTTTTTCTGAGGTAAACATTGTCCAATGAGTGTAAAATTGAAAATCTGAAAACCCCTGCACAGCAGCAGATCATATTGGCTCAGAGGCTGTGAAGTGGCTTGATAAAGACTCAGTGTATCTCGTATCTTAAACACTTTATGAAATTCTTAATTACAGCTGTCCCCTGAGGCAGCAGAGTATGGGACATAATGTGACATATTCTTCATGTCTACATTTAGGTCCTGCTGGCCTCAGGGATCACATCACAAACACACCCCAAATACACAGAAACGCAATTTGCTTAGGTTTTGTCCCAGGCGTCCCCTCTGGAAGTATTTTATGTTATTTGTGTTGTGTTATTAATTAAGGCATTGTTGGAAAGAATAAATCAAGATTTAGCTGTAAACAGTCCCTGGATTAGAGTAATATGTACTGTAGCAATCATTAATTTTAACACCCCTCCGGCTCAAGTTGTCTGCTCAGGGTTATTCGATCCAGTTGGATACGAGGCTTCTGTGAAAACAAGCAAACAAATGAGTAATAGATTACACTCAAAAAATAGTGATGGTATTTATAGATATGGGAAAATAATGTGTGAGACAGAGAAAGAAGGGATTGGCCAGAAGCAGGGATCATTGTACAGTATTGAGCGATACATATTGAGGGGTCTCAGTAATCTAATCATTGGGTGTAACTGGCGTGATGATTACAAATAAAGTGAACTGCCAGGATTGGATGTACAGCTCTCTGTGACAGAGAAGAATGAAAGGAAAGATGGAGGGAACAGTGAAAAAGAGGATGATGGAGGTGCAGAGATGGTGGTGGAACACGTAGGAAAATGGATTCCAGCTTGACAGCAACATGAACATGAGCTGGTGAAGAATGAGTTTCTGGAAGGTGCGGCAAGATTTTTCATTTTCTGCCAAATGTGGTCAGCTTGTGGCTTACACTGCTGTTGCCTCAACACGCACACACACTCACTCAAACACACACACACACACGCACACAATGACCAGCGCTAATTAGCAAACAGATGATAAATGATTGTAGAGAACTGGTTCAGGCAGCAGGGGTGGAGGAGTCATGGGGAAGAGGAGGAGGCTTGCAGGTGGAGCCTATAATCAGTGTTACAGTACATACTATGAACACATCATAGCACAGAAGAAGAGAAACATAAAAGGAGTTTACTGTGAAATATATGCAGCTGAACACTCAGTGGATGTCACACCAGCTTCAAAAGCTGCAGATTATGAGTTACCTTGTTTACTAAAAAAAACAAGTGACCACATCATGTAAATTCACACAATATATGGAAACAAACAAGACTTTGCACAGAACAACTTGTCTTTTAGCATGCTAGCTTTCTAATTATAGAATATCCATAAGGAACTCTGCGTAATGTGACAGACACCTAAGACACACAGTATCAACACTTTGGGTTGTTAGGTTGGAGAAGCTCCTGTCACTGGCTGTTTGAAATCCTGTCTCTCAGTGCTCTTGGGCTGAGTAATGTCTATAGCTCTCATGTTCAAAGCAAAGAGATGAGACACTTAGTGATGGTCTGCATGAAGGAAAGAAAATGGAGGCAGGAGAAAAAACACACACGCACATCAAAGGATATTATTGGATATAAACCAAATTTGTATGTATTTAAAATACATGTAAATATATGTAAGTCAGTTTATAACAAATATAAGTTAAGCTTTTGATTCATTATTTCATATACTTGTAGAAAATATGAAGTGGTTGGAGCGACTTCAAGCTGCCCAGATAGAGTGTGCACCCCATGTATGTTGAGTCCTCAGCAGCAGCAATGCATTTTGTCCCCTGTCTCTTCCCCACCTTTCCTGTCATTCTCCACCTTTTTGTAATAAAGGCAAAAGCCCAATAAAATGAATTAAAAAAATAAATGTAATTTAGTGTAGCGGTCCTGCAGATCCTTAAAAAAGGAAATTGATTCGTTAATTTAACACAAGGCCTTGATTGGTTTGAAAATGTCTTACATAAGTCTTTCAAAGTCTTAAAAAGACACGGGGAGTAAAGTTTTATGAATCTTTTTTTCCAACATTGTATTATAAAGTCTCAAAATAAATGGTAATGTCTAGTTTTTTTTTAAAATATAATGCACCGAATGCCATTTACTGAATGCATCTCGTTTTAATGGCACCAAAAAGTCATACTTTGCCCAATAAATATTTGGGCAAAATTATCCTTATCCTTAAGTAATTCATGTCATAACATTTTTTTCGTCAGTTTTGGTTCCTGTAAAATGTATCTCAAATTTCAGTCTGAGTGGCATTGAAAAAGTCTTAAAAAGTCTTAAATCTGACTTACCTTAAGCTGTAGGAACCCTTTAGTTAAGGGATAGCTATTCCTGAAAAAGCCTGTAAACTTGTTTTCTACTAAAAACTATTAAGTTGCCATGGGTTGCTTGTATATTTATCATAAGTAAGATTATTCTCAGTATTCCTTGTTGGTTTTTGTTGTGTTTCTTACAAATGTAGTGATTTACATAATATCCCCTGTGTTACCCACCATGGTTTACAGAAAAATAATCTGGGCAGTCAAATGAAAAGTCAGCGAAACCGTCTCCTGCTACTCCAAATATTGAGGTTTAATTTATCAGAATGTCAAAGGAGCTCTACTGAGAAGAAAATTCTGTAATGTTTGAGAGGAGGTGAACAGAAAATATTGGGAATAAATTGTAATGAAAAACAAGGTGTTGGTTTATCAAAAACACAAAGGGTAAAAAATGACAGGTTAGTGGATTGTGAGTAGGCTGTCGAAAGATAAATAATGTTATTTGTTTGTTAGATAAAATCTAATGGCGTGCATGGTTCACAAAAACAAAGAACAATGGCTCCTGATGCATCTGCACAGATGAGAGATGTGAGGAGAAGGAAGAAAAAAGTCTCCATCATTTGAAAAGGGCAGGCATATCTTTCAGCAATTCAGCGTAATTAACCGCTTGAGAATAACAGCTCAAACAAATACATAATTTTGCCGGCGACAGGGGTGGAGAGAGAGTCAAGAGTACAGTACATCACGCAGTATTTTCTCTTCAGGGCACAGGAAACATCTCATTGTGTGGGTCAGTCGTATTACACTATTGGCTGATGAATGAATTCAGAGGTGGGCGTACAAACACTGACACACACTGAGACACAAACCACAGGAGCTTTCCTCTGAGATCAGACAGGCAGACAGCGGAGCTCGTGGCGGTGTGTGCTTGGCTATGAAAGCCTGCCAAACTCACAGTGTGGGCGAAGCTCGACTGTAAGGAGTCTGACATTTTTAGCCTCTTACGGGGGGCAGGAGAGCCCCTGGATATAATATTGTATTTCCTGCATGTAGCCTTCTGTCTTTCTTTTAAGTCATTGTTATATCAGTGTAATGGATTAAGATATGTAGTCTGACTGCAGGTATATCCTGATACCAAGGACTTTTGGTTAAAGGAATACTTCACCCACAGATGGCCAGTTGTGTTTCAGTCCCTCGCCACCTGTTTTGTTGAATTTTTGAAGTAAACTTTGTTATTCCCGCATGCGTCCATTGAACAAATCCAAAAACTGACAAAAATTCTCCAAGAACTGAACTCATAGGGGTCCATGTTTAACAACAACAAAACTATATCAAAACGTCCATCTACAAACCCTCACATAACTCACAGTATAATCTCATTTATTCAGCAGTACGCTCAGTACTTCCGAAACAGACAGCTCTTATCGACGGGGAACTGAAAGTGAAATATTTCCATGCTCCCCTCAAAGCCAGACTCCATTGACAAAAACAGTAATTTTACCTTACTGAGCATGAGAGCTGCTGGTCTACCACCTCCCCAATCAGTGAGTTTGTTTGTGTTATTGTGTGACTTTGGTGAACCCATACTCACCTTTGAAACACCTACAAGTAACACAAACAAACCAACTGATCGAGACGAAGGTAGACCAGCAGCTCCCATGTTACGTGACGTAAAATGACCCTTTTTGTTTATGGAGTCTGGCCTTGAAGAGAGCACCGATAAGTTTCACTTTTACTTTAATTCTTCATTGGAAAGGGTTGTCTTTTTGGGAAGCACTGGGCATATGACTGGATAAATAAGACTTGGACTATACTTCACAAGTTGTGCAAGAGTTAGTAAACGGATGTTTTGATATGGTTTTGCTGTTGTTCAATGTGGTCTCCTTTGACTTCAGTTCATTAAAATGTTTTTCTGGGGGGTTTTTTTGCCGGACAGATGAAAGAAAAAAAAAGTTCTCCATTAATTAAGCATCACACATCGTGACTAATTGTTTCACAAATGGCCAGTTGGTGGGTAAAATATTCCTTTAATCTTGAAAGAACAGTTGATATTTAGCACGTTTTTGTTAATATTTCTGACCTGTTGATGTTGGTATAGATGTGCAGTTTGTCTTCTGTTATCATCAGCTTTGTTGGTGTAGGAGGAATGGATGTGTTTTTACTCAAAACATGCACTCATTTATTCCTTTTCCGTAATCGTTCATGCTGTCGGAGTCGAAGGGGGCCTGGAGTCTATCCCAGCTGTCATTGGGCGAGAGGCAGGGCTAACACATAGAGACACACAACCGTTCACACTCACATTCACACCTTTAGCCAGTGTAGAGTCACCAATTAATGTGACGTGCATGTCTTTGGATTGTGGGGGGTAAGCAGAGAACCCGGAGAAAACCCATGCTGGCATGGGGAGAACATTCATAGTCTGCACAAGGGGTCTCCCCCACCCTGGGTTTGAACCAGGAACCCTTATGCTGTGAGGTGATGATGCTAACAAATGCACCACTATACCACCACTGTATTCAAAACAGTTTCTGTCTGTATTACAACGTACATCTTGTAGTTTTGTATGCCCAGAAAAATAATGTAGATCTTTATTTATGTACATGCTCTCCTCTCCTTTTTAACAGCCCTCCTCTTTCTCTTCATTGCAGGCGGATGCAGCCACCAGCTTCCTGCGTGCAGCTCGTTCAGGTAACCTGGACAAGGCTCTGGATCACTTGAAGAATGGAATCGACATCAACACAGCTAATCAAGTAAGATAATTTCATTTCACTCAGGAGCACAGCTATCCAAAAAGCTGTTTGTGTGCATGTGTTTGTGTGTCAGTGGGAGTAGAAAAAGCCACCCACAGATTTCAATTAACAAAACGGTAAATTAAATCGAGGCTCGAATCAAAATCAATTACAACATTTATTTAGTGCTCACAGTGCTTAACAAAAAAAAAAAGCAGCCTACACAGGAGGACCTGCTCTTAGAGTCACACTTAACATAAAATTTATTTTTTAGTTTCTTGAATATAAAACATATTTAATTCAATTTAAAACTGCTCAGTGCCAATCACATCTTGCTTTTTCATGTGGATCTCTGTGGGTGCATCGCTACAGTATTTATACATTTGTGTTTTTATTTACATGGAAAGCCATTAGCTTGATGCAACAAGTCCATACATGTTTTCTGTGGGGAATCATTTTGAAAAAAGTTACATAATGTAGTCAAGTAACCACTCATTTTGTCAAGTCTGGGATGAAGTAAGCCATTTTGGGAATTAAATTGACAGTATAAAGTAAAAATGAAAGAGCACTGCTGAACCCATGCACACATTAGCACTAGACCAAGGCAAGAGAACTTTATTGCTTGAGTTGTTAATGTTTCTCTGGAGAAATTTCCAATGGTGCAGGTCTAGATGATTTTTTTCTCTCTACCACAGGAGGTCTGATATTCATTCCACTTTATAAGCTCTTTTCCTTGAAACCACCATTCATTCAATCATGCCCAGGGGTGGCGTATTGGAAAAAGTAAAGAGGTTTTCTGGTTTGCTCAATGCCTTCTGGCTAACTTTTGTTCTGAGCATAAAATATTGCATCATGACAGGCGCCACTGCCTTTAGGATAATATATGTGCAGACTACACATTGTTAGATCAGCAAGACACACCTGGCTCGGGCCACAAGAAGCAGGGAGTCTGATATTCTTGGTAAAGACGCTAGATATAATCCTGGTGACACATTTCAAAAATAAAAAAACCCTTCAAAACTATCTTCAGTTGTTCTTTACAAATTTGTTTGCTAGACGTATAACGTGAACACAGTATGATATCAGTTCAAATTCTACACTGGTTAAATGTTTGTACTCCAAATTGTCCCTAAATGTTTTGTACATTGCTTTGAATAATCATTTGGATACCTTTTCTAACGCCAAGAGAGCTCATAAACATGGGATGAAAAATTTAAAGCAGACACAGACAATTTTTTTGCTTTAATTTATCATTATGAGGGAATTTTAGCTTGCACCATTTAATGGCTATAGAACCTTTGTCTTCAACAGTGGGTCCATGACCCCTAGGGGGTCCTCAGAGTCACTGCAGGGGGCCTCAAAATGACCTCTGAATAATTTAATTAAATTATTAAAGTTTTAGTTAGTAAAATGTGCCTGAAAATCCACATTAACGTAAATCTAATATATTATTAGCAAAGATAAATCAGCCTAGAACGCTTGATTTATGGCACAAAGGAAGTGCAACAACCATTGCACAACCAAAATACAAGGATGATAGCACCTTTGTTTTCCCTTGTAGCTATCCCCTGTTACTAAAGAGTATCTTTGCAGTTACTTGCCCTAGTAGTGGAAATGGCGGACGGTAGAACCACCAAAGTAACTGGAAAACAAATACAGTGTGTCCTATGTTGCTGGTAGTTGATAGGCTCTAAAGAGACAGGAAAGCGATCCAGATGTCTCCATTTGTCCAGTTCTCTTGCACTAATGCCTAGGGCTGGGTATTGGTACTTGATACCTTTAAGATATCAACCGAAATAATGCAGTACCAAATCGTATCCAGACTACTCCAGTCAAACGATACCTGCATTCGATCCTTTTTGCTTTAGGGGTCTGATACCAGACCGTCCGAAGTCCCCATCAGATCAGCAAATTTCTGTTGTTGCCCAGCGAACGGACAGTTCAGTGTTTCCCAGGTTAGCACAAGCTAACACAGCAGCAGTGGCTATCAACCAACAGTGAGCCATTAAATGGTCCCAATAAACTCACACAGACACTGTCCTTTAACCTGTTAATTGCCATTAAGTTACATTAGCCTTATAGTGCTAACAGTTAGCCCTGTCACTGTGGCAGACTCTCACAACTGTCCCTGGCACAGAGCTCACATCCTGTTGCAGCAGCTTTAACCCTGACGGAGTAGGCAGTTCAGCGTGCAGAGATGCCATCAAAACATTCAAAAGTATGGCTGTACAACGCGCCACTCCTTTCACAACATGGGTATCGAATGACATACTCTATTGGTATTGGTGTCACTTTACCATTACTGCTATTGGTACTGTTATCGTAACTTTTTTTTTGCTGATCCCCAGCCTTACCAGTGTCTGGGAGATTATGGAGCCCTTTGTCCCCCCGCTGTGGGACAGTAAAAGGCTTTCCCTCAGTAAGAAGGTCATGATTATGAAACAGATTTAATGGAGACCGGTACTCCGGAACTTCGTTTTACTGTATTCCTCTGAGGAAGAACAAACTGTACAAACTTTGGTGTTAGTAGTCTTTAACGGAACTCGAAGAGGGATTTGAATGCACCACATAATGTCACTAAAATCTCAATGGAATGCCGTTCTGCCGCATCAGCAAAGGATGTAAAATAAAAGACCAAAAAGAAAATTAAAAATTCACGACTCTTAGACCTCCTGATTCTCTGTCTTTTGTATAAAGTGGTGTGCATAAATAATTGAGCATATTAGATTATAGTCCCCTCAATCTTCAGCCCTACCGTCTGCTCTCTTACACCTTGTTGCATCATGACCAAAACACAACAAATTCAGGCAAATGAATATCCATGAGGCATGGATATGTGAGAGTGAGTGTGTGCCGTTTGGATACACAGACTAGCTTGCCAGTTAGTTGTGTTAAGGATACTTGTGGAGTGGGAGTGATGTCTGGTGAATGAATAGAGGAGTGCTTTTATACACAGACAAAACACTGTCAGTGAGATGGAAGTCTGGGCATTAAGACTGAACGCCCAACGCCCTCAATCTGTTTGGTACTATTGATGCATGCAACACACACAGAAGATGAGATACTGAAGATAGATGACTATTTAAACAAAAGGTAATGCACATTTTGCACAATTTTCAAGGGTCCTTAATATCTGTGTATAAAGATTGTAATCAGCTAGATAATTACAGTTGATATGATCTGCAGTAATTTGATTTCATACCTACAACCATGTGATCAGTGACATTTCTAACGGCCCTTAATGTGATTTTCGGTTATTTTCCTCCATTTCCCAATGCAGTTCTGTCTTTCTTTTTTGCCATAGGTTTATTTTTTTGCTGTTATATTGATGGCTTTTTACTGAGGACTGAGGCAAGGACAGAGATGGTATTTTTGTATGTGATTTATGTGATTCTGCAGCCTGTCCTTGCTATACCTACAGCCCTGCAGGCTCTTGCTGGCTCACCCTCTCTGTCTCTCTTTTTCTTGTAGCAACCCTCCATTGTTGTGCTATTGTTTGTGTCCATATATACATAATTGTATATTACTAACATGTAGGCGTTTGTTGAAGGCGTGTTTCTGGGCATTGAAGGTGTTTCTGTGTGTTGAAAACAGAGCTGAATGTCTCGGTGTACTTGCTTTAGTCCAATGTGTGCACAGCAGACGTTCACACGCTACATTTAACAGTGCGTGTAATTGCCACTGATACACGGCGTGTTTCCCATCACTGTGCGCATGCTCGCAGAGAGACTGTGTTACCCATTTGAATTGAGTGACACCGCAGTATGATGGGAAGCCTGAAAAACAGCGTGGGTAACTGAGACTCCTGGTGGCTACACTGGTTACAGCAGGCAGGCTGCAGCTCCCACTTCACTAATGCAATATGTAGCCAGCCAGCCAGCCAGAGGGACAATCAGACAGCCAGACGGACAATGTTGAGATAAAACAGTTGTCCGCCAGCTCTCCCCCCACTCTCCTCCCCACTCATCAGCCTCATCAGGCTGTTCATTTTGTCAGAACTGCTGTCGTTGTGGGTTTATCAGTTATTTTTAGAGATACAGTAACAAGACGAGTGATGTTCCGCACAGCTGGAAAATGGGCATATGTTGCAGTGCTGACAGGGGCATGAGCCTGAAGGAATACAGTGTGTTTCTTTATCTTATCCTTCCAACATTTCCAACCGTAAAGTAATGTCATTTCAAAACAGACTGAAATGAACTTGGGAGTTTTTATGGTGTTCGTAGCAGAAGTCAAGCACATTACAGTCTGGTTTCTCAGACCACTGCACTAATAGCACATTAGGCAGTTCTGAAAGGTCGTGAGATGCTTTATGTCAGTGGTTGCGGCCAAGACCTCAGTGACCAAGGCCACAAAGAGGACAAGGATGGCCGTGGGGTGGATGTATAGAGATGTCTTTGCACAGATTCCATTAGTCGATAAAGGGGAGACACTACAGGTGATAATCTTTTCATGCATTGGTCAGTTTTGCCTCTATATTGTCTTCTTTCAGACTATAGGAAAGAAAACCTCCAAAATAAACATTTAGATTTGTATTATAGTTCAGTCGTCTGTTCTGTAAATGTATGCAAAAAGTGTATATTAGTTAGATAATGCCTTATTTGCATATTTAATCGATGTAATACACAAAATAATCATCCTAAAGTAAGTAATCAACTTGGGAAGTGTCGTGGTGATATCTATCAGTTAAAATGTCTACCCTATTTACCTGTAGAGTCTTATTTTTGGTCTGTAAATTAATGGAATTCCACAATACATATCTTCAGAGGCCATTTTCTAAAATACAAGTTGTTTTTTTTAATACTCTGAGCCATTAATCTCCACTTCAGCAGCACTTACATACACCAAACTTTCAAGATATATTCCTGTCTATATTCTGAAGGTTTTTACTGAGTGGTTTGTTTATACATCATACACAGCTGAGGGTTTATATAACATTGTATTTGTAAAGTATGTCAAAAATGAATTTTTTGAATGGCTTTTGACAGTATTTTCTTATTTATGGAGCGTATTATGCAGTGATCCCCTTAGTAAAAACCCTTAGCTTTCACATGTAAACAAAAATTAAACATGAACTTTGAACCTGGCTTTATCAGATGTTCAGATTTCTGTTTTGGAAATATATGTAAATTATATTTTATTAGATAATGCCTTATTTCTGAAACATTTAGAACATTTTAGAAAACTTGCAATGCAAAAAAAAATTTTGTTATTGTAAGTAATCAACTGAGGGGGTTCATGGTGATATCTTAAAAATTTTACCCTGCTCACCTGTAGTGTTTCTCCTTAAAGAGGGTAAAGCAATGTGTTTCCTCGCACAGTGTGTATGCATTATTGCACTTACTCACAAGACCACAACTTCACTCATTAAATTGCCCTGAGAGCTGAGGCATTTAATTTAATTAAATTCAATAATGTGGACTGTTATTGTAATAATCCCAATTATTAACAGGATTATCATACTTTTACTGACGCTTCAAGTTACAGATAGTCCTTTGTTTGATCAAAAGTTCAATAGTTTGTGTCTAATTATTAATACTTTAAAATAAATTGGTGATAACTTTTTAGAGAATGTTGTAACCTATATTTCTTCTAACTCCACTGTGATTGATTCTCTCTGTCTTCTCTCTAAGAATGGTCTCAACGGGTTACACCTGGCCTCGAAAGAAGGTCACGTCAAAATGGTCCTGGAGCTGCTACACGCTGGCATTGAGCTGGAAGCCACCACTAAGGTAATTTATTTTCTCTGTATGCACACTAATATATAGTAGCATTTTAGCACTGTAACTGTCACACCTTCCAATACCTTTCTTAGCTTTAGCTAAGCTCTGAGCTGCAGCAAGCATTCAGGAGTTAAACTAGCATACCTGTAATCAGAGGTGGGAGTAAGTCACACATGTGCAAGTCATAACCTTCAAGTCTCAAGTCAAGTCATACTCACAAACTCATAATTACTCAGGTACTATTAATACAAATCTGAGTCTTTTCTTCTCATGCCACTGTTTACCTCTACTCCACTACATTTATCTGACAGCTTCAGTTACTAGTTACTTTACAGATGCACCACATAATAAATTGTACAAGTACAGCTGGAACTATGAGTCAGTTATTGAATTGGCAGAAAATACATTTTCAACCAAGTCGTTTTTGTAATGCATTACAATACAATACATGCATTGTAACCCATTTCATGGCTCCAGTTTCACAAATGTGGGGATTTTTTTGCTGCTTTTGCTTTTTATTATTTTATAAGTAACTTTTATGTGAAGGTTTGAGTCTTTCCTGAGTGTTAGTCAAGAAAGTTAAGTCCAAAAATTTGCAGCTCCGGTCAGATATGAGTCAACTCATGTGACTCGAGTCCCCCACCTCTGCCTGTAACCACTAAAACTTAAACAGCTATATAGGATTACTGATGAACCTGACATCAGCAGTAAGAAATCTGGCAGCATAAAGCAATCTTGGAAAAAGACATCAGTGCTCGTAGCTTTAGTTCACTGCAGGTTCTCTGCACTGAAGATTAAAGATCACATTATGTCACTGGAACTGGATGATCTGAATTTTTTAACAAAGCAGTTTAAGAACATGTATTATTTAGCAGGGACTGAGCAGAGGGGGTGGCTTCAGGGGCTCCAGTCCTAAATGGTTGAGTAAATGTTCTCCTGGTGCCTTAACGAAGGTGAATGCAAGTCCTTGAAAAGTCTTGAAATGTCTTAAAATCTATTTCTTAAATATTAGGCCTTAAAAGTCATTAAATAGTATTAAACAGGAACATAGGAACATTTTATATCATAAAATGTATCCGTGTTTTAATTTCATTCGTCAAAATGAATCAAATAAAACCTAAATAAAGTATTAATAAACCTAATATTGTCTTTTACTTTATACTTGCATGTTCCTGCTGGCAAAATATACATTAACCTAACTCACTCTACATCAAACCTACCTCTGCACAGGATCACATACTTACTGTTATACTTATCTGAAATGTTTGAATAACAATAATATTAAATTTGGTTGAAAAATCATCTTAAAGCTGTCTTAAAAAGCATTAAAATTAAGTGTCTAATTCCTGTAGAGACCCTTTAATATTTGATTCAGAGTATTCAAGACCACATTTACTTGGCATTGTTGGGGATCCTTAATTTGCAATTAGCCCAGATTATTATGGCACTGATTCAAATGTATCAGATTTGTCAGCTAAACATCACTCTGTGGACTCTACCCCAGCATAGGTTTGCTGTTAACAGCAAATTCTTCTCCACCCTAAGTTATGTAACTTAAAAATAGTCACCCTGGACAATTTTTGCCTTTTTTTTAGATTGCAGGAGTGAAATTAGTCACCCTCAACATTTGTTGTGTTATGGTTTCATAATGCTGAAGACAGTTGGAGAACAATTGAATACAAATGGAGTGTGGGCTCTTCAGGATGATTTTTTTTTCCTTGGCAACTGTCATGCTTTTACCAAATGGATGGGATTTTATTATCTCACATGGCATGAAAACAAATAGTGCATATAGATGCTTTAAATGGGAAAAAAATCGCCTCAGGGCTTCTGTTATTGAGTTTGGGGGTTTCAGTTTGATAGGGGACAAAAAAGGCTGGAGTTTTATGGAGAGAGTTAAACCTTTGATCCCTCACCACAGAGTCTATATGTCTCTATATTATTCAGGATACTTATTTCATTGTAACAGTTGGCTTTGGTATGATGTTCACAGCACACGCTTTGCTCTAAATGAACTAAATGGCTGCTTTCATTGTAACAGTTTTCATCTTATACACTAAATGTGTGCATATCTAACACACTAAGTGCATTTAAGTTTCGAGCTCTCTGTGTAGAGATCTAGGCCATTGGGTTCATTTTCCTCTCATCCACTCTAATTTTCCTTTCTCTCTCTGTCTTTGATGTGGTTTTGTGTGTGCGTGTGTGTGTCTATGCATATGTGACCTCCAGAAAGGGAACACGGCTCTCCATATCGCAGCGTTGGCAGGCCAGGAGAAAGTGGTGGCTGAGCTTGTCAACTATGGTGCCAATGTTAATGCGCAGTCACATGTGAGTCACTGACTGCTGTGCAAGCGAGTGTGTGTTTGTGTATGTGTGTGCGTGCATTTGTATATTACTGTGCTTGCATATGTGACACACCTGCTACAGAGTTGTCCATATGTTTACATACAGTATCTGTAAGGACGACTGTGTGTACCTGTGTGTGTCCTTGTAAAGATAAACACCTGTGGCCCGTTGAACTAAACACCTTAAGTTTCCCCTTAAGTATGACACTTAAAGGAAACCTCAGTATTTTTTTAACCTGGACCCTATTTTTCTATGTTATTATGTCTAAGTGCCTAATAAGGGCACATTTTTATAAAACTGGTCCAAAATTGAACGAGAATGCTGCAGCCACAAAATCTTACATTTAAAGGAAACCTGAAGGAGAAGACTTAAGGGTTTTGTGCAACCAATTTTTTTAAGGAAACATTAATTTGGACTTTAACCACACTCTTAATTTAAGTTTTTTTTGTGCAGTAGGCCACTGTTATTTATTTATTTCTTAGGTGAGTTTAGTCTCAAATCCCTGACTGGATGCCAGGGGTCCTTTGGATCCTTAAAAAGTCTTAAACAGCACTGAATTTGTTCATCTTAAAATAAGACCTTAATTGGTGTTAAAATGTCTTACATTGATCTTTCTTAAATCGGTAGTCTTAAAAGTGCAGAGACACAGTAAAATCTCAATGTTATTGGAACCAGCTGCAATCATATTTTGTTTCTTGCTGGGATGCTCAGAGCATCAGAGCAGAGGATCCACTATCTGTTTGCTACCTATCACTGTACCTTGGACGACATGGGGATGTGCAATTTGAATGAACATTGGCTATTCAAGCAACGCATAAGAGGCTCTGTGTGTTTCATACAAAAAGACAGAAATTCAAATTCGGCACAATTTGACTCAAGGCAGTGGATGCCACATGCAGAGTGAGACACACAAAATCGCCAAGAAAACCCATCAAACAAACGGCAGGTATTCCCCAGTTCTGCTCTAGCCTCGTCTCTGTGACACCTCCACCCCCATCTCTGATAGCTGCACCAGAGTCAGCAGCAACAGATCCCCAAATAACATTCAGGTGTACACCTACACTGGGAGCAGAGGTACTGTGGTGTCCCAACACAATGACAAAACACCAATCACAAGTGTCACGTGAGGGAGTAGGAAACTCTGTGCAGTGTTTCCTGGACTAATTGATGTAAAGTACACCAATCACCCACAACATTAAAACCACTGGTGGGTGAAGTGAATAACATTGATTATCTCGTTACAATGCAGTGTTCTGCTGGGAAACCTTTGGTCCTGGTATTCATTTGGGTGACACTTGACGCCCAACACCCACCCAAACACTGCTGCAGACCAAGCACACTCCCACATGGCACTCCTTGAGGGCAGTGTTGATGCTTCGACGTCTTTGTCATGTTCTTTGGGCCATTCTTGAGCAGTTTTTGTAGAGTGGCATTGTGCATTTTCACGCAGCGGGGGCACTGCTATAGGAGTGTGAAGCCATGAAGGAGGGTACTAAATCTGCAACGGTGTTTGGGTAGGTGGAGTGTGACAGGTGGCATTCACATAAATGTCAGGACCAGTGGTTTTCCAGCAGAACATAGCATTGTAATGTGATAATCAATGTTTTTAATGTCACCTGTCAGTGGTTTCAATTATTTGGCTGATCAGTGTGTCAGGTCATGTCTCGTTTTATTTGTTTGTTTGATTATTGTGCCATTGTGGAGCCTCATATTATTGTGTGTTTGTGTATATGTAACCATGCATAATGTATTTGTGCCCTCACAGAAAGGGTTCAGTCCTCTCTACATGGCAGCACAGGAGAATCACTTAGAGGTGGTCAAGTTCCTTCTCGAGAACGGTGCCAATCAGAGTCTCCCAACTGAGGTATGTGTGTCCTTCCGCTGGCTATTTTGATTAGCAGCTTGCACCACATAAAACACACAAGCAAGGACAAAAATATCAGGCTACAGGATACTTAATCTTTCACTGTATCTGCTCATAGCAGACAATATTACATGGTGTCAGATTCATTTTTTCCCTTTTCCCTCCCTCTTCCTCATTCCTTTCTCATCCTTGCCCCGTCCTGACCTCCCTACTTTTTTGTCATATCTGCTTTTTCACTCTCAGGATGGCTTCACTCCCCTGGCAGTAGCCCTCCAGCAGGGCCATGAAAATGTTGTGGCACTGCTTATCAACTACGGCACCAAGGGTAAGGTCCGCCTACCGGCACTACACATCGCCGCGCGAAACGACGATACACGTACCGCCGCAGTGCTCCTGCAGAATGATCCCAACCCCGATGTTCTCAGCAAGGTATACACTCAGTGAGATGGAGTGTGCTGGTTCACTTAGTGTGCTATGAGAATACAATGAGCCCAAAAGAAAAGACAAATACGTTGCATGGTCGGAAACAACATAATCGCAATATAATTTCCTTCTAACTTTGTGTCATGCACATCGTTGTGACCTAGCTTTTCAATAATGATATAAATAAATTACAATTACTCTCCCCCCTTTTCCATCATGTCTTCCTTTCTGTAGACTGGCTTCACACCTCTCCATATTGCAGCTCACTATGAGAATATGAGCGTCGCCCAGCTGCTGCTGAACAGAGGAGCCAATGTAAACTTCACCCCCAAGGTCAGTTTGTCTCAGCTGTAGGATCAGAAACAACCTCTAAAAAGTATAATGAGTGTGGATTAAAGATAGAGCACATTTAAAGGATACAGGAATCTTAAGGGTACACATAGTTCTTTTGATAGAAGAGCTTCCGTTATACTTTGGCCTTGTCATATTTTGAAGCAACCTGGAGGTGATATGATATACCTGGTTTATTTCTTCCCCCTGCTTCTCTAGAACGGCATCACACCCCTTCATATAGCCTCCAGGAGGGGCAATGTGATGATGGTCAGACTACTGCTGGACAGAGGAGCGCAGATTGATGCCAAAACTAAGGTAGTGTACTGCTCAGCTCCAAGCCGCCGCTCTAGCATTTTGCCACTTATGCATGCCCAACAGTTCCCAATGGTTCCCAATATGTATTTCCTCCATCTGTCTTCCTCCCTGCTGACTTGCTCATTCCTGTCTCTTATGTCTTTAACACCTTTCCAATTACTCTCTCTCTCTCTCTCTGTCTCTCTCTTTGCAGGATGAGCTGACTCCTCTCCACTGTGCAGCCAGGAATGGCCATGTTCGCATCATTGAGATCCTGCTGGAACACGGTGCTCCCATCCAGGCTAAAACCAAGGTAGATAATTTGAAAGCCACAGGAAACTTGCCTTGAAATATTAAAAATGTATACATAATATCAAGGATGAGTGTCTCATTAAGCTTCCACAAAGTCTGAGTGAAAATAAATGTTCATACCTATTAGAAAACCTACTTCAAAATCAGCTCATTTGGCTGCTTCAAACCATTTCTCCAGATTGTGTGGGCGTGATAAGATCACACTTGTTTGCTCCCTTTCAGATCAAGGAATATTACCATTTTATTTTCCTTTCAGTCACTAGCGTTAAAACACTTTGCTGCCAGGAAATAAACTTCTAAATCTGTTAACCTCCTGAGACCCGAACTTTTGTTTGGTATGCCCTTTTTTAATTTCCCCTAGCTATTTCAGATCAGTAGAACCCGATAAGTATAAAAACTAAACATTGTCAACGATAATAAAGTCCCAATGTCCTCAAACGAGTACTTCCTAACTAACAGTGTCTTAGCTTGTTACTGTTGCAAAAATTGGTCACGTTTGTTGTCATGTCAAACGACAAACATTATTAATCATAACTAAAGTTTCAACCATAAAATTTGATCAGGTTGTGTCCACTTTTGTGTTGGGATTGACAGACTGACTTGCCATCTTGTTTTTACATTTATTTGTGTATTGTGCTCTTACTACCACTAGATGGCACAAAAAAGTGTCCACGAACGAGGACAACAGGTCTCAGTTAAGTAGAATGAAGTATAGGGTCAAGTAAACCCAAAATGTGATGTCTTCATATGAGGACAGGGTGGGGTTGGAAAGCAAGCTAGTAAACTAGGTTAGTCCATCCAAATCTGTGTTTCTATTGGGCTATACCTGCCGCACTTAGAAGCTAATTGTTTTAGCATCTTCCAAGCATTCATTTATAGTTTATAGTTTATTTTTTGCACAATTAAAACACAGACAAGACAACGAAAAAAGATCAATGCAACACAGTGCAGGGAGAGGCAAAAAACCCACAGGGCTTATTTGAAGCCTCCACCGAATAAAATTTTGACAAAGTTATTAAAAACTCAAAAGTAGCTCTGCTATGCTACACTTTTGAGCCACTCATTAACTTTGTGATTAATACAGATTTGGGTGGTGTACCCCTGTCTGTTCGTTAGCTTAGCACTGTGGCTTTCAAACCTTGGCAGGCTACTTAAAATTCTCGATCTAGCTGGAAGGGAGAGGACCTAAAAAGTTGGCAAGATAGACATATCAATTATCTCTTTCCTAAACATGACTGGGCAGAAATTATTACATAATTAATGCCCTTGTTTAACCAAGCCTAACTGCAACAGGAAAGGGAGAGAGAGTTATACCAATGGATGTTATAGCTATGTGAAGGGCTATGTTCTCATACTTTTTAGGTTTATACCACTACTATGATTACTATTAGATGCCAAATTACGTAACAGAGAGCCAATCGTGGATTTGCCTTTTAAGGGGCTTTAATGAAGTACTGCAGTCATTGTGGCTGTCTTTTAGCCATTACTATCTTTTTGAGCTCTGTAGTCAGCAGTGATCACCGGGGTTAACTCTTCATTACTGAGTTTGACTTTGTGGCTCTAAACCTTATGAAATAATCTAACTACTGAGTTATACTCCATATTTAAATACTAATGATGTTCCCAAGGTCAACAAAAAATCAGCATATAAACCAGTTTGCTAGAAACGTATATGCTTTCATCCAACTTTGGCTAATTAGCTCAAATCAAGATGTTTGACGCATTTGTCTGTTTACTGAGCATCCTAGATCTGGGCCTCGTCAGCCATGGGTGTTTATACTTGGATATTCTTGCCACAAAATTCCTTGCCAGTGGTATTATCTGCAAGTAATTTTAGCACAATGCGCTGATTATATCCCCTCCAAGGATGCATACTCAGCTTCCCTGAACACAAGAAACTTAATCTTACTGACTGTGTGCCACAAACAACATGATATTTGCACATCCTTTTGTTCTCTGCTAACTTTTCCTGCCTCTGTCTGTGTCCTGTTCTTGCTTTCTTCCAGAACGGTCTGTCCCCCATCCACATGGCAGCTCAGGGGGATCACATGGACTGTGTCAGGCAGCTACTGCAGTACAACGCAGAGATTGATGATATCACGCTGGACCATTTAACCCCTCTTCATGTAGCAGCCCACTGTGGTCACCATCGGATGGCCAAAGTCCTACTGGACAAGGGGGCCAAAGCCAATGCACGAGCTCTGGTGTGTTTTGTGTTTTGTGTACGACTGGTACAATTAATCAAGATGGTGATAGTGAATAAAGAAAATAAATGTGGCAAAGATTTATCTCTTAATTTACTTTTAAATGTATAATTCCATCATCTAATGTGGTATATTTTTGTGTTTGTGTTGCTCAAAACAAGTTCATACAGGGTGTGCAGATTTGTTTTTATATAGCTGAAGGCATATTAAAACATAAAAGGAAAATCTCAACCCCCACTTTAATGTTTCAGTCTGTAGTTATTTGGCAGAGCAACACATCAGACAGTCAGCATCACTATAGGGAGACATCAGTGCTATTAAAATAAGGCTGTAAAAAGCAAGACAGCCAGAACAGTCTTTGGATTAAAGGACATAAAGTTAGTCTGGCTTCAGGACTTAAACTATTTTCTTTGTGTTTCCAGAATGGCTTCACACCTCTCCATATTGCTTGCAAGAAGAACCACATGCGGTCCATGGACCTGCTGCTTAAGCACTCCGCTTCCCTAGAAGCTGTCACAGAGGTGAGACGATTTGGCAATTAGGGACAGAGGCTGAAAATGAACAATTATCCACTCTTCCGCTGTTGAGAAAAGTTTCCACCCAAGTGGCAATGAAAATGCATTCCTTGTCTGTATTTACTGCTTCTCATGTGCACATTTAAGGTCAAGCAAGGACAGATGTGCTTATATGGCCTTGAAATAACAAGGAATATGCTACATTTCAGGCGGTCAAATACTGCTGCTTTGTCATGCTCATGAGTCTCATAGCGGCGCACAGCGCTCACCATGTCATCTTCACGTGACCCACAGCTGAAACACATTGTATAGACACCAAAACTACTCGGTCAAGATCACGTTTTGGGTAAAAATAAGTAGCATTGTTACGTAACAGTAACATGGGTCAGTGCGCAACAACTGTACGTAAGTATGTGACGTTCCGTGAAAACAATGTTGACTTATGGTTTCAAACGGGACACAAACTGTGGTCTCTTGGGTGAAAGTCTTGCTTTGTTTGACCTATCCACCTCCCCTCCCTCCCCACCTACACAGACGCTCTTGCTCTTCGTACTAGGTCAGTTTCTCCTAGCGTCAAGTATTTCCGCAGATTGATTTACAACTCAAATTTTACATTTTAGTTGAAAGCCTGGTGCGTCTCATTGAGCTGCCAAAGGGTGCCATTTGCGTCAAGGGGTGTGACAAAGCTTCGGTATTTGAAAACCTGTCTAATGTCAGTGTCATCTTCATCAAAACATTTAAAACTGGCTATTTTCTGATTGGTAATAGGGCATACTAATAATAATAATGCTGTCCCAGCAGATGGAGTCAACGTTGACACCAATCCATTAATGCCAGTCAGTCAGATGTGACTAATGAACTAGAATGTCACTTGCCTTCTCTGTAATGCTGCGATATTGAGCTTTGGTGACCTTCTCTGTCTGTCTGTGTTTCTGTGTGCAGTCTGGTCTCACTCCTCTTCATGTAGCAGCATTCATGGGCCATCTGAATATCGTGAAAAACCTGCTCCAGAGAGGAGCTTCACCTAATGCTTCCAATGTGGTAAGAAACCCTTTTATACCCCTAAATTGAACATGTGTCTGTCTTTGTTTTTGGCTTTTAAATCACATTGCCATTTTTTAATTCAGATGTACTCCACGCTGAATTACAGGTTCTGTTTTTGTGACACTGGTGGCTGTTAAGTAAAATACTGCCAGCATCCTCTTGCTGTCGCACCAAAACAGTGACGAGACAAACACAGGACTGAATGTGATTGAACGGCATCATGTTGACTCCATGATACTAAGTAGCTTGCAAATTACTTTATCAGCTGACATTACGAAGCAACAAACAGCAGATCCATGCCTCATAGTCAAGCATTCAGCATTTAGCCACTGATGAATTAAGTCTATTTTTTCTCCACCACAGGAAGCCAGTGCTATTAAAGGAGATGTATTATGCTTCTCCGCATTTTCTGTCATATATGTACTGTAACAATGAAGGATGTTCATACTGAATGTGGTCAAAGATTCAAGAGGAAAATGTCTGGAAAAGTAATCCCAGCGAGCAAAAGCCTCTTTGCTGAGAGAGACTTATACCCAGAATTGTATAGCTATGTAAAGGCTATGTTCTCATGTTGCTGACTCATGTTGCAGAGACGCTGAGTTATGGAAGAGAACAGGCTTTTTCAGAAGGGGGACTTAAAGAGACAGGCACTTAAACAGAGCATCTCAGACACAGGGTGAATACAGGTGTTCCAGCACAGACATATGAGGAAAATTTTGTGACAAAGCATGTAAACATGTTTCAGTGGAAGCCCAAAATACAAGTATGAACCTGAAAATGAGCATCTTAAGTGTCCTTTGCAAATGATATCGCTTGTCTGAACTAAGAGCCCGATATGACCAGGGTTTTGGAAGATTTGTCAAAAAACTAACACTCATAATAGATTGAATATGAAAATAACAAGTCATCTGTTTCAGCTAGAATATGTTCAGATTTACTTGTTGGCACTACTCAGCAATATGTAGTAACTGATGAAAGACTTGAAAACCCCAGTTACATGCATACAACCGGCAAACTATTATGAAATTTGAGTGACCGGTTGACCTGTTCTTATGTCCACCAGAAAGTGGAGACTCCCCTCCACATGGCGTCCAGAGCAGGACACTGTGAAGTTGCTCAGTTCCTGCTGCAGAACGCAGCACAAGCAGACGCCAAGGCTAAGGTAAGAGCACTAGACATGTTGTAGTGATTGCAACCCTAAACAAACTTTGAGTTTGTACTGTATGTTTATATCTGTAGCTGTCATGCAGTATTTATTTAAGTCATTGCTGCCTTTTAAACTGCAGAAAAAGTTTCATAAAGGCCCCCCTAAGTTCATAAATAAATTAGCATACATCAGTGGTAAATTGGTTTGGCTGGCTGGCTTTGACTTATCTGTTCCCCCGTTTAAAACATAAATTGACCTCTTTCTCCTTGTGTCCAGGACGACCAGACACCTCTACACTGTGCGGCCCGCATGGGCCACAAGGACCTTGTAAAGATGCTCCTCGAGCACAAGGCCAACCCCGACTCGTCTACGACCGCAGGCCACACGCCCTTACACATTTCTGCACGTGAAGGGCATGTCCACACCATTCGAATCTTGTTGGATGCTGGGGCACAGCAGACCAAGATGACAAAGGTAGGGAAAAAATTGTTTACATATTATACATTTAATGTTCACTTTCAGGAGGAGGATTTCAGCCTTAACTGAACTGGTCCACATTAGACTTGACACTAGTTAAAGCTGTAGTTGGTAACTAAAAAATAACTTTGTCATATTTGCTAAGAACGTCACCATATCCAGACAGTAGTACATGAGACAGATAGTCCTTCTCCTCCTCATAGTGCTTCCAATGGCATTTGCAAGAATCATACTGCGCGCACATGAAAACAACCAATCAGGACCGATGGGTCTCTAACGCAGCTGTCAATAATACCAATCACTCTAGATTTTATTGTGTTGAACTATTAATATTGTATACAGAATCTGAACCTCACTCTGAGTTACTGTTGTTGTTTACAAACTAAAGAAATGAAAGATCATTTTTGCTTAATTTTTACTGAATATTTGAAGGCAAACTGTTAGGCTGACATGTAAAACTGTATCACCTATTTTGTTGCAACTCTATGTTCTTAAATTAATAATAACATTTTGTTTTACTATTCTTTTCACTTCTAGAATATCATTATCGTAAAAATACCCTGAGATATTGATATTATTTTAGGACCATATAGCCCACACCTAATGATGAACATGTTTTCTTTTGAGCAGAAAGGCTTCACTCCCCTCCATGTGGCCTCTAAATATGGGAAGGTAGACGTGGCCGAGCTCCTACTGGAGAGAGGAGCCAACCCAAATGCAGCTGGGAAGGTGAGACAATCTGTGCTTTCTGTAGTCCAGTTCCCTGAAGTACACAAAAACAATAAAGTACTCTTTACACGCCTGTGAAGAGCAAATCAGCTGGAAAGTTTGATCTTACGGAGATTGTGGGATATCATCTGAATTATAGATTATCATGGTATGTGTTTCATATATACATGTTTTTGTGTGTTTGTGTATGTCTATGGGTTTATATATGTGTACATGTGTATGTGTGTGTGTTTAACAGAACGGTCTGACACCCCTTCATGTGGCCGTCCATCACAACAACCTGGATGTTGTTAGGCTCCTGGTCAGCAAGGGAGGATCAGCACACAGCACTGCCCGAGTAAGATGCTCACATATGTGTGTGCACGTACTCACACAGGCTGGCCGACACAGCACGCCAACATATCACTGACACACATACCAAAACAGGTCAAATGAGTGTGTGATAACTAGACGTACAGTAATTTACATGAAAACCTCCAAAGCACTCTCTCATTACAGCATTCAATCTAAAATTAGACACGAACAGTGCTAAGAAAAGCGATGCCCACTCTGGTGCGTGTCCGTATGTCCTTGTTTCTCGCTACAGAATGGCTACACTCCCCTGCACATAGCAGCCAAGCAGAACCAGATGGAGGTGGCCAGTTGTCTGCTGCAGAATGGGGCAACACCTAATGCTGAATCTCTCCAAGGTATCACGCCCCTACACCTAGCTTCACAGGAGGGGCGACCTGACATGGTGGCCCTGCTCATCTCCAAACAGGCCAACGTCAATCTGGGAAACAAGGTGTGATATTAGAATGGGTCAAAACCTGTCAATCCCAGAGTACAAGTAAATTTCTGTGGCTTTTCACCATCAGAAATGATCTTTTTTTGTGTGTTCCTCCTTTCTGTCTTTTAGAACGGGTTGACCCCTCTGCATCTTGTGGCTCAGGAAGGTCATGTTGGTATCGCCGACACATTGGTCAAACAAGGAGCTTCCGTTTATGCTGCTTCACGGGTAAGTTACAACGCCTTCTCCGGTACACAGAATGATAAAATAGGAGATGACAAAGAACCAGCTTATTCCACTTTTCTGATAGAAACAATGGCCATAATGTAGTTTGGACTACAGGCCAGACATACAGTTTGGTGTCATGGTCATTGGGCCTTGTTTTTGTTATTGACAATTGGCAGTAGCTTCCATCTGGAAATAAAGACATAGATAGCAATTTGATATAATTTAATTTATTTATTAAAGTCCCCCTCCATTTAAAAACTTGTTTTTCTTATACCTATGTCCCTTAAAATGTCTGCCCTTGACTTTACTGTCTTGTATTTGTGCAAAGTTTGTCACTAGAGAGGTGTTTCTACATTCCTCTACTCAAAAGAGATACGTTTGTGCACTTCCCTAAAATCTTGAGATTCAAATGTACACCGGAAAAGCTAGATTTGGTACATCACTAGTAAAAATGGCGATCACTGTCTGATTCACAAATCTCATAGTGACGTGGGAACAGACTTCAACACCAGCAAAGAAATCAGAAACCTCCAGTGCAGAGCGGACTTGTCAGTACAGTGAGCAGAGTTTGCTTCTGCACAGTAAAAGTTTTGACAGCAGACGTGGGAGAGTGTGTAGTTTTTGGATGTAAACTGGACCCTGGAGCTTCCTTCCACTTTCTACCAAAAACCTCATCATAGCAGACATTATAGTATGTTTCACAACCATTTAAGCTGTGTCAGCCACTGCCAGTTAGCCTATGAGCTAACAACGTAACAAAAGACATAAATAAAAGATGCTAACTATACTTACCATTCCTCATGTGAGTCTGGGTCTGACTGAGGTTCGAACACATTTGACTGAGCCCCTTCAGTGTTCTTTCTAACGCTAACGCTAGCCATCTTGATGCACACTGCTCTTTCACTGACCATCTGAGCTCAAGCAGTGCTGAAAAAAGCAGAAAGCAAAACCTACAGCGAGCAGCAGTGGTGGCTGGGACAGAGGTCAAATGCAAAATTTCTTTATAAGAGAGTAGATCTGCTTACTGAGTTTTTATAACTATTATGATGGCAAACCATGTGACACAAAGTGTTAGTTAAGTCAGGACCACTTTGGTCAAAGAAAACTTTACTTCCACTTATAGTATTATATTTGGCAGTTTGGCTCTGTTCTGGGGCCTCTCTGGCTTTCCTTGGGCCCTACGCAGAAAGAGTCTTCCACGTGCCTACATGAAAAGCTTAAGACAGAGAGAGCAAACCTCTCTGCCCTTCCATGCGCCTACACGGGAAGCCTTAAGTCAAGGAGAGCAGCATCAATGACAAACAGGAATGACACTGATAAGTCAGACACAGCATGAAAAGGAGGAGCTGGGGTGGAGGAGGGTTGCAAAGCAGCTTGCAGAGGAAGCAGCAACAGTGGGCAGGCCAGAGCAGTTTAAATAGGTTGCCCTGAATGAGATTTGCCAATTGGTTACATAGAAAGGAATCATGTGATCTATCAGCTGACTCCCTCCATCAATCAGCTGCTCCATCAGTTGACTGGGCTGTTTGAGATCAGCTGATGTAGCTGGGATGTGAGCTGAGCTTGACATTGTGTCCTGCCTGAACTAATACTATGCTCAATTAGTAGTATAAGTAATAGAATATGTCTGGAGGGGGACTTTAGATAAATCAGTGATAGTCTATGAATATTTAATTTTGTGGTCATAAGACACTAGTTCATCAGTGTTTAAGATGTTAAATATGTGCATAAAATCTTTCAAATATCTTAAAACCTAAAAAATATATTTTGCTTAATCAGTTTTCAATAAGTTTAATGTTTGCTGCCTTTTTACAATTTGGCATTCTCATGTTTGTCAGAGTTTACACATGTTTACACAAGATCCAAGTTGTCTATAAAGAGGCATTAATAAAGCTATTGAGCAAAAGCCAACTGTCTCTCTTTCTCTTGTGTCTCAGATGGGCTACACACCCCTTCATGTGGCCTGTCACTATGGCAACATCAAGATGGTGAAGTTCCTCCTGCAGCAGCAGGCTCATGTGAATAGCAAGACAAGGGTAAGCGATATCTGACTCACTTGTATAACATATAGTATATGACTACATATGGCTTTTGCTGCATATGCGCCGAATGACTGGCTGTGTGTTTTTGTTTACTAGTTTGACTCCATGTGTTTGTCCTGCGAGGCTTTATTAAAACAGTTTAACCTGCCTCCAACTCGCTGGGGCCGCGTTTTTTTTCACAGTACTTCTGCCCTTGTAATCTGATCCTAAGTCAGCCTAATCATCATACAAGTTGCACAAACAGGGCTCATGCATGTTTCTTGTGATCAGGGCTGATCACAGGTCTCATCAGATCCACTTTGCTATGAGAGATAATGCTAAACACACCCGTGACCTGAGGAAATAGGATCGGACCCCCAGCCCACACCAGTCCTGGGTCAGGCCTAGGGTCTGGGTAGATCCATAAATACCTCTAATAAGGAGCTTACTGGAGCACTATTACTTTAACATAAACTTTAACTTGATGCTTAGGCGTTGTGTTTTGCTGAAGGTGCACTGTTGGGTGCTGGTGTTATGTGCAATACATGAGTGGCTGATGTGCAATTATGTGTAGTATGTGTTTTTATGTTTTATTTGTGGTGAATGCTTTTAGTTTCTTCTGGACTATTATTGTAAGGCAGCAATACTTGTGCATCTCCTGAGTCCAAGACGAATTTCCCTATGGGAACAATAAAGGCTACCGTATCGTATCGTATCGTATCGTATTGTATCGTATGGTATGGTATCGTATGGTATCGCATCGTATCGTATCGTATCGTATCATATCGTATCGTATATCGAACTGTATCGTAACATTTGGTGCCAAAATCATGGATTGAAATGTTTTTTCTGTGTTTCTTTTTTTATGTGACCATCCTCCCTCTTTTTTCCTCCAGATGGGCTACACCCCTCTGCACCAGGCAGCTCAGCAGGGCCATACTGATATTGTCACTCTGTTGCTGAAACACGGAGCCCAGCCCAATGAGATTACTTCAGTGAGTCATTTGTCCAAAATGTCCTTTTGCCTCTGATAATGTTAACCTTATCCTACATATTCTAAAGGGACATGGTCAGTATACTGCACTGTAATGTCACTCTGCTGTAACACTGCCTTCAAGTGCAACTCCTTTGTTAGGTGCTGTAGGATTTTAACTTATTTTTTATAGTGTAAAATTCAGATCCCTCACACATCTATGGTGATTATAGGCCGTATGAAATGCTCAGGGAGAATCTATCATGTGATACTTATGAGTATCCCCTTGTCCCCAGTCACCAATCATCCCAATACGCTAATGATACTGTATTGTATTTTTGCAATTAGTATATTTTTTCTTGTTGATACATTACATGCATTTTCTGACTTTAGTAACACATTTTCCTTGTGGGCAGCTGTCAATTTGTCACATCCCACATTCATTTATAAGGTACTAGACATCATTTTTCCCCCCAATCTGTAGGTGTGAAATAACTTCGTGTGTGAACATCATTTAAATGTTGTCTCCACAGATGTGATTTTCACAGTAGGGGCCTCGGCCCCTTGGGAGCCTCCAGGGGGCACCACGGGGGCCTCAGTAAATTGGAGGGAGGATGAGGGAAAATGCTAAAAAATAAATAATAAAATAAGATTGAAATATTATTACTAGGTTAATGATAGTAAAATATATTTTATAACACTTTGAAATCTCATTTGTTATGCCTGTCTTTCTCATTTTTTGCCAGTCAGAACATCATTCATTGAATCATAAGCTGTCAGTGTTGAGTAGTAACGCTGCTGCTGTCCTCCTTTAGCTAGTTAGCTCGCTTCTTAGCATCTAGCTAGCTGGTGCTAACTCATAGCAGACCAACAACCCAGCTGAACAAAATTAATTATAAAATGTATTTTTCATGACACTATTATTACTATTTTTAGTATTACTTTATTATGCATTAATAAAAGTAAGAAGATATTTTCAGATTTTTTTTTATTTTTCCGTTTTGCTTTTTTACATTTACAGTAGTTTTGTCATTGACATCTTGATTTTGATTAAGGGTTAAAGGACTAAAAGGTTTATCACATTATGAAATTATCTACCCAAATAACACATTGTTTCTTTTATATATGTATATATATATATAGTCTTTCTATATTAAGCAAAGCTACAAATCTACTGTATGGAAATATTTTGTATGATTTCTTTGTCATCTCTCTGTACAGAATGGGACATCTCCCCTGGGTATTGCCAAGCGGCTGGGTTACATCTCTGTCATTGATGTGCTCAAACTGGTTACCGAGGAGTCCGTCTCTGCGGTGAGCAACACATCATACATGGTTCACATGGTTACACCAGTGAGCAAAGAAGTAGCCTTGACTCAACATGACTCAGATGTTCAATCAAACGGTGATCGTGTCTTGATCAGGTTCAGCTCCCTCACCTGCCTCCAAACAATTTACCATCTTCCATCTTTTCTCCTCTCTTTTCTTTCCTCTTCACTCCCTCCTCCATCTCTGCCATATCTCTCTTGCAACCTCCCTCTGCACCTCGCAGATCACTACAGAGAAGCATCGGATGAGTTTCCCAGAGACCGTAGATGAGATTTTGGACGTTTCGGAGGATGAAGGTAGGCTATCCGCTTTAATTATGTTATCAACCGTACAGCTTTGATAATTAATTTTCAGCTCTGATTCACTATTTCTGTAGAAGAAGACTGCATGGGAGGTATACTGACACATCAGTACCACCATGAATTTAAACATGTGTATGACTGTTTATAACACCCTTTTCCATTTGTTTTATAGGGGTTGCCCAGCTAACGTTAGGTAGGAGTGTGTCTGTATCTCTGGCTTGTCCGGTCCGATGGCTAGTGAACTTGTGCCTTCATTGCAATTCTCATTTTCTCTGTGTGTCACTAATTGTCTTTTTTAATCAGTTCGTCTGACTCTGCTCTCAACTCCAGCCCTGTTTGCTCTTCTCTGTCCTTATCTCCTCAATCTTTATTCTCTCCTCCTCTCCCTCTCGCTCAGAGATTTATTTGAAACAAATGTGTCTGTTTTTCATCAGCATGTCGTCACGACATTTTCCTTTTACCAGCGTTCAATGCACATCTGTTCGTGGACTCATTATTGACAGAACTTCAGTATTTCTGCATTTAAAAGACAAACAGCCTCCTCCCAATCGAGCCATTCGGAAAATGAGCGCCACTGCCTTTTACAGCCTAACTGATCAATAAGCAGATTACACACATGCTGTGCTCTAGCTGTGACACTCAACACACACAGTTGCTGCCTATGTAGTTGTCCTTTTGTTTTAGAGAGATTCCGAATTGAATCAAATCTGTAATTTTCACAACAAATTTTTAAAGCATTTTCATATACAAGCTTCATTTGAATCTATTTTGTTCTTTCTGTACTTGTGTAATTGTATTGCTTTTTCTGCTTTAACATTTTTTTGTTTACCTGTGCAGCTCGTTCTAATCAATGTTTAAATGTCTCTGTTCGTGAAGTGGTTTCTCGTTTACTATTATTGTTATGATCATTATTTCAATATCATTCCTCCTTAATAATTGAGATATTTTCTCCTACACAGAAACAACCATCACCACATGTGATTTCATCTTTAATGGGCATGCTCACTAAAAAAGCTGTCACCAGGTGCCTTGCAGTTTGCCGTCCATGCAGTGTCCTTAAGCTGTGTTTAATATTCACTGTCTTACCAATCCTTCTTCTTTCACTCGTTTGGTTTCCATCGGCTCTGGTTGTTGTTGGTTTGACTCCATTGCTTAGACTGAAATATCTGAGACTGCTTTGTGGCCATTTTTTTCTGTGGTTTCCATGAAGGTGAAGGGATGGGAAGGATGGTGGTGTAACTACTGCTACTTTCGTCTGTTGAGAATTGAAGTGACACTATTTTGAACCAAGTGGAGAGGTCAACCACAGATCAAGATACTGTCACTCGTAGAAAAAATAAATTGGGGAAAATGGTGAATTCCATTGGCAGATCTTTTTTAACTTGATTTAATAAACTTACACGACTGAGTGGAAGAACTTGAGAGTTGAGATCAGCATCATTTTACCCTGTACTCCCCTGGTCTCGTCCTTTTCTCTCTTAATTCTTTATGTGCAACCTGTTCCTTTCCACTTTTCGTTTTTTCCTCTCGGCTCCTTTTCTGTCATTTCTGACCTCTTTATTTTGCCCACAGGAGACGAGTTGCTCGGGATGGACGGAGCACGCTATTTGAAGCTCGACGACTTTAAGGACCAAGACGATGACTTCCTCTCCCCAAAGAAAACCCTTAGGGACTTTGAAGGTGGCATGGGTACCACGTAAGTCACTGTTCACTCACGTCTCTGCATAGCTGTTGGTTGTACTAGTTTATTTTCAAGAAACCTAACATAACTTAAGACAGAGGGTGCCCCCTTTCTTTCTCACAGCAGTCTGCAAAAGGTATCGATACTTTCGCAGATGTATAGGATGAAAAAGGAATGAGATCATTTAATGATTTGTGTGCTGTGTATGAACCCCTAGAAGCTAATTTTTCTTTACCTTCAGCTCAATAATGCAAACTTATAGGGTCCCATGAGGTGTAGCTTGAACAACTCATTCACTCCATTCTTTGATAAATGTGACAGGATGAAACTTAGGCTTAGTATTTAAGATATGATTACTCTTAATTTCTGTCTGCAAGCCTCTAGCAATTCATCAAGACTTAAGTAGAGGTGTGAATGGCTTTTGCTGTGGAAAAATTTCAAATGTACTTCAAAAAATCTCAACCACGAAATTCTACACTTCAAATTACTACATAGGGTGTATCTTATTCTTAGAAAGCTCCGTCTAATGGAGCTCACATCCTCTCTAAACTATCTTAATGGCAACACAGACTTTTTTTTGCATATGTATTAGCATTGTTCAGAGGTTGTATATTTCTGAAGCAATTATATTTACAGCCTTATCTGAAAGTACTTGATGGTAAAATACCCAACTGTCCAAAGCTGCTTTTGTTGGATGATACCACCTCTTTAAAGCACTCATTTCAACAGATGTATGCACTTTTAGTTGGTTTGACAGCAGCAAAAAAATACGTTAGTACTTCATTGGCATCCTCTTCATTCTCTCGTATCATCGGCATAATGCCAATAAAGTGCATAATGCCAAACAGTATTACTCAGCTGTGCCTAGGTTTCCTTTACTGACAAAATTAAAATTTTCTGTGCACACCCACTAGGTTATAGACCCTATGTGATTATTGTTATTTTTATTTTTTATGTATATGCATTTTAAATTTATTTATATATATATGTATACATTTTCTTATATATTTTTTATTTTATTTTAAATTAATAGAATTTAATTAAATTTATTTCAATTTAATTTATTATTTTATTTTATTTTACCCTAATTTCCTCATTAATTCGTTATTTTCATCTCCACCCCAGGGTTGGGGGTAAAGGGTGTATTTGTATGTGTATGTTGTTTGATACCTATGTTAAACAATAAAAAAGCTGATTTAAAAAAATAAAATAAAATGCCTAACATAACAGATGTCGTAAAATGGGATTGAGTGAGTCATTGAATGGTTGGCATGGATCATTTACAGTGTCTCTGCCCAAAATTATGATGAGGATAAGACTAAAGTATTTTTCATTGCAGACTAATAGCCAGCATTTTTTTGTCTTACATAATCCTCACTTCCTCCCCTACAGGCCATATTCTCCTGCTATTCCCAGGATCCCTTGTGTGTCCCCAGAGACAGTACTGCTGGATCAGGTAGGCTTAGCTCATGACATGTAAAGGGAGTATTACATTCTGTAAGCATTTGTTTCTTTATCCAGTTAAAGACTGATATTAATTTGCGAAAGTCTAAAAGTGCTCTGATGTTTATTTTTATCTCCTCTATGGTTACTTATTTTCTCTGTCTCCTATTAGACTGTCTCCTCTTTTTTTTGTTTCCTCTCTGCCTGTTTCTGTCTATCATCATTGTGCTGTAGTTTTTTATTCCCTTCCCGTCTTTTATCTTTTTTTCTGTCATAATCTTTTCAGTCATGGTTATTTAGCTGCCTCTCAGTTTTCACTGCCTGTCTTTTTATCTCCCTCTGTGACCTCAGCACACCCCGGTCCCTCTGCCAAAGGAGTATGATGAAGACTCTCTTATCCCGAGCAGTCCGGCTACAGAGACATCAGACAACGTCAGCCCCGTGGCAAGCCCTATCCACACTGGGTCAGCTAATCAAACATTTGGCTTCATGCTAATCCTCATTTTATTTAGGCTAAATTATGTCACTGATTGATGCTGTGAGTCAGGCTCATCATACAGATGGGATTTTGGCAAATGTTTTTTTAAAAGCACAGAGTGCATGCAGTGGCAGTGAAGATGGAATAAAGGGGGAAACGTGTGAAAATCAGAATACTCAGAACTTAGAATTTGGACTCACATGTAAAGTATGGATGATCTTAGAAAGTCATACTCACAAGGCATAATCACAAACTCCGTAACTGAGAGCGCTGCACTTTGCAGATCATCCTTCATCTTCTATGATCACTGATCATAGCTAATGTCATGACATCCCTGACATCAAAACCTTAATGATACCAAGACTGAACCAGAGATAGTCCACCCACCACCCACTTCCTACAGTGCTGGCAAATGGCAAAACATATCTACAGCTACAACTTTTTTTTCCATTAAATTAACCCCAGGATTTATACTCTAAATCGGATGACACATACATGTTCGTCACTTGGATCGTAAACTTTTTTAACTATCCCAATGTTTACACTTTGTTCTTAATGTTAATGTTGTCATTAAGCTATTTCCAGCAAATTTAAAATGTTAATTTAGTAAGTCTGCTTAGTCATAATTTATGCACAGTACAATGAGTCAGCACTCAAAAAGCAGAATATAAAGTGAGATGTTGGAAAATTTGAACTTGTGAGAGCAGAGGAGTCACCCTGACACACAAACACACACACACCTGTATGAGGCAGCCTGTCTAATGCAAGTTCAAACAGCATGGGGCTCTTTTTAAAGTCTTTTTATGTCATTCTTGCTGTACTTAGTGGCCACTCCAGATGGCCTGTCCTCCCCTGTCATGTCGATACAATCAAATGAAAAGGGCATCCGCACAGTGAACTGGTGTCTCCTTTATGTATCACTGTGAAACAGACAGAGACCAGATCTAATCCAAACACTGTTAAGTGAATAAACCACAAGTGAATTATTGTTTTCTGTCTCATTCAGTGGAAGAGTTCCCCTGAGGAAAGTCCTATATTGATGATTACATGTTATAGTCATACCCTGTTTCATTTAATGTTGAGTGTGTCTTAATAATAACAACAATCAAGTTTAAAGATGATTTAGTGATCATTTGAACCCTTTCATTTAATTATCGTATGACTGTGTGACTCTCAGCTTCCTGGTGAGTTTCATGGTGGATGCTCGAGGAGGCTCCATGCGAGGCAGCAGACACCACGGCCTACGAGTTATCATCCCCCCTCGAACCTGCACTGCACCAACTCGCATTACCTGCCGTCTGGTCAAACCTCAGAAGCTGACCACACCTCCTCCGCTGGTGGAGGGGGAGGGGCTTGCTAGCCGTATCATCTCCCTAGGGCCCTCAAGTATGCAGTTCCTTGGGTGAGTCAACGTTGCACTACTTTATTTAGTGTATTTGGACAGCTTTAAAATTGTTTATGTATGTATGTTTTTTTATGTGTAAGGCCATATGTGCATTTATGTTGGTAGCATCTGGCACTCCCTGCAAGTGACATTTATTTTTGATGGGTAATATAATGTTCCTATGGTCATGGAAAACCTGAAAAGGCATGGAATATCCCAGTCACATTTACCAGGCCTGGAAAAGTCATGGAATTAGTAAAAGTCATTAAGAGTTTTAGAGAAGTCATGGAATTTTGTTGTACATAATTAAATAATTAGAGTAATCTTCTGTGATAATCTTCCGAACAATGTTTGTTTTCTGTAGCTGGTAACATAACGCAGCTCTAATATGAGTCAGTATGTGAGAACATGGTGTTTACCATCATTCCCCCCATGTTCTGCCTCCCCTGTCATTTTTGCCAGCTACCTGAAATTATGTTCGAACAGAGTTTGAATGTGATATGTTTAAAAAATGCCAGGCAAGTGGGGCAAGACAAAAAAGTAATTTATGGGTCCTTGTAAAAAGTCAAGAAAGAAAAAATTTTGAAATTTTGCCCATGAAAATGTGCAGGAACCCTGAATATAGAAATCAGAATTTTTGTGCTCATATGAAATAAAAGGAATGATGAAATATTAAAAGAACAAAATACTCAAACAACACTTTATGTGTCCTTCAGATTTCACTGTTATTGAATTCTAAAATTCATAAAACTGTTTAAAGATAATTAGTGTGCCAGCCGTCAACTCAAACAGGAAGTGTTGCACTGGATTTGTGTAAGATAATGACGATAATGTGCTATGTTTTGTGCCATTTGAAAAATAATTTACTGATTATTATAATGCCATCTAGTGGACATTAATAGGTCTGTATATCTCAGGGCAATACTGTAAATTATGGTATATTCCCAGTAACAAAATAGGAACAGAACAAATTGTGATATTTCAGTTTTTCTAAACCCTGATTCTGTATTTTATTTATCTTTATAAGGTTATAAGAAGTGCAAATCCTGATTCTAAACCAGATGTTTATGCAGTTTTTTCTTTGTTTCTTTTACAGGCCAGTAATAGTAGAAATCCCCCACTTTGCCTCTCTGGGCCGAGGGGACCGAGAGCTTGTTGTCCTCCGCAGCGAAAATGGCTCAATCTGGAAGGAACATCGCAATCGCTATGGTGACGAAGTGCTGGAAACTATTCTGAATGGCATGGATGAAGGTCAGTGTGATGGTAATGAATGACTGTTTGTGAGACCTTGCGCTGCTGCTGCAGATGAGTCAGTCTTAATCTTGATGTATGATCCTGGAGCAAGGGCACAGAGAGACGACACTTTTATAAGTTGTCGAAGCAGCAATACAGAAGAGCATTTTCTCTCACATTGACACTTGTTATTGTAAGCTGGGTCTTTAACATTTACCCTCCCTCTGTCTTTCTGTCGTTCTGCTCCTCTCTGTCTTGAGTGTAGACTTGGAGAGTCAAGACGAGCTTGAGAAGAAGAGAATCCGTCGGATCATCTCCACTGACTTCCCCCTCTACTTCGCCGTGGTCTCCCGCATTCAGCAGGAGAGCGATCTGATTGGTCCAGAGGGCGGCCGGTTGACCAGTAAGCTGGTTCCCCATGTCGAGGCCATCTTCCCTGAGACGGCCGTCACCAAGAGAGTGAGACTGGGACTGCAGGTAAGACGGAGAGCGTTATGCATGAGCAGGACTGATGAAGAGGAGAGAGGATTGTACATTTAAAAACATGACATGTCCTGTACTCCTTTCATAATTACTTGGGTGTTTGTTATTTTGCTTGTACAACAGAGACAATCTGGTGCTTTAGAGAAATTACTGCGGACAGATGTTTGAATTACAAAACAGCTGACTCTCAGGCTGTGACTCAGTGATCTATGCCAACGTGTTTACCTGTGGTATTTCAGTTTGTGCTGCAGTTAGTCTCCTGAAGTTGAGATTTGACATATTTCATATCCTCAAGTTAATGCTCTGTCTGTCTGACAAATGACAAGCTGAATATGTAAGAGCTGTGCCATCAGTCATTGAGAGTGAACGTGTTCGCTGTCGTGCTGTTCTGCAGACAGATGCTTTATTCTTATTACTCTTAATCTTCATATTTGAAGGAAGTTCATGAATTGTCGTATGAGTTGTTACATCTACGACAAGCAGCGAATCCTTGTTTGATTCCACTTTTTTTTTATCTAGCATTTTTTGCATGTGTTTTTCTATTTACTGCAAGTCATGCACGTTTTGAAATGTAATTTTTCTTCCTTACATTTCTTGTAGTCATTAGTTTCTGTTTGTTTTATTACAGTATGCATTACAAGATATGAAATATCTAAAGCCCTATGATACGCCCTAGAAACTGGTCAGTAGGAATGTTAAGTATGCATGGTTGTAAAATATTCCAAAACACTTCTACCTACTAGATACAGGTTATTTTATGGGTTTAAAGCCCCAGAAACCTATTTTATTTTTTAACAGTTTCTCATGACATTAAATAATCATGACTTTAACAGCAACAATCAAAGTTTATGTCTTGAAAAAACAATCAGATACGGTAGGTGTTTTTCATTGAGAATTTAACACTGAACAGAGAGTGCTGTTAACAAAAACAAACAACCTCTCAGCACATTTTGTTTCAAATGAAATGCAGAAATCTCTCTTCTACTGTAAATGTTGCAGATAATGTTGGCCAGAACCTAAGTTTATCTCCTACATATGAAAGATTATGTCATTTGTACAAGATGTCTCCTACGTAGGAGAAAAACTTTTAGGCTCAAGTAGGCTGTTTTGTGAGTGAGACAGTTGTGCAGAATGAAGCACATACTGCACCATACAAAGGGCATTAAAAGTTTTGCCAACTTCAGCATAAACAAAAGCTTTAATCTCTTCAGTTGACCAGCTTTAAATGTCCACTGTAAAACATACTGGAGCTGTGCAGTGATGCTGGCAGGATTCTGTTTCATACGCACAAGAAGCACCATCCATATTGGCCCTACTGAAACCAGCAAAGCAGAGGAGGAAGAGGAGGAGGAGGAGAGAGAAATAGACAGATTCATGAATCACATTAGGGGCCATTCACATGCTGTGTTTTTAACCGCCTGGAAAACGTGAAACACTTGTGCCTATTCTGATCTTCTTCCAGATGCTGTTTTTTAAGTGTGTGGACTTAAAATATTTGTATGAGACAGATGTAAAGTTCTGGATCGCCCTTCACTAAAATGATTAACTTCTTCTCCATATTTATCACAGACTGATATTTACAGAAGAGAAAGATATCTGTTGGCAGTGATTGGTTATTCCAAGTCACATGACATGTGGTGCGCGCCGCTGCATTCCAAAAGTTGAGCTCGATTTATGCCCTAAAAAAACAGGCACTCTGAAGCTGAAGCGCATTGCAACGGTGTGCCTCTGGCATTTAAGCACCTGCTGCACATTTACATTGAAAACAATGAATTTGAGGGTGCAAAAAATCTCTTGCTCTCTTGTTTGTTTACTGAATCACGTAGTAGACCAGTATGTGCGCGTGCGGGAGCCTAGACATTGCAGGCGGGTGTTTCTCGTACGTATGAAATAGCCAGTGTGCACTAAGTGGTCTTGCAATATGCGCTTCATTCTGTATGGCATTTTCACTCTCAAAACAGCCCAGTTAAGCCTGAAAATATATCACCTATGATATAAATCGAGATCTGTTATCTCCTACATAGGAGATAACATCCTGTAGAGAGGAGATAACATCACCTATAGGAGATAGGAGATAGATGGAAATAATATCTCTATCCTGTACATAGAAGATAATATGTCCTACATAGGCGATAAACTTAAGTTTGGTAAATGCTTTTTTTCACCTTTCCTCTCAGGGTTTCCGTACTTGACGACTTGGTGACGCTGACTTAGAAATACTAATTGAGAAAATAGATTCTCAGGGCCTTTAATACCATATGATGTGAAGTTATACAATATATTACATCGCCCTTCATATAGTTGCCAAGAATTAGACCTGAGGAGTATCTCAGCCTGTCACACTGCACCATGTCTGGTGTCTGTCCTACCGAACAGGAGCTTTTGGCAAATCTGTGGCTGACTGTCACTCATCCAGATCTCCACAGACACACATATGGGAACTTGGCAAACACTCATGCTGACTGTCTCTTTTCACCCAACACCTCCGCTCGGTTTTGTTTTCCATGACAGAGAGATTATGACGGATTATTGGTTCTACATTTCAGTTCCTTTGGTCACTTCAGCTCACATTGTTTACATTGTCTGTCACAGCACTGATTTGTCACAGCACTGATGTTATGTAAGGAAATTGCATGGGTCTGAGTTTTGCTTTGCCTTATGCTGCTCTGTTTATGTTTTCCTTTTATCCAGCCATTCATCACTCCTCAGTTGCCTGATTTAAGTTGTGAGCCACACTGACCGAGCTGATGCACTGATCTGAGTTGGGTCAGGTGTGAAATATGAATTGGTTGCATGTGTGAGTATGGCTGTGAGTTTGATGTTTCAGTCTATTGCACATGTTCTGCTCTGTTTTCTTTTTGTATCCTCCCCTTATCTCTATTTCCTGCCTATTTACTATCCTTTAGGATCAGCTATATTTACTGCAGCTTTCATATTGTGTATGTTCTTAGTTTATGAACTCAGCCTTCTTCAGCTCCATGTCCTTTAAACTGTCTTTTTTGGCGTCCTCCTTTTTAATAAGCTTTCCCCATCACTTCCACCTCAGGCGCAGCCAATCCCCGATGAACTGCTGACGCGGCAGCTTGGTAATCAGGCGACCTTCAGCCCAGTGGTTACCATAGAACCACGCCGACGCAAATTTCACCGTCCAATCGGGTTGCGCATCCCTCTGCCACCATCATGGCGGGAGAGTCCTCGGGATGCTGGGGAGGGTGACACCACCAGCTTGCGCCTCCTCTGCAGTGTCATTGGTAGCATATACTTTGAAGTTATTCCAAAAGACATTTGCCAGCTTTCTTTGTAAAGTCATGAGTTTTTCTATTGTTTGGATTTTTTGGATGTACATAAAATGTGCTGTAAAGGGTGCACATAAGCATCTGTTACCTTAGTCATCAGGGCATGAATGACACAGCGTTGTTGTTGTATATCAGGTGGCACAGCACCAGCTCAGTGGGAGGACATCACTGGAACCACCAAGCTGATGTACGCCCACAACTGTGCCAACTTTACCACCAATGTCTCCGCAAGGTGAGCACCTCAGCAGCAGTTCATTACCAGTCAGCTTTTCTTCCCCGCTGTCTTGCACACTTCTTATTCCTCTTTTCCTGCCTTATTCAGATTCTGGCTGGCAGACTGTCCGCGCACAGCAGAGGCAGTGACCTTTGCCAATTTGCTGTACCGGGAGCTGATGGCCGTTCCATATATGGCCAAGTTTGTTATTTTTGCAAAGATGAATGAAGCACGGGAGGGGCGCTTGCGTTGTTACTGCATGACAGACGACAAGATGGACAAAACACTGGAGCTGCATGAAAACTTCACTGAAGTGGCCCGAAGTCGAGACATCGAGGTCAGCATGGGGGCAAAGGAGAATGTTGCTAAGGTCACGCAAAGGGAAAAGTGTTGCGGAAAGCAGTAGGGGTTATCTCAACTTCTAATGTAGTTCCCACACAGTGCCAACAATTTTCATAACTATAAGGTGACACCTTGTTATCTGCAGACTTTTAAGCAGTTAGGTCTTGTTTCTAAAGCATAATTTAACTGTGGCTTCTCAAAAGTCAAACTAAGAATTTAAATCAGTAAAAACAAGCATGCTGAAAAGAAAGACTGCTAACACCACTGCTGACATCGCTCTCTAAACCTCTCCATCTTGAGAGGCGTGACCCTTTAAGTAAATAGTTATTTGCAGCACAGAGTAGGAGTTTGTCCTATGACATCAATCCACTTTCTGGCTGTTGCATGAGGGTCAAACCGCTCTCAGACTCCATTGCTGATACAGTGAAAATGGAGATTTTAACCTTGTTAACATGTCCATATGGTGTTTTCTATATGCTGTATGACATAAGCAAAACAAGCAGTCAATGCCGTGGCTGAGCATTTTTGCATTGGAACTGCAGTGTACCAATGACAGTCTCAAAAACACGGATTCAGACAGCCAAGGTTTATACATACAAACGCAAAGCGATAATTGTAGTTATGGGTTAAATCAATACTCAGAGAGGAACTTTCCCATTTTGTGAAACTTTCCACAGCTGATGGAGGGCATGCCGCTGCACCTGGAGTGTTCTGGGAACCTCGTGCCCATCAGGAAGGCCACCCAGCAGCCTCGCAGCTTCAGCTTCCAGGCCTTCAGAGATAACAGGCTCCCTGTCTCTGTCAAGGTCTGTCTTTATCTGACTGCTCATATGCCTGCTCTTCTATCACTCGCTACGTATTCATACAGTACTGTGGTTTTGTTTGTGCGGTCGTTGAATTCAGTGTGTCAAGGATCCTCTCGCCAGTTAGTCAGTCTCCGTCCTGAGCACCCACCTGCTGTTCACCCAAACAACCCGTTCGTACAGTGGTTTCTGTGTGCTTCTGTGTCATTTCTGTCAGGCGGTCTCTCAGTTTGTCTCTTCATTAGCATGTTAAGGTTTAGATAACAGCACTCATTCAGCACCACAGCAACACTCACAGTGAAATTAGAATAGAGACATAAAATGATTTTACTCAAACATTAAGAAATGTTAGAAAATAAATATACAAATATGATATTGATACATTTCTTGATCTGTGTATGTGTCAGTCAGTCCATTCTTCTTTGTGGATTTCAAATCATGTTTGTCAAATCATTCTCTCTAAATAATTGACAGGTTAAACCAAATTTGTCCCCATTTTTTGTGTGTTTTTTCTACTTTAATGGAATGTGTAATAGTAAACACCACCCTGATATGTAATGGGACGCTTTTTTAAGGGTGCTCCTTTGGTTACAGATGCACCAGCGTACAATTAGTCCTTCTAAATGTCATTTCTCTGTCTCTTTTTACCCTCTGCATTGTATTGATGTTGTTTAAACCCCCTCTCTTGCACAGATAACTTGTGTCCATACTGTGTGTGCTTTTTCGTGTCTGTCGTCTGTTATCATATTCATGTAAATTTTCTTATTGTGTTTTCATTTGTTAATTTTATTTGTTAATCCATCTATTTGTCTATCAGTGTCTTTCTTTCTATATGTCTCTGTCAGTGTGACACACACCTCTGTTCAGTATCAGCTAGATGACCACTTTGATAAATATCTAGCCATTACGTTGTAGACAAGCAACAAACAACTTACCTATCTACCTGTCGACTCTCGTGGGTAATTGTTTGCATGTCCTGTGACTCCCTCACTTTCTTTGCCTGCCTTCCTATCTTGCGGCCTTGCCTGTCTGTACGTGTCTGTCTCACTGTCTCTCTTTCTCTCTCTCACGGTCACTCTGTAACTGTCTGGTCTGACAGACGTCCAGGTAAAATGTGCAGGTAAATCTCTCCCTCTCGCCTGCCTGTGGACTGCTTCCATCCCTGTTTCCCCCTGCTTCTCGTCCCATGTTACTGCGCCACATGCTCGAGACGTTGTGGAGGGAGCTAATACCCATTCTGATCCGTTTCTCTTCCTCCCCCTCCTCTCTCTTGCTCTGTTTCACTCTCTCCTTTTCTCATGTGCTCTGCCTCTTAATCTGTCTCTTGCTTTCACTTCCTTCCTTGCTTCATCTCTCTTTGCTTACCCCGTCTCTCTTCCTCTCTTCCTATCTGGTTTCGTCTTTTTCTTCCGTTCTCTGTATTCTTCTTCTTCTTCTTCTTCCTCTTCCCCTTCTTCTTCTTCTTCTTCTTCTTCTTCTTCTTCTTCTTCTCTCTTTCCCTCTCTTCCCCTCTCTTCCTCTCTGTCTGACATTTCTCTATGTTAGGTCAGAGATAGTAACAAGGATGCCACTGGGTTTTTGTCCTTTCTGCGGAAGTGCACCAAGTACGAGGACACACAGCACGTACTGTGTAACCTAAACATAACCATGCCACCATGTGTCAAGGTACGGACTTGCTTGCAAGCACCTCCCGAAAGATCACATACACAAACTTTTGTTCTTGAATTTCCCTAGACATCCTTCTGCTTGATGAGACAGAAGTTGCTACGTGACATTCTCCAATTTAAGAAGTCAGTTTCTCTTACATTTTTCTAGAACATTTAACACAACAGCTACATTAGCTATTATGTCTCGCTTACCAATTGTGATGTCTGAGGTGGGAGTACAGCCATTACTCACCACATCTGATTGGCTAGAGGACAGTAAGACTATACTGTATATTTTACGAATATACAGTGGAGAAACTTATTTGATAACGTGGCTTGTTCAGTATTTGAAATGCTGAGTATTTGTAGTAGTTGTGCACAATATCGATTAATCTCTGGTTTCATGTAAAGTGAAAGGGATTTTTTTTTGCAAAATAAATAGCAGTACTGCATACAAACAGTTAGCTCCTTCTTATTCCCAGGTTGTCAGATACCAATGCATTGTCATGCCCTCTAGCGTGGTACAGACACCAAATGCCCCCTTTGGAGTCTCTAAGAGACACAGTGGGCTTTTAACTAACTCCAGTGTAATTGTATCTGCAGCAAAATTTGACAGTTAGAGCAACTGATGTAGTGTAAAGAGCAACAAAGTCTGTGTAGGGCAGGAGGGAAGCGGGGTGAATGGGTCAAACAAACACAGACTTTCACCCAGGACAAGGCTGTATGTGTCCATAAGAAAACAAACGATAATGTTGTTTTTCACGTAACGTTATGTAACTTATGTTCATCTGTCATGTACTGATGTCACTCACATGACATATTAACGTCATGTTTCATACTTATTTTAACCTAAAACAACATGTTTTTTCTAAATCTAACCAAGTAATTTGTTGCCTGGACCCTAACCACTAAGCTAAGCTTTATAAAGTGCAAATGTCCTGCAGGCCAAACAGCAGGCGTTTAAAAGTGCAACATTAATGACACTTAAGTCAATAATTTAATCCTAATGTGATTTTGTTTTTTTGTTTTTTTACTTTTTAGGTTGTTGGAAGTGAGGAGCGCAGACGAACCTTAACCCCCCTCGCCCTGAGGGAACGCTACAGTGCACTGAACGAGCCTGGTGTGGGTGAGTCCTTCGCTGCCCGACCTTCAGCCCTCTCCTGATTTATTGACAGTGGAGACGGGCACTGAATGTTGCACCGCCCCTTTACCCACAACCCTTTGCTTCCCACTCTGCCCCCTCTATTTTCCCCTATCTGTCTCGCGTGCACGCATGGCACAAAGACTGAGCCTTGGATGCAATGCACTGCTCTACAGTACGCCCCAGAGTTCTTTGCAGTGCAGTTAGAGGAAATCATAATGAATGTGCGATCAAAAGATGAGCAGCCGTCCCCAAAGTGGCCCAGAATGGCACCATGGCACATGGCAAATCAGCCTTTATGTGTGTCGAGTGTCCTGGTAGCTATGACAACAGATGAATGACCTCTGTGATTGGTTTGCATGGCGCTAGTGTCTCCACTGCGATTTCCAATGGCATGGCAGCAGAAACTGTTAGCATTAGCACTGTAGCTTAGCACCGGGAATGGGCAGGACCTCGCAGTGGAGCTAGACAGAGGAGCCCTCATATTGATTGGCCTGTGGTAAACGAACAGAGTCAAGATGGCCGTTCTGGTTGGTTTAAACGTTCCTGATGGCGGGTGGTGGGTTGAAGAGGAAAGGCCTTTTCTGTCTATCACACAGCGCTGCTACACTGCACCTCAGTCCCTCTGTAATGGTTACTGAATGCTACTTTGATTGGTGGGACTAGCACCTGAATGAACCCCAAATTCTAACCTGCCCTGCCCATATGGTGTGTTAACCCTGAAGGTTATTTGGACAAAAACAATGTTGTGGGTATTGCTTATTTCCTTCAACAGAGCAATGCTTTTGCTGAGGTGAGTATTGCTATTAACATTAGCAACACTTTAGCAACTCTAGTCAACGAAAAGGGCACAGAAGATTTATTAAAATCAAAAAGAAAAAGAAAAAAATTTGCAGTAAGTTTGCAGTATTTCAGTATTATCAATAACAAACATTTAGATGGTCCAGAGTTGATATTATCTGTCCACTAAGTCCCAAACTATTGTTACTTGATCATCAGCTGGACTGTCTAAATAAATCGTGACTTAAACATGCTCTACTTAATTTATTTTAATTACAGTCAGGGGTAGAGTCTCCTAAATTCAGTAAATCTACAGATATTTGTGGCATGGCAGCTAGTTTCTAATGTGGCTGTTTTTTCTTTTCTCATTTTAGCCACAGTGAATGCCATGGAGAGGACTGAGATCAAGATCAACATCATATCTGAACAGCTGGGTTTGAGCTGGGCAGGTTGGTTGTTTTAAAGATCATCGAGCTACGAATCTTCTATATTTGTCTGTCTTTGTATGTATCTTTTTAAATATTCTTCTGTCTGTTTGTCAGAGTTGGCACGTGAGCTACAGTTTGGTGTGGACGACATCAATAGGATTCGTGTGGAGAATCCCAACTCCCTGCTGGACCAAAGCTCCGCCCTGCTTAATCTGTGGGCCAGCAGGGAAGGCAAAAGGGCCAAGAGTAAGTCCGACACCGCTGTACATCGTTGGAAATCAGCTACTAATTGCTAATGTTAGCTACTTCAATACCGCAGTATTCATTTAGCAGTGCAAACAGCTGTAAGTTACAGATGTTGATTGCTGCAGGATTGTTTCATACAAATTGCAGCACCAAAATGAATCTCTTTTTTGACCATTGTAAGATTAAAGGAGCTTTATATGATATTTAGAGCATTAATATAGCAGCAAACAATGACTGCTATGCAAAGATATAGTGGAGTAATTGTAGCCTAAACAAACAACACTGGCACCCACAGATAAATTTAATTGGTTGATGTGGGCAAACAGTAACCCACATTAAATAAGTAAATGTATCTGTGAGTGCCAGTGTTCTGTTTGTTTTGGATCATTGCCACAACCGTGCACCCAGTGCATTGTTCAAGTCTTTGGAGTTGTGCGCACAACAATTTTGCATCATAATGGTTACCTGACATCACTGGACCAAATCACAAATGCAAATGAGTCTGAAACTTCTCATTTCATTTTTGATTTCAAAGTAGCGTTGTCAGCAGTTGTAGATCGAAATGCCTCTGGACACAGTTAGATAGATTCACAGCCAATCAGAGCAAATAAAGATATTGGAGATGCAGAGATGGGCAGCAGAAAGGTCCACATCAGCTGCAGCCATCTTGGTTGTTTTCTAAAATGCCGTAATGGCACTCTTCCTTACTAAGCTAGGTTTATGCTTTTTGCCGTGTCCCCGGCTCAATGGTGTGCAAGCCAAAAATGGCATTATTATTTATTTTGCATTAAGCACAAAGGCTCCACAAGTTGTCAGTCATCATATCAAATCAGTCCTAGATTAGATAAACAGTTGTGATCGGCATGAAGCGGACCAGGTCGGCTGGAAATCTGTTTGAGCAGGAGAGGGACCAGATGGATCTGCCAGAGCAAATAAAACATGAGCTAGCCAATTCATCTGCTTCCCAGGCCAGAGTAATTGCATCCTGAGCCAAAAATGAGGTCACGCTACCTGTGTGTGTGTTTTAATTCAAGCTTCTCTGTTTGTTGTTGTGGTAAACAGTCCGGTGGCATGTGTGTGTTAGTGCTTGTGAGTCCGCTGTGTGTTTCCAACTGGCTAGATAATCACTGTGGCTCTGCACTGAACTCTTACTGCAGTTCACCCTAATGCCAGGACAGCATCGTCATGGAAGCAAGCGCAGTGTGTAACCTCCTGTTAACCCCCGGTTATCACCATTAGCTCTGTTAGCACTGCTAGCCTATGGCTCAGCCACCTCCATGCTAAGAGCCATGTGCAGACAACCCCTGAAACCTAGATACGCTTTAAATATGATATAGAGCTCCTTTTATAATTTTTGACTCTGGCTGTCTACACAAATAATGCTGTCTAACTTCTGATCCTAACTTCCCTGTCCTCATGCACACACTTCCCTGTTGGTCTCCCTCTCTTTGTTCTCTGTCTCCGACCCCGCTCCCTGTGTTTCCTTCTCAGTGGAGAGCCTGTACACTGCTCTGAGAAATATTGATCGAGCAGACATTGTCACATCTCTGGAGGGTCAGGCTCCACAGCCTGCGCCCGGTTCTTTAGAGGAGGGGGCCTGTCGAATCAGCGACCGCGACTCCACCCTGCTGTCCCCCAGTGTCCTCAATGGTAAGACACACAAACACATTAAACATCACACAAGATGTGCAATATTCAAATCAGTATTCCTATCAATGAACAGCGAATTACCTCACTACATTCAGATAGACTTTAAATTAGTTCTAACACTTTGTTTAAAGCCAGTGAAACAATCATGGATCAATTTACTTTTTTTCTATCGAAAGTTATGGATGCATTTCTTTTGAGAATAAAAGTATTCCCCATTCAAGACATGTAAGAAAAATGACAAATGTTTTTAATTAAATTTTAGGGTGATTATGAGATGAAATGAATACTCAGTATTTTCATGTTTGATTGTCCCATTATGATCTGTTACGATCAGAAATGGAAAGTTTAAAGGAAGTTTATCCTTCAGCAGGATTTGGAAGGAAAGTTAATCAGGGACGCAGAAAGTTTAGTTGCCAAGTACATTATTTCAGGGTTCCCACAGATCCCTAAGAAGTCTTAAAATGAGGCGCCCACTAGCTCACCTAGTAGAGCAGGGGCCCCATGCACAAAGGCCATGTCCTTGCCACACCAGACCCTCCTATCTAATGAAGGCAGCAATGCCCAAAAAAAGTCTTCAAAAATCTCAAAATAAATAAAATTAATATATATATATATATTTAAGACATGTTAATGCCAATAGTTTAGTATAGTAGTTTAGTAGTTAGTTTAGTTGTTTAGGACACTGCAGGAGCATTAGATCTGTGTGTTTATGCATAAGAACCAGATGCACCGTGTTTAGTGTTTGTAGCAAAAATGCTAATGTGCAGCACCTGTCCACAGGAGGCATTGTATTATCACAACATAATTAGCAACATCTATTTTTTAAATCATTTCCCAAATGCCTCTCTGGTCATGTCATCACATCAGGACAGGGGATTTCCTGCCGGGATGCTCAGAGCAGAGGATCCACTGTCTGCTAGCTAGCTGTCACTGTACCCTGGACAACATTGGGAAATAAGGATTTATTGAAAAATAGATGTTCAACCAACATTTTGCTGAATTGCTGTAACCAGTACAAGGCAGTGCGAACAAGGCTTTGTGTATTTTATGCTAATTATTTTTTAAACTCAGCATGACAACGGTTAAGGTAGAGAAAAAAACACATTGCAGTGGAAACTCGCCAACATCAGCAGGTATATCCCAGCTCTGTTCTCCCCTCATCTCCATCGTGAAATCAAAAGTCATGTTTTATGTAAGAAATTAGTCGCAAATTTGTCTCTAATCCTAACTAATAGATGTCAATTCATGTTTTTCTTTTTGTTTTGGTCTTCCATTTCATTCTGAGAAGCATAAACAAGGTGTTAAAAAGTGTTAAATCGAAGTTGCGTTGAGCTGTAGGAACCCTGTATTTGGTGTACTTGGTAATATTTGCACATAGAGATACATATTTATAATGAATAGGAACACAAAGGTTAAAAGAGAATTTTAAAAATACTTTTAAAAAACTTTGTTATATTATTATAGTATTGATTCCCCATGTTAATTTATCACAGTGATTCTACCATTCCTGAGAGATTTATTTACTCAAATGCTTTAAATGTAAACAAATGCAGGCTATTGGTCAGCAGGTATAGTCAGCACTACATCTGAGACAAAATTCTTCAGCTCAATAAGGTGAGCTGTTGTCCTTATTTACTTTCCACCTCTGAAACCCTCCCTGCTTCCCTTGAGTGTGGGTAACAGCCATTTTGCCTTGTTTCTGTTGCTCCACAAGAGGTCACGGACACAAGGCCACCGCGCCTAGTGCACAAGCCACGAGTTATTAGACCCCCGTTTTTCAGAAGGGGTAAGTTGAAGGGAACTCGGGCTGCATGGTGGTTTGCTGCTCATGACGTGTACATGATGATGATGATGGTGATGATGATGATGATGATAATGAATCTCAGATGGTGTTTTTGAGGTCTGAGGAATGGTGTCATTCTCCCACCATGAACCTAGCCTTTTGCAGCATGCACTAACACCGCCTCTGTGCATTCCTCACCGGGGCACAAGTCATTTATTTTCAGTTACACTTTTTTCCACACCTCATACTCGAGCCCTGAACATGAAGGTTCTTATTCTTACTCAATATGAGAAACGAGGGTTAACTCCCTTTTGCTATTACTGACGGGATTTTTAAAGTAACGGAGACATTTCAACACAGAACACTTAAAACTTAACCTATTTTTAATCAAGGCTGTTTGAGATTGTTTCGTTGACATGTGTGTATGTGTGTCTGTGTGAATGTGTGCACACATACATGCATGTGTGTGTGCATACATGTGTGTCTGGGATGGATACACTAGTCAAAAGTGGCGCTAGTACACAGATGATAGTGTGCTCTGGGCCTTCATACCTTGTTTCTATCCCTCCTCCTTTCCTTCCGTCTGTCTTTGTCTTTCTATCCCTGAGAACAAGACAGAATTTAAGCTTGACTGACTGCAGACATTTCAGTGTAGCTGCAATGTTCCAGCAGTCTTAAAGATTTTGTCTTTTGCTCAGGACAATCTCTCTCCGTCCTACTTTCAGTCTGTCTCTGAACCTATGACATGTCATATCTGCTGCCCAGCCGCCCTGCTCCTCCTCCTCTTCCCCCCCTCTCCTGCTCTTCTTCCTCACAGCTCTTCCTGTCCGACCTCTGACCTCATATGACCTCATGTTGACCTCTGGGCCTCCTCCTTCTCTTGTCATCTTATTTTCCCGCGCTCCTCCCTCGTTCAGTCGAGCGGGGACCCTCTCTCAATCCTCCTCTCTCAATCCAGCTCTGTGTGTGTACTACAGTTTGTGCATGTGCATGCTGCATGCTTTGCTGTATTTGTTTGTGTGTGTGTAAGTTTATGTGTGTGCGTGAGTGTGTTTCAGACCTGGGCTTTAGTTAAAAGTAGCTGAATTTGCTAGTAATCAAAAGAAAATCACTTTGTAGTTTATCTAAGCTTGCAAGGATTTAATGTGTATGAATATATTTTGTTTTTACACACAAAGTGTTTGTAATGCCTTGCAAGATAAAGTAAGCACAGTTTATTACTTGAAATACCTAAAAAAAAAAAAATCTTAAAACACATTTTTACCCAGGTCTACTCAGATTTTTGTCTGTACAGTGACTGGGACTTGTGAGTCGGGTCTTTCCTGAACAAAATAAAGTTTGCTGTTTTTGATTCTGACATCTTTATGTGCATGGCATGCTTTCAATGTACGAAGTTTTCTTCACACTGTAAAATGTTTTCTCTGTTCAATGGATGTATTTCAGTCTTGTTTTTAATGCTATATTAACAAACAAATGTTTTTTTTTCTTTACCTGTTAAATAAATGGTGTATCATTTAATGCTACGCTGTAACACATGGTCAGCTGCGTAGCAAATAATGTTCACTGTACAATGTTGCTATGACGTGTCATTCATTCATGGGCAAAAATGCTAGCTGTAAATTATTCTCAGCATTTGATTAAGTGGACTAAGCATCGTCTAGCTTGTACACATTAATTAACACTCACAATTTTGACAATAAAATCAACCTACATTCAGATATTTCGATTTTCATACACTATGTTTTGCCCAAGTCTGATGACGGACTCACTGCTAACATTGTGTGAACGTTATCTGCCAGCAGGGATGATGCTGTGAGGTGTGTTTGTGTATTGGTTTGGGTGTGTGTGATTATTTCTGTATATGTGAGCCAAAAGTGTGTGTCCTCATCTGTATGTTAACGTGAGTGCAGTATCGTGTGTATGTGTACGTGTGTGCGTGTACAGTGGTAACATAAGTAGCGTGATGTGGTGTGTTGTCTTTGTTCTTTCGTTTGTTTTCATTTGTTGTTTTTCTGTGCCATGACAATCTCTGTGGATTTTATTTGTGCTTCACTTACATCCTGTGCCTTTGACACCTGTGTGTGTGTGTGTTCTGTGTTTAAATAGCAGGAGTGAAGGGAAAGGCTAACCCAGATTCATCTAACTCATTCTAACTCTCATTTCTAATTCTGACTCATTCCTCTCTGCTCACCTCATTCTGGTGCTACATCTCATTACCCTGGCCCTGTACCATCCCAGAAACACACACACATGCTTACTCACATGTTAGTCCATTAGCGCAAAATCTCTGACAGACAATGACTTGCACAGTAAAGCAGTATTTCACCCATTAATTTTTTACTGGTCAGAGTTGGAATGGATTCCATTAGTTTTTAGCTATATGACTGATTGCTTGCTCATAAAATTCACCTGATCTACAATGATTCATTCGACCTGGAAGCATTTAAAACCTGAGGATAGAAAATGGACATATTGGCAGGCCAGGTAGGGTAGACTTTGCTATATTGTTTTACTACATAATTTTTTCACCCTAGCTCGACTTTATCGACTTAATAAATACATACATCATCAGTTGTTTCTGCAAAAATACACGTCAGCTTTGCTGAAGAACTGAAAGAAACAAAGGTGCGTCAAACCTCTCTGAGGATTTAATTGTCATGCTTTACTATCAGGTCAATCATGAACAGTATCCAGGTAGAAAAGCCTTTCACTTTCTGTTTCCATAGCTGTATATTACAGCAGTTTCCATATTGTAAATGTTCAAAAGGATATCAATTTCTAAAAGTAATAATTCCTTAGAGAGCATTCTTTGGGATTATACTCTAAGGCCTAATCCTTAGTTCCTCAGAAACATAATCAAAGTACAAAAAAGTTGTTTTTGAAATGAATGAGATTGTAAAAAATAGCTTTAGTTGATGTGCTGCCTCAGAGTGACACATTAGTCGTTGCATTTAAACACGCAAATGAGCTGAATTATCCCCTTTGCTTCTCTTCTAACTCTCTAGTTAAGATAAGGACAAGAAGCAGAACTTGAACAGGGTCAGTTTTTAAAAACTGTGCGGAAAGTTAAACTGAAAGTCACAAAACCATAAGGTTGTGCTGACATTATACCTTGAGCTTTTCTTTGAGAGCCTCATCTCAGCCACACTGCTATAAAGGCTCTACTTAGTGTTCAGATGTTCGTGGTTTTACCCTGTCAACCTGGCACACAAGGTGACATCACATCTCTGTATTTCTTTGCTTGAAATTTTTGCAATCCAAATTGGATAAAGGCTCTGAAGCAGAACACATCCTTGCTTTTACTGTGGGTGAATTACTGCTTTACTGTTCAATCTCACCTTATTTCATTCATCTGAACTCATTGATGCAACAACTTATAGTAAAAAGGCAATCCCCAATCCAAACTGGTCACATGTACAAAACTATGAGAGTATTTTTGTCTTTAGATGTCACTAGAGAACACATGGGTTATAATCTTTATTCACAACACATCTTAATATTATTACTGAATATGAGTCAGTATTTATTTTTAAATAGTTAGGCATTTAACCATGTCTTTATGTTGACCTTAGATATTAGATAATGACAAAAATACCACTCAGTCAAATTATTAAAAGAGAACAAAAGAAGGAACACTAACTGTCGAATTGCACATCATAAACATCCAGTCAGAAAATCAAAACACTGAACCTAAATGACATTTAAACTCAGTTAAAAGAGCTGTTAAATTTATAAATACAACTTCTGATATAAATGTAAATCACATTATCCTATTATACTAAAGCACATGTTTGTTTTATCCTGAAATTACCACTGAATCATTAAAAATTTTGCCTGAATAATCCAAAATTACCATCGATTTATCAAAAATTATTACTGAATTGCCAATATTAATCCCTGAATTATCAAAAAATATTACTAGATATAATGTGTCTGTGTAGTTGAAAGTGTGTTTGTGTGTGCCCTTGTTTTGTTGCGATGAATGGCGTCTTGGTAATGGACCCAAAGTAGAACAAATATTTATGGTTGAGCACCCAGCAGTGTGTAAAAAGTATCTTCTTAATACATGGGTTTAATGATTAAAACAAAAATGGTTGAATAATGTTTTTTAGCCAGACGATGTAATTTATTCATTTACAATCAGTTCATTAAATCCTCTGTAAAAAGCTCAGCAGAATAACAAGAACAATACACACACTGCAAAAAATGACCCCGTTAGCTTAGAATGAAACGTAAACCAAGTTGTACATCTGTGAAGTGCCTTCATTAACAGGCAAAATCAATTATAAAAAAAATCTAAAACATTGTCTGATGTGTGTGTACATATTTATAAGTGTGTGTGTCTGTGTATGAGTGAGTGTGTGTGTGTGTGTACAATGACCTTTATTTGGATGCTCGGGATGCAGACACACACATGCATGACTCTGACAATGCAAGAGTAACAGTAACTTGCATTTTGCTCTGCAGAATCTGCAAGGTGCTGCTGACTCCCAGTCAGGACGGTGTGACAAGGGTTGGAACGATAATAGCTGCAGATGTGTTATTACAGTTTGGTGTTTGTATCACAGCTGCTGGGATGTCGTAGAAGCATAACTTCATCTAATCAGGCTGTCTGGAATATTTTGTCATTCCTGGAAAAAAGTACAGCACCCAGCCTCTGCCTTGATTGGTCAAAACCAACACTTATCTTAAAATGTTTCTTGAAATTATCCGAACTCATATCTGTAATGGCCAGATTTCAAATGTACAGTATGTCCTTTAAATACTGTAATTTAATTATTGGCTGCAACAGCTTTTATAGACGTCTTTGCTAATGTTGCTGCTTAATGAACTCCAGTGTCAGTCGAATACTAAAATCTAATTGGAGCACTTTTCTCAGATGTTAATGTGCTACTAATGATAAATTATATCGTGCCAACCCCACAATCAAAATGCTGTATAACTCTAGACTCACCTTTTTTCGCTTACCAAGGAACACAGTGAATGTTCTGCAGATTCACTCTCCTACACCAGAGCCCTGCACCATTCACCTCACAGACAGTGGGTGATGCACCAAACCCCTTTGACCCTCACCTCACTCTTATTGCTGTGTCCCAATGACAGTAAACTAAAGCGCCACAAATATCAATTAGACAACATTAGAAAGACAAAGGAAGCTGATTTCAAAGTGGAAGACAAGTGTCTTGTGCTTCACCTTAAACTGAAAGTAGTACAAAACATTCTGGCAGGGACTTATTGGAGTCAGATTACTGGTTCACCATTTATTTTTTCACACTTAAAGGAATACTTCAGCCTCCAGATGACCATTTGTATATCAATTACTCAGCTTGTGTAACATTCAATCTGTGAAGAAAACTTTATTTTTCTCACATGCCTCCGGTGATTCTTGATGAAGTCATAGGCAAAAAAACAGCAAAACTATATCAAAAAATCAGTTTACAAACTCTCACTCAACTTGTGCAGTATCACCCAAGTTTTGTTTATCCAGTCGTACGCTCAGCACTTCCCACACAGACAGCCCTTTACAATGGGGAGCTGAACGGAAAGTGTATCTTAAATCTGCGCTCTCTTTAAAGCCAGACTCCATTGACAAACACAGCAATTTTACCTTGCTGAACACAGGAGCTGCTGGTCTATCGCTGCTTCAATCAGTTGGTTAGTCAGTGTTATTGTCTGACTTTGGTGTTTTAAAGGGTTAGTTCACATTAGAACTATTAGTAGGCCAGCAGCTCCAGTGTTCAGTGAAGTAAAATTACTGTTTTTGTCAATGGAGTCTGGCTTTGAAGAGAACAGAGATAAAGTACTGAGCAAATGACTGGATAAATGAGACTTGGATGAAACTGCACCCCTATGACTTCAATTTATTGAGAATTTACTTTGTTTTTGGACTCTTTCTTGATTGGATGCAAGAAAAACAAAGCAAAACAAATATTTTATGAATTCAACACATGGCGTACATAGATAAACCGAAACATTTAAACCACTGACAGGTGAAGTGAACAACATTGATCATCTTGGTACAATGCGATGTTCTGTTGGGAAACCTTGGGCTCTGACATTTAGGGGGAATCCACTTGACACGCTCCACCCACCAGTGCAGACCAGGTACCCCCCACCTCCTCTCATGGCAACGGTACTCCCCAGCAGCAGTGCCCCCCCAGCAGGACAATGTCCCATGCCACACCACAAAAACTGCTCAGGAGTGGCCCGAGGAACATGACAGAGACCTCAAGGCATTGACCCCAAATCCCAGTCGGAGCCAACATCTGTGGGACGTGCCAGTACCCCATGTCACAACCAAGACACTATAGGACACCCCCCAGAGGTCCTGTGTCCATGCCTTGACAGGTCAGAGCCAAGTAAGGTCCAAGGAGGACCCACCATGGACTGGGGTACCTGTGGGGTACCAGCACATCCCTCAAATGTTTGATTAGATTGAGATCTGGGGTATTTGGGGGCAAAGTCGACACCTTGAGGTCTTTGTCCGGTTCCTCGGGTCATTCCTGAGCAGTTTTTGTGGTGTGGCGTAGTGCACTGTCCTGCTGGGGGGGCCACTACCATCGACAAGTGCTGTTGCCATGAGGGGTTTAATTTGTCTGCAATGGTGTTCAGGTGGGTGGAGCGTGTCAAGTAGCATCCACATGAATGCCAGGGCCAAAGGTTTACCAGCAGAGCACTGCACTGTAACAAGATGATCAATGTTACTTCAATGTTTTGGCTGATCGGTTTAAGTAAGTGATATACAAATGGTCATTTGGGGGATGAAGTATTCCTTTAATCAAATTGATTGAATGATTTCTCAATCCTAAATTAGCCGCTGTGTAAAGACTGACTCCAGTCTGTTTCTTGGTGTATTGGGACAGGGCTGAGCCCCACTGTTTCCTCACAGGTTGGAGAAACAGTCGATCCACCACCTCCCCACCCTCCTCCTGGCTATGCCTGCGTGGTGTTAGTCTTTCTCTTGTCTCGCCCCTGTCTTCCCTCAGGTTATGGGCTGGTGCAGGAGGAGCTGCTGTCCCCGGCCTCCATGCAGTACAGCTTGCCCTCCCCGCTGGGCGCAGAGCCCTACTGGCAGGAAGTCTCCAGCCTCGAGTGTGCCCCCATCGCCACCACCGAGGAAGACACACTAATGGAGATGTCAGACGTTCAGGTGTGGCCAGCGGGGGTCAGCCCCTCATTGGTCACAGTGGAGGACTCGTCACTGGAGGGCAGCAGTCGGGCTGACGACTCAGAGGGCGCCACGCTCTCCCTTCCCTGCAGCTTGGGTCGCCCGAGCAGCGGAGCCAGTGGGGCCAGTGGCTCCATCATGGAGTTGGAAGAGGAGGAGGAGGAGGAGGAGGAAGGGGAGGTTGAGGAGGAGGAGGCGCCACAGGAGCCAGCAACTTTACTGGCAGAACGGGACAGGGTGAGGGCCAGTGGCGCCGTTCCTAAGGTCAACCTAAACGGCCAGCTGGGAGGTCAGAGGTTGGATGGAAGGAGAGGGGAGGTCCTGGCAGCAGGAGGAGCAAAAGGAGGAGGTGGAGGTATAGGGTTGGGTTCAGTGGAAGGGATTTCTGTTGTTGCAGGCCAGCAGGTGTACGCCCAGCGGTGTGAGATGTCGGGATTAAGTCGGGCTTCGGAGCACAATGGAGATAACCGGTACGTCGGCAGTAACTGTGGTTAAACCGACAATATTGTGTGTTGTTTCCACTTCTGTACTCAGAATGCCGACACATCTCCTACATCACTTTGTGTTTTCTTTGCTTTTTCATATTTTGCTCTCCAGGGTGGTGGGAGGCGGAGCATTTCAACCCTACTTACCGGACAAGGACTCCCTGCAAGGCTGGGTGGGCTCGGTGTCATCAGGACGCGACGGCAGCGTGCCAGGCTTGCGCGTGGCCCAGGAGGCTCTGCTGACTCCGGTGTGTGACACGGGTTACTCTCATGTGCTGCGTGGGCGCCTCCTGCAGGGCACGCAGCCCTTTGACAAGGGGCTGGGCTTCTCTCACCAGGAGGCGGGCCAACGTGTTTGGGAGCAGGAGCAGAGGCGGGGCCAGGTCAGGTTGCCGACCACCCGCCGCTTCCTGCGCCTGGAGGGGGAACATCTTTGTCCATCCCTTTATCTTTTTTGAATTATCCGAGGGGAAGACAGTCATTCAGTTTGATTTTTTCGCTCACGACCATCAACAAATTTAGTCTCACTTAACAACTCAACAATCATCAAAATTGATTATTTTGATGAAGCCGACCAGAGTGATGTGTTGTGTGGTGCAACACATGGGGAATATCTGCCATGTCAAGCACTTTTTTGCTTTTATTTCACATGTAATTGCAAACAGTTTGTTCCCAAATATAAGTACTATGAATTGCTGTTTACATTTTAATGTGTTATTTCTATACAGAGAGAGGAGAAAGAGGACTATGCTACTGAAGCGCAGTTTGTTGATGAACACGGACGCATGCTTGCCAGAAAGGTGAGTCAGTCGTGTTTTCATCATTTACACTGAGTCATACACAAACACTGTCAACCCAAGCAGATTACTGTGAATCAGTCACATAGCCTGGCACAAAGGGTGGCAAATTAACAGTAGCCACCAGCCAAATGTTGGTTAAAGCATTTTGTCCTCATCAGCAGATTCGACAACAAACCAACTAAAGGCGTTTTCGGGCCGAACAGTTCTGGGGACTCCTGAGAGGAAGTGCTTACTGGGGAGCTCCCCTGAGAAATACATACCTTTAAGGGCTATTTGTATGTTTGTATTCGCATCACTCAGAAATGCCTGAGTGACGTACTATCAGCCAGCCAGCAGTTGGTATTGCAACATCAATTTCGCTTTCACGAGTTATAATCACATTGTGCTTCCACCGTCACATACTGTAAAACTTCAATCAATTGCCTGGGCCATTATTTGTTTAACTCACTGAACTCAACAGGCCTGTATTTGGGACAGGCGTCTATATGGGACAGGTCTTTAATTCCTTTCACACATAGCTGTTGCTCAGCAAAGATTGGAAATACAATCAAGTTGTTTATTTGAACCAGTATGACTATTAGTAGACTTCAGATAACATATTAATTATGAATCATTAGTTTTATCTAGCTCCGACAGCACATCAGTGAGAGAGAGTTACGGCACTCAAGGATTGCGGCAGCCAGCACACCAGCACAACCCTACTTTATCCTGTTAAAGCAATACTCACGACTTAGATTATTTTTTTTTATGAAAAACCCTTTTGATTGAATAACTTACAGGTTAACCAACAGTCCATTTGTCTGTGATCTCATTTTTTTCCTTGCAAGCCGTTGTTTATACGGCTCATAGGTTTCTAAAAATGGCGGTTGCTGGGGCTGCATTGACTCACGTGTTCAAACAGTTAAGGTACACTTACGACGTCTGGACAACCACCAGCTGAAAAAGTACCTCAAATAAGAACTATGATCATTCCTGATTCTTGCAGTGAGGACACAATAAAAAGGGGGTTCTTAGAACTGTGAAAAAGTTCCTCTGGTCCTAAAACGCCTTATGATTCGGAGTTGCTGACTCTAAAAACAAAGACATTAGACATCCATATATAAAAAACTGCAAGATGTAGTTGTACAGTATAAAAGCGAGACATCACCATCATCATTGACAAAATGCTTACACATTTGGTGTTTGTACTTTGAGACTGCAGCGAGCCACAGTGGCTGGCAGGTGGACAGAAAGGTTGCACTACATTTCCATCAGATCCGGCAAAGACACTGGGGGACATGCTGCTCATCTCAACTGGCTTCCTACTGGTTATGTACCCTGTTGTGGTATGCACCTAATTGGATAAACACGCTGTTAGTTGGGCGGTCCCTAGTTCTCTTTTTAAGCAGGAAACAACATGGCAGCCTGCTCATAAATTTTGTGTTATATCATCTAAACAAGTCACCAAAATCTATTTCTGACAAGTACTTCACCGAATTTGACGTCCTGGTCCAAGTTTTGTGAGCCGGCCGCATCATGCCAGACAGATTTATTTGCATAAAGTCAAGTCAAGTATACTTTATGTAAATACAGAGCAGGGAACACACTTCAACCCCTCCTCCAAACTTGCTAAAACACTCCCACCACACACAGTGGGACTGCTTCTTTTACTCTCAATTAGAAATGAATAGACAGCACTCCATCGCTGGATCTGCTGGAAATGCATCATCAGTTTCCTGCTCTGGTTACATGTACAGGCTTCAGCAGCTAACTGGTCCGAGTGTTGTTTCCCTTCCTCCTCCCTCCCTCCTTGCTCCAGGTGGGGGTGGATGTGAGAAAGGGCGCTCAGTCAGCGCAGCGCACCAGTCTGCGGAGAGTTAAACACTGAAATACACATACTGCCCAGTCCTCCAGGTACGGGACAACCAACAAGCACTTGTGCATCCCAGTGCTTGGATAGAAGCCTACATGGCAACATACTGGAGTCTGTTAGAGCTCAGTAGTCTCACATGCTGTTCTTTTTTTCATTTATGTGCAAAATTAGATCCTTAAATTTGGCGTTCTTTGATCATTTTTATTTTTTTGGAAGGCCCAATTAATTTCGCCTGTGCTTTGTGTGTAAACAGTGTCCGTCTCTGTTTTCTAGGACCGGAAAGCCACTGCCAAATCATCCTCCACAAAAACACAACAAGGCCGAAGAGGAAAATGAGCAAGGACGGAGACTAAGGCAAAGACTAAGAAGTGCAAACTACAAAATGACAAACACAAAATCATCCTCTACGTGTGACCATGGAGCACCACATAAGAGAAGAGACAGAGGAAGAAAAAAAACCCAAGAGGAGTTCAACTTGTAGTTTTATAACATTTGTAAAGAAAAATATCAACTAGACTAAGGCATGATTCTTCTTCTCTTTTTTTACAAAAAACAACATAAATGTCAGTAAAACAACCAAGAAAAAAAAAAGCAACAAAAAGTGCTTCCTGTGAACTGTAATCGCATGATGACTGCTGGTGCATGCCCTTTGACCTTTTGAACTGTCATTATCTACAAACTGAAGGGGTACAAGGTACGGGGCTGGCCCACGCTTGGGCCACAGGCCATTTTAAGGACCTATTCCCCCCGACTGGAGTGGTTTGTGTCAGCAAGTTGAGTCCAATATCACTACAGCCAAAAAAAAAAAAAGAGTCCCTCATGGATGGTTCTGTAAACAGCTAAGCTTCTGCTGAGCCTACCAATGCTTCTTCACTGAACCCTTTCCCCTGTTATTCTCAATGTGATATATGCACTCTATGCTACGTGGACATGTGTCAGTGTGTGTGTGTATGTGTGCGCATATTCTCTACCGCATGTGTTTCCCGCCTCTGGCTTGGCGCTGAGCCCTGCCTCACGATCGGCTCTTTGGCCCCTGTGATGTCATGGCGCGCTCAGTGCCGGAATGAGAAAGCCGCCGTGCTTCCCCCTGCTCGTGAGTGTTCCTGTCAGACGTCTTTTTCCTTTGTGGATGAAGCTTGTTTCTTGTTTTTTCTGTTTCTTCGGAGCCTGTCCGCCTTGGTTTTTAAGTATTGTCTTACAAAATGGTGGGGAACTGAACCGCTTTCACCCTTCGTGTTTTCTTCAGAAAGGCGTTGGTTGCTTGATTGTATTGTGCAGCAGCTCTTCGACACAAAGATCGACGTTTTCCTCCCCTGGTGACCTTCTCTACCTTCTTCCATCATTTCTCCCAGTAGCACGCTTCATCTTGATTCTCAATCTTTATCAGTAGCCTCAGTTATTATGCAGTAAAATCACAGGCCTCTTCATCTATAGCATCTATAGCTCCTCCATCTGACGCTTAAAACTTTGTGTGTGCTCCCTCTTTATGTGTTTGCAACGGCTGTAGCGCCTCACCGTCGCTCGTTCATTTGCAACAAAGTGAATGAAGTGGAAACAACGCGGAGGATCTGATTCATGTGAGGATTCGGTGATTCTGAGGATTTGTGGCGAGGGTAAAATAGCACGATGCTACTACAGTACGACACGTGATTGTGGTGGGAACTGTGCAGCGTGGACAGACAGGTAGCACTGTGATTGTCTTATTAACACTGACCCCAGACTCGTGAACTGTGAAGACACACAAACAAAAGCACACCCACACATGCATACACACAAATAATCAGACACGCATTATATGGTTTAATAGTTATTGCCTGGTCAGAGCGTTCGATTTTTGGAGTTTGCCACAGCAATAATACCTACAAAAACACAGAAGATGGACGCCAGGATTCTGCATATCTACACGAAGGATTGGGACGTGACAGGTGTAAAAGACTGAGCTGCTCAGTGAAGAAAGAAGCGCCATCTGGACGAACTGCAATCAAGTTTGGCATTGGGCAGCCGTGCTGTATCTGACTGCTTCCGTTACGCTCGATGTGAACGAGTCGGAGAGGACGCAAGATCAGAAGAGCTGTAGCAGTGCGGGGCTGTGGAGGCCTGAGAGGATCTGTTTGTTTTTCAGCACCTAACGTAGCAAAATATAAACCAGGATATGTTAGTTTAATATCAAGGAGTCTGCTGCTGCCGTGAGGTGGAGACCACCTAGCTCCATTTTCTTTTTCTGAGTAATTAAAGTTGTACTTTTTAGTGTTTCACTATTTTCATACACACGTCACTGTAAACCACCCATCGTTCTCCTCATCTCTGAAACACTTCCTTTATGCAGAAACCTGCCTGCAGCACTATGAAGGGGTCGTATCGTAGTAGCACACATTTCCTGGAAATCAAAACACAATATTTAAGTACTGTAAATGCTACTGTAGCCTGAATGAGTGAGACACCGAGTGAATGAATGAGTGGACACATTAGTTAAGACATCACACACATGCACATATTTCCCACGCCCAGTCCGTGCACATGAGAGCCTCATCCGATATAGCACATGTTTATTACATATCATGTTTTCCACTGTTACTCCACTCAGGTTTTCAGTTCTGCGCTGTCAGAATCAAAATGTTTTCCTTTTTAAGTTCCGAGTCCTCCTCTCAAGAGACGAGTGCGGGACACAAACCGAGTGCTTCTGAATAAGACTTTGGTGTTGGGGCTGTTTAGGGTGGGATGGGGGATGCGTAAGGGGTTGGAGCAGGATGGTTTGTGTGCGAGTGTGTGTGTGTGTGTGAGTGTGAATGTGTGGTGGGACGCTCTTTGATTCAAACAAGACCAAAGAGGAGACAAAGTATTGAGCATGTGGTCAGTAGCCCCTCTGCAAATGTGCGTGGAGAGCGTCCTCAGCTCCTGAGGAGGCAAAGTGACGATCAGCATGAATGAACCAAAAAGGTTTCGGTGAAGGATTACCCCCTCTAAAAAGGATTTAAACAAGACAGTTTAATCCACAATGTAGTCTCCAGTGTTTGCAGTACTCACAGTGTTTTATTTGAGCTACCTTTTTTGACCTGGGCTCTAATCTAATCAAACCAGATGTTCTTAAAAAGTCAAGCCTGTAATCCCGAGCCTTGAATCTACCCACCAGAAGACAAACAAAACACCCTCTCTATATTTACAGTGTCCAAAGTAGCATGCTCAGTGCAGAATGACGAAGGCCAGTGACTCCTTCAGTCTCTAAAGTGAAAGAAAATAAACGTAATCTTGTGTTAAAGTCATAATTCTTAAGATTTTAAACAGTATATACAGCAGTAGTTTTCAGTGTTAATGGAGTCCATCCTCTCACGTGGGATTTATCTTGTATACCCACGTATGCACAAGGGATTCACAGGAGATGATGTGTGTGCTGGAGAGGACAAAAACCACTGCATGGATGTGAAAGACAGCATTCGATCAGTATTACAGAGTCAGATGATACCATGGACTGCCTTCTTCATGATGTATCGCATCATGCTTTAAATAGACAAATAAGTTGCGCCTCTTCTGCCACCAAGGCTGCAGCTACCATTTATTAAAGGGTAACTTTTGTATTTTTCAACCTGGACCCTATTGTCACATGCTCTTGTGTCTACATGACTAATGGAGACAACAATTTTTGACATTAGTGTTGAACGACACATCTGCAGCCAGCATTTACGACCCCGAAATCACTATCGTCAAACCCACCAGACTCCATTTAAATAATCAGACATTTTAGCATGTGTCGAGTTTGAATATTTTCACATCTAACTGGGTGAATTAAAGGTTTATTTCAACCAAACTACAGTTAGTGATTGTTGGGACAGTAAAAAGACAAACCAAGACACTTTTGATGAGTTATATTTTGTGTCTGTCGACCCTGAATGAAGTGTGTTTTATGATGATAAAATTATTGTTTATTTAAATAGAGTCTGGTGGGTTTGACGATGGTGATTTAGAAAACACAAAGGATCTCACTCTTTAACACAAAAGGTCTATCTCTGTAAGGATCCTCTCCATAATGTTGTCAGACACTTCTTATAACAATCTGAATCCCAGTTCAAACCAAAGATTTGCGACGAGATGAAACCGTTTTAGAACGTTGTAGAGAAAAGTTGTAGCGGTGTAAACAGGCCGTCTGAGCTTGACTTAAGCCAGCTGATGGTGTCACCTGCACGTCAGCTGGTCAAATCGCTGGCAGCTGGTTTTATAACGTAAGGCATATCGCATGTTTCTACAGTCAGTCGGCTTGTTGTGAAGTCCGCTGGTCAAGTCAAAATGACGGCACGTTAGCTTGCTGTAGCAGGTGTTCTGTCCCCACTGAGCCCTCTGTTTCCATCCTCACAGTGTGCTGGTGTTGGACGCTGCTCGCTGTAGTGTTTCATCACGACTACAAATGCAACTGTAGCCAGTATCTCACTATCACTATCCTCATTCATATTTTAAGAAGCTACAAATTAGATTCAAGCACAAAATAAGCCTAAAAATCTGGAAATCAAAACAGAAGTACAGAGAGTTGTTGCATAGAGATGATACTCCATCTCATCTAGTTGCATTGGTGTGAACTGTCAGGTTTTCAGAACGTTACAGAACGGCACATTGCAAGTAGCTGCATGTTTCGTCTCGCTGCAAATCTTTGGGCTGTCAGTGGCAAAAACGCATGGTGACAGAGCTCAATTTCCCATTAGCATTACATTGCAGCCTGTTTGCCCACTGCTGGCTGCAGCGTTCTCGCTCAATACTGGACCAGTTTCAGAAATTGTCTCCATTAATTGCTTGGAAACATAAACATGGGAAAGTAGTGTTCAAGTTGAAAAACACAGACGTTACCTTTTAAAAATGTGTGTGGGGTAAGCTTTAAAACTTATTTAGTTTAGTCATGTAGAAGACACAATTTACCGAAAGCAAGGGTTTGATTAGGGAAGATAGGACCCTTTCTAAATCCTAACTGTGGCTCTGGCAGCCTGTCTTAGTGTGTTTGCTGCCCCCAGTGGTGGACACATACAGTATATCTTACCAAATGCAACTCTGGGAGCTGTATTAATATAGCAGGCTTGATACCACCAGTAACCACAGGTGTCAGCAAATCTTAAGGATTATAACCTTAACTCCAGGCCATTATCTTTTCGTTTAGCGTCCAGTTAAAAGACCAGATATTGATCAATTTCAGCTCCAGGGGAGATTTACACTTGGCCACTGAGTGAAGTGATTTATGAAGTAGTTTAATTTTAATGTAAATCTTCTGTTAACACTGAGGTGGATAATAATTATAATAATTTGGATTATCAGTCTGAATTAAACCAGTCAGAGAGCCTGTGCACTATGATAAATTTAACTCCACCATGTTGTGTTGTGTGAAAAGTGTGTGTATGTGTGTATGTGTGTGTGAGAGAGAGAGAGAGAGAGAGATGGTGCTTGGTTCCAAACCTTGTCGGATCAGGGGGAAAAGTGAGAACGCTTTTATCGGGCTTGTGACTCGAGAGGACGTGTAACCTTCGACGATGTATTTTAAAAAAAGAGTATTGTAAAATTGTAAGTGTCGCGAAAGAATAGAGATCACCTATACTCCTTTAGAATGGATACATGACAATGTAAACGCAATATCATATTACTCTATCCTAAGGAATGCAACTGCGCACATGCACAAAAAAATATGTTTTTATGAAAATATATGTATAAATATATGACAAAATATATTTAATTAGAATGCTATGCACCCTCATAGAGTTGTTATGGATGTTCTTTAAGCATTATCTAGACTAGGCCAACGCCCATATCATGGGGAATGTAGAGGCTTTGTAGCTATGACCACTTGTTTTCTTTTGTATTGTCCTGGAGAGAGGATAAACAAACGTGAATATGTATACAAGCCTTTCAATCAGAGTCATTCTGACATGAAGATATGTATAGATCATCTTACCCTGTACACCAGCTCAAACCATTTACAAGAATTAATTAAACAAAGATGTGACATAAATGTCGTGTCCTGTTTTTGTGACGAGTCAAGCTAGAGCAGCCTAAATTGACTAAAGTGTCCTTAGTGTAACTTTAAAGTGGCATGTGCCAGTGTGGGCTCCATGCTTACTCTGACAGTTTGTTGGACCATCACAAAGGGGCGGGGCTTAGTGAGAGGTCAATTCCCTGACAAGAAGTGCTCCCTTTTAACCCAACATAATTTGAATTCATTTGAATTTTGCATGCTCTGCACTGACTTACTGACTTGAGGTTACACTGGCAATTAATTGCATGACAGAGGTGTGCCACCTGAACACTGTTTTCCTTTAAATCAGTATATGAAAGTTGATATAATTTACACAGAGATGATGGAGGCCAAGTGCCGCCCCTTATAGTAAAGGCACTCCCTGATGGCAGTGGCCCCTCCTAGCAGGACAACACGCCAAAAACTGCCCCAAGAACAAGAGCTGAAGGTGTCAATCTGGCTTCGAAATTCTCTAGATCCCAATCCGATCAAGAATCCTTGGGGTGTGTGCCACCTCACAACCCCCAGGACTCAGAGGATCTGCTGCCAACACACCCCCAGAGGTCCTGTGTACATGCCCTGACAGGTCAGAGGCCCTGCTGTGGATAAGGGGTACCTCTATCTGTTTCTCTTTTTAGGTTATTTTGCTATAACAACACACGTATAACACTTTTTAAAATTATTATTAATTAAATATAATAGTCAATCATTACTTGTTTTTGTCCCTGATGTCTGTCTGTTGCTGCTTCAAACTGAACATGCAGGGCATCAGTGTGATCTGTGTTTGATAGAGCAGCCTGCACACCAGGAAAAACTACAACTTGCACGTGTTGTGACGCCCCCTGTTTCCAGCCAATCACAGCTCCCCCCTCCACGTGTTGTTTTGAAGGAGGACCCTGGGTTGTTTTGGATGTGTTCACACACCACGTGGAGCCACAAGTTAACTTCTCTGCGGTCTGTCGCCTCGTTGAGTCCTTCTCACCTCAAGTAAGTGTCCCCAGTGTGTGGTGTCAAACCGACCCGGTGTGTGGAGACATGTCAGCGGGAGGTAAGACCACCAGGAGCCGGGATATCCCGGCCGTCAGACGGGTCACCATCCACGATGCTGCCCACATGCCCCAGGACTACTCCACCACCCCCGGAGGGACTCTGTTCAGCACCACGCCAGGAGGTGACACGTTTAAGATTTAATACAGTTTTATTAGAAATTATAAAAGTATAAATAAAGTAGTATAAATAAAAGGGGGAACAGATGTTAAATCAGAAGACACAAGGGCTTGTAAAATGAGAGTAAACAGATTTAAAGTGACACTTAAATTAAAATTAGAAGATCTGTAGGGGATTTTTGAAGAATACCAGAGGCGTAGATTTCAGGGGGGACACAGGGGACACCACCCCCTCAATATTTAAAACGTGCATTAAAAACATGAAGCAGACTTTATTTCTTTTTTTATTTCTTTAAATTTTTATTTAGAACAAAATTGGAGCACAATTCTTTCATCACGTCGAAGTTACAAAGTGTTTTTTCCCTTTTCTTTAAAGGTAAAGTGACAAAATATTAAAATACAGATAAAACATTTGTTTTAAACAGTTCTTGTAATATGATAAATAAACACTTTTCAACTCATGACAAAATATATTGGTAAAAAAATTAATTAATAATATAAGTAAGTATTTGGCAAGAAGGAAATACACACAATAAATAGTTTAAATAAATTTAGAAAAAAAAATTCACACTCATGACAATAAAATAGGTTAAGCAGACTTTTATTTTGACAAAATCAAAGACATTTATACCATAAATTTATGTACGAAAGTCATAAATTGGTGTATGAAAATTAACCAGAATGCAGGAAAAGTGTTGGATGCTCAAAATTTTATGGCAGATGACCCCCCCAAACCCCCGTTTTACATGTGTGTGTCCCCCAGTGACGAAATGAAGCCTATGCTCTTGAAGAATATTATGTTGATATGGAGACAGGTAGTGGAGTGGAGATAAATCACGACCCAGAATTTGACTTATATGTCACAGCATTAGTTAGCTTTTGGTATCTTTGTGCTGCCATAAGGCCAAAAATTCAAGTGGTTGGACTGTAAATTTAAATATTACACTTTGTTTTTTTTATTTTGTTACACTGCGGAGACAAAGTCAATAGTTATGCTAGTTATTTTTTTTTATTTTTATAATTATTTATGGTGTGTAAACTGGTAAAGGAAACTGTTTTGAGAGCCGGACCATAGGTCTTGTCCACAGTTGTGTTGTGTCCTGTTAATGTTTGACAGTGTTGCTGCTTCCTGGAGGCTAAAGACCACCAGTTAACCAAGTTAGAGGAAACTTATTAGATCAGTCCTCTGCGCCCAAACCATGCAACACGACTGTTTTCCATTCCTCTCAGGTTTACATGGAAAGTGAGCATTTGCCTGTTTGTATTGTTTGAATACTGACAGACAAACTAAAGCATACACCTGATTAAGAGTGTCTCACAGCCTTCTTCCTTCTTTGAGGGCTCCATGGAGACGATCTGTTAGTTACAAAATAAGTGTCTTGTTTTAAGTGAATAAACATTCAGCAGTTTTGGCACCAGTTAGTAATGTATACTATATATCTGAATTCAGTGTGAGTAGCCTGTAGCAGCAGATTACTTACACAATCCAGCACTGAATGGTCAAATATAGTGTCCTATTTATAGTCATGTTATTACAGCAGGCTGTTGTTGAGCTGCAGCAACATGTTTACTAGATGCTGACCCCACTCGGACACACTGGTTATATTAAAGATGGAAAACAAGAGCTCATGATGACTATATGTGTAATAAAAGCAACATTTTCACATGTTAAAAATGAAAGTTTCACCTTCTAACCACTATTTTAGCTTTCGGCAAAAAAAAAAAAAAACATAAACTGATACCAAAACTCTCTCTCATCAACACGCTGAGCTGTTTGGCCCATTTATTCAGTATTTGACTCAAACATGTTTGAGCTGCAGACCTTGGGAAATCTCCAGTTTGGTGATAAAAGTCGAGCCCAAAATGTTTTCCCTCCGTGTTTGTGAGAAAGTTGACGCACAGCGCACATGTCCATTATGACTGATACTGTGTTCTGTAACATCACCAGGTGGGACAGATTTACGCAGATAAAACAGAAGTGGGTCAGTGTCTCTGATAGGGGTGACAAAAAAAATAGGTCATTGGTCACGGGCATGTATGGACGTGTGTACTGTAAAACACAGTTGGCCTCTGACCAAGGAAAAGTAGGTCTTCTAACACTGCGGCAGTGGTTCATATGTGTTTATTTTTATTAACTATTTTCATATATTTATAATTATAATCATTGTTGATTGTTGAATTGAATCATTGAATTGAATCATTGTTGAACTTTATTGAATTATATTAATAAAATTACCTTTTTTTGTCTATTTAAACAAGTATAAGTATTAAATATCAATGTTAGCTTCTGGAGTTACTTTAATTTAATTTAGTTTAATTTAAGTGTATCCTTTTTATGTAGTGGTCAGCTATTGAATTTTTTTTTAATTAGATAAAATTAAGTTAATTTTTTTTTTTTTTTTTTTTTTTTTTTTTTTTACCATAATGCCAATGTTAGCTACCTAATTTAATTTAATTTAATTTAAGTGTTTCCTTTTTATGTTCTGGTCAGCTATTGAATTTTGTTGATTTTTTTTTTTTAATGTAGATAAACTTAAGTTTTTGTTGTTGTTGTTGTTGTTGTTTTTTTACCATAATGCCAATGTTAGCTACTGAATTTAATTTATTTAAATTTATTTAAATTTATTTTAGACCTTTTCCAGTTACAAGTGTTTTATGTTGAGGTAAGCTGTTAAAATGTAGTGAATTACATTGAATTAGATTAATTATACATTTTTATTTTATTTTTTACCTATTTAAACATTTTACAACTATTTAATATCAATGTTAGCTGCTGAATTTAATATTATTTAGGGGTATCCTTTTTACATTGTGGTAACCTATTGAATTTTATTAAATTAAATAAAATTAAATTACATTTTTATTTTATGTAAGTGTATCCTTTTTATGTTGTGGTTAGCCATTGAATTTTGTTGATTTTTTTAAATTAGAAAAAATTAAGTTAATTTTTTTGTTAGCTAGTGAATTTAATGTAATTTAATTTATTTTAATTTAATTTAATTTATTGAAGTCCTTTTCCACTAGTTGCAATTGTTTGAGGTATGCTATTAAAATTTTGTGAATTATATTGAATTGGATAATTAAATTACATTTTTATTTTATTTTCAGTTGTTTAATAGCAATATTAGCTGCCAAATTAATTTAATTTAATTTAATGCCCTTTCCACTAGTTACAAGTGTTTTATGTTGGGGTTAACTGCTGGATCGTGTTGAATTCTATTAAATTAGATGAACTTTATTGCATCATTAGTATTATTATTATCATTTTATTTTATTTATTTTTGCCTGTTTAAACAAGTTAAAAGTATTAACTGTCACAAGGGTTACCTGCTGTGGTAGAGTAGACAAAATAAAACTTTGGTATAAAGACTTAATGTCCTAAATGAGCACAGCTATTGCAAATATTGACCACTTAAACTTTTGCCATGCTTTACTGACAATAACTTTCCTTTGCTGCTGCTGCCTGCAGGTACCAGAATCATCTACGACAGGAAGTTCCTCCTGCAGTGTCGGACGTCTCCTCTGGCTCGTACGCCTCCCAAGCTGCCTGACATCCCAGGAGTCACCAGGCCGCTTAAACCTAGTGAAATAAACCAGCCTGAACAGACACTCAGCAATAACACCAACCACGACCTGCACACAGAGGAGAGCACAGGTAAATGTTTATTTAAAATGAGCTGCGGTCATTCATGTGTTCATGTGTTCAACTCATCTACTATGTCTTCTCTTTCTCTTGAAGATGCCCAGTTTGAAATGGACATCTGAAGAGAGTCGGCCGTGAGGACAAAATTAATAAACATTTTCTTTGCTTTTTTTTTTAATGAGATAAAAACGTTCTCAGCTTTAATGAGAGGTCTTATTGAGCTGTGAAACCCAGCTTCAGATTTGTTCTGAATTTGTAGATTTTTTTTCTAAAGCTTAACGTGTGTTAAAATGATGTACTGTTATCACACAACACAAACTGGTGCATAAAGATGTTTCTTTACTTTGAATATACTTGACTGTGTATCATCTGTGACATATTTGACAAGTAAGTCAAAGTTTTGTTGAAATTAAACAAATATTTTATGTGATTTGACTCATTTGTTGACTTTAAACACATCTTTGTAACATTCAGTGTTGTACAAATAGTTTACTGAAAATAATGAGCTGTGCTGTGGAAAGTGACACGATTAGAACTGCCGACATTTTGGGAAATCTGCAATAATCTTTTCTGTGCACATCATATGAGCTTTTTTCAGATATGCTTTTTTATGATTACAAAATACCCTAATATTTGTCCTATAAATAACTTCATTATTGTTTCATAATCTGACCTTTTTACATGAGGCAAAACTCAGATTTTGTGTGCTTATCTCACAGGAGAAACACGCTGTAAACACAACACTGACATGTTAACACCTTTTAAGTTTATATGGTGAGTTTAATAGCAAACAGAACACATCGAGCTCATACAGAGCAACATTAGGAGTCATGTTTCTGGCCATCTGATGAATGCAAGTGCAATACTTACTCTCCTTTTACTTTTACTCTAAGTATTCGCAGACTCGTGAGAAAACCATCTGACTCTTTAGCGGCTAAATGCTCCTCTATGTCAACACATTCTCACTCTGACCTCGTCTGACCTTCCATGTCAAGATACCACATGTAAGGTACCCTGGGTGTGTTGGTTGTTGACGTTCTTGGACGCCATGTCAAGTTCTGCCTGTTACATGCATTGTCTTCTTTCAAAATACACTTCCATTTTCACAGGAAATTTACAGTTTCCCTACAGTCTCTTTCAAAATAAATGCACTACATCGGTAAAACTCCGCATATTGACATTTTTGTGCCTTCAACATGTAACGCATGGTTGGGTTTAGGCAACAAAAGCACGTGGTTAGGTTTAGGGGAAAAAGAACAGGGTTTGGTTTTAGAATCTTGCAGGACGTAAACACTGCTCCCCCGGGTGAAAGTCAGTGTTTGTTGGACCCATCTCTTAGCCCTCCCACCCGCTCCTCAGACCTTTGTCGCCTTAACTTTCGTCCTATACCCACTGTGTTTGCCCCTGACGTCACTGAGCACCATTAAACTATGACGGCAACCCGCCAAGTATCATGCCTACATGAAAGGACACCTTTTCGTCAGTGTCTGACACTGTAAGTCATTGTCCAAGTGCCGGATTTTGACGACCTGAGAGTGAGACCGGGTTCTCTATGTTCACCAGCTGGCTGCTAACTTTGTTGGCCTGCTGTTTGGTGGAGGACAGGCAGTGTGGGATGTGTTTTTAAAGTGTTTTGTTTTTGCCAAAAAACAACAGTCAGTCCTCATCCGTGAAGTCTTTTCTCTTGAGAAACAGGACAGGTTCGCAGCTGTCTAAAGCAATAGTCAGGTGCAGGTTCTGAACTAAGTTCAGCAGAAGTGCAGGTGTTACTGATGACACTGATGATGGTTCCATTACATTCAGGTATCTCACACAGGAGGAACACCCTGTGTCCCCCTCAACATTTAAAACCAACCCGATCTCTGAAGTTGTCGAAATCCCTGTTAGGGCAGTGACTTCTAGCATCAGACACTGGCAACCTTTCAAGTCATGATGTGCAGCTGGTCGCCGTTATGTAAACAGCGCCCGGCAGCGTTTTGAAAAACGCGGTGGGACAACAATGAAAGTTAAGGCGGCAGAAGTCCGACTAGAGCAGGTGGAGGGGTGGTGGGTGGGTCCAACAGCCACTGACTTTCACCCTGGAGGCAGGTGTTTGCTTCCCATAAGATTGTAAACCCTATTCTTTTTTCCTAAACTCAACCGTGTGTGTGTGTTGGCAAAACATAACCATGTGCGTTTGTTGTTGAGAGAAAAAGAATTGTAGTGTTGTACAGATGTAGTGCGTTTATTTTAAAAGATACTGTATGCAAACTGTAAATTTCCTGTAAAAACGGAAGTGTATTTTGAAAGCAGACAAATCATCTAACAGGCTGAAGTTGACACAGTGTCCCAGAACGTCAACAACCAACGCACCCAGGGTACCTTGCACGTCATATCTTGACGTAGAAGGTCAATGAACAGACGTCAGTATGTGACCAGGTTGTTGTTTTTTTAAACGTGAATTTGCCCCCCTCAATAAAAACATGAAAGCACCAGAGGACTTTTATGTTGACAAAATTAAAGACATTTACACTCTAAATTGATGCAGAAAAAATGATTAGAATGCAGGAAATTAACTGTTTGATGCTCAAAATGTTCTGACAGAAGACGGAGGACCCCCGAACCCTGCTGCTCCATATGTGTCCTCCTCAGCTGTAAAACAAAATCTACACCTTTGTATCTCTTTGCCAAGTACCCAGTATAAACACCACCAGGACCCTGAACTAAAACACTATAAACACTGTAATAAAAACCATCAAACACTTTGTTTGGATAAGAAATAATTTATTGTATTATTGTACATAGCAAACATACAATCAGGTCAATGTGACCCAAACATCTCAATGAAGTTAAAAGCGCTCACACCATTCTCACATTTGTTATTTCAGTGGCATTAAAAAATTCAGTCTTCATCATTTTGTGAATCTTCTTTAGTGCTTCAGTCAGTGACCTTATTGTGCTTTTGTCTTGAACGTGTTTCATCTCTTACCATAATCAGTCCTTGTGAATTACAGCTCATCCAATTGCAAACGAAGACACAATTAAGGTCACATTATCTTCTACAAAAGGTAGCAATAATTTAGCTGTGTCCAGGATATTCACTAGTCCCCTTCTTTCATGTCCTGCATCGCAGCAGCAGCCTCTGTCCCAGTGTCAAACTGGACGTCTCTGCAAAGTGCCTGTGGACATCCATCCACCTCGTGCCTCTGAGTGGTTCAGTTCTGCAGCTCAGCAGTAGCTTCAGTCTATCTGACCTTTAACCCAAAGTTTTTCAGGTGTTTTGCTCAGTGGCAGCCGCACTCCTCCACCACCATGTCCTCGTGATGCCTCATGACCATCTTGCCATTCTCGAAGTACAGCATGGAGAGCGGAGCCAGGCGGGTTGGCACACAGGACACACACGGCACCTGGTCTGGGTGGTGAAGTTTCAGAAGGCTCTGGAGAGAGAAAGAGAATGAATGATTAGATCACAGTGTATCATTAACAGGTATGTTTTGTTTTAGCAAACACTGTGCAGTGAAAGCAGAGGAGTGTGTCTTAAATTGAGTCTTACCTGCATGTATGCATGGTTAGTTGGAGTGAAGGTCTCATCGACAGGTGTAGGACAGCTCCCCTCACAGCGATAGGCGTTGTACTGTTTGGGATAGACGATCCACTCGCTCCAGCCGAGCTTCTTAAAGTCCACCATCATGTCCACCTTCCTGCAGAGAGGACCCTTCTTCTCCTCCTCTGTGGGCTTGCTGGCAGGAGCAGCTCCAGCCACTGTCTGTCTCTGCTGCTGAGCGTGATGGTGGTGATGCCTCCTGGACCTGCGGCTCCTCGGTCTGGAACCAGCTCCAGCCGCCCCCCGCTCCCGGTCCAGGCTGACGTACTTGGAGTGCTCTGCTGTGCGGATGAGCGTCGGCATTCGCTGGCTGTTTGGGTTCTGCTTTGAGTAGACCACCATCATGACCCGGTTGGCTGTAGAGTGTTGGACTCCCTCCTGCTCCTTCAACACCTCCTCCTCCTCCATCCTCTGTGTGGGGTGCTCCTTCGTCAGCCAATGACTGAGCATCTCTGTCATGTTGAACACCTTCCAGGAAGACGGGGAGACCATGGAGCTGGGGTGAGCTTTCAGGCGGCCCAGGAGAAGCCTGTTCTCTGGGCAGTGCGTGCCGGAGCATCCGTCCCTGTGGGAGTGGTAGATGTCCACCGAGGCGTGGGAGGACTCTGTGAAGGCGGGCAGGCGGATGCGGAGCTCAGCCAGTTGGATGTTGTCACTTGCAGACATGGAGGACAGGTCAAAGGTGACGGACCACTTGTTGCCAACCTGCAGACAGCCTGAAAGAAATAAGAGTGAAGAATTTCGTTAACATTTGACATCATTTGACTGTTAGCTTGTAAAATACACACCAGCAGGACATGAGAAGCATCATCAGGTTTGATTAGACAAATGGTTAAATTAAGAGGACTGAAATAAATTAACAGCATCCACATTTTTAGGGAGGTGTCAAAGGAAACCATAGACACTACTTGTGTTTTAACTTGAATGCGCAATGCCTGATTTTAAAGGAAAAATGCGCAGCCACGCCTTTACAAATGTTATGGATACTCACTCTTTGCAACAAGGCTGATGACAGAGTCCGAGGCGTGCAGCCCGGGGTTGTCCTCCTCCCTGATGTGGCTCAGGCTGGCAGCCGGAGCCCCGGCCCGGTCCTCGGTCAGCATGGTCCGGTAGAGCTGCATCATGTAGAGGGGTAGCCTGCTGCCCTGCTGCCTCTGCACGGTGCGTCTGGAGCCGGCGCTCATCCCACGGAGCAGTGCGTCAGGGTGCATCCCGGAGAAGGTCTGCGCAGCGACACCCAAAGCCAAATCCACCAGAAGAAGAAGAAGCGCAAAAGAGAAATCCACAGCTAGTCCCTTCATTATTCCAGATGTGGTGTTGTCTCTCCACAGGTAGATTCCCAAATGCTCCAGGTGAGACGCTGCTACTCGGATTTATAATCACACCCCTCTCTCCTGACGTCCTTTGAAGAGATCTGTCAAGGTGCAGATGGGCTGAGGGCGTGTGTGATCCGCGGCAGCGCTCAAAGACTTAAACGTGACAAGGTCGTTGTGTATCGAAACCAATTTGTCTTTGTAGTGGACGAGGTGTGAAAACTGTCAAAGCGCGCCATGCTGATTGTTGTTATGTGTGTATTACAGATCCCTTTGATAAGAAGCCAGGACAATAATATTAGTTAAGGAGATTACGAGCTGCGTAACTGCGCTGTGATTAATGGGTAAGTAACGGGAGTTAATCACAAATCACTTTCTGTAGCGCAGGTCGTGACCTGTTAGGAGCCTGCTGGGACACAGTGAGGGAACATTAAAAGCAAGAGGGGATTTTCAAGGTTAATATTTGGCACAACTCTGATGCAAAAATAAAATTAAAAAAAGATAATAATAATAAAATAAAATAAATAATAAATAAATCAATAAGTAAGTAAATAACCAAATAATTAAATGAATGAATGAAAAAATAAATCAATAAATAAACCAATAAATAAGCAAATAAATAAATTAATAACCAAATAAATAAAAGTAAATAAATCAATAAGTAAGTAAGTAAGTAAGTAAATAGATAAATATGTTCCATGTTGCATTTTAATTATTGGTCATTTTTTTCTATTTTCTATATATTTTGCAATTTCATATATGTAATTAAATATTTTTCAGTACTGCTAAATGAATATTAATAAATACAGTAACTATAAATATTCATCAAAGACCCCATTCGGACAATCTATAAACTAACTAAGGTAATACAGTGTTTCTTAATATAACAACAACAATAATAAAACCTTTTATTGAATTGGAACTGAACTGGAGAACATATTAACATTCTCAATAATAAAAAATAATGAGTAATTAATTATCAATAATAAATAAAAATCATATTATAATACATTGGAAAAATTAGCAGACTATCAGGGTATTTTTTCCTAATTTCTTAGACTCATTTTATATGGAATTTATATTGTATTTAACAATTTTATATGAGGTTGCCAAACTCAGTGTCTTCCTTTAAAACATTCCCCAAAACATAATTTTATCTTTTATCAATTTTATGATGTATTTATTTTTATTACACACTCTGATTTATCTGGTCTTCGCTTATGTTCAGTGTTTTTATTGCTGACTTTATCTTGATGGTGTATATAATTTTATTTGTCTCACAAAGCACTTTGTAACTGTGTTTTAAAAAGTGATACAAATAAAGTTTGTTATTAACCGTAGGTGTTGCTATATACAAATGTTTAGGTGAATTATATAGATCAACCATTTTAAACAGCTTTAATTAAAGAAAAAAAAATCATATATAACATCCAAGCCTAAAATCTGCCATGATAACTGACAGCAGCATCAAAAGGACATCAGTGACGTCACACACGGCAGCTGATCGCTGCCCATTCATAAGTCAAACTGCACACTCGACATCTAAAGAGAGAATAAAGAGCTGATGGTGAACTACAAAGCTTTGATGCTTTTTGATGAGTATGATGTGTGAACAGAATTTTTAAAAATCCATTAGTGGTGAGTTAGTGTTGGTCTTTGAAAGTTCTTTATTGTCACAACATGAAACAAACTTTTGTTTTTAACTACAATTTGCTGCGCGTTCACGGTTTCACGTGACAGGAGCGAGTTTAAACTGGAATACAAAAATTATTTTCTTTTTTATCACTTAATCACTATTGTAGATGAATGAAATAAATCAGCAGCATCAAAGTGTCACTTCATGGCTGTAAAAACTATATCATTACATCAGTATATTTTATATATATATAAAGTGTACCAGATAGTCAGATTGGCTCCACCTTCACCAGATGCAGCATTGAAATTTAGTATATATTTTTTAAATGTAACCCTTATTAACCAGGAAGTCCCACTGAGATTGAAAATCTCTTGAACAAGAGAGACCTGGCCGAGGTAGCAGCCAATCAAAACACATTTTAAATACAACAAATACAACATATAACACTAAAATCCACAATAAAACAACAACTATTCAAACATAGTGGCCTCCCAGGAAAAACAAGCTCATGTCTCTGTCACCACATTCTTTATGATGCCTTTAAATTCATTGAAGGATAAAAGCGTTTTTAATTTTACATTGTTTGACTCAAGTAGAAGTGTTGAGGTCTTCCACCACAATCATGCCATTATATTTACCAGTAAGACAATTTAAAACGTTTTGAATGAGTTCATATCCCCAGCTATGCTTACTGTATCATAAAGCCACATTTACTATAAACAGCTGCACTTCTTCCGTGCTCCGTGCACACAGACCACATCCTCACATATCCTAGGAAGGAGGGACAACAGCCAGCATTTGAAACCTGGGACCAGTGTGGGTAGTAAATGGTTTTAAAATGGGCCCTGAATGGGACTGTCCACAGGCTCCATATTGACCTCCAAGCCAGTGGCCTGCGGTGTGTTTACCCAGGTGGGCTCCAGAGGAGAGCCCTAGTATTGATAACCATGTGGGGCCCACTTGGGTGTCCACTCATGTGGGCAATTGGCATGGGACCAGTATGGAACCCGTGGACGATCCCATATAGCGCACATTTTTCAGCCCATTTACGACCCACATGGGCCCCACATTCAAATACTGACTGGGTACTTTGTTAGTTTTACTCATGGGAACTGTTTTCAAAGACAAGGCAACACTACAAGAATAATTGGAGCAGTTTGTTCCGTGCGTAAAAGCGCAAAAGCTATCCAAAATGCGCACGGCCTTATCGCCTCGCTGAGAGCAATGAAAAGGGGAATAACATCAGTAACCATTTACTATTCTGCAAATCAATATTTAGCTGAGTTGTAACATTCAGGAAATTTTGGACAGCTTCAATGAAAAGATTTTATGAAACACCAACAATCTGCTGTAACTGACAGCGCCATCAAAGGGACACGGCAGCTGATCGCTGCCCATTCACAAGTCAAACTGCACACTTGACATCTAAAGGAAGAGGAAAAAGATAATGGCTGACTACAAAGCTTTGATTTCCTTTTATTACTGTGAGTTGTTCCGTGCGTAAAAGAGCCAAATTTATCCAAAAATCACCCCTCTGAGAGGCACTGAAGGTGGGTGTAACATTGGTACGCAGCACGTGTACGCCTCGATCTCTGTCAGGGGAAACACTCTAAATCACCAGCTGTCAAAATCATTAATAACTACACTTGAGGTGGGCCGTGAACGTCACTCAAACCGCAAAATGACGTATATGCGTGGGAAATAAATAAATAAATAAACAAAGAAATATAAATTTAATAAAACAGTGAAATTGGACTAAATTAGGAAATAACACATTCAATTTCATTATGTAATTGCTCTATATAGCATATTTAATTTTGTTGTGATGGCACGCGCACCTGCAGCAGTAGGAGCTGATTAAAGCTCTTCCTCTCAGGTGACGCAGTTCGTGACGGTGAGCCGCGCGGGCCGGTATGGACTTACGCCAGCTCTTTTGTTTGGTTTTTCTGGCGAGTCTGAGATATTCCCGAGGTAATGTTACTTTTCTACGTATTTAACTGACTTAATTCAGGCGAGTGTGTTCAGCATGTGTAAAAAAAAAACACGCAGGGGCGCTTTGACATTAGATGTTAACAGAAATGAGGCAAAATGGCGGCCATTCCTGGACCCCATGGGTTCAGGGTTACAAGCTGTGTGGGAATGTTAATGAGTGAGTGCATGAGGTTGAGTAATTTATAGTTTCTGTGCCTGTTTGGGGAAATTAATTTAACTGGGTGAAAGGAGACAGTCGCATTTCAGACTTTATCCAGGCTGTATTTTGCTGTTTAGCTAATTTTCCTTTGTTTTTAATTTTTAAAGGCCTGGGGTGAACGTTTGTGGCGAGTTTAACCAAGGTGTGTGCAGGCCCTTAAAAGTCTTTCAGATTCATAAACATGAAGCTTTAAACGGTCTTAAATTGAAATTTGCAAGGTCTTGATTGCTATAAACTTTTTATCCAGTTAAATATGTCCATCAATAATTACTTTTTGTCAAAATGAGTCAAGCTCCTCTGAGTGACAGTCCACATTTCTGAAGTTACCTGTTGGTAAAATGTAAATGTATCCAATTCACTCATCACATTCACACCTGTGCACTGGACTACACATGTATTCTGCCTATATATTTACCTGAAATGCTTGAATGACAAAAATTATGTGTCCAAAACTCTGCCTTTGATTTGGTTAATTCATCTTGAGTCGTGGAACAGAAAACCCCACACACTGCTCTTACTCTCGTGGTTCTTATGGACCTTCAAGAGTGTTTTCCTCTTCACACTCATGAGCAGTTTTTGGGATTTTCTGTTGAAAGACTCAAGTGATATTTTCCAACACACCTGCATCTGAGACAGGTGGATGTATGAATACCTTTCTTCCAGTTAAAAATCAACTTGAAAAGGTCTCAAAAGGCATTAAATGTACGTGTCTAACACCTGAAGCAACCTTGTTAACACAAGACATCCTTGGTCTGTCTTATCCATGGTGTTTCTTTTACTTTTGTAGCAATTCAGTAGACTACATAAGTTTGTTTGGGGCTTTTCCTGTCTACAATTAACTCCTGGTGAAACAGATGGACCATTATTTTATAAATCTGTTAATATTTAGCTGTTTGAAAATCCTGTTCTATAAAGGAGCATATAATTTTAGACAAAGTCTACAATTTGTCCAGTGTGTTACTTAGATCAGTGGCTCCCAGCTGGTGAGTTGGGATTCAAAAGTGCTTCAAAAGTCCTTTCTGAATGGACCACAAGAGACTCTGAGACGTGTCAGGTTTGTAAAAAACACAGCTTCCATTTTGACGGGCTGTTTCCTGCTGTCGAGTGAGGGACAGACAGCTACTAGACAGACAGCAAACTAGCTCAACGACATTGCCAAAGTGTGACGCTGAATAAATTAAACTGTGTGGACCTTAAACTAATGGACCAGTTGGGAACCACTGACTTAGACTAAAGAAAGAAAGTGGCAGGGGGTTTTTATTTTGACAGAATTCAAGACATTTACACCATAAGCTGATGCAGAAATGGTACAAATTGGTGCATTAAAATTCACTAGAAAGCAGGAAATTAAGTGTGTAAGGCTCAAGATTTTCTGTCATACAACCCCCAAACCCCCCGTTTCATATGTGTCTGACCAGTGTTGAAACGAAACCAACGCCCTTGGACAGGTCAATCATATTTTCTAAGCTAACTGTTGGTCTCTCTCTTTAAAGGTCAAACTTTGGGATGCCATCAAGGCCAGTGGCAGTGTGATGATGGAAACTGTATCCCTGATGTCTGGAGATGTGACGGAGGTGGAGACTGTCTGGATGGATCAGATGAAATGGATTGCACAGGTAGGTACTTCCTGTCCCTGTCCAAAACAGCTTTTATAGTAGTACATTTTTCATACATACAATGGCTGTGTTGCATTAATTGCTTAACATACCCTCGCTGACTTCCCCTTGACACTTCACTTCCATTCAGCATTTGAGGGGGTGTAAATGGTTGTTTTGATATAGTTTTGCTGTTGTAAGCTGTGGTCCACAATCAGTCAGTAAATCAATACACTTTCAGTGTTTTCTGTTGAGGCGTGTGATAAAAACATTCGTCACGAATTCAAGGTAACACGTCATGGCTGACTGATATACACAAGGTTGATTTGTGAGTGAAGTATTCCTTAAAATACTGTCATGTTACCAGTGGTTTATTAGGTTGTGTTGGTTCAAAGGTCAGTCAGTGTAGCAGAACGCTACTCCAAAGAAAAAACTTTTGGACCAGCAGATAAGATGTGGGTAAAATGAAATGAAAAAAAGATTTTTTTTTTTCCCTTCAGCACTCCCAGGCTCTCCTGAATGTCCACCGGGACAGTTTCCTTGTGTGGACTCTGTCGGCTGTGTTGATGCATCGGCCCGCTGTGACGGACAAAAACAGTGTCCCACCGGCTCAGATGAGGAGAACTGTGCAGCTACAGAGGGCTGTTTGGACTCTGACTGGACCTGTCGAAACCACATCTGCATCCCCAAAGAGCTGCGCTGCAATGGAATGAATGACTGCATGGACAACTCTGATGAAGAGGACTGTGGTGAGGAAGATGTGTCAGCCTGTGAGAGTGAATCATATTTAAAGGGCAGGCATCTGTGTAGCGATATACATAGTTTTGCTTTTATTTTATTATTTATTTTTTATTTTTTATTTTTTGTCCTCAGTCCAGCCTCATCTTCAACAAAAAATGTGATCTAATTTGCTTTGCAAAATTCATATTGAAAGAAAACTATTTGTACATCCTCATAGGCCGACCACCAGACCTAAAATGTTACATATTTTCTTGAGAGATTCAAGGAAAAATTACTTCTACAACATCTAACTCAGATTTGCAATCACTTTCAAGCTAGTATATTCGTTTCTTAAATTAATCTCTGAAAAATTTACTCTCCAATAATGATGTCAGAAATAATGTCTGAGCAACGATCCACACAAATACAGATATATTCTGTAATTTAATGGAAGTCATATTTCAATATTTAATCACATTTTATTTACATTTTCAATTTTAAAACAGCAAAGAAAGTAAAACATCATATTACCAAAATTATTGTTGTCATGTTGCAACCAGCAAATAAAAATCTTTCAGAATAATTGATCTGAAATAGCCAAATACCTGAAGGTGATGTGAAAAGTATCAAGGTCATATGATCACAAAAATCCGCAAAATCCCAAATGCAGCAAAATACGGCAAGATCCAGATGTCTTGACGTCCATTTTTAAGAGCGTTAAGTTGTTACTGACGAGTTTAGTGTGTAATCTGGGTAAACTAACCCTTTAAATCACTCTCGTGGTACACACATTTTAAATTTGCAATACAGTTTTCATTCACTTTTATGCATTTTTATTTGAATAAACTGGATGTTTTGTTGGTTTTTACACCCATATCCTAGAGTGAAAATTAATTCAGTTGTATTTTCTGACAGTTGGAATGGCAAATAATATTGAATTTAATATCACTATGATTTGCATCTACACATAAACACATATTCACACTGATGTCGACCAGAACGTGACGTAAAAACTGAAATGTCAAGTGATATTCCTTGGAATCATTCATATGTCGTTTTACCATTTTGAATTTTATCATACAGTTCTGATATATCTGTGTGATGACTCCATTATCGTTTGATTAATTGATTAGCCCAACATGATCATGGAGGCAGAGTGAACACAGGGTCAGGTGCCCCTTAACTCAGGGTACGTATGAGCACTGATTGTCTGTCCCTTTGCAGGTCTGTGTGGTGCAGACGGCATGCGGTGTCCTGAGGGAAAGTGTCTAACTGCTGAGCAGAGGTGTGATGGGACGGTTCACTGCTCAGATGGAAGTGATGAGCCACTAACCTGCGGTTAGTCTGGGACAGATATACCTTAATTAGAATGACAGCAACTATAGCAACAAACTACCTGAATCTTTACCACAACCACTGGTGATCAGTCTCAACATAATGTTTTTAGTGCACTGATTTCGATAATGCTGAGTCACCTCCTGCAGGTCGTATTTGCTCTATGAACAACGGCGGCTGTAGCCACGTGTGTGTCGATGAACCCTGGGGAGCTCTGTGTGCCTGTCCTGCTGGATATAAACTCTCTCCTAATGGAGCCGTCTGCAAAGGTGTGTAGGACAACACACTGTTAACTTTTAATATCATTGAGGGGAAATTGATTTTACAGCAAGGTTCACATAAGCACTGAAAGCATATGGTATAGGGCGCGACTAAAAACAGAAAAGACCATGAAATGAAAAGGGCATGTTGATTTTAAAGAAGCTTCCCTTTGCATCTGTATATGTATGATCTGCTTTGAAATCAATGTTTGATGCACTGCTCATGCATATGAAGCTAAAACCCACTCTCTCCTCAGATGTAGATGAATGTGCTCCACCCTTTGCCCCCTGTATGCATCACTGCACCAACACCGTCGGATCCTACTATTGCCACTGCAGAGAAGGCTTCAAACTAAGTGGAGGCTCCACATGTCTAGCCACAGGTAATGAGGCAGAGTTTTCGCTCGTTGTTCTAAGGTGTACTGAATCAGCATGTCATGGCTTCTCCACCTAGTTCTTTGGTACCAACTTGGCCTCATGTTGAGCCAGGGATAACACTGAGTACAAGGCAGGATACTTTGACACACTGATCAGCATGCAAGTACAAACAGATAATGGTAGGTGTCTGTGAGCTAGTCTCAGCTCATGATGTGAATCTACTTTGGATTTAGTTTCATCCTCTGAGAAGATCAAACCCAACAACAAACATCATGAAGTGCACTTGGACAGAAGTTAATTGACGTGTTAATGGGCCACTTAGATGTGACTGAGCTGATGACAAAACAAGAGAGAAGAGTTCAAAAAGATCAAAGACGGGACATCAAATACAAACAGTCAAGCCGGTTACATCAAAGTAGAGATTGTCATGTGAACTGTGGGCAAAACTGAAGTATTGCATCTTCATGCAGGTTCTTTGTCTGTACAAATATATAGTCAGTAATTTTTCTGGTGAATGTTTTAACTTCACTTGTCTCTAGTGAGCCCTCATGTCAGTAATCGAGGGATGGTGAACTACCAGAAGGTGAAGCTTGCTCCAGTCTAAATATTCACACTATGCTCATGTTCAGGTAACACTACCAGACTGCTAACGGTGCAGAGGCGCTCTATCGGGCTGCTGAATGTGAAGACTCAACAGTTTGAAGTGATCCAAACTCCAGTGCCTGACCCAGTGGCCTTGACTTTTGACGTCGCCCAAGGCTGGTACTACTGGGCTGACAACCATGGCAACATTTACAAAAGTGATGGACGATACAGCCGGACAATCTACACTGGTCAGTTGACCCAAGATGTTGTTGTTGTTTTTTTTTTTTTTGTCTTCATTTTAGTTTTATACGTACATGTTGTATGAAGTGATTGACGCAAGAGAGTATGAAACATCATTAATCAGGGTTAGCTTGGCTTTAACATACAATGTAATGATGTTATGGGACCCAGAGTTCCCACAGTCATGACATTCCTGAAAGAGTTATGGGATTAAAAAACTGTTTTCCAGGCCTGGAAATTGTTTGGAAGTACATTGTTTTAGCTTTTGTTCAAAATATGTTCATGAAAATCCTAAAACATGTCTAACCTAACACTAAATACCATCTTTGTATGCACTAATTTAAAATCTAGTGCTGCCCTTGTGACCCTTGATATCACGTGATACACATTGTATAGCTGATGGTGGGAATGTCTAATGAGCAAGTAAAGTTAGTAAGTGCCAACATTTTCTTCTCCACAAATGACTGCGGAGTGTTCGTTTAATAATGTACAGCTTTTGGATGACAAATTTACCACGTGACTCAAAAGAGAAGCTGACCCCAGTCACGCTGGATGTAGGCTCTGCACCAAAAAGTACACATAAGTGCACATATTTCACCGTCTGCCATAGCCAGGCCAGATAACGTTACCGCTTTAACTTGCACGGCAAGCATCGGTATCGCTGGAAAACAACCTCAACCAATGCTCAACCAGTCTGTTGCTTCACTACCTATTTTAAACTAACTAAGTAAAGTCATGAAACTGGGGTAAAATATTATAAAAAACTAATGGGAAAGTTTTTTAAAATTTGTGAAAATGTGTGAAAACAATGGGCATCTTTTTTTATGATGGTCTACTAAAGTGGTTCTGAACATCTTTGGCTTGTGAGTTTTAACCAGTTAAACAACGTTGCACTTTACTTTTAAAAGTCGTGAAATGCCTACAGTTTTTTAGTTTATCGCAAGAAAAATAACCTGAAAGCTAAATTTTACGTTTTTAGTTTCAATGGAGATTTTTCAAATGAAGCTTTGAATGTCTTTTGTCATATTTTATGACGACATCACCCTGAAAAGCAAGTCCTTGAACAAAATCCTCCGTTTTTATAAACTGATTTGATCTGCAGGTGTACAGAAATACCAAGGTTAAACTGAATGAACAGACATGCAAAAACTAAAAGATCAAAAATAGGCTGCACAGCATTCATGTTGATTCAGAATTTGAACGTCAACATTATGAAAGAAGCTTCAAACTATTCAAAGCAGCGATACAACTGATTTGTGCTTCCCCCACAAATTTCCATCTCATGTCTCATCTTAGACTTGACTGCAACATTTTGATGTGGAAGTTTCACGTTGGTGTTTTCATGTCATGAAAATAAAGTGTTTATTAGGTGAAATCACAGAGATGCTGTAAATGGGAACATAAATGATTCAGATTCAAGATGCAACAACATCTCTGGTTATAAATCTTGTCAGAACTTTAAGTTATTTCTTTTTTTGGAAGTACCTAGAGCACTTTTAAACGTTTCACCAGTCTCAAACTTTGTCGAACACGATATATTTTGCACAAATATTAAAAACCCCAGACTGTCAAAAACTATTATGTAACTCATTTGGTTCACATCCAAATTTGGACCACATCTGGAGAAGAAAGAGCAACGTATCTTAACAAGAATTTGATGATTGATTGATTTCAAATTTTTTTGTCAGGAGAGCCTGGAATCAAGGGTCTAGCTTGTGATTGGCTGAATGGAAACCTGTTCTGGACCAATCTGAAGACAGAGTCAATCTACATGCAGGCAGCTGACGGCAAAAGTTACACGACACTGCTGAGCAAACACATCCGCCCATCAGAGTTGGTGCTCGTACCTGTGGAGAGGTTTGCTGCTTTTATTCTGTCTGTCTGCAGCACAGGATTGAAATGAGCTTTGCACACAGCACACATGAACATCCAGCCATCATGAATAAACCCAACGAGATGTTTATTCAGATTCTCTGCTCTCTGTCTCCCAGCTCGATGTTCTGGATCAATGCCGGCCAGGGTGACAGAGTCACGATAGAGAAGTCATGGATGGATGGGTCAGAGAGAAGCACTCTGATTGTGCTCACTGCTCAGTCGGCCCACAGCCTCACTGCTGACGTGGCTGCCAGGCGGCTGTACTGGATCAGCGACTTCAGGAAAGTGAGTTAAGGAATGAAATCTATGTGGAGTGTATACGTTAAATGCATTGTAGTGTCGTAGACTCACAGACTTGTAATACATAACAGGCCTTTTTCACAGCAGACATTTTGGTTCACCATACTACCATAAAATTTCAATCAGAAGTCCAGTATCCTTTACTTTTGGACAAATGAACGCAGGTATCAATCAGACTTCAGGTCTGGTTGCCATTGGCGCTGCAAAGCAGTTTATTTTTATAGAAGTTATTAAGACGTATAAAACTCCTTAAAGCCCACTGGGTCGTCGCTACCCACTTGAGTTGGTTCTAAGCTGCTTAGATTGCACAAATATATGTTTAAATTTTTGTCAATATGGACATGCTCCACATTGTTAGCTTGGTTAGATTCTCCACAGTTCATTTGTTCAGCTCATTTCACGGGAATCATGGACACCGAAGTGTAATTCATTCAGATTTACTAACATGGTACACAAGAGAGGAAAAGAAAAGTGACACCGTCAGAATATCTGGTCATTCTTCAATTAGTAATATTCCTTTAGTCCACAAGGGTCCATTGATTTCTGGCTACATAATAAAAATGTCCCCACTTTTCCTTGTCTAGTTCCGACCCATATTTTTTTGGATTTCTTTCTCAAAGGTGGATAAATCACTTAGTTGTCATGATGAGAAGAGAGTATAATGACATAACTATCACTGTTGAAGCTGTATACTATTTGTTGTTTGTTATTCTTCATATAACGTGACCATGAACTCACTTTATTCAGTCTATAGAGACGGTGAAGATGGACAGGACTGGCCGTTACTCCTTCACAGGACTGTTCGACAGGAGACCGGCTCTCAGTCTGGCTGTGTTTGAAAGTTCGTTCTACTGGGTGGATGACAGGGGACTGTGGCAGGTTCCACAGAACGCTCCAAACCAGAAGCAATTTCTCTGGAAAGCCACACTGCCGATATTAGCTGTTTACCACGAGCTACAGCAGCCTCAAGGTACTCACTGGAACCATTTATTTACTGGCAATGGTTTTCCTGCTCTGAATTTCCACTGACATCTAGGGTTATAGTCCTCATTTGCACCCAGTTTAATTAATTTTTAACACAGTACCGGTCAGTGATTATTTTGTTAATGAAAACTATAAATGTGTTTGTCAACGACCTATTTGTAGTAAATAAGACAGGACGCCAACAAAGTCATTAAAGTTCAACTCTGACTATATCTGTGCAGTATTGGAAAAGACAAGACTAAAATGACGTTTAAAAAATAAATACGTTACTAAAATGTAAGACTAGAATGCCCAGACTTTTAGTCAAATTAAACTCAAAACAGAATGGGGTTGACTAAATGTGATAAAAGTTACCAGGGACATTCGACACAGGCCTGAGACTCAATGAAAAACAAATAAATAGCTGACAAAAGTCAAGGGCAGATTAGAAGACACAGATTTGCACCCCTCTTACATAGGAGGAAGACATACAGACTTTGTGGTGTTTTTTTTTTCTTTTTTATTTTATTGTTTTGCATCTTTTTGCAGCCATTTTGTAGGGTTGACTATTGGTGCTTTCATAAAATATCAACACAGTGAGATTTCTTATTAAAAATCAACAGTAATGCGGATATTCTGAGTCAGTGGGTAAAGGCAACAATAGAACAGCTACAACAGCCTGGTAAGGTCAGGAAAATGCATCATTTATTGTAATGTAGCCTTTAAAACCAGGAAAAGACAACACTTAGGATATTATGATATGCAAAAGGCTGCAATGATATCTAGTCTCATCTAATATGTTTATATGCTAGTCTATGTTGCTAATTTAAATCCAGTGTTGGGCATTAGCATCACTACAAGTAGCGATATTACAAATTTAACTGTAGTCTCAGTAGTGTGGTGGTAACGTCACTAATGTCTGAGTCAGATAGCTTTTCAGTAGCAAAGTCAATTAATTGTCAGAGTAGTGAGGTAGCGTCCATGAAAGTTAGTGTATTTTCCCAGAAAAGGTTTGAAGTGCAGCAGACTTTTTTCTGTGAAGGTCTGTATAAAGTAAGGATAATAGAACTGAGGATAAGTAATGTGACTGACGCCAGCGCCACACAGGCATGTTGACAAGGGGAAGCACTTCCGCATCACATCACATACTAATCCTTCAGTTTATTCTGCTTGCTGCTTTCGCTATTGGCTTTTCTTCTCTGCCTCTGATTGGCTACATTGCTCCTCTTGACGTGTCCCTCATGTGTCTTGCCCATAGACTGTATGTATTTAGTGGATTTGCAGCGGAAACAAGGGCCAAGAAAAGAGCTAGAGGAACAGAACAGTATTAAGAAGGCAAACAGGAGAGAAAGAGACATACTGATGTCAGGTGTTATTTGCAGGACATGTTCAGGTCTGTTATTTTTTATTGTTTATATTTATTTATTATAGTTTTATTGACTGAAAAATACATTTGAAATTCATTTTCTGAATTACTGACATAGTCAGAAAGCTTACTGAAAGAGGCCCAAGACAGAGAAATGCATTAAGTAGGAAGGAGAGAGAAAGAGACAGAGCAACAGGCTGCCTCATGTCATGTTATTGGAGGACACGCTCAAATGTCACATAGTCTCATTTGTCCTATCTGACAGTTTTTCTTATCAATGTAGTGAAACTTTATTTTGATGTGGAGTAACTGGCAGCTTAGCTCACTATATTTTGCTAGCTTGCCCAACACTGTTTAAACCAGTTTAAGTAGTCATTATAGTTGTTTCTTTTCCACCTAATATTAGCACTCACATTTCAAAATGTCTTGTTGTCATCAATCAGGTACTTCTGCATGTACAAAGAGTCCGTGTCACCTCTGCCAGCTGACTAAAGGCAACCCTGTTGGATTCACCTGCGCTTGTCCAAACTCCAAAGTACTGTTGCTTGATGGGACGTGTGAATGTAGGTTTACTATGACTTTACTTTGACTTGCCTCAACTTCAGTCCTGCCAGATTGTTTCATGCCATTATGGGATTAACAGTCATTTTCTGTAGTCCTTTAACTCTGTAAGTATGAGGGCACTGTTAAAATGTGTTAACCCTTTTTTGTCCCATAGATCCGAGGTTTATATACACTACCATAAACAAAATCAACCTGCTGGAGTTTAGAGGCAGAGAGTCCACTAAAGTCCAGCTGTTTTCCACTGACGACGGCATCCTGTCATTTGATCTGGACTGGTACAGAGACTGGCTGTACTGGGCTAACCAAACTGGCCACATCCAGCGCACCAGTCTAACTCAGGTCAAGACTGAGGTGGTCCCCACACCTCTGCCAGGTCAGTGCTTTGAGTTTTCCTTGACTTGTACAGACACAAGTAACTGATGAGAACTGAGAGAGCAATATTCATCGTATTATCACTTAGGAAACTGACAGAAAATGAAATTATTCAAACAGATTAAAGGTATGCTGTGTCTTGCTGTATTTTAGGTTTGTTTTGGTGTTGTGCCCCTTGGATAAGCAATAAACCAACTGGCTGCTTGGTCTCATTTCAGCTTTCTGCACACTTTCTATTGACTCTCACTCCTTTTTTGTCTCTTTAGTGTGTCTGATAAAAGTAGACCAGAGGAGAGGAAACATTTATTGGGTGTCATGCGACCAACACAGCATCGGCACCACCACAGCCGACAGCCAATACCAACAGCAGCTGTACCACACAACAAAGGAGATCCGAGACCTGTATCTGGACTGGCTGAGGGGTGGCATCCTCTGGCTGGAGGAGGACCGAGTCCTCGGCATGAGCATGATGGGAGGCAAAGCCAAAGAGCTGGTGCAGTTAGCAGGAGGAGTCACGGGGAACATCGCCTTCGACCTCAGGGCGAACAGTCTGCTCTGGAACTCAAAGAGGGCAGGTCTGTATGTTACATCTGAAATAAGAGAAATAAAATGATGTTGTTTAGCTCACTAACTGTGACTCAGCAGTAAGAGCTAGCAGTAATAAGAGTTGAATTGTTTAGAAGGAACTGAAATATAGTAGTACGTGTTTTAGACGACCAAGTGTGTATTATGAAACAAGTTGTGACTACGTTCCATTTTTCCATATTTAAATGTGATAATCAACATGTGAGGGCATGTCTGTTACATTCACAGCTGCATGTAAAAGGGGATTATTAGTGGAATGTTTTTATTTTCATCAGACATGTAAACAGCTAAGAAGGAATGAGGGAGCAAAACTCAGAATATTTTGTGCTTGCAAACAAAGTCAGTTTTGTTTTCAAGGTCTGTTTTTGGATTACTATGGTAGCGCATTTATCTGCCACATCTAATTAACTGGTGTCCATTTACTTAAACTAAAAAGAGAACCTTAAAAAATAACTTGGGTGCTTTAATCATGACCGTTTTTATATTCAAATTTCATCCACATAGAAATGATCAAGGGATTTTGATATCATGCTGCAGCAACAAGAGCCAACAGTGTGCTCAGAGTAATTCAGCTGTGATCAGTTTAGGGACCACTGGGGTTGGGCGGTTTATCATTATCATTTATCAGTTATGTTGTCTCCAACAATCAAGACCTTTTAATCTAGTGATGTTGGATGGTTGTCAGGCTTAATTCCCCAACATGTACACAATCTTTGAAAATAAATATTTCCCTGGTACAGGCCTGATAAATGAGTTATGGGTCTCGCACTTACAGGTCTGACAACACTCAGTTTGCTGCAGGAAAAGAGCCACCGAGCTGGTAGAAGATGGAACATCTCGGGCTCAGTGATAGCTGCCTTTGAACCCTTCCTGTTGACCCTCTCTGATGATGTCATGAGGCTGTGGGACCGGCGTGACGGGAGCCTCATCCGAGAAATGACTGTGAGAGATCATGTGTTCAGTGTAATTGCTGCACTGAAGGATGTTCCTACAGGTCAGTTGCACACAAGCGGCAGTTTGCAGCAAGAGTTTTTAAAAGCACATAGAAAAGCTTCTCTGATTTGCTTAAAGGTAGATTATTATTGAGCTAGAGAACATTATATAAAAGCCACAGATATTTACTCTTACATACTTGTTAATTTTCTCATTTCCAATTATTTTAACCTTCCATAGTGCCAGATACTCCAGTCTGCAATGAGCCCTCTGTGCTGTGCCGACACTCATCAGTCTGCATCTCACAAGCCCAGTTGTGTGACGGAAAAAAGGACTGCCCCGATGGAGATGATGAGGATTTTTGTGTGACAACATGTCCATCTAAAGGTAAAATATTAACATCGCTGTTCATCATTTATTCAACCACTTAGTGCAGTTCTAAAACTGTGAGAGTAGTAAACATATTCGCCACAGACTTGGCTGGTAACTTCAGTTTCCCAGCTGTTAGAAATTGTACTAATTTTCTTATTTCTTCATTACTTTCCAATTTTAGATGATTTCAGGTGCAAAGACCGTAGGAGTTGTATCTCCAGGAATCTGGTTTGTGACGGTCGCTCTCATTGTCGCGACGGCTCAGACGAGGTCAACTGTCCAACCATAGCTCCCGCTGCAGCTCGGGCAAACGTTCTGAAGTGTCGCACGGGTTCAAAGCCATGCAAAGACGGCACAGAATGTGTTTTATACAGCCACGTGTGTGATGGGGAAAAGGACTGTCAGGATGGTTCAGATGAGGATGATTGTCCAACCACAAGTTCTCCTACAGCTCAGGCCAACACCCTAGAGTGCCGAACAGACTCGAAGCCATGTAAGGACGGCACTGAGTGTGTTTTATACAGCCACGTGTGTGATGGGGAAAGGGACTGTCGGGATGGCTCGGATGAGGTCGACTGCCAGAGCATAGGTTCTCCTGCAGCTCCAGCAAACATCCTGAAGTGTCGCGTGGGCTCAAAGCCATGCAAAGATGGCTCAGAGTGTGTTTTATACAGCCACGTGTGTGATGGGGAAAAGGACTGTCAGGATGGATCAGATGAACAGGGATGTGGTGAGTTTCTCCAGATATATTTTCACTTATTGTAAAAACTACAGTTTGTGGTAATATGCAACGTTATATTTAACATATACTAATTTAACCTTCTTTTTCGGCCTATTTTTACCATGTGATTACTGCTTTATCTCCCAAGATGCCACAGGAGAGACCATGACTCCACCAAAACCAAACAAAATGACACCTGCTACCAAACCACCTGCTCCAACTGTGCCGGCCTGCAGCAGCCCCTCTGTGCTCTGCCCCAATTCTGCTGCTCACCTCTGCATTTCTCCGAGCCAGTTTTGCAACGGGCGTAAAGATTGTCCTGATGGCTTTGATGAACAGAACTGCGTCAAAAGATGCCCCTCTAGAAGTAAGCCTTGAATGTGCAATGTGTTTGTTCTAATTCCAAATGTGACGCGTTTTCCAGGTCTCAAATGTTATTTTGAAAATGGTTTCTTTCAATGTGTCTTGAAACTTGGAGAACTTGATTTGTTTTCCATTACTTTTGTACAGATGACTTCCGCTGTGAAGACCGTAGGAGCTGCATTTCCAAGGATCTGGTTTGTGACGGACGCTCTCATTGCCACGATGGCTCAGATGAGGTCAACTGTCCAAGTGCAAGTCCTCCTGTAGCTCAAGCAAAGATCCTGAAGTGTCGCATGGGTTCCAGCATGTGTCGAGATGGGACAGAATGTGTTCTCTTCAGTCACGTTTGTGACGGAGAGAGAGACTGCCGAGATGGATCAGATGAAGAAGGATGTGGTGAGTATTCATTCAAGAGTTTACAAAGGTCGTCACATTATCCTGATGTTTTGATATGAAACTTTAAACTTCTTCGACCAACTCTTGAGCCACTTTCTTATATTAACTCCAGACAATGCATGGAGAGTCATGTCCAGACATTTACTGGAGTTTCCCTTTCACACATATAGTACACGACAGCAGATTGTCCACATCGGAAGCGTTCTTAATTACTGGAAATACTCCATTTGGTTTAGATGAGGACTGGCGCCTGTGTACAGCATGCAGGAGGCATTCTTTGAATTTGTCTAACAATTCAGGCTTTGGCGATTACCAACAGAAGTTTCTGAATTTCAGTTAGACTTAACTGGTGACTCTAAATTGTTAGACTTCTATTTCACCCTAGGATGTTTGTTTTCCTCTGGTTTCCGCGAACAGCCTGATGGAAACGTCACTGGCTGTGATTTCTCCAAAGTATTACCTGCTTTAGTCACACATGGGCTCAACTGGACATTACACAGCATTTTACCAGGGAGCTCGCAGGATAAAATCCGTTTAACATCTGATTTAACTAAAACAGACATTTGTGTTCTCACGTCCAGCTCCTTCGGGTAATGTCTAGATAATTTCAGGTTTGCAGTGCATGTGTGAAAGGAGCTTTTGTGTAATATTTCTAGATGCTGCAGACACTGACACTTCCATTCTGGCAGAAAATCTCCATTTAAATGAATCTCCTGCACCCGTCGAGCCAACTACTCAGCCTCCCACCAAGCCATCCTGCAGCAGCCCTTCATTTCTGTGTCCAGGTTCTTCTTTATGCATCAAGCCAACACAGATATGTGATGGACAGAAAGACTGCCCTGATGGATCTGATGAGAACTGTGTGAAGAGATGCCCTGACAGAAGTAACTTTTTAAGTTATTATATTTGGTTCTTTGAAATTTCAAACAAATGTGTCGGATTTTATTGCGTAAATATGAAAAAAATCTGATACAATTCCAGTCATGTCTTTCAATATTCTTTTACCCTGCATAGCTGACTTCCGCTGCAAAGACCGTAGGAGCTGCATCTCAAAGAGCCTGGTTTGTGACGGTCGCTCTCATTGCCACGATGGCTCAGATGAAGTTGACTGTGCGAGCGTAGCTCCCCCTGTAGCTCAAGCAAAGATCCTGAAGTGTCGTATTGGCTCTAGACTGTGTCTAGATGGAACAGAATGTGTTCTCTTCAGTCATGTTTGTGACGGAGAGAGAGACTGCCGAGATGGGTCAGATGAAGAAGGATGTGGTGAGTCCTTGTGAGAAGCCATGCTTTTGTTAAGTGGAATAAATGTAAAGAGGGTTTGTAGATGAGCACGATTTGTGAATAAAGCAGGCAATTTTCGGTCAGATTTTCCTCTAATAATTGAAAACTTGTAGCTTAAAAGGTTGCATTGTTCATCCTTAAAATTGCCCACTAACTTTTCATATTCACGTAGGCAATGAAATTAGCAGCATATGATGAAGACCACCAGAAATCTTTGACCTTGCATGGCAATCATTACAATTGTGGTGTTTTGAAATTGAACCTAAAACTTTAATGTACTGTTGTGTTTGATTTTTAGATGCTGCAGAGAATGCTCCTATCACTGCTATAGAAAATGTCAGCTTAAATAAATCTCCTTCACCTGTCGCACTCTTAATGGAGCCTCCTACCAAGCCTTCCTGCACCAGTCCGTCATTTCAGTGCCCAGGTTCTTCTTTATGCATCAGTCCTACACAGCTGTGTGATGGCAAGAGAGACTGCCCTGATGGCTCCGATGAGAACTGTGTGAAAAGATGCCCTTACAAGAGTAAGTTGTCAGATTTCGCTCTGATCTTAACCACAGAGGAAAAGTGGACGGTTATGTTTCTGTTCAATTGTTTCTTTTGGGTATTGTTTGACATATTAAATGCCTTCCTCCTCAGCTGATTTTCTATGCAAGGACCGGAGGAGCTGCGTCTCAAAAAGCCTGGTTTGTGATGGTCGCTCTCATTGCCACGATGGCTCAGATGAGGTCAACTGTCCGAGTGCAGCTGCCCCAGCAGCTCGAGCAAACGTCCTGAAGTGTCGCATGGGCTCCAAACTGTGTAAAGATGGGACAGAATGTGTTCTCTTCAGTCACGTTTGTGACGGAGAGAGAGACTGCCGGGATGGATCAGATGAAGAAGGATGTGGTGAGTATTCATTCAAGAGTTTACAATGGTAAAACATGTAAAAGCGCTTTGTAGAGAATCACACTTTGCTGTTCATGTATTAAACTCTTGGTGTAATATTTCTAGATGCTGCAGACACTGACACTATCAGTCTTGCAGAAAATCTCCACTTAAATGAATCTCCTGCACCCGTCAAGCCAACTACTCAGCCTCCCGCCAAGCCATCCTGCAGCAGCCCTTCATTTCTGTGTCCAGGTTCTTCTTTATGCATCAAGCCAACACAGATATGTGATGGACAGAGAGACTGCCCTGATGGATCTGATGAGAACTGTGTAAAGAGATGCCCCGACAAGAGTAAGTCATCAAGTTATTATGTTTGGTTCTTTGAAATTGAATTTCCAATAAATCCCATCTGAGCGTCCAATCAAGACCTCCCTTTATGATTTGAAAAAAGTAGTTCAAAAATGAAAGTTGTGCAGATATCTGTGACGTTGCCTGTCTGTCAGATTGACGTCCTTCCTAAGCATGTGTTATTATGAGAATAGGACTTTAATACAACCAAATAATAAACCAGTGTTGACCCACACAGAACTCAAACCTATGTCTCCTGGGTGAAAGTCCTGTGCTCCCTCCATTCATCCACTACAACTTGCTATTCATATGGACTTCGGACTTCAAACTTCATACCACATCTCTTGACTTTCTGGGACAAAGCACCAATGGCTGCTTCTTTCATGTGCTATCAAGCTATAAAGAGTTTTGGTCCTTACAAACACCTCAGGCTTAAAACAATGACATGGGAATATGATTTACATGTAGATATACATAAATAGCATGAGATTTTGAGATTCAAAAAATGGGCATCGAGTAATACAAGTCTTTGGAAGTGTAGTGGATGTTAAAGTGTGTCCTTCTTTTTATATAGAAATATGTTTTATTGATTTTCAGTGTCTTTATCCCACAAAAAAGGTCCAAAAGATGTATATTTGACTTCAATTTAACCATACCTCCCCTGATTATAAAGAAACGCTGTTCATCATATATGCTGACAAATTGAAATTAGAGTCCCTGATTCCATCCCTACCACCCTACCCACCCATTCATAGGATGACAGGTTACAAAATACATTTAGGTGAAGAAGAGAAACTAACATAACTTCGCCAAATAATTGTATTAATAACTTAAATAAATGTAAAATCAGAGGATGAAAAGGAAAGAACAGAGAAAACAAAACAACATCATTTATAGATACCACCCTGGTCTTTATCGATGGGGGGTTTCATACAGTAATTAAGGTTTGGGGCGACCTTTTGATTTGTATTTGATTTTTTTTTTTCTAGCTTTAAGAAATACATAACATCCCTGACCCAATGAGAAAAGGATGGGGGAGCACATTGCTTCCGATTTAGCAGGATCAAACGCCAGGAGAGTAAAGAAAGATTGGATCACGTTAAAGTGTTCCCCTCTGATCACAACCATTTACAACCAAACTAGTAAATTGTCAATAAAATTGTAAGAGAGAGTCTGAATGGACCATTATTAGGTGTGGAAGCAACACCATCTGGCTGTCTGCCTCATGACCACTGGGACCATTTTTGGCCAGAGACACGTCAACATCCAACCAGTGTTTATTGGGATGTGTCACTGCCGACAAGCAGTGGTGTGAACCAGCATGACAACTTCAGTAGTTATTCCTTAAATTTAAAGTATATAGGGAAAATTTGATTCAATTCCACTCACGTCTTTTAATATTCTTTTACCCTCCACAGCTGACTTCCGCTGCAAAGATCGTCGAAGCTGCGTCTCAAAGAGCCTGGTTTGTGACGGCCGCTCTCACTGCCACGATGGCTCAGATGAGGTCAACTGTCCGAGCGTGGCTACGCCTGCGGCTCGAGCAAATGTCTTGAAGTGCCGTGTGGGCTCAAAGCCGTGTAATGACGGCACAGAGTGTGTTTTATACAGCCATGTATGTGATGGAGAGAGAGACTGCCAAGATGGATCAGATGAACAGGGATGCCCAGAAACCTGCAAACAAGGTTGTTTTATTTTAAAGTTTTGAAGTTAATTTAATTTTATACATGCCAATGAACTATATTATTTAAAACTATGACATAAAAGCGATGTTATTTTAACCCATCATGACTGAGCACTTTAAAGATTAGCTGTAATGCTGCTTCATTCACATAGTCACACCTTGTATTTGTTCTCCACCCTAGGTGAGTTTCAGTGCTCCCACGGGAACATGTGCATCCCTGTGGCCGAGGTCTGTGATGGCAAGTCACAGTGTCGGGACCAGTCTGACGAACTGGACTGCTGGAAACCAACCAAGAGCTGCGAGCATCGCTGCGCTGACGGCAAGCGCTGCATTCCAAAGAAATTCCTGTGCGATGGAGAGAGAGACTGCCTGGATGGCACGGATGAGGTGGGCTGCGGTAAGTCTTCAGATCCAGTTTCCAAGTATTGATCCACTGGTGATGAGGCTAATATGGCTGCGAAATTCAGCTGTGATTTATGAGTAGAGGTAAGAATGTAGCAATGGAAAAGAACGGAATAAACTGAGCCACATTTTATTCTTTTATATGTACATGAACCTTTTATTTGTCTAGGCTTACTTTAAGGTTAGCTAGCCCACAGTCCTGTCAGTGAATGCTACAAGTTTTAAGTTTAACACATAGTTTTTTCCTTTCCAGACCCCGTTACTGTGGCAGCAACAGAGTCCCCTGTTCCCGCTCCCGCATCCTCTTGCATGACTCCTTCAGTTCTCTGTCCAGGTTCATCACAGTGTATCTCTCAAAATCAGCTGTGTGATGGACAAAGAGACTGCCCTGATGGATCTGATGAGAATACATGTGTGGTCCAGTGCAAAAATTCAGGTAAGTCCGAGGCCTGTGGCAACCGTGAGGCAAAGATGGCAATAGGTTACATGTACAGTAGGGCTGTACCACACAGTTAGAAGATGTATTCATAACGCTGACATTCAAATTCTTTTTTTTTTTTTTTTTAACAATATGTTTATTAGAAATTTTCTTTATACTGTACATATATGTGAACATACATATACTACAAGAAACAAATGTGTGCCCCGTCAGCTACAGCACACACTGTGGCACAAACACAAAGAATCATCTTCTCAAGCATAAAGCCATATTATGTACATAAAGAATACTTAAAACTTGTTAAAATTAAAATTATTTTTATTATCTCCACAAAAATTGAGCTCAAATTGACCATAGTATGAGGTTTCTATATCACAGAGTACTTATCCTTTCTTCTTATCATCTGATAAGTCAGTTGAGAAAAGCAGTAAATGGTCCCCAAACCTTTTAAAACATACCCTGTTTCCTTATCATATATATGAATGCTATTAGCATTTGTCCAATCCAATATGTAAAACTATAATACCCTTTTTCCATTGTCACTCTTGGGCGCCACAAGTAAAGCCATGCCGTGCAGATTTGTGTTTCCATTGATAGTGTAGTGCCACGCCAAGCCACGCCGGAGATGGACCTTCTCTAGAGTAGGTCCAAAAGCCGGGCCGCCCACCCTCAAGCGAGTAGCGGTGACATCTCGCTGACTGCAGTCAGCCCCGACGAGCCCCCTTCTCACCCCGCCAACATTCGAATGCTGCACAGCTTATTCATTTTATTTAAACAAGTTATTTCTGCACCTTTGCAGACAAAAATGAGGCCATGCTAATATTATAAGCATTATACCATTTGTAGAATTAGATCCCAGTGATGGCTGCATGAGATTGTTTGCGGCTTGATGATCCCAACATTTCTAATAACTCCAGAACATCGTAAGGTCCAAAAGTCAAAATGTAGTGCAAAAAGATAGATGTGATCACATTTTTATCTGATGAATTCTTGTGCTTCGGTCCATATTTGTTGTCATTCAGCTTTTCAAAAGAGAGACCAATTTAATCCGATGTACCACTTTATGCAAATTTAGGATTTTTTTGTAAGGTTGATGACATCATAAAATATGACAAAAGACATTCGAAAACTTCAACAGAGGTTTTGAATCTGAGAAAAAAATAATAGACATTTGGTACAGCCCAAGTATCTGGAAACCCAATGATGGCATGTGGGAGAGTTTCAAAGAAAAAGTAGAATTCCTTGAGGTTGAATACTCTTTCACAATTGAGATTCCTCTCTGTGGGCAGCTTTGAAATCCTATGTAAAGGATTTCTTCTAGCTATCTTTCCCTTCCCTTTCCCTTTCCCTATTTTTACCTTTTCTCTCTGCACATCAGATGACTTCTTATGCAGCGACCGGAGGATATGCGTCCCCAAGCAGGAAGTATGTGACGGCCGTGCCCACTGTCTCGACGGCTCAGATGAGAAGCAGTGTCAGTCAGCAGATCCTGCTACCCGTAAGCCAACAAGAAAAATACAGTACAACAGTATGTGTTAAAGCAGTAGAAGCACTGCAGGAACATTTTATTGATCCCAGTCACAGCAGTTGTAATCCTGCTGTGTCTCATACTTGATGTGCTCACTGTGTAAAACATGGCAACATTAGATTTCATTTCAAGCTCACATAACTTCTCATGCAACATTCGGTAATCAAAGAAATCAGTGCCTGACTCCACTATTTCCTCGCCTAGCTGTCAGAATCTGAGCTAGGTGTCTTAATAACGCATTAAATGCATAATTTTCTCTCCGCTAAGCCTCCAATGATGCGCTCGGTGCCAGAGCTGCCCCACTGAGGTGCCGCAAAGGTTTCAAGCCATGCAAAGATGGTCTGGAGTGTGTCATGTACAGCCACGTGTGTGACGGAGAGAGGGACTGCCAGGATGGATCAGACGAAGAGGGATGTGCTGCTCAGTGCAAAGCAGGTTTGTTTTATGCATTGAGCTGGTGAGAAGCAGCTTAAAGTGATGCCCTAATCTGCATTTCCAGTTACATGGAAAGTATCTATATAGTAGGGTGACAATGACCACGATGGAGTATGTTTGTGTGGGACATGTTTACAATGCTGAAAGGTAATCAAAATTTTGATTTAACTTCTATCTGACTTAACAAAAATTCTATTCTGCCCCTTGTGCTGCACAGTGTGATAAACGATAGTTATCTCAGATGCTCAGAGGTGGAGCTGGTTGTTAGCATGTCGAAGCATCTTTGGGCAAGATGCTGAACCCCAAATAGCTCCTGATGGCTGTTGCGGTGATGTGAGAGCATGCGAGTGGTTATGAAGTAGCAGGTGGTACCATGTATGGTAGCCTCGGCCACCAGTGTGTGAATGGGTGAATGCGACATGTAGTGTTAAAGCGCTTTGAGTGGTTTTACCATTTTCATTCTATTAAGGCTTAAATTTACGCATATTTAAGGGCGTGGCAGCTTTGAGTAACAGTGACTGTCTGTGAGGTGCCACTACAACCTATAAGTCGAATCGACCTCTCGCGTCCTCACAGCTCTAGCCTCTTGTGAAAGAATATGGTCACTTCTAGCTTCAAAAATCCAAAATGGCGACGGCCATAATGCCAAATTTGAGGCTTCAAAACAGCAGTCCCCAAACCAGTGGTTGATGTCACAGTAGCTATGTCCATTTCTTTTTTTTAAGTCCAAGTTTATTATCCAGTGTTTATAGACTAACTTCAAAATGAATCCCCTCTGTGAGGATTGCCCCTCACAGGCTTATCCCAGTTGTAAGTAGTTTGCCTGAGTAGCTGCTTTTACCCCTCTGTGTGGAACTTTCCATCAAAGTCTGTCTAAATCTGCATAGCTTGTGACTTTGTGGTGACAGTTTGATTGACATCAAACACAGCCCCGAGATGACAACCTTCCCTGCTTTCTTTACAGCCATTGGATAAAAGTCAGATTTTAAAAAGTGTCTGACTACAGTGGTTTGGTTTTTGAAAACTACAGCCAGTCAAAATGTCAGACATTGTCTCAATATGTGCAACACAGGAACACTGTGCCGTCCCACATGAAGCCAGACAACTGGTCACCCTACTACATAGTCATGCACAGTGTCAAGAGACTGTGGTGTGTCAATCTGTTTTCAGTATTGTCGAAGCAACACCATGAAATTCATATTTCATGGTGTCTGTGGTGTTTTGAATCACTTGTTTATCAGGTGACACTATGAAGGGCATTTTCTTTAAGTTAACTGTTGATGAAGTTTTGAGTCTCTCTGGCATCTCATGGGAAATTTTGAAATGGATTTTTAGATTGAATTTACTTGTAGTGCAGAGCTAGATTTGACCACGTTTCAGGAAACCACCAGAGTGTGGATCCGTGGATCCATTGGATGACGAGCATCCAATTACTAAAATAGATGCGCTACATGCAATGGATTATCTTTTCTTTTTTTCTCCCCCAGATGAGTTTCAGTGTGCTCACAGGAATAGATGCATTCCACAGAAGAAGGTGTGTGATGGGGAGTATGACTGTCAAGACCGATCTGATGAACTGGACTGTTCGAAACAGATTGAGGGCTGCCACCATCGCTGCGATAACAACACTCGCTGTATACCAGACACCTTCCTGTGTGATGGCGAGAAAGACTGCGCTGATGGGTCAGATGAAGCAAAGTGTGGTAGGTGAATGTTTGGAAATGAAATGTTTAGAAAATGATGATGAATATCAAACATCAGATGATATCTGCGTTCCTTATTTCCAGGTTTGGTGCCCTGTGCCATTAACCAGTATCGCTGTATGAGCGGTCAGTGTGTGTCGGAGGCCCTGAGATGTGATGGATATGCTGACTGCAGTGACCACTCTGATGAGGCGCATTGCACAAGACCCCCGCGCTGCCTGTCCCAGCTCCAGTGTCCGCACAGCCATGAATGTCTGCAGAAAGAGTGGCTGTGTGACGGCGAAGAAGACTGCGAAGACGGGTCAGATGAGAAGGTAAGGCACTACATTTATAGTGAGGTGATGTAAATCTGTAGAGGAATGAAATGAGGGAGACTTTTCTTGCTTCTCTTGCATTTTTTTTTGTACTGGACATGCTGTTTTGAGTGAGGTTGGAAAGCAGTGGTTTAAACGAGGGACGCACCATTATTGATAGCAGATATTGAGCCGATACTTATTGGTACTCTCTATTAACCAATACCCAAATCCCAGGTATCTGTATCGGTATAGAGACTAAACAGTAGGATCGGTGCATGCCTAGTTAAAACCTGGTCTCATCATTTGTATCCAGAACTGTGCGTCATCACCGGCAAAGTGCAGGGAATACCAGTGGCAGTGTGGAGACAGCAGTCAGTGCATCCCTCTGTCGTGGAGGTGTGATGGGAAGAGGGATTGCCACAACGGTGTGGACGAGGACAAATGTGAGCATGTTGTATTCTCAAATATTCACCATTGCTCAACTTCTGACTTAGGTTTCTTCTCTGCTTCAGACACTTTTGGTTTTGGTCATACATCCTTGGCGGCACTACAGCTTATTTAGATATGATTAGTTACACACAATGGTGGTTAGTAATGTGTTATATTTACTATGTTTAATGTACTTTAGTCATTTTTTTTAAATAGATTGTACTCCTTAGAGTGATTGCTTTGCAGAATACTTTTTACACTTACTTGAGTACACTTGCAATAAAATACATGTGCTCTTACACTGGGCTACACACTTCTTGCTACTTTTACTGATACATTTAGATTTAAATAATTTTTATATCCACCTGAGCTCACACTCATAACAGTGATACTCCGACAGCAAGTGATGCGCCCACAAGCTTATCATAGTACCACAGATGGAACAGAGGTTAATGTTTTGGACACTGATACACACACTATACAGGCTACGTCCAATCCTCTCCTTTGAGGATTCTGTAAACCCTGGATTCCACAAGGCACAGCTGTGTGTGCTCTGGTTGTGACATGGCTGCTGGAGCTGATCGTGGCCAAACTAGACAGTGCTTCTAATTCTATAAGACATCTCTCAGAGGTGGCTCCTCACTCTGCTCTGCCAGCAAATCAAAGTTTATTTTCTCATTCTGTTTTGAGAGGTTAAACAGAGCATAACAGCATGTATTTCTGGTTATGACACTTTCATGACAATCAATGTGCACTTCACATTTGTTATTACCTGTTGAGGAGTCCTGTTGTTGAGATTTTTACTCCACTCAAGTAGTATTTTTATGTGTTCCTTTACTTCTACTTGAGTCACTACAACTATAAAGTAACGATACTTTTACATTGGTACCGTTTTTGTTTACTCCACCCACCACTTGTTATACAAGGATAGAGTAATCATTTTCAAAGGAATACTTCGCACATCTATGTCCAAAAAGGTGCGTAGGAGAGTGAGGAGCAAAACACAACTTGCAGAAAATTCGCGCACACTGTCTAATCTGCATAAATAATTATTTTAATGCGGCAATGTTTCAGTGACTAGACCTTCATCAGGCAAACCTGATGAGGGGCTTCCCTCTCTGCTCTGCTGATTGTGGACATATGTTGCCTTCCTGTCATGAAAGGCTCTAGTCCTGGCACTTCCTATGGTAGCAGTTACACTGCTACACAGGTAACACTGCTCCTGATTTTGACTCATACGAGGGAGCGTCCTCTGGCCACTTTTCACCTGGAGCTGACATGTCTAACAGTGCTTCCTCTACAAGTGTTTCCACACCATTTTATCAAGCTGTGTGAGAGGCCAGTTTCTAAAGCCTGCTGCTCAAAGAGGACCGGCACCCTCTGTTGGCTCTTGTTCTTTGCTTCTGCAACGTTTTGTTAACTAGACCTTCATTCACTACAGTGAAATGTATTTTAATCACGGTAATGAAAAATCTGAGGAACAACGACTGTGCATCTGCTCTCACAGGCAGCCAGAGAAAATGCCCCTCTCACCTTTACCAGTGTGGCAGCGGTGAGTGTCTGGACCCTCGCCTGGTGTGCAACAGCTTTACCAACTGTGCCGACAGTTCAGATGAGGGCGCAGGATGCGCTCTACGCAATTGCTCCAGCCCATCAGCTCCCCGCTGTGACCAGCACTGTGTCAGCACCCCAAACGGACCGGTCAGTACAGAACAGATGTGTGTGTGGTTTTCTTCTGTCCAAGGCTGTTAGCAATGCTGTGTCCCAAACTTAACCTCAGTATGCTCTCCTGGAATGGCCAACAAGAGACTTTAGCTGAGTTTTTACTCTTTTACATTTATAAATAGGTCTCATTTCGGCCTGTCACAGCTACAGAAGTGTATCTTGAGACATAACATAACACAACATCTATTTGCAATATAAATGGCGCACCAAGCTCATGAAAATGCCTTTTTCCCTCTCATTTTTGCAGAGGTGTTACTGTGCTGCAGGTTTTAAACTACAATCCAGTGCTTTGTCCTGTGTGGACATTGACGAGTGCAATGAAGTGCCACATGCTGTATGCAAACACACCTGCCTGAACACGCGTGGGTCCTACGTCTGTAATTGCCTCCCTGGCTTCTACCTGGAGCCTGACAACAAAAGCTGCAAGACCAAAGGTACTGTAGGTGTAGACTCTGTCTCTGCTTGTTGAAGGAATCATAATGTTTTCCATGATGTGCTACCTGTATCAGGCAAGTTTAAGTTAAAGGGACAGTTTAGCCCCAAATTGAAAATACATACATTTCCTGTTTTGGTGTGAGTTGCTGGATGTTAAAGATGATGGAACAAGATGGCACTTGGCCTGTGGTTCTGTAAGTGCCAAAAAATACATTTGAAAAACTCAACAGCAATGTATCTTTCCAAAAATCATGACCCCGTTACTCAAGATAATCCACAGACCTTGTTGTGAGCAGTATCATATAGGAACTATTTTCTTTCTACCTATTACTATTTTCTTCTAAAAGAGGGTATTTACTCATTCTTGATTACAAAACGATCTTTGCTTTTCTGTTTTATTGTCCTGTAACTCTGGAGAAGAGTCAGACAAACTCACTGATCATGTTTCCATCTCTAGACGAGCCTTTGCTTCTGGCGTCGGTGCAGTCGGAGCTCTTACTACTGGGAGTCCATAGCAGCACCTTGCGTCTTCTGTCTTCTGCCAATCGACCAGTCTTCTCACTCGATTATCACTGGGCTCAACAGAGAGTTTACTGGCTCAGCCCCGACTACCAGAGCATCCGCTGGGCCGACATGAAAGACTCAAACAGCAAAGGGACACTTATCAAAGGTACGGCTGTCTCAGGAACTCAACAGTTGTGTAACATGGTGTTGACTGCAAGGATCACAGATAATATTAAACTAAGGGAAACAGAGTAAATGTGCTTGGTTTAAGCCAGCCAGCAAAATTATTTGTAAAATCAAATCTTGTTACAGGAGTGAAGTCGGATTTCATTGCTGTGGACTGGGTTGGTAAGAACCTGTACTGGGTGGATGGACTGGTGGGCCAGATTCTGGCTGTGAAGCTCAGCGATACCACAGTGAGATCTCAGGACTACACTGTGGTCCTGGGGGAAGATCTGGAGCAGCCAAGCTCATTGGTCCTGCTGCCACACAGAGGGTATGCTGCTCAACTTAGAAAACAAACAAAAAAACAGAAGTAAACAAGGTTTTTTCAGTCCCAAATATTTCACCATTGCATTGTCAACATTTTCAGGATGATGCTTTGGTCTGAGATCGGCAGCACCCCTCAGATCGAGCGCTCTGGGATGGACGGTTCAAAGAGGAAGGTGGTGGTGAGCCGAGGCTTGAGCTGGCCAGTCAGTCTGGCCTACGACCTCCTGGACAACAGGGTGTACTGGGCCGATGAGAAGCTGCGCTGCATCGGCTCGGCCTCTCTGGATGGAGAAAACGTCAAGGTAAACACCACCAGCCAGTGGAAAAATAGTTAAATGACCCACATGGTTTTAGCAGCTCGTCAAAGGTAATGGTGGTACCCTTCTCTCGCTAGATCCTCCAGTTGGCCGAAACGCCAAGCCCTTTCTCTGTAGCGGTCTTCAATGACCGAGTCTTCTGGTCTGACACGAAAAGACGAACCATCCGCTCTGCCGACAAGAACACCGGCAAAGATCAGAAGGTTCTTCTGAAGAGACCAGGGCAGCCATTTGGACTGAAAGTGAGTCTTTAACTTTAATGCTGTGGCTGTAACTCCTGGAGACCTTAATTATATTACATACTAATATTTTATGATTATATCACTGTTGGCAGTCATAACGACTACAGTATAAGTCTCAGCTGTGAGCCTTGATACGTATCTTTCCTCTTTCCGCAGCTGATGCACACCCTCTCCCAGTCAGCCATATCCAGCCCCTGTGACCAGCTACACTGCTCCCACCTCTGCCTCCTGGCCCCGACGACGACGAGAGGCAAGACTGGAGCACTGGGTTCACCAGGATATCCAGCAGGGCCGGGGCCTACAGCAGTGTGTCGATGCCCAAAGGGGCTGCTACTCTCCAAGGACAAGATTACCTGCTCTCCGCCTGTGGATTCAACGTTCATCCTGCTTTTGTCTCATACCGCAGTCTATCAGGTGAATGTGCTGTAAAGAGCAGAGAACCTGCAGGCTTTTATTCCTGCTGAACACTTCTGAGAAACAAATTTCAAAAACTAGTTTCTGGTTGGAGGCCTTTTTAAATAATGGGCTTTCTTTTCCTCTCCTGCTCACTTTCTCATTTCCTCTTTTTACCTCACCCTACTGCTGCTTGTAGATTCACCTGCACTCCATGCGTCGTGATGGTGTGGCTCTGAAAAGAATGCCATACGGCAGAGATTTGGCCCTGCCTGGCGTAACTAAGGCCTTGGGACTTGATGTGTCCATCCAGGAGCTTTCTGTCTTTGTGGCTGATGCAGGCAAAGGATCTGTAGATGTGCTGAAACTGAGCAACGCTGGGTCGGGAAAGGGACTGATACCCTCTGGACAGATCCTGAAGCTGCAGGTAGGCATGATCAGCTCTTCAAAGGAAACTGCTTTTTATACATTTGATTTCAGGTAAAGAAGAGGGGCGGTGTAAGCAGTTTGACAGTTGTTATTCTGTAGTGACTTTTATTCAGCTTCATGTTCAAGCCAGCATTTCTCCAGTAAGAACTGTCACTCCCTGCTGAAACTAAACTTCTCTGTCCCGCAAGGATGATCCAATCACAGCTCTGGCAGTTGACTGGGTGACCTCCAACCTCTACTGGAGCAGCACCAAGAGGCCTGATCTCCATGTGACCTCCCGAGATGACGGCCACACAATCTCACTGCTGCAGGGATCACTGAAGGTGAAATGCGCTCAGCTTCACTGCTCATATTTGTTCTTTTCTGCTCATTCATCATCTCCTTTACCTCTGACATTTACATGACTCCTTCCTCCCTGCATTAAATTTTCTTTGGTTGGCTACAACTTCTCTGGACTTTGCTGCAGGTTCTTGCTTGTCTTGTGGACTGTCTGATATTGTCCTGACAAAATGCCTCATTGAAAATATTAGGTGTGAAGAGCTGATTAGAATATATACAAAAACATAAATAGGCAAAGACTGTAAGTGTTCTAATAACCTAGATTTAAGATTTTTCAGTATCAACAACTGAGTAAAAATCTAGTCAGCAGATATTTGCAAATACCTAGCCTCCTTACAAAATGTCTTTGATAGCCATACAGTGTCTTACTCACAGAATTAGTGATTATTTGTACAGGTAGCTGATGGAGGAATAATCAGTCAAGAAAGGTAGAGCCCTGTTTTAGAGAAGTTATGTTTATATACAGCTAATGTGACACAGCAAATACATTTTTAAACGTGATGACAAGTGAGTTATATTTTCTATTAAAATAATGAGGAAATGTTGCTAATTAACATATCTAGCAGTCGCAAAAATGTTTGTTTTCAGCTAGAGTGGGCAATCCTGCAATACACTATCCACCTGTAATGACTACAGTATTACTTTTAAATGTGTCCAGCAGCTCTATAGCTCACTCTGTTGGTTGGTCAGATTGTCCACAAAATTTCCCCACCCTTTGGCAGTCACACTTTTTGGCATGGAGGATGCAGCTATTTTGATTTCAAGCTTGTTTTATTATCACTTTTTTTTAAATTAACATTCAACTAAAATCTTGAAGTCATCATCTTTCCTTAACACTAGCCAAAGTGCTTTTGTTACTGAAACCTAACACAGACAGGAGTCTGGATGCAAACCCAAGATTCAGCATTTTTAATTTACGCATAAAAACCCCCGAGTGGAAATGCCAACAATCTTTTGAAGCTTAGGGAACAGATTCCGTAAATACATGATGACGTAGTCATGACATATTATCATTGCATAGGCCATTGCAAGCTCTCTTCATCGTCTCTGGATGGCTTTTAACATGCTTGTGTATGTGCACAGTGCTATTACCAGAGCACACAGCTGTAAAATTAGTTGTTTAAAACTCTCGTTGTCCAGTGTGCTCTACATTGTTATACAAGCATTGATTCCTTTTGTTTGAGGTTTGACTGGCGCTCTTCCTCTGCAGTGGTAAAATGGCACCTGACTAGAAAATTAGTGCCACCTGCTGCTTTTCTTGACGGATCAACTCCCAATATTCGTTAAACAGTAGTGGATGTGAAAGTACATAAATTTAGATTTTTTTCCTTTTCTATTTTTCTGAAAATTTGCTCTACATATGGATGAAAATGTAACTACAGTCCTGCACTTTGTGTGTACACCACAACACAATTACGAATGGATTTCAGTAATACACAAACATAATTTCTAGGGGGCAGAGGTGGTAAATCAATATGTGGTGGCTACAAATAAATAAATGGTTAGGAACCCTGCCATGGTTGGATATTCTCATATATGTGGTAAGTAAACTTAGGCGTAATATTATTACTAAAACAAACAGATTTACTCTTAGCTGCCCCTTTAGTGTTGTATTTACTGTATAAATGTCAGCAGAAACATCGAGGACTAGTGTCTAGCACAGCAAGGCAGTACATTTCTTTGAGCTCCTTTCTTTACATGCCCCAAAACACATTGTTTTCTTTTGCAATTATTTGCATTTCCCAGTACTGTCTTGTTTGTCTTCTCAGGGCACCACATCCATTGCACTGCACCCCCCCTCAGGACGGCTTTGCTACACAGCAATAGGCGTGACAGGTGGGAAGAGCCAGACAGAGGTGGACTGCGCCTGGATGGATGGCCGTAACAAAGCAGTACTGTGGAAGAAGTCGAGCATCCCCAACTCACTGGTCTTTTCCAATCAAGGAACCATGATCTACTGGGCTGACTCAGGTAAGAAGTTACAGAATCTCATAGAGTTTATGCCTTCATAAGAGCACATTTTTATTGGCTTGTTTCTCTCCAGGTGAAGGAGTAATCAGCTCTATTGGAGTGGATGGAACAGGATATAAACAGTACAAAACAGGGCCAGGCCTGCTCCTCTCCTTCACACATACTGAGAACATCCTCCTCTGGGTCACCCTGGATAAAGGTAAGGATGGAAGCACAGGAAGCGCAAACGCCCACAGTGTCTTTGGGGGGGAAATATCTAATAACCTGCTCAGTCCTGCTCCTGGAATTTAATTTCTCGTAGATCTTGGCTTTCACATTTGTTCATCTGTCTTTGTCCCCGTCAGGCAGCAGATGGCATCAAAGACTAATGTAACAATGAATTATTTAGTCCACCTCTTCCCGGCAATCTGTACTCTTATACATCTTTAAACATCCACTTGTAATCACCGGCACCTTTTCTCCTCTCCATCAGACCGGTTATTGGTTCTTTCAAATTTTTATATTCAGTCTGACTAACGAACACACACATTTCCTCACTACCTGCCCGACCCAGCAGCTTCTGATGTCTGCACTGTAGAAACTTCAGTAGTTGTACAATGTTTTTTATGCTTTTTTTTGCTTATGTTTGTGTTTGTTTCCAAACTGTGTAGATGTAACCAAACTGTGGTTCAGTGACGGCCTCCAGCCGAACCAACTGTGGTTCGAGACAAAGGTCGACGTGGTGGAAGTGAAAGCCTACAGCAACGACACTCAGTCTGGTGGGTGTCTATTTAGCTTTAACACGGCAGTTTGAGTAAAAAGCACCTGACTTGGCAAACAGCTACAATTTGCAACAGGGAGGTAAACAACTATAATGGAACAAATAGTCAGGAAGATCACAGCTCTCAGGCAGGTAAAAGGAAACATGCAGGGATGAGTAGAACGGCAGCATACACAATCTGGCAAACCTGTACTGAAAGCTGTGGTTTAGTGTTAAAATGAGGAGCAGGTTTGCAGACATGTGATCTCAATAAAAGTGACACCAATGAGGAGGACTGTCCAACGGCCACTAGGTGGCAGGTGAGGCAAGACAGGATGTAAAATATTCCAGAGCAGACTAGGAATCCAGAGAGTTTGAGGAGGGAGACAGAGCAGGTATCACTATGACACAAAAACACTGGTAACATAAATATAAAATAGTATGAAATCATTTCAAGTGAAATAAAACACCTCAAATCACAAAGGAGGACAAAAACAGAATGACTATAGTTGCAAAAAGATGGCTGGCTTTAAAAGCTTGTGTCCATCCAGTTTTGCAGGTCATTTTGAGTGCAGTGTCGTACCTGTGCCAAGTGAGTGGTACAGCTGTTTCTCATCTGTGTATAGGTAAAAAAAAAATTAAAATACTTTACAAAAGTTGGTACCAGCAGTTCAGGGCGTCAGTTTCATTTCAACATTTGGGGAGTTGGCATATAAAATGGGCTTTTTTGGGCCGTTTTTGGGGGTCATACCATTAATTTCCTGAATTTTTCAGCACCAATTTATGGTGTAAAAGTCCTCTGCTACTTTCATGTTTTACTGGGGGAGACAAATGTACATGCTATGCAAACAATAGCAGAGATCACCGTGGAGTTGAGAACAGACTGAACTGAACTAAGCGTCCCAAGTTTAAAGCTTTTCCGGAGATGCTGTCCACTGGGACACTGGTTCAAGATAAGAGAAAAGGGAACTGCGTGACACAACATCCAGCTATGTTGTAATCAACCTGTCAACCATGGTGCTGATTTACCAGGTGATAAGCACCAGTTTCACAACCACCTGTACGTGCAGTCAGGACATGCATCACCCTGAAATTCTGATGGATTAAAACTGTTTGGCTGCTGAAATTGAAAAGTGGCCCATCAACACTATAATCCTCGTTACATAATGCATTAATATCTGCCCAGGTTTGTAATGCTGACCAACTGGCTTGCAGCACACTGTCAGCTTAATTAGGAAAACAGTAGCAGGTCAAACCAGCTTTCCAGTCATAAGTCAGGAATTAAATCCATCTGCACACTTATATTTTGACTTCAACTTTCTGCTCCAAATGCAGGACGCAGAGAAGGTGTGTTATCGGACACTTGGGGCAGGATGAAAAGACTCGCTTAGGTTCAGTTTGAGTTGAATAGATGGCAAAGTGATGTGATACCTGCAGAGAGATGGGGCTTGGCAGGCCGTGGGAGATCCTAGATTGTTACTGTGTGTGCTGCAGTGGGAAAGCACAATGCTGAATTGAGCTCAACACACACACACACACTGGGACAACACTTCCTCTTGCTTATTCTCTTGAGCTGTTGTGCACTTTGGTTTCACAGGAACATTTTTGTCTTGTTGATGTTGACAGCAACACACAAACATGGGTACACTTCCTAACCAGTAAAGCTGCATCTGATTCCAAGATAAACAGCCGACCAAACTATTTTAGGAACAACAGAAACTCTTGAATGCTCTGGGGCTAGACTAAAATTAATTATCAAACTCTGCACAACACAGTTCCTGCTAAAAGTAGAATTAAAGCAGTACTGTGGATATGTACAACCATGCACATACAAATACTATGAATCTATAACTCTATAAACATTTAAACTCTGTAAGACTTTGCACAAGTGAAACGTGAATATATGAAGTCTTTGCAAAGTATTTCAGAGAAATGCAAGTATCAGTTGGCACATATCCAGAAGCCCTGTGTTGTTTCCCAATAATTCATTCACAAACGTCGACACACCTCTTGTTTCCCATGTTCTCAGTCTGGCACTGAACGTGTCCCCACAGTGCCAAAGCAGATTCTATAATTACAGACAGCCTGGAAGCCCTGATTTGTGTGGAAAGCCACAACAGATTATCGATTGGCATGGAAAGAGGTCTAATGAATGATCTGGTGTGTGGCTTCTTCATTCCCACGTTACTGCATGATAAAGCAACTGTATGTAGACACAAGGGAGCCCATGTACCTGTTAGCTGTGACCAGCAGCTCTACAGCGAGGTGGAGTCCTTCTCTTTCTGGGGGATCAACATGGAACCTTTTTACAGGAAACTATGTACTGTCGTCAGCGGTAGAGACAAATAATTATTTGATCCCATTTGAGTTGTGCCGTGAAATACACATATATTTGTCAGTTTACAACATAATTTTATAAGTCAAGCAAGTCGCAGTTTACTCGTTCTTTCATTTCCTGGCTGATTTAAAAACAAAAACAAAAAAGCAGATGTGTCGCTGGAGAAAATGCAGGAGGTAAGATAATGATGCATTTATGCATGGAACATGGATGCATTACATAGCTAGCCAGCTAGGTAACTTGTGTTGGTGACGTATATTGTTTAAGGAGGGAGATGTAGTTCACTGAGCATTCTCAAAATTATGTGACAAAAACATCAATCTGCAAAACTATCTTTTAAATTGACAGACATCAAATGTTCAATTTATGGCACAATTCAAAGCGTATTTGTCTCTTGCTGTTCATTACGGTACATATTTTTTCTGAAATAAGGGCCCATGGCGGACACAGAATGGGGAGGGACTTTGACTCTCTATCGGTCACTTGATGAGTTCAGAAAAATTTCCCACCCTTCAGCGGCCACAGTTGTCGCCCAAGGAGGCTGAAATTTTGCGTGAAGGCCGTGTGTGAGTGTGTGAAGGTGTGTGTTAGTCTTCATGCTAACTGGCTAAGCACAAAATGGGGGCATCATTGGTTTATTTGCTCATGCTTTATTTGAAGTGTGACAAGCTGTCACTTTGATTTCCACCCAGAGGAAGTAAAGGTTTTGTGTCACTTAATTTAATGATCCTCTTTAACCCATTTCCTCCAGGAACTAATAGCTGCTCCAACAACAACGGTGGATGTGGCCAGCTGTGCCTGCCATATCCTAGAGGTCACACATGTAAATGCGGCCGGGGCTTCTACGCTGCCAGTGCCACTTCCTGTTCCCCTCTTCCTGACTGCCCCACTGGGGAAGAATCCTGCGTCGATGGAAGCAAGTGTATCAGCAGCAGCAAGTTCTGTGACGGACACGTGGACTGTGCAGACCAGTCAGATGAACAGGACTGTGAGTTTTCATCCAAATCTTTAATTATCCAACACGGTTTAAGGAACTGCAGCCTGGGTAGATGAGGTAATATCTTAATAATCATTTGAATCACTCGTGCTGATTTTTAGTCACCACCTCAGTAAGTTGCCAGCTTTGCTTTGTTAAACTCAGGGCTAAATGTAACACGTTAAAGTACGAGTCTATGTAATATCATTTTTTCCATGTTTCTCATCATAGGAGCCATTTTGTTTATTTCTAACTAGTTATTCCATCCTGCCCAAAACAATGCATACATTGAGGGTAATTAATGTTAGTAACTGTATCATGTTGATACATATTTTTAAATCTGAGCTTTAAAAATACCTGAAATTATGTGAACCATTATTTTGTAAATGTATGGTTTGATCAGTGCACAGGCTGAAGTAAAGAATATTAAACTTAGATCTGTACAATATCTGAAGAGCATATGAAACACTTAATTTCCAAATGACAAGAAGCTCTATAAGTTACAGAGGCTTAAAACAGTCCTCGAACATTTTATCTTCCTAGCTCCTTGCCTGTAAGTTAACAGGGGGACAGCTCTCCCAGCTCTGTCCAAAGTCACTTACAAATTAACCAGGTTCCATTGAATAGTCTCTTTGTAGTTTACTGATAACACGTTATATATCTCGCTTGTTTAATAAGTACAAAAACCTAAGTGTATAAATGACACCTGGTGATTTTACGGAGTTTTATGTGGTGAATTATTTCTTGGCCTGGGACTTAACCTTCCTGGAGCCTTCAGTAGTTGCCTGGCAACCTCATGTGTGATGACAAGACTCCAGGAGGTTACTGTTAGATCATTGTAATGTCGCTGTAACACTTATGTTGTGGTTACACCAGGCGCGAAAACGACAATCCGCGGAAGTGACTTACATGTGAAGTCAATGTAAAGATGTGATTAGACATGAATTCCCCCAGGCGGCGTGATGGACAGGAGTAGCGTGATTTTGCGTCACAGGCTTATTCGCAACAGTTTAAAAATTTGAACTTAAACGACCAATATGTGCCTGAGAGCCAATCAGCAATGACTTCCTCTGGGGACGTATGACACAGAGGACGCACCGGCGGAAGCTCATTCATCGATTCAGCATTTTGACGTTAATTATTCATGTGTATAAAGTGAGTGAACACAAAATATTCTAGCGTTCAAGCATGAGTAACGCAACACAAGATTTTTGTATGGCATTTGGCGTGAACACAGCATTACAGGTAGACATGTGGCAATTGTTTTGAATCAGCAGACTTGATTGTTTCTGTTGTCATTTTCAGCCGAAACTGTGTTGTTGGAAACATTATATCTAATATAAATCTAAACATGATGGTCTGACCAACCTGACGTTTTTGCTTTGATTATTTTATGTACTGTGTTGCTTTGCTAGTGTCTTTAGCTTTGGTGTCGGTAGATCTGGTTTATCAAGATATTGCTGTGGACAGGGGCTGCAGTAACCCTATAAGTGTGCTCTATATTTGGAATATTTTTGCTGCTTTACCTCACACACCAATCAAGGCAGCTGTAGACCAGCAACTCCTCTGTACTGCGAAGTAAAATTACGTTTTTTGTCATTGGAGTCTGGTGGCTTTTAGATAAAGGCGTTAGTTCCCCGTCAGAGATGGTTTTCTAACAGCAAGGTAAAGAAGTGAAAATATTCTAAACAAAAAGTACTGAAACTGATAATGAATTTTTTTTTTGGTCAGCCTTTTTTGGGTGGCTAAGAACTAACCTGTTGAGGCAGCGTTTGCTCGGGGCCGTTTGATTTATGTACGTAATGAAGGGGTTTACTACCTGGAAGTTATTGCAAACAAATATTGTGACTCAGTTTTTAGTAACAAATAATAAGATATTTGTAGTGTAGGAACATTATTATCACTGTTACATAATCACTAACACTGATTTCTCTTCAGGTCCAATCACAAACTCTGCATCTTTCGGGACCAAGTCCAGTGATGTCCCTGCCCAGCCTCACCCCAACGCCCAGAAGAACCCTGTTCTCTCAGTTAAAAGAGGCTCCTGTGATCTCCAACGCTGCAACGGTCGTGGCAACTGCATCATAGAAGGCAAAGTCACTCGCTGCCAGTGTATGGCTGGTTACGAGGGAGAGTTCTGTCAAGAGGCAGAAACTGGAAAGAGCCACGTGGCTGTGATCCTGGGTGTCCTCTGCCTCCTCACTGCGCTGGTGGCTGCTGCTTTTATTTTTGTCAAAAGGTACATGAGAGGAGCTTTCTTTTGCACCCTGATCACAGGGGTTCACTTTGAAATTGGGATCGTTGTGTATCTCTGCTGCAGCAGTTCATTTCCCTTGACAAGCCTGAGAGGACAAACTAAACATTCAGTGTGGTTAAAATTCAGTTTTTAAGAGAGTGCTATGATAACATTTGGCTTTTTAAAATCTTGTTTCAACAGGAGAGGCTGGGAATCCTTCAGAAACAGATCCACGGAGAAAGAAATTCTGATGGCCAACATGGGCCTGCCATGTGAACACTACTCAGACTCTGAGGTAAAGATCAGGCCACACAGCAGAAATTAATTTGGATGAATAAGCAGAGATGTTCTGAAATTATTCAAGACTATAAACTATTAATGTGGCTCATTTATATATGAAACCAGTTTTGGTGATGTGACAATTGCCTTATCAGTTTACTCCTGAAATATCAGCCACCAATATATCCAGGTATAAATATGGTGACAAATCACAAACAAATTTGACAACGTAATTGTCACGGAAATTCTTCATTTCTTTCTAATCACACTCAAGTAACTTTTAGATAATTAGATATACAGAATACTTATTTAATTTAGAAACATTCAGTTTAATTAGATTTTTTTATTGGCCAAACGGCAGCTGAATGCAAGTTTCTAAAACAAATTGTTATTTGTGTCCAGTTCTTAACTAGCAAGAAAGAGTGATCAGAATATAGTGTTATTAGTGTCCTCTAATTTTTATATAAACTGTATATATCTCTGTAGTATTAGATGCCTTCATAAGTTATAAACTAGGAAGAAAGGTTTCTGATCTTTTCTTCTCCCCAGGAGCTGGATTCCCCGGTAGATGTGAAGAACCCATCGCTAACGTTTAAGTCACTACAGCTTCAGGAAAACTCTGAAGGCAGCAGACATCACGAGTAATGTCTGAGGATGCCTCCCTGTGGTGCTGCATTTAAACATGCTGATGGAGACTGTCTTTTGATGCAATAAAAGTGAGAAAGGATGAACTCAAAACTACACTCTTCTTGTTTTGATTTCTCAAACAAGGTAGGTTCTTGTTGGCTACTAAAATACATGTTATCAGCTTTTCATCTTGCCCAGGTTTCATGACTCAGAGGTTCGACAACAGGTATGATTATATTCCAGTATGTTGGTCATTTATAAGCAAAGCTTTTGTTTCATTATGCCGCGTAAATTCCAGTGATTTAATAGCCTGGCAACCAGACAAATTTGAGCTCATGTTCAATTTGCTTTGGCAGATGTGTCTGACCTGCCTCCTGTTGAGACAGATTTCCAGTCGTCCTGGCCTGGGGCGGGCCAGTCATAACCATTTATCTAAACTGGGGCATGTTTGAGACAATGACTGACTTGCAATGACGAACTTGCAAATCTTTGGCACCTCATGCACATGTTTGTGCTGGGGCACTATGGTGAGCATAAACCTTACTTAGTGGGGAGAAGAGCCGTTGAAGCATTTTTAAAAACAACCAAGATGGCTGCAGCTGATGTGAAAGTCTGTGTTGAAGTAATATTTTCAAATACTGATGGCAAAAATGCCAACACTCCTTTACAGACATACTGATGCTACACCATCACAGCTCATCTCTGCACGCTGTAGATATGTGTTTACATTTGTCTGCTGCTCAACTACGTCACGTTTTTTTTGCTCTCACTGATGGTATGCCGCATCCAGAGGCAGTGACACTGAGCAACATAGAGAAAATGCCACTGGTGGGGGATTTGTTAGACATGACCTCAACAATTTAAAGTTTCGCAGCTCGTACTAACTGCTTTGTACTGGAGACAAATTTGCGTCAAACTTGTTTCATGTTCTTTCCTCACTAAGTACCTATGTTTACCATTGGTTAGAATATTCATCTTAAATCTAGGTACATTTAAATGCATCTCTTTAATATGTCTTTTGTAGTTATGTTTTGCATCCACTAGTGAATGTTGCATTTTGAGGAGTTTTCACAACAGAGGATATTTCCTCATCACAACCCTCAAATCAAAGGCAGACAGACCTGTCACCATGTTGAATCTCTTCATGCCTGCTCTGTCTGCGTTTCCGTCTTTACCCGTCTGTCATTGTTTGGAGCTTCTGATGTTACTTACTGTGTTTTCAGCCTCTACATTAGTCTTTATATTGTATATCTTGCTAATGCTACTGTGGTGACACGTTTGTCATAACTGTGCTTGTCTGCTAAGCACAATTATGACTGCTAATCAAAGGCAGACAGACCTGTCAGGCCTAAAGCCACAGTCTCCCTTACACCATGAGTTTTATAACATTAATAATAATTATTATTATAACAATAATAATAATAGTAATTTTAAAAAATAGAAATAAAAACTTTTGCTGTGGATTTCGGAGAGATATGACAGTGTGCTAGCTTAACTAACAGGCTGCTAACTAGCTACAAGGCTATTCCCTTTATTTCAGTTGCCGGTGTTGATTGTTGAGTGAGTTTATATAATTAAAAAGAACTTGTTTATCTAGTTTTAACACACTGTGAATCTCTATTCTGTTAAAATATGGTTGTACATTATACAGTCAGATCGTCATTATAACTTGTTTGTCCCGGTAATGTCCCAAGCGCATATTCCAAACTACTGGATGGCAAAAAACAGACAAAATTTGCCTCTCCTCCACGGCTACACATAGTTTCTATGGTTTCTATCCATCCATAAAAAAATGCACTTCCTTGCTTTGGACCCTAGAGGCATCATACGTATAGTTACGGATCTACAGGCACCAGTCACATACAAAAATGGAAATGAGTCATAGTTCTAGGGTTTAGCCGAGTGCTCCGATGAAACGAGTATCCAGTACCGATAATGTAATTTTTATAAGGACAAGTGTCATACATGTAAAATGTGTCATTATCTGTACTCTCTGATGAAGGAAAATCCGCATTTTGGTAGCTATGTTTAACATATTACTCCTGTGATAAAGAATGATCTGAAGCTCAATTCTGAGGCTGTTCTGTAAAAACTTACCTCATAGGTAACAAATTTGGCAACTTCTGATTAATCTGTACAACTTTTGGGTTTAAAATAACAATTTCTGATTAGGCCCAACCCACTTTAGATTTAAATCCCACCCACTGCTGGCATAAACTCCGCCTACTCCGAGTACAGATACGGATAACGTAGTTGGCTGAACAGATACGGACACAGATACAGATAATGGTGTACTCAAAAATCCCTAGTTGTTGCATTTTACTAAAGTAGCGGCTAATTAGTTAGCTATGTAGCTCACTATCATCATGCTATCATGCTACATGCTACCTGAAGTAAAACGCAAAGCTTACACAGGTTGTTTTTCACAATGTAGAGTCTGGGAACATTGACTGACAGGAATCAATTTTGTACTTCTAAAGCAAATATGAGAGATCTCATGCCCAAGCATATTTCACCATCACAACCCTCGACTGGCAGGCAGACAGACCTGTCACCATGTTTAAATTCTTCATGCCTGTTCTGTCTGCATTTCTCTCTTTACCCGTCTGTCATTGTTCAGAGCTTTTGATATGACTTAATGTTTCTTCACCCCCTATATTTGTGTGCACTGTATATTTTACTAATGCTTCCATGGTGACAGTCTCTGTGTTGTCATAATGGTGCTCGTCTGCTAATGCCTGTGTGTTTATTGTTGTCTTACTGTCTCGTGTGTGACTGTGTGCCATCACAGATCACCCTGTGATCCTGACCCACTTTATCGCTAAAATGTTGTCACAGCTTTCCGTGTTAGTGTGTAGCCCTTTTGTAATTTGATACCAGTTTCGATCAGATGCTTCCTTGTTCTAGAGAAACATATTTACCGTGAAAGATCCTTTGTTTTCGTACTTCCACCTGTACGGCAGCCAAACTTGATCTGAAGATAGGACACGCACATGCACGTTTATATTGGTTTTGAACATTTAAAAACAAATGCTGATGTACAACTGACTAAGCATTTACTTTGGTGATAAATTAATATCTACCCTCCCCCCCTCCCCCAATCTACGTGTGTGTGCATAGTTTATCAGAAGTCATGCATGGTTCTCTTGACTTCGCCTCACACCAGTGCCTGTGAAAACAAACATCCACGCATCTACAGTATATTGTGTCGTTGAATATGCAATGCTGTTAACATAGCCACGTGGCATAAAATATCTACCATAATGTGGAATGCAATACAAATGGAAGTCTGGTTACTTCTGGCTTGCTGAAGCCCAGATTGCTTCTTTGTTTTCATGCTTTGGTGGACATTTTTCTTCTCTGAGACTTATACAGTGTCTTATCTTTGCATTTTGTAATCAACTTTTTGGTTAATCAAAAATGCAAATTCCACTGGAGAGACCAGATGTGTTAAATTTTTTTAACACCCAACTTTACTTTCATATATCTATAGGCGAACTTTAATAACAAAGCCAACAGTCAGTGTGGGTCAAAATGCAATAACAGCCCTTTATTAAATTCAGGGTTCCTTTACAGCACTATATAAAAGCTTTTAAAAGTTAAGAGTGTCCTGCTGCAGAGGGTGTGGTGCACTAATTTATAGACCTATGCACTGGAAGCATTCTACTTGTGGATAACCAAAACTACACACATAATAAACCCCCTTCTCCAACAGAAAAACACTGAAACTAGTACCAGTGACACACCAAAGCTTAAATTATATCACCACAACTTAACAGGTGAACTCCCACAGGCCAACACCAACTGCAGCACTGAAAGATAAAACCATACGTTAACAAGTTCCATTAACTAAAATACAAGTAAATCTGCAATGAATAATGGAAAATGGAATGGAAAATAAACGACAATCAACACTTTGCCTGTGAATTAAACACAGCACATGTTAATCTTCGTCCAACCACAGACAAACATTGTTCAATGTTAAAAGACACTCATACTTTTCCTCTGCCAGTATTCCTGGGCTGTTAGGACCCTTTACAAAAAGAAACAATAAGTTGTTGATAATAATGTTGGTGTTGTTGACCCATCCATCCATCCATCCATTTTCATGCTCTTATCCAGGGCCAGCTAACAGGGGCAGCAGGCCAAGCAAAGCACCCCAGGCATCCCTCTCCCTGGCAGTGCTTTCCAGCTCCTCCTAGGCGTTCCCAGGCCAGATGAGATATGTAATCCCTCCAGCATGTCCTGGTTCTGCTCAGGGGCCTCCTACCAGTGGGACATGCCCGAACACCTCTAAAAGGAGGCGCCCGGGAGGCATCGTGAGCAGATGCTAGAACCACCTCAACTGACCCCTTTCAATGTGAATGAGCAGCGGCTCTACTCTGAGCTCCCTCTGGATGTCAGAGCTCCTTACCCTATCTCTAAGGCTGAGCCCAGCCATCCTACGAAGCAAACTCATTTCAGCTGCTGGTATCAGCGACCTCATTCTTTTGGTCACTACCCAGAGCTCATGACCATAGGTGAGGGTTGGGACGTAGATGGACCAGTAAATAGAAAGCTCTGCCTTCCAGCTCAGCTCCTTCTTCACCACGACAGTCCAGTGCAGCACCCGCATCACTGCAGAGGCCACACTAAACTGCTAATCCATCTTACGCTCCATTCTACCTTCACTCGTGAACAAGACCTTGAGATACATGAACTCCCTTGCTTGAGGCACTAACCTTCTCTCAATCCAGAGAGAGCAATCCACTGTTTTCGAGCAGAGAACCATGGCCTCAGATTTGGAGGTGCTGACTCTCATCCCAACTGCTTCACACTCGGTTGCAAACTGCCCCAGTGCATGCTAGAGGTCATGGTGTGATGAAGCCAACAGAACCGCATCATCTGCAAAAAGCAGAGATGCAATTCTGAGGTCCCTAAACCGGACTTCTTCCTCCCCCCTGGCTGCGCCTCGAGATCCTGAACTTTATGCCAAGTATGCGGATGCAGTTCTCACTGGCTTTTGTTGTTGACCCATATTTTGTAATTGTAATTTTTACATTTGAAAAGTACAACAAATTCAACATTAACACTTAAAAAAACAACACCTCTGGGTTTGTTTGCACCTCTACACTACCTTGATAATACAATCTTTCTATTTAAGACACAAAGTTTGTTCAGCTCACCAGGCAAGCATGTGCTCAGGAGTGTTCACAGATCAAGAATGAGGCTTACACACCTCTGCCCCATGAGCCTCTTACCAGCTCAGGCGTTCTCACCTTGACTGGCCAAATTTCCCCTGGGTCCTAGTGTCCCTCTGCTACATTTTGATCAAAGTAACACCATGACTGTAGATGTATAACTGTCACATTATGGGTCTATTTTACAGTAATTTATAAGCAGTGTACAAACATTTATTTATTAGACACTAAAGTAGTTGCATGCAGCTACACGCTTCACCAAACTTGTGATCACTCACTGTCCTCCTGTGAGATCCCAAGGTGTTGTCAGCCAAGTCTGGATATGCAATCCCTCCAGCATGTCCTGGTTTGCCCAGTGGTCTCCTCCCAGCTATGCAGGGAAGCATTTGGAGACGCAGATGCCTGAACACACTCAAACAAAGCAGTGGTTCTGCTCTGAGTTTCTAAATGTCTGAGCTCCTCACTCTGCCCAAAAACCCTAAATTGCTGACAGTCTTTATTTAATGTTTTCCTCCAAAACATATGGTATTTAAATACCGACCACAAATGAACACACAGACAAGGAAGAGGTTTCTTAATTAGATAAATCAAAAGGAATTGAGCTTGACAATGCTAGCTGGGCTGCTGAGTACACACACAGCTATGTTGCAATAACCACAAGATAATGACTGTGATTCCCAGGCTGACTAATTCCTGTTTGGTGACACTCAGCCATTGCACAGTTACAGTAACGGTGCAATTTGCAGCGTGTAAACATAAACTCTAATAGGCTATGATGAGTGATATCAAAAGGTTAAGGTTGGTGGCTCCAGGCTACATTAGCCATCACCATAATTTTTCCCCTCTGCTTGCGTAACATCCAAATCTCCAACAAAACAGTGGTCTGGTTGTGTTGTGAATAGTGTAGGTACCAGGTTTTTACCAAGCACCCAGGAATCACAGCAGACTTTAAAGGTATAGCAGCCAAACCATGAAACTACAAGTTCCAGGTTCATCACATGATTCCACTGGACCCACATTTTCTCACAGAATAATATTGTAAAAGAAACATTTGTCAATCAGTACAAATGATCCATTGCAACTTAACACAAAACACAAACTACTGCTGAGGCTGATGGGGATGTCCTTCAAGTTTTGAAGGTATTTCGTCATTATCAAAGCACAGGTCAAACTAAAACTTTGGCCTCATGATGGTGCTCACGGAAAACTCAGGGGATCACTGAGGCCATTAGGATTCATCATCTGGGAGTCAAAATGTCAACCTGATGATGGTGCTAGAGGAAATGTCGAGGATGTTACCAATTTGGTAATGGAGGATTTTTTCTCAGTGGACCAGCAATATTCATAGCTGTGACACTCTGTAGCACCATGGTGGTGCAATGGTTAGCACTGTCGCCTCACAGCAAGAGTGTTCCTGGTTCAAATGGATATTCCTAGTTCACGAAGAACATGTCCTCCGTTACCAAACTGGTAACACCCTCGGCATTTCCTTCAGCACCACCAACGGGCTGACATTTTTGGCTTTTGGTGAAGTCTTGACAACTAGTGGACGAACCGCATGATATTTGGTACAGACGCTCATGGTTCCCAGATAATGAATCCTAATGGCTTTATTGATTCCTTGAGTTTCCCTTGAGCGCCACAATCTGGCCAAAGTTTTAGTTTGACCTGTGCTTTGGTAATGACCTAAAAAAAGGTTGGGGGTTCGAGCCCTTTTGTGCAGAGGTTGCATGTTCTCCCTGTGTCATTGTGGGTTTTCTCTGGGTACTCCGGCTTCCTCCCACATTCCAAAGACATGCATATTAGAGATATTGGTGACTCTAATTGCCCAGAGGTGTGAATTTGAGTGTGAATGGTTGTCTTGTCTCTGTGGTCAGCCCTGCGATAGTGTGGCGACCTGTCCAGGGTGTACCCCGCCTCTCGCCCAGTGTCAGCTGGGATAGGCTGCTTTACATCCATGACCTCTAACTGGATAAGTAGTTTTGGAATATAAATGAATGAACAAAACAGCCACAACTTCACTGTGCACGTGCATGCATGCATTTGTTCACAGATGCATTCCAGTGCTTAAACAAATAGCACTACACCCATGGCAATCCATCCAGTAGCTGCAGATTAACATTGCCATCCCTCGAGCCCTGATGGTACAGCTACAACTTTCAAATCTTACCAATAAAAGTAAAGTTATTTCCCTTAGGAGCCTCAAGTGACCCAAGAAATCTGATGCACACGGATGTATGGAGAGCTGCAGTGTACACAGACATGTCAGCCTTGTTGTGTCTTGCCAGCGTGTCTTGTTGCAGCTTGCCTCCTCCTCCCTCCATCCCCCGCTAGTCTGGCAAACACACCTACTGTAACTCAGTATAATGGTAAGGGTGTGTGTGTTAATGCGCATGTGTTGTTGTAATGTTATTCAGCATAATTTCTCAGGAAAAGTGACATGTGATATGGTTATATCAGTTTCATCACTTCTTATTTGTCTTTGTCATTTGGCATCCTGGATGTTTCCTTAGAAGAGATACTGTCTGAAATGTGACGAACAGATGAAGTTTATTTTTCCCAGGGATGCCAGAGTTTCTGCGTCAGCATGCGTGAGCGACCAACTAAAGCATAAGATTAGTTCAGACTCTCATTTCGAAATTTAAAGCTGCTGCACAAGTGCTAGGTGTATTTGGTGTGAGCAAGATACGTGACTCAGTCCATTTAAAGATAAGGCAGAGGGAGGAGGTGATTGTGTGTGTGTGTGTGTGTGTGTGTGTTTATGGGGAAAAAGAGGCAGGTATTCACAGGTCTCAGCTTTCTTCCTCTTCCCTCCTTTCTTTTGTTACAGATTCCCTCACTGAAAGAGGAACTTCGGATTCCTTTTCAAAGACCCGGGACCTTTCACACACACAGACACCTGGACGAACCAGCAACTAACATTTCAACTCCACATCTCTATTTTTAAGACTCCACATCTGCATTCTTTGCCTCTGTAAGTAGATATTTTTCATTATGTCATCACTTATTATGTTGCTTGCCTTTTTAATTATACCTGGTGCGGATGCCATTGTTAAATACAATCTAACTGTACTGGTGGTAAACCTGAATGACGAGATGCTTGAGAAGTAAAATAACTTCACACCACCACTTATTATCAGTTAACCTGCCACGCTGTATAGCTTTAGATAAGTGGCAGTCTTGTCTCTAGGAAGTGACTTTTCACACACTGGCGTATTTATTTTATAGGGAGCTGTGCTGCAATACTTAGTAGCAGTCAACTTGAGTCTATTTAGTAAAGCTCTCAGTGGATTCACATTGTTTTCTTTATGTAATTCATGTGCTGATACACTGAAAATACAGTTTAAGTCTGTACTAACATCATTTCACCCCAACAATCCAGTATGTTAGAGAATGCATGCAGTTAGCATTGTTTAACGTGCATTTATTTTATCATTAGGATGAGGCTGATGTTTCTGTAGGAGTCATGAATTGATACCAAGCAGCCCCCGGCTCAGGCTGACTCAGCCCCCTTTGGGTTTCTGTCTCTGTACACCTCATGCTGTTGATGATGAAACAACTGGAGTTGCTAGGAGGAGCGCTTCCTTGTGCTTCTTATGGGGAAAGAATAATAAAAAAGACATTGTGTCATAAGGCAAGATGTACAATCCTTCAAATAGCCTCTCACACTACCTGCAGTCTGGCGGCTGGGCTGTCATTTGTATGTGGTGATTTAAAAGTAAAATATGCCTGAGGGCGAGACATCACACAACAAGCAGCTCACTGTTTCACACTGTATGTGAGCAGTGGATATTATGAAGAAGCTGTGCTGTTAACACACAATATGTTGCATTTTTTTATTGATGTTTTATGTGTATCAAAATAGAAATGTGCACACAAAAGTTTGTGGCTTTAAATATGTATGTTTTGGGGTATGATTACGATGAAGTTTGGATTTTATATGTTGCAAATAAGGTCCGTTACAACCTTAATGTATACTGATGAGAGTGTCTCATCAACTGGAGACTGTAATATGGAGTGTCTTCTTTCTTTATGGTGTACAAAGTAAGCTACTATAGGCACAACAGTCTTAAAATGACAAACTGTATGAAAGCAGATCACTTGCCAGAAGAAAATGTAGGCATGGTACATTTCCACAAACCATGGATAGGTTACATTTGTTCATATGGAATGTATCAACGTTTCTAAAGTGACCTACTTCTGACTACATGTAAGTGAGCTGACTTTGTCAGTGGGAGGTAGATGGTGTGACACCTAAGTGAGACGGCTGCCAAGCTACACATCATTGTCCAAAACCAGGAAACAACAACACTGGTTGTAACACTGGCTTGAAGTAAGATTTAGCTGTGTTTTTAGTGTGGATTGTGCCACCAAAATTAGGTAATTTGAGTCAAAACATGATCACTTCCTAGCTGGCAAATGTTTTTTTGCCTGGACATAAACACACGTTTACCCTTGTGTTGCTGAAACTTAAAGTTTCAACATATTTGCTACATAATGATGCACAAATGTGACATATCTGTGGTTTGCAGAAACGCAAGTTAGAGCCCGGTCTCACTCCAAAGTCGTTGAAATCCAAAAAGGCGTCCTTTGAAGTCGGCACAGTAAGTGGCCGGTTGCCATTATAGTTTAACGGTGGCCAGCAGCGTCAGGGGGAAACGCGGTGGGACAAGGACGAAAGGTGGGTGGAGGGGTGGTGGATGGGTCCGACAAACACTGACCTTCACCCGAGAGATTGGTGTTTACGTCCCATAAGATTCTAAAGCCAAACCCTGTTTTTCCTAAACCTAACCACGTGTTTTTGTTCTTGTAGGAAAAGAATATGTTAATTCGGGGTGTTTCACCAGCCAAAATTTCCTGTGAAAACAAAAGTGTATCTTGAAAATAGAGTCGTATCTGGACGTGGAAAGTCCATGACCAAAATGTCAATATGTGATGAGGTCGAGATGAGGAGAATGTGTTGCAAGTTACAATGCCCATTCTGACAACTGGGTTGATGAAAGGTGAAATGTACCGAATTACCGTTGCAAAGGGAGAAAAAATGCCAACAAAGGTTCCTTAAAATCAGTTTCCTCAAGCTCAGCCAAACCAAGTTAGGACAAGACCTAAAACTATTGGGCATTAGAGTCTTCCCACAGCATGTTTGCAGCACTGTGAGAAATGAGCTCATGACAAATTCTGCTTTCTGCTATTCCAATTAATCAGACTACTGGTTGTGACAGAACTTCAGTCACCACTTAGCCAGAGTTAAATAGACGACAGCTAAAAAACCTGCTTTGAGACATGCTTGACTGAGCCTGACCCCAGGACATCTATTTGACCTATTCTCTTTCTTGTGTCTCCTCATTGTGTTTTAGGGTGTGGCCTCCTTCCATTCATCCCTCTCCTCTCCTATTCTCCTTTCACGTAGCACTCCCTTCCTTTACAGTCCATTTTCTCCCCTTCCTACCACTCCCTTCTCTACGATGGCAACTTCTTTCCCTCCTCCCCAACCGAGAGGCATCGGCTACAGCCTGCCGACTTGTGGAGAAACTCGGTGCAATGGCCATGGTACCTGCATGGCTCCTCTGGGTGGTGGCATGGATTTTGTGTGCCAATGTACGCTAGGCTACCAGGGAGAATTCTGCGATGACACGGTCAACGGGGCGTTAAGTATACCGCTGACCCTGACTGTGCTGGCCGTCATTATCGGGGCGGTGATTGTGGCTTTCGTTGTTGCCAAGATGAGGCAGAGGCAAAAGAAAAGACACAGGTAATGAAACATCACAGTTTTTCTTTAAAGCGTTTTGAGTTGTTAGGAATATCTTGGAAAAATGCTAATTTGCTTCCTTTTCCAGGGTGAGATATGAAGAATGATGTCAGTCTTGTCTGTGTTTTAAAAATGTAGCTGGGTGTCGGATGTGACAAACACACCACCGCACAGGTATAAATGCTCACAACAGCATAGGCCACGTGCGTAGGCTCTGCATTGAGCTGACGCACAAGTAGGCATTGCCCTCTACCTTCCTTTTTTTCTGTTGCAGCTCAGAGTTTAGGGAAAGGAGGGTAAGGAGTTCATGGACCTCATTGTTTGACACTGATTTCATTTGGCTCTGTCACTACCTCCATTGTTCGCTTAAAGGCAGAACAAAATTCTGTGTTAGTTCCCTAAATACAGAACAGCGAAGCAGAACATTGATGCAACATTCTCGCCTTGAAACAATAGTGTGAAAGGTGCTCAAGAAAAGAGAAACAGAAACTTCATCAACAAAGAATCCAAAGAATCCCAGTCTCACCCAGACTCTGATTGACTGGTTTAATCTCTGCTGTGTGAATACACTGAAAAGCAGGATTCCATTTACATTTGTAAAGGTGCCGTCCGCCATGCATGAAGGGTTTCATCATGTTGCTGAAATGATAGACCAGCATCAAAGGCAGTTGTTCAAAACTGCCTGAAGTGAATGTCTCTTGGAGAGTGCCTATTTTTACTACATGTTCACCTGGTTAGCATAATGCGTATTACATGAACGTAAGATTAGGACAATGTCCATAAAAATGAACTGTGTGTTTTGGTCTGTTAACAGGAAACTTCTGGCAGAAAAAGAGGGCTACAACATTGCTGTGTAGTGTGGATTAATATCTGAGGTAAGCAATTAGTTGGAAATATTCCAAAATACTGTCCATTTTGTCATATATTTCTTTGGAATAAAATTTAAGTATATAATGTAAAGGGTGAAGAAGTATCACAATTTTAATGTTTTATTTTTTGAAGGAAAATTTTCACTTAACACTTGCACTACCTTGTGGAACTATCGAATGACTATACTAATATACTGTACTATATAAAGGTGTCCTGTGGAGTTGTTTTGCAAACAAACATTGCATGTACATACAGTAAAGTTTTGCGTGTGACCTTGAGATCTAACAAGTGTTGAGTTGAATGTTAAGTACATTTGCATCCACATTTGCAAAGCAATGTTCAGAAAAATTATAACTACATTGATGCATCTATGTTGTTAAAACCAAAACACACCGGCGGCAAACAGCGTGCGTCAAAAAATACGCCCCAATTGTTTTTATGCACAAGCCCGCATCGACGCTACTGGACGCGCCACCCTGCGGCACTTCACACCACTGTCCTATTTCCAGCCTCGCTGCCCCTGGAAACAAATGCATTTTTCCCCACTCGTTCTCTGCTTGTACAAACCAGCTCCCATATCAGCTCTTTTTCTCCGCTCCTATGGCAGCTCGACTCCTCTCCTCACCACTGATGCATAAAGAGAACTCTGCTGCTGTTGTGTCGTGTGTGAGGTAGACTGGATAAGGAAAGACTCTTTAGGTCGAGAAATATCCCGAGCTAAACAACTCACAATCCCTCCATTATTCACTATAACGACAATGGCCAAAAAGATATTGCCTGGAGAGTCATGATCTTAAGCGAACACAGAGGTGGAGGAAGTACAGGTCTTTCAGTAAAAGTAGTAATAACTTTGTGTGGTCCTCTGTTGACGAGCTGCAGTGAGCTGTCCAGTGTGTTAGGGGCAACACTTAGCACATGTCACCTGATGCGCCATGGCTTTGTTATGTAATGAGAAAGGTTACAATCGGCATTCACACCCAGGTCAAATGACTCTGCAGTAGTCACGGGTATTTATCAGCTTTGACTCCAAACGGCATTGATGGAAATACAACACCTGGGCGCTAATTTTAGCCCCTTAACTAGCGAGATGCAATGACGCATCACCACAAAATACTGTCTGTCTCTGCCCAAGCAGCATTTAAAAATGGATCCAAATTAGTCTGCACTGACTTTGAAAGGGAGAGACTGAGGGAAGAGAAGGGAAAAGAAGCAACCACGATTAGGTTTTCACAGGCCTCCATGCTGCGTTCTTCTGTTTACTAACCTGTTTTCCAGCAAGACCATAACAAAGAACATGACAAACCAACAAAAAAACGAAACAAACAAACAAACAAAAAAAGACACATACTTGTCTGCAGCAGTGCTGTGTACACAGCGCTGATCTGCTGGCGATAGGAAAGGAGCCAATTGCTTATTTTTAGTGGGATTCCGTGTGTTAAAAAAGCCTGGGTACACACACTTTGCGGAAAAGGGGTATTAAAAACAATACTCCAAAACGCTACTCGTGGTCAGAAGCTCCACAGGATACCTTAAGTCTGTGTCTAAATGTAGACTTTTTTTGTTACTGTAATTGAATTAAATAGATAAAACAATAAAAATAATGACCCTCTCATTCTCGTCCAGGTTAACCATGACATTGTGGCCAGTGACACTCGCCTCCATCAGCGTTCTGCAGTTTCTGTTTATAGCGCAGTTTGTTGAATTTTGTAAAAAGGAACACACATCTACTATCCTTGATGGCTGACTTATGGATACTCCTCTTTGACTGATGCTGCAGCATCCCAGAAACTGAAACGCTGAACCAATGAACGGAGCTTTAACAGGATTAAGACTGACACAACTTCACTGCATCAACTGACGATAGAAAAACTGCAGAGTATATCCCCAAACACATGATTCATCCAGGACAAGTGTCACAAAGCTTTCAAACTGTTAATTTAGACAGGAAATAGATGACTGACTTACAGGATGTTCACAGGCATGTGTGTAACACTAGTATTTTATTAAGCTGGATTTGGCAGCATTGAGTCTTTACCTCATGTTTTTCATCTCTACAGCAGCATACATTTAGGGACAACACCTGGTTTCCGCGGATTTGTTTTATGTCCAGATTTTCATATAGTATACAGTGTGCGCCCCAAGTGTTAAACGCAAGGAAATGCATTTCCTCTGGGATGGATAAAAACTAAGTTTCAGAAACTGAACTAATTCTTGGAAAAAAGGACATTTTTCAAAGATTTTTTTTTTTACTTTAATACTCAAAGTGTTATTTATAGAATTTGGATGCGTTATTGCAGCTACCTAGTGCTAATGCATATTAAACCATAATTGTACAAGAAGTAGATGCAACCATTTTGTTATTGTGGGCATAATCTTTGACTCTTCGCACTGAAATTGTCACACTGCAAGAAATGAACAGACTTTCATGGACTAAATGATCATGTTGTTCAGTGAGAAATGTCATGATCTGTCTGCACACAGCTCTACTTCCTTGATCACATTTCCCATATGCAGAAGCTCATTTCCATAGATGAGCCGATTGTGTCCTTTATCACCGGCTACCTTTTACACAATGATGCAAATGTTCACCTATCAGTCACTCTCTTTGACGAAACAATAGCTTCCTGTTAAATACAGAGAAAGCAGAGGTGACGGCTACAGGGATGGTACGCTACTCTTACTGACATGTTTTAGTACACTACACTGAAGGAATGACTTTATACAGGTGTTGGAAACCAAAAGTGGTTTCCACAGCAACCCATTTCACTTGGTGTAAGCCAGGGGTTTTAACCAGATTTGACCTGTCATTACCTTTTGATGAAGACTTTAGTCTTTAATCCGTCCTTAGTTACTTTGAAGAGTGTAGCCAGTGTTAGGTGCTTTTATGTGCTGTATTGTCTGTTTCTTTTGTACACTACTGACTGAATGACTACGCTGTATATGCCTTTACTTTACTAATAACTATATGAGATTACGATAATTGTCTAATCATGCGCGAGCAAACATCAGCCTCTGGCAATTATAAGGATGTAGAATAAACTTGTGTACCCAGGTGTGTGTGTTGGGTACACTGAGCATGTGCATTTTTGTATATAAACAGACTGTAAGTCGCTGAACAGTGTGTTTGTCATTCTTCTGCAGGAAGAGATGGCTCAGGCTGACAAAATCAAACGAGGACCTTTGTGCAAACCAGATACGCTACCTTTGTACGTTTTATACATAAACCATTGTTTCTACAGTGACATAGTTTGATTCAACTCATTATACGACAGTTCATATGATGTGTTATGAAAATGTTATCTAATGAGTCAGCACCCCATGAATGATACATGATTACATGTGCTTACTTAACACAAACTTACGTACTCAATGTAAAGTTATGTAGGTCAGGTTAGGTTAGGTTTAGGAAAAGTAACATAATAATGACGTGCCTTAAAACAACTCAAAGTTTACTTGGTTTCACATGGTCCTGAACACCTGTCTCCTGGGGGAGAGTCCTGTGTAGTTATTCGATGCAACCACCACCCGACTTGCCTTCTTACATGACCTTTTGGTCTCTATACAACTTTGTTACCTATTAGTGCATTGTTCACATGATGACAGCCGAGGTGGAGGGGATGGTAGATGCTGCGACACTGAGGTAAAATGACTGTCAAGCTGCAGACCGCTGTTCGAGAACAACAAACAACAACACTGGCTGCGTTTTTAGGGAACATATTGCTTGGTTTCCAGCAGGGATTGTACCACCAAAACTGGGGGTTCGAAGCTGAAACATGATCCTTTACTTACCATAACCAAGTGTTTCTTGTGCCTAAACGTAACCACAGCTTGCTAAATAATTTTAAAAGAAAGCTAAAAAGCTTAAGCCTTTAACTAGCTCTGACTTCCTGACGCTTTTACTTTCTACTTACGCTTCAAGCTGCTGCAACTTTTTAAAAATCTTACTTGACTTTATGATTTGTAGTTTTTTTTTTAATAGTTTTTATGAATCAGTTTTTACAAGTAATTTTATATTAAGTTGCCTTGTCTGTTTTTATGTTCATCATGTTTTCATGTGAAGCACACAGTGCTTATACTGCCCTTATGATTATTACAGAAATGTAAAGTTTCAACATTTCAAATATTACATATCTGTTGTTTGCAGAAATGTACAATGCCAACATGAAAAAAAAATTCACATTTGACAAGTTTTTGGAAATCTACATCTCATTTATTTGAGAGAATGACAAAAGTAATCCCAAGTCCTCAGCAAACACCCAAAACTATGACTTCACTGTTGATTTACAAGTGTACGGCACACAGCATTCCAGCTCAGTCTAACCTATCACCTAAAAGTTACAGGTGACCAGGCCATACCTGGTCCTGACAGAAAAATGTGTCCGTTAAATGTACTGACCCAGACAAGACAAAGTTGTTTTTTTCCCCAAGGACAATGAATCATGTCAGTAACCCGAAACTAAAGTGTGTGCGCAGGTCTTTACAGATCCTGTTCTGCTTCATTTTAAAATTCCTTTCCTGTCATAAATGTTTGGCACAGTGCAGGATGGGGTTAATTAGTGTCTTTGGGCTTCAGTGTTGTTTTTGTAGTGTTTATTTTTTATTTACTTTTGTTTACATGACTACTGCTGGTTGGTGCTGAATATTATCTAGCAGCTACTGCTTTTTACTTACTAAATCAGATGTTGTCATGTTAGCTCTGTACTGACATAGCTTTGCAGATTCTGGGGGATAAACTGACTTGTGCATAAACTGAAATGCGCATCCATGCCCATTTAACTCAAGTTATGTTGGTTTTAAATGCAGATGCATCCAAACATGCGAAATTTGAATGGCACAAAATTATGATATTTAGGTATTATTATTATTATTATTATTATTATTATTATTATTATTATTATTATTATTATTATTATTATTATTATTGATCAGAACTTCTAAGTAATAAATCCTGTTTCTCCCTACAGACAAGGAAAATTTAGATTTTAGCAACTTTTTTTTTTATCTTAATAGGATTACAGATACATGGATGGATCACTGAATGGGCCTGTTGGGCAGAGTGTCAGGAGTCTCCCTGGGCCTTCACCTGTAAAGTGTCACTTGAATTGACAAGTTCAGATGTGGAAGAGTAACAAAATGACCACAACGAGACACAAGATGACTGCAAAGAGACTCACAAACACCATGAAAAGGGGTGAAACAGCTAAAAAGAGACATAAAGTTACCACAAAGAGACACAACACCACAGACAGATGCAAAACAACAACAGAAAGACTCTAAACAATTATAAAGTCTGTATATATGCTCCTATGTAGGAGATGTGGTGGGGCATTAAGCATGTCTGTGCCCAGGGGCCCATTGTCTCATAATCCACCCATGACAGTGATTTTCTCTTTATTGATGCACCTGACCGGCACCAAAAGATGTTGGATACTCTGTATACAATTGTGCTTTACATTATATTAGTGGCTGTGGAAATCTCACACACCACTGCTGCTGTGACATGTCCACCGTTGTGAGTCTGTAGACTTTTGCATCGGTTGGTTTTTATATGTAAATCTCTCCTAAGGCTGGGCCCTTTTTATCTGTGTACATACAAACCAATGCGGCCTGCACTCTCACAGTGTTCTACAGAGGTTTGGTTTAGGAGGTTGTTACAGTAGTAGGCGAACAAAGCTTTCAAATATGCTCCCTCTGCTTCCTGGAAAATGAGGAGATTGAAGAAATTGAAGTCACCTTTAAAGATGGAGAAAATAGCATGCTCGATCAATGCGATTGCTCCTATCTTTTTTTTTTTTTTTTTTTTAACTTAAATCATTTTAGACAATTGTACCTGTTTCCTGTATGTACTATGAACGTATTTGTTTGTTTGTGTGTTTTAGTATTGCACTGTAACTGAGTGTTGTGCTTCCTCACAGGTGGTGTTTAACAGTTGCATTTGTCTCCTTACTATTGTAGTCATGTTTATGCTGCCCTCTTCAGGTCACTCTGTAAAATAGATTTTTAATCTCAATGAGACTTTTACCAAGTTAAATAATATATACTATAAATATTAGCAACAGTTTGCAGCTTTGCCAGCAGATAGCCTGTCACCAACACTGTCCTACAAGTCAAAGCTATTTAATAGTCTCATAATATTAAGTTACATTAACGTCTGACAGGTTGATCATCAGTATGTTGTATGTTAAAGAACAATACAAAGTACTAGGTATGCCACTCTAAAATCATTACTAAGTTGTTAATGTGCGTCTCTGCTATAAGGTGCCAGACAACAGACAGCTGTCAGTCTGTGTGTGTTGTGTATACACTAACACATGCACTGCTGCCTGTGGAGCCTCTTTCTGGGATCCAGTGACACGATATTATCAGCTTCAGTGTTTACTAAATGCAGCAGGAACCGAGACTGGGACTGACTGATGTGTGATCTTTGTTATCAGAGAAAATATGCAAGTGTTACAACAAGGAGCAGGACGGATCTGCCATGAGGGTGATACTGTGTCAACACCTGCTTTCATATTAATGAGAAGACTTTAAATGTTTGTTTTACAGACAGAAGAGCTACACAAACTTTAAACTCTGGCGGTGTCTTACGTAATTTTAAGGATTATTAAGGGAAACTTGACTGATTACATGCACAGTGGTGGGTTTATTAGCTTTGGGGGGTGGTACCTGCCTGTGAGAGGAGTTGTATCTTGTTTCCTGTGGCTGTGGAGATGCACTCTGATGAGTCTAATAAAATAACCCTGGGATATTTTGGTTTGGGCTTAGAGAGGCCTGCTTTACAAACTGGAGCGTACATGCATTTAAAAAGCAGTGAGTGTGTAAAGTAAAGGTGCTACTGATCACATTATGGCGAATGTAGGAAACAGAATATTTGAAGCTTAACCTATAGCAGAAACTAAGTCCAGATATTTCAGGCTCTTTGAATCCATTTACACAGTTCTTTAATCTATCTCTTGTGTTTCCCGACTTTATTGAAGTGAAAAAACTTTTTAATTTAGGTTTTTATGAGTGGATGGACAGAAGAAAAGGAGGCTATAAATAAGAACTGATGGATATCCTTTGACACACCTTAAACGCACCATCTATCCTCACTCCACCCGTCTTTGACCATCATTTTATGAGTCACCGCATTCTGTGTGACAATTTAATGAATGGCAGTGTGACACACAATACATCTTGAAATCTTTTTTTAGAAACAATCCTGAATGCAGGAGTGAAAACATTGTTTTGGGTGTGTCATTTTTAGACGGAAAGATTATTTAAAGGGACAGGTCACGCCCAAATCAAAACCACATACTATCCTCTCACCTGTAGTGCTGTTTATTGACTAGATTGTGTTGGTGTTCTGCCTCACAGCAAGAGGGACTGATTTTCTCCAGGTTCTCCAGCTGCCTCCCACAGTCCAAAGACATGCAAGTTAGGCTGATTTGGGACTTTAGATTGCACACACTGAATGTGAGTGTGAATGGTTGTCTGTCTCTATGTGTCAGCCCTGTGATAGTCTGGTGACCTGTCCAGGATGCATCCCGCCTCACGCCCAATGTCAGCTGGGATAGGCTCAAGTCCCCCATGATTACAGATAATGACTGAATAATTGTGGTGTGAGTTACAGAGTGTTTGTCTGTAGAGGTGTCTGGCATCTCTTGAATTAATGCAACCAGACTGCACTCGGGTTGTGGTGCTTGAAGTACCAAAAAATTACTTTTGAAAAACTCAACAGGGATATCTCTTTCCAATAATTATGACCTGGCTACTCAAGATAATCCACAGACCTAGCTGTGAGCAGTTTCATAGAGGAACTTTTTTCTTTCTGGTGAACTACACCTGCCAACTGTATCAGCGCACAGAAGGAAGCATGCATCTACTGCTAGCTCTCTTAGCACCAAGCTAGCTAACATTACAGCTCAGCCAAGGAGGGTGCCATTAATGTTTATATCTCATGCTGTCAGGAGCATGAGCCTCTCGTCCATGAGTAGATGCACACTTCCTCCTGCGCTGTGATAGGGTTGGAGGCTGTAGTTCAGTAGAAATAAAATATTTCCAACATGTAACTGCTCACAACAAGGACTGTAGATTGTCTTGGATATCTGGGTCATGATTTCTGGAAAGATGCATCGCTGCTGAGTTTTTCAAATGTATTTTTTGGCACTTTGAGCACTACAAGCCAGGTGCCATCTAGTTCCATTATATTGGAGAGAAGGCAGACATCTCTACGGCCGATATCTCCAACACTCAGCAACTCACACCAAAACAATCTAGACTGATAAGTAGCATTACGGGTTGTAGAAAAAAAATAAGCATTTTGATTTGAAGGTGAACTGTCCCTTTAAGATTCATATTAACAGTACCTGGATTACTGATAAAATTCCCTCCTGCATTTATGCTAAATGTGAATACACACTGTAGGTGCACATAAGTACTCAGAAGCCCACATTCCTCACATTATGGCCCACTCCACAGGACTTCCACTTGACTAGACAGCACATAAAAACTGCGAACTCTCAGTGCACCATGATTTCTTTGGGGCCAATTTCACAACAAAAGCTTCAGAGGCACAAACTGTTCACTACAGTGGCGCCTTGTTTGAGATGTTAAGCCAGTTTAAACAGAAGAGGTAATGTTGTTCGACAAGATGCTGAAAGAGACCAACCTCTCAGACCGGTCGGGCAACATTTTCTGTGTATGTATGAGGCAAAGACTGAGCAGACAGGGTGGCAGAGACAGAGAAGTAGCACTGTAAAATGCAGCCTGGCTGTACGTGTGTTTGAACAGTGTCTGTAACGACTTCTGGTCACAGGACTTTAACCTTATTGCATCATAACCACTTAAAAACAGTTTTATTTTCTGCTCCTCTGCAGTAAAATCTGATCATATTAAGTTGAGTAAAGGGGCTCAGTCAGCTGTTATTAGGAAACAGTGCACATTTATTAAACAGCACTTGTATCACAGAGCAAATCAAACAATATTGATCTCATAAGGATGCTTTTTTTTCCCAACAGGTGCCCTGTTGTCTTACAAGGTTGCTCATACTTGTAAAGTGCATAAGAACACAGTATTTACATTAAAAAAAAAAAGCAAAAAAGCCAATGTACACAGAAAAAAATGCAAAAGCTTTCATAAAGACGAGAGCTATTTACAAATGGAGTTCAGCATCAGTTGCAGGATGTAAAAGACAGTCAACTTCACCTCAGTACCACTTCTTCTTCATTTCTTCTTCTATGTCTCTGCTACAACAACACAGTTTTCTCCACTTTCCTTCCATTTTCTCACAATATAATATTCATCCCGTCTTCTCTGCACTGCTTGAAGCACCTCTCATGTATCATAATGATGCTAGAATTAATCATAACCCAGCTAAGGCCATAATGAGTCTCATCTGCGGCCGCATTAAACTGCAGCCCGGCTCTGTCACTCACACATCATTAAACACTATTAAAGATGCATGCCTTCAAGTGTTACTGTCCTGATGATGAAACACTGTAATACTCAAAGAGGAACTGCTTCACTTAATGGTGATATTACAGTGATTTCATAATAATTAAGGTGTTTGATCTTTTGGTACCACTGAAATATTCCTACAATATTCCTTTATGGTGTCAGAATGATTAAAGTATATGGTGTTAGTGTGTTCTATGTTATTACTGCAGCACTTGAGGATGTTATGGCACAGTGTTACTAAAGTGGGTTAGAGTTGTAATGTTGTAAAGTCATTAAGTAATCACCATCCTCCTTTAAATTGTCCTCCCTTGTGATTTTCTGTGTGTCTCCATGGAGACAGATGTGAGACATGTGTCCCTCATAGGTCAGCATCATAGGGTCTGCCGCTGTAGGAGGTGTTGACTGACCGGGCTGCGGGGGTCTTGGCCCGGGGGAAGGACACATCATCATCCAGAGAATCCTTTGAGTACGGGACGCTGCTGGCGGCGCTCCTGGGCCGGTTCAGGCTCGGCACATCAACTCGTCTCGGAGGCTGCTTCCTGTGGCTGAACCGGGCGCCGGTGGCCTCCTCCACCCGCACCTCCCCTCTGTTCTTCCCGCCGCAGCACCGGCAGATCCCGATGAACATGACGAAGCCTGCCAGGACTTCCATGATCCCCCCGATGTAGCCCAGGATGATGCAGTAACCCACGCGCACGCTGATGAGAGGTGACACCGATGAGACCTCGGTGAGGATGTGGGTGTACCAAGCGATGGGGATGATGGTCATGACGCCCGAGAGGAAGATGAGCAGTCCGCCCAGGCCGGCCGCTGTCCAATTAGGCCTGTCTTTCCAGCAGCGGACCCCCGGGATGGCCACGGCAAGCCCGAGTAGAGTCACGATGAGAGAGGCCACCATCAAACCCTGCGCGACCTCGATGATCTGGTTGCCGAAATATGTGGTGTCCTGCAGACCGCACTCCGCTCTCGTGTTGGTGGAGGTGGCCCTGCAGATGTCCCAGATGCCTTGCTGGATGAACTCATCGCTCGGGGTGTTCGGGATGTCGTGGAGGGTCCTCCAGTTTGGGGCCACGGTGGCGGTTAGGTCCAGGACCCATCCGCAGGGAGACAAAACCATCCCGAAGATCAGGATGCCCGGTGTGCGTAAAGACAACCGGATCCACTCCTGCGCTGATCGCCTCGGCATGATTGCTGCTGCTGCTGATTTGTGTTCCCAAAACTGAGTGTAGCAATTTAGACAGGAGCAAGTGAGTTTTGACAACCTCTAACAGCTGCTCTTAAAAACAAGTCCGACTGAAACCTGGCGATGGGCGGGGCTTCAGCCTTACACCTGCTTCAGTGCCCATATCGGACAGGTGTGGCGCGCAGCGCGCAGCAGGGCTGAGAGCTGTTTCATCTCCACCTGCAGCACCAAAGACGAGGAGAGGGGAGTTTCGACGAGACTTTTATCATGCAAATGTGTGATAAGTGATAGAAAACAAGATCTAGATTTTTGTCGCGCCTGTAGCTCAACGCTTAAGTTTCAAAATAATAAAAGTTATAGTGTTTTAACTCACCAAAATGGTTTCCATGCTCCATAAACTTCTGATTTCTGCCATAAAAGACTGTAGTCCTTAAATTATTCGAGGTGGACAGTCATCTAATGTCCAAAATGATGAATTAATAACAGCTTTCCAACATATTTTTATCAATAAACAACAAAATATTTGGATTTTTCAGTTTTGTTCATCAGCACCAGGAGTAAGAAATCACAGCATACAGGCCTCAAACTGAGACACTGCACAACTCTTAATGACAACACAAATTTAAGGACCAAAACTTTTATTAAACCTTCATTAATCTAAAATATGACTTCATTTAATAATCTCTCACTGGGGCTTCAGCTCAGGAAAACATACAACAGGCCACTATATTTACCAGCTGGACCACTGTAGTGTTTTGGTGATCTTTTTTAAGTTTATCAGCAGGTATTTAATTTGAGCAAAACATGTCAGACTCAGAGACTGAGATGGCTTTAGTTTGAAAATGCCACCGTGGCAGTGTGGGAACCGCTTTTGGTAAGAATGTAGTTCTGCAGGAATCGTCTGACAACAGCTCAAATACCTTTCTTCCTCTTTGTGTTTGTCTCTCTCCTCCTCCTACGTATTTCTATCTGCATGACTGTCTCTATTTATCTCTTTGTTTATCTTGTCTTTTTTCTCCTCTCACACACATAAGGAGGTTTCCTCTCAGATCAGTCTAATATTCCCATGAGGGTGGAATCATTCACATATGCTAATAAAGTCTTTTCAGGGGGTAAAGTTCATTGGTGCATTTTAATGATGCTCAAAACCCAAACATGAGCGACAACACAGACCCTGAAAGCAGAGTGAGAGTGTGCCTCTCACAAAGCCATCAACTTTATCAGCACCACATTAAAGTAATTAAGTTTTGAAGGAAGTAAACAACGTGAGAACAGCTGATGATACGCCCAGAGACGTTGACCACTTCTCTCGTGGTGATCAACAGCTTTCCCCCCAGTGGGACAAGTTGTGTGATTAAGTGCAGTGCTTGGATTCATGGGTGTATTATGAGAAAATGGGCCCCTGGGCACAGATATGCAAAAGGCCCCACCACCTCACTTGCTCAGATTTTGTGGTAGTTTTGTCCCTTGTTGTTGATTTGCGTCTCCTTGTAGTCTTTTAGTGTCTCTTTGAGGACAAATTAGAAACATTTATATCCAGAATGTGGTGACAGAGACGTGCTTGTTTTTCTTGAGAGGCCATTATGTTTGACTAGTTGTTGTTTTATTGTGGATTTTTGTGTTTTGATTGGCTGCTGCCTCGGCCAGGTCTGTCTTGTAAAAGAGATTTTCAATCTCAGTGGCACTTCCCGGTTAAATAAAGGTTAAATGAATTAATATTTAGTCTCTTCCTGGTCTGAACATGTTAATTTGAGTGATATTTTGCAGGTGAAGGCCGAGGGGCCCAAAACTTTTAACACATCTGTGCTGGGATGTGTGTGAATAGTCAGCTAGTCAATTAAACATTGCTATTCTCCCTCGTTGGCCCAAAAAATACTAATCAGGTTAACTTAATATTAAAATTATCACTATTTAATGCACTTGTGTTCACCCAAATTAAAATGCTGTTGTAATAATCTGGCATCTTTCCTAGAGATTTATTTTTGAAGAGTATTGTTTTCAATAAATATTAATAATTCACTTTTATTTAGTGAGTTGTTGTCTTTTTTTAGGATAATGTGCAATGTTCATAATGCATGTTGTAAAATGATACACATTTTTGTGGCATTTAAAATACACTTTGGTTATTAAAAAATGTAATAATATAATGAATAATAATAAACTTTATTTATAAAGCACTTTTAAAAACAAAGTTGTGCATTACGTAGTTGATCCTGGATTTAAAACAGTGCAGAATTCAAGCAAATAAAATAAGGCAATTTTAAGAAAATACAAACAACTGAAAGTAAATTTACCATATTTACCATTATTCTTTTTTTTCTCCCTTTTTCTTTTGTTTTTTAAACCTGTAGCCCTTTGAGATCCTGTGATGAAAAAGGCACTATAAATAAAATTTATTATTATTCTTATTATTAGATAAAACACCATCACTGAAGCAGATAAGCAAAGTTGGCAACTAACTGCCCTGTAGATTGCATTGAGGTACAGCAAATAAAAAAGTTAGAGTAATACAAAATAAAAGAATACAATAACCAATGACAACACAAGATAAAAATAATCAGACAAGACATATATATAAATAAACAGTGTGCTGAAATAAATAAAAGGCTTTTTTGAACAGATAAATTTTAAGAAGTGATTTAAAAGATGTCACTGATTCAGCAAGACTCAGATCTTCAGATCAAAGAGTTTTAGAGCTGAGGGGCTGTGACTGAAAAAGCCCTGTCACCTTTAGTTTTGAGCCGGGACTGAGGAACAGCCGAAAGAGCCGTGCCTGAGGATCTAAGCAACCTGGCTCATTGGGGAGCAGCATCTCAGTAATGTAGCTGGGGGCTAAGCCCTGAAGTGCTTTAAAAGTGATCAATAAAATCTTAAAATCAAAGAGGAGAGGCTAAAACAAGCCTGATATGGTCATGATATGGTCATGATTATGTGCTTTACAATTTCAAATGGCTGTGTTTTTTACTTTTAGAGTAGTCGACTAGTCAAATTTTAAACTTCCATTTAGACATCAGGGAAATTTGTCATGAGGAGCACCCCTAACTGTGCCTACAGGGCCCATTCTATAATCCATCCATGCCTGGAGTCATCTAAACAGGCTCTCTGATAACTTTTATTTTTGAATTGATGCAATTTGAGTACACTGGCAACTGCAGCTGCTGTTTAGTTCCCAGTGCCCTCAGCACCAGATGATTCTTTGTATGTTTTGTCCTTTCAATGCATGAAGTGTACACAAGCATGTCCTCGTTGTCGCTGTTGTTATCATTCAAACTACCAAGTCACATGTTCTTGAGGGTATTGGAGATGTTTTGTTTCTGCTCTGAGAATCATCTCTCGTGCCAGATTTGATCTTTGACACACAAAGAGCCGTTGAAGGCAGAATGAGAGGTATGTCAACCAACTGGCCGGACAGAACTGTGCATGCTTATCCTCTGACACCACAGTCCTGTTTTATCACTTTAACCAGCTGAATCATTGTTGTAGCAGCTGCCACATCGTTTTACTTGAAGGAGACCTGAGTGTAAAAGCCAGAGGATCTGTGAAACATAATATATTTGCATAATTGGCTATGACTACCAGTAGCAGTGATACTGTAATGACTTACATGTGTTTTAAAATGACATGATCTGTGTGCCAAAGCCGCAAGTTAGTATAATAGTCTGTTGTAGCCTATGGACTCCATGATGGCTTCCAGTGGCTGATAAATCAATCATAAATCAATTGTACAACTCCAGTGAAATGTGGTCCCATCAGCTCTGCTAACATGTGGACTGTAATTTAGTCCCTTTTTGCATCTTCTTACATTGTTGCCTGTTGCTTTATAATCATCCTTGTTTCTGGATGTGTCTGATAATATATGGTTACTGACTGTGGAATGATTTAAGTGTCCAAACATTTCGAATGAGTTACAGTGTTTGGCTTCAAGCAGAGATGTTGGCTTTTTAGACACACCTTCATCCTGCAGTTGAGACAAAACTTGAAAAGCTCTTAAAGCTGTCTCATAAATAGTTTTCCAGGTTGGCCCAGCCTGCATTGGATGGCAATATGAGGTCAGACAGACTGTTACATTGGAGAGACTTTAAACTTTGGTTGGAATGAAAATGAAGTTGATGTCATTTTAAATGTCCAGTGATGCTGAAACTTAAAACTTGTTATTCTTTGTCAAGATGATGTTGGCATGAGACTTCTGGAAGACAACACAACTTAAACCAACAAAATGTCAACATCATCTGTCCTCAGCGCTCTGCATGAAACTGAATCTGGCATTAGATGCTGAATTTTGGTCACCTGATGTCACAACCTGAAGTCAAACAAATATTAATGTCTAACAATGTTGTTGACAGAAGGCCAGGTGGGAAGAAGCTCAACTTTTTCTTTATCTTTTACCTTCTTTTAAAATAAAGTATCTGGAAAACAGCACTCTTGATCAGTGAGTTTGTCTTTCAACATTGTTTTTATTTTGTCATAGACAGTTTTGGAAAACTAGTAATTGCCTATCTTTAATTGCATCTCTTGGGTATGCTTATGTGTATAATGTTTAACCTACAAATCATGGCTACGTTACAGCTATCATTGCTCCAGGTTGTATTTCTGAATGTCACAATGACAGAGCATGTTAAAGCATTCACGAGGTGCTATTATTTGTTCTTGGATACGAATGTGCTGGCTGTCACGGAAATAACACTGCTGCAGTGTTACAGATTCCTCATAGTTCTCATTCTTCAGGTCCTGGCTCGGCATCATTAACAATGTGTATGAGCAGAAACTGTGCACACCATGCCTGTAATCAGTATGAAGCAAAGTATAGAATTTACCTGCCTCTAGTGCTTTTAAAAAATGTATGTCCTTTTATATTGCATCAATTTTGCCTCAAGTTTTAGAACCGAATCACACATTTGATGCTCATAACATTCTTGTGACTAAAAAAATCATGTTAAAATCACTTCTTGATGATGTGTTCAAATAAGTCTTTTGCAACAAATCAGAAAGGAGGACATAACAGTCATTAGGCTTACATATTTCATGGTTTAAAGTTAATAAAGAAAGTGTAAAGTTTACATTTTACTTCACATTGCTAATGATTGAGGATGCTGAACTTGCCTTTGAGTGAAACATGAGGGTCTTGATTATACACAGGATCCATATCTGGTGTTCAACTCATAATTTCTTATGTGAAAAAAACATGTTGAATCCAGAGATCATTTTAGAAGCCTGATGAAAAAAGGCCAGTCTGTGCTGTAGCCCTAAACCTTACAACACTATCTTGCAGCATGTCTGCTGCTATCTGGTGGCCAATTAATGTAACTACTAGAATATTCTGTTGGCGAGGTGTCTTTCATGAGAGAAAAGTTATCCAGAATTCTGTCTAAAGTGTCTATTTTTGATGTGTGGCTCGGTCATTAGACACAGGGGCTTTATAGTGAAAATGTCCTTGGCTCAAAGCCCAGCTGCATGTCTGAGGTTTTCATCATTTTCTTCCTGCAGTACAGACGATGCAGCTCAGCTCAGGAGAACTACACACTGAATAATATGCTAACACAGATTGTATGTTGACAGTCAGCGAGAGATGACTTGAATGAAAATTTATAGCTGGAGTGGAGCTGAGGTGAAACAATGAAGGCAAAACCAGTGTGGCAACTAACATGGCAGAGTGTGGTAAGCTGAGTCACCTGTCAGGCAGTCAAACACGCACACATTCCTTCAGGTTTATCATGAAGTAGTTTATAAATTGAAATGTATTTATCTATTTTTGGCACATACATAGGTAACTTTGGACAATGAAAGCAAAATTAGCTGTGGATAGTTATTAAATGTTATTTCTATAACCGCACAAAGATAATAACAAAGGTCCACTTGCTGAACCTCCTGAGACCCTGCGTCCTCCTATGAGGACATCACATTTTGGGTTTACTTGACTTTATACTTCATTCTGTTCAACTTAGGCCTGTTGTCCTCATTTGTGGACACTTTTTTGTCTCATCTAGTGGCCCTGGCAGAGCTGAGGAGTCAATCAAGCTTGACTATCTACAGGAAGTAAACATCGTAACGAGGTTTCCATGGGTGAACATGTGGAAGGAAAATTTGCACAATGCACTAATCCATGTAAAAACAAGATGGTGGCCATCTCTGCCAAGACAGCCTGCAGCCGATAATGACACAACAAGTGGACAAGGTCCAACACCAGATCACATTTTATGGTTTAAACTTGTTTATTTGTGATTAATAATGTTTGCAGTTTGATAATGGCATCAAATTTGACCAGTTTTAGCAACAGTAACAAGATTAAACGCTGTTAGGAGGTACTTTGAGGACATTAGGACTTTATTGTCGGCTCATTTGAGGTCATTGGGACTTAATTATCTTTGACAGTGTTTCGTTTTTTATACTTATTGGGTCCTACTGATTCCAAATAGCTAGGAGAAATAAAAAAAATGCATACCAAACAAAAGTGCAGGTCTCAGGTTTTTGCACATATGATTACACTGTGCACAAGTTTAGTGCTATATATTGTCTGTGCACTGTTGTACAATTTGTCTGTAATATCTTGTGTAATGTATGGTGTGTATTCTTACATCCTGTGTTGATGAGTGTTGGTTGTATTGCTTGTGGGACTGGTGCAGCTCCTGTATTACCAAAATGCTCCACTAGATGACAATGTTGTGATCAGCCAGGCCCGCTGACATCACCCAACTCCATCACTACATCACACTGGGCTAAAATAACACCTTACGTATAATATGAGTCATCCTCATTCTCAGTTCCTCATCCACATTAGACATTTTTAGTGGATTTTGTAAAGCTGTCGATCTGTATGTGACGCAAAAGCCTAAAAATAAAAAGTGATTTTCACTCAACAAAGTTAAAAAAAAAAAAAAAAAAAAACTAAATTCACAGCCAATTATGTGTCCTAAATAAAACTAATAGTTAAGGTATTGATTTTGTAAAGAATAAAATTAAAAAACTAAATACATTAAGATGAAACAAAACTAAAAAGCAAACAAAATAAAATAAAACAAATTAAATTAAGAAAAAAAAAAACTAAACAGCATCCCCAAAGAAAATGTAAACTCAAATCACACACATAAAATAGGAGCATTTTGTTTTGCTAATTTGTTTCATTTATTATATTAAAATTAAAATAAACATGCAAACTACCCTCACGTTTACCTACCTCCCAAATAAATTTCTTCCCAAAATAATTATTAAAAAAACATATTTTGTAATACAAACTTTTCACAGAGACAAATAAAATAATTCAGGATAGGCTTAACAATTGTTTAAACTGGCAAGAAACCACATTTTTACAAGGTATTTAGTTTGTAATCCTGAGGAAATATGCTGTCATAATGCTCTGGTATAATCCCAGTAAAGCTTTATTAAACATTTTGGGGAAATTCAGCCCAGTAATCCCAGTAAACCCAGGCGGAAGTTTGACATTCCTGGGCAGGAAATTGTCAGCAGTGTTATTGTTGCTAGTGGGGACTGTTGTGTTGTGAAAATGGCGACGCCTCGTCGCTCCTCTCAGCAGCAGCAGCCCAACTCCCTGCTGTCCTCCCCGCCCCGCGGCTCCTCTCTGCCCGCCACCCCGCCCGGCTCTCCGCCGGCACCCACCGACGATGCCGCCCCGCTTTCCCGCGGAGCCGCGATGGACAGCGCGGCTGACGGTGAGGCAGCCCCTGCCTCTCCCAGCAGCACCTCCCCAGCTCTGGCCCTCACCGCCAGCAGCAGCAGCAGCAGCAGCAGCACTAGCAGCAGCGCTAGCTCCCCGACCACCACCGAGGGCAGCGGGACCAGCCCCGGCTCTACGCCCGACTCGGGCAGCGGTGACGCGGGCAGCAGCAGTGGCAGCAGCGGCGGTGGTGGTGGTGGTTCAAATGGGGCGTTCAGGGAGCTGTTTGAAGCCTGTCGAAACGGGGATGTTTCCAGGGTGAAGAAGCTGGTGGATGCGGTCAATGTGAACGCCAAAGACATGGCAGGGCGCAAGTCGACACCCCTGCATTTCGCTGCAGGTAACGGAAACAAACAATAACAAACAACAATAATAAACAACAATAACCGTTACAAGTCCTTTCAGACTGTTTGTGCAGCTGCAAGGGTGCGTTCAAGTTGTGGGAGTGACCCTAAGGTAGCATATAAACATCAGCTGACATTAGCCATTAGCAATATGTTAAACCACAATGTTACTGGATGGTAACAATCAAAAGTAATAATAACAGAAAATATATGAAACAAAGAACATTTAATGTAACAAAAAACTTACTCTGTTGTTTCACAGGACCATTTACCATATGTTTGAGTATTTCAAGCAATTTATGCTGCTAAATCAAAACCCCACATCTCTTTTTCTGAATTTTCTAAGACTAAATTCTTCATAAAACTTGGCACCAGAATACAACAATAATGAAATCATGTAAAGGATGGAAAGAAAACAACACAGAGTAGCTTTATAAAGCTTTCAGGATATAGTCCAGTAATCATTTTAGAGCAGACCTGCTGTTTGTGTTTCTACTTGTATGACTTCCAGCAGTGAAGAAGATGCATCTTTTGTATTGCCGCCTCAGTCACAACATAATCCCAAATGATAAAGGACAGGCAACAGCTCAGTATGTGAGGGCAGAGCAGTTCCACAGTTTGAGTTACTGGTGCGGTTGTAAATGTAATTTTGTTCCTTTTAATAATAATAATAATAATAATACATTTTGTTTATGCAGTGCTTCTCAAAATGAAATTGCAAAGTGCTTTACAAACATAAAAAGTAATAGACAATGATAAAAAGAGACAGTTAAAATGTAATACAACATGAAATAAAAGGAAGCTGCATATGAAAAAGTAAAAGGAAACAAACTAAAACAGACAATAAAAACATTACGAGACTGTCTTTGTACATAAATATTTTTTAAGAACTGACTTACAGAGTACTCTCTCACTTAGCACCAGCAGATGGAAAAATGTTTTTTGTTGAATTGTAGAAATTATGCAAAGGTTTGTGCGACATTTGGGTAGAAACATACCTAAAAATGTCCCAAAATCAGGGAAGGGCTGACATTTCAGTTTGTGAGTCAGCCTCTGCAGCTGCACAGTAATTTGACAAGCGCTTCGCAGGTACGTGGTTATGACACAGCACTGACAAATCCCTATATAAGTATGTCACTAGTGAGAAGAGAGTTGTCTTGTATTAACGAAGTACAAAATCATTTACTCTTCAAAGTAAAATACTGTACAGCCGCCCAGGCAAGATGCTCAAGCAATGCTCAGGATATGTCCAAAAAACTGACCCATATATTCAGTGAGATCATCATGGTGTGTATCGACAGTTGACAGTCTGCGGCAGGTAAACATTATCATTAAGCCTTTTAGTTGGCCAGTGAAATTGCTGAGATAGCTTCAGACATGCCTGCAACAAAACAACCAAGGTGGTTTAAACTCAGACTTCTCTATAGATACAATCTAACAAATTTTATTTTATTTTCAGTAACTGCTTATGCTGTTAGGGGTCACGGGGGGGGCTGGAGCCTATCCCAGCTGACATTGGGCAAGAGGCAGGGTACACCCTAAACAAGTCACCAGACTATCACAGGGCTGACACATAGAGACAGACAACCATTCACACTCACAATTTAGAGTCACCAACCTGCATGTCTTTGGACTGTGGGAGGAAGCCTGAGTACCCGGAGAAAACCCACGCTGACATGGGGAGAACATGCAAACTCTGCACAGCAGGACAAATAGCAAATGTCATATTTAAATATTGCCTTTGGTTTAACCCAAGTCTATATTTAATTTTTGCCACAAGCAAGAAATAGAGAAGACTGAATCATCTCAACAATAGATTTGATTTTGTTTTATCGTTTTAATCTTCACTAAACTTGATCATGTTCCACGCCGAAAAGTCCTCATCTTCCCTTCAGCTCTTCAGCTCCAGACTTGACTTTTTCCCATTTTTTCATAAGTGCAGACAGAAAATAAGATAAAAGAAAAAAACTTGCACATCTGTTTTATATCTCGGGCCTTCCAAAGCGTCAGCAGCTTGAACAATGAACAGATTCTCCCAAGCCCTGCGGCTCATTTGTTTGTAGTGAAGACATAACAAGCTCCACTTGTATGGCACAAACAGCTGCCATGTGTGCTTTACAAAACAAATAAACAAAATATAAAAAGGAAAAAGCCCAACAGACAATTTAAAGTTAAATATTAATTATTAGCATGGAACTGGAACCAAATTGAAAACAGATACAGCGGTCTGTTGTTTCAGCTGTGGTGCTCCTTAATTTATCAGCCACTTTCAATTACATAAATTACTGATTTAGTTTTAGGACATCTGGAAATCGCTCAACTCTCTAAAACTCTTAAAGTTGTAGGTTTGATTAATCCTGCACAAAAAGTTAAGTGCAAGAAATCACAGTTTAAATGTTGTAACACTAATCTTCCTGTTGCTACTTCCCTCTTTGTCTCCCTCGCTCCACTCTCAACTCTCTGATCTGTTCTCAGGTTTCGGGCGAAAAGATGTGGTGGACCACCTGCTTCAGACAGGCGCTAACGTGCATGCACGGGATGATGGGGGTCTGATCCCGCTACACAATGCCTGCTCATTTGGTCACTCTGAGGTGAGACTTTACACAGCAACCCTTTAGTGTACTAGGATTTTTAGGGTTGGACCCAGAAGGGCTGAAACCTTATTGTTTTTTTGCTAGTTTATATTTTTCCTCAGAAATGCTTTTGTTATTTCCTGTGAGATGGTACGTTGTAAACACATGAAATTTTTACCAATGATTGGAAGTTGTCTGCAAAAGTTTCCCAAGAAATATGACTCCAGTGGGCCTAATAGGGGCACTTCAATTAAAGTTCAACTTTGAAATGTCATAACTTGTTTGATTTACACAGAACTTGGAAAAGACATCTATTAACACTCTTGAAATTTGCCTCAAGAGCATAAACATTCTAAATTGTTCTCTTTGTTTTTCCTGTTGGAACATTTTACCATGTATGTGAATGACATCAGCTGACAGGAAGTAAACATGGACCCATGCCGCTGTCTATAGTTAGTATGACTAGATTTTTTGCTATTTTAAAATTTTGGAAAAAACACATTCTTTACATCTCCTCCTAAATGGTAGGTCCGATTTGTACCAAATTTGCTGTGGATCAATGGACCAGACTTATCAATAGTTATGAAAAGCTTGTCATCATCTCGTTGTGTTTTAAAGATATGAACTTTACCTAGACCAATGAACTTTAAAGGTGGTGTGCTTTAACACGTCAATAGAAGTAACTCCATAAAAGTTGGGCCAATCATCACAAAGCTTGCAGGATATGTCCACAGAAGTACGTCAAACATACCCTGTGTGTTCCAATACCCAAACAGCCATACAATATAGTATGCCAGAAAAAGGTTTAGCATATCCCAATACATAGTATGTCAAATGCAGTTTGCCAAAAATACCAGGATGTTCTACTACATCAGGTCAGATTTTGCAGTGTGCAAGCCAGCATGCTTTTCTGTCTATTCTGACCAACAGTCCTCTGCGCAGCGGACAATTCGTAACGTCGTCTGAGCGGCAGAGAGATGACAGCTGTTTGACAGCTAATTGACAGCTGTCAGAAGCTGCAATGAGGGATGACGGTGCATTTAAGTCACTGATGATCAGTCTGATAGTAGTAATAAGAATGTTGATTATTTAAATGAACAAAAAAAATCATAAATATTCCAAACAACAATGGGACATAACTATAAACATAACAATGACAGAGAACTGTGGGTGTAATTTTACTGTCGCAAATATAATAAAATATAATATAAAAGTAAAAGACAAAGTATGGGATCTGGAATGCACCCACCCTGAAAGTTTCATTGAAATTGACCACTATGGGGTGCTACGAATGCAAAATAAATGGGCGTGGCAGATCACAAATCAGACTATAAATCAAAATCGTTTGTCCGATCATTACAAAACTTTCAGAATATGTTTTATAGTAATATTTAGCCATGTGTGTAAAGGAGGAGGCCCCACCAGTTTCAGACAAACCATGGGCCTACATGGTATAAATTTGGCCATGGTAAACTAACTTTCAGTCTTCTTGCCATTTTTGCCGATTTGCTTTGGTCCCATCTGCTTAGACTTAAGAAACCAATACTCCACTCTGACTGGGGACATCACAGGGTATCATAACACTGAGTTTATTTATTTTAACCATAGTATTTTTTCCTTGTTGACCTCAAAACCTTGATTCTATCTGTGAAAATGCACTGCTGTTTTACTGCTCAGACCACATTGGTCTGAATCAGCCAAATCAGCCACCAGGTCTTGATCAAGACGATCTGACAAAAATGTGTTCTCACAAAATAGAGGATGGAACATTTTTTTATCTGTAAAGTTAGTCTCAGTTCTTTGCTGTTTTCAAAAAGCATTTTATAAGTATCTTGAACTTTCCTACACTATTATCATACTAGTGCAGTTGTATGATATCTTGTATGGGCAAGCAAACATGCTGAAGATAATCCACGTGAGTGCAGTATAAGGGAGTGTGAGTGCCCAACAGGGTGACACAAAGGTGAAAAATGGGTGCCACATTTCCAATATCCTGCTTGGAACAAAGTACAACAGTTAATACTTTAGCAGAATGTAAATGATAGCCGGTGATAAAAAGAGGGTAAGGGAGTTTTGTGCACAAGAATTGGCGCGGCGGTAAAACCCAGAATAGATGGAGGAGTAAACTGCAATCATCGTTTTTATGAGAGCAAAAGATCATTCTGTCCAAACATGCAAATCCACTCTGTTTGCCTGTAAACTATAATGTGCACAGTCAGCCTTAAAGATGACATTGAGAAAACCTGAACGTTCACTGTCATCGCGTCTTTGATGTTCTGGTCACGCCAACGCATAATGATGATGTTTTGGAATATCTGTGACAGATGTGCATGTGCTAATGCTTTTTGTCATCCCGGCCATTAACCAAAGGGATCAATCTCGTCTTTACAGTTTGGATTGTTTTAGAGGCTTTTAGAGCTTTCTTGGAGAGCACTTTGCAGCCTTGTCAGAAGTGCCGTGCTAATGCAACTGTGTGATCACAGTGATGATTAGCTGTGGTGATGAGAGTAAACACTGTCCAGACTGAAAGCAATCACTACACGGTTACACCTCTGAAAATGGTCGTTTGCCTTGGTTTGATGTTATTTTAGTTAAAGTGTGATTTTGTAGTGGGTGGGTGGCAGTAACTGGCTCTCTGATTGCGGAATAGCCAGAAAATGGAGGATTAAACCCTTCAAGTTAGGAACAAGTTGCTGCCTGAAGTAAATGAGTATCTGAGCATCTTTTAACATGAGAGATTGAAGGGCGCATTAATGTGGCATCAACACAGGCATTGTGCCGCACTGTTGTTGTTAGCACACGGCATTGAACCTCAATACTTACTGAGTACAGACTGAAATTTGTCTAAAGCAAGTATATGACCTGAGTCTTCCTCTATAATCTCATTTGAATTGTATTCCTTATATTTTAGATATTGAATTATATTTAAACTTTGAATGCTTAAATTTAGCCTGTTATTAATATTTACCATGTGCCTACACACTTTATACTCTAGGGCTTTTTATTGGGAAGTATCAAGTGATACTGTATGTATCATGATACAGGGTTTATGATTCAAGATATTATGATCTATTGCAAAGTGTCAATGCTAGCAATGCGCCCTTTATGATTCCTCCTGTTTCACAGACCTGTGTTCTTTGTGTTAAACTGTTAATTGAAAATTAATAGTGCTTTTGAGAATTGAAAAAGTATCACAAAACATAATATTACCATACTCAAGTGTATTAATATTTGCTTACACCCCTTGTACACACAGGCTAATGTGTCCTCAGGTTGCTCCCTTGTCAAGTGATATTTTATTTGGACCTTGCATATTCTGCATATCACTGCATTTTTCTGTTTGTTGCCATTTCTGATATTGTAATGTAAGAACAGGGGTAGGCAACCTGTGGCTTGCTGCTCTTTCATCCCTCTCCATTGGCTCTCCGTGGCTTTGACAAAAAGAATATGTCAATGAATAACATTTTTTTTTAACATTTTAATTTTCATTTAGCATCGTTGTAAACCTTGAGAAGTTCTTAACATTCTCCAACACACCAGATAAATAAATGTTAACATTTTATCAACTAAAATGTGCGTCATACATCTTTGATCTCGCACCTTTTCCTCTGAGTTCTGCCAAACCTCACTAGCAGTAGCTAGTCTTGGGTCTCCATAGCTAAGCTAGCTATAAATTTCAAATCCAAAAAAGGAAATTCTTGGAGTAAAATAGAGTATTTAATAGGGTGTGGACAGGTTTGTTTGCTTTTACCGCCAAGGCTGCATATGTGGCCCTGCACAGTAGCCACCTTGTGGTAAAACATATTAATGAATGGGTATTTAGAACCATTAATAACATTGATAGGCTAATTTAGACTACATAGGCTGTGGAACCTTCTTATAGAACTCAAAGATGATTTGCGGCACCAGACGGATTTTTAAAAATATATATATTTTGGTCAAAAATGGCCCTTTTGGTAGTAAAGGTTGCCAACCCCAGTGTTACATGTTAACATTAGCACATTTAGTGTGAGATTGTGATTCAGAAAACTTCATTGTTCGTCAGACTTGACAAAAACATTTAATTTTCACATACTGGTAGGCCAAGGCAAGAACAAAGAGATTCACTTATGTTAGCTAACAGATTCATTTAAAGAAACCTACATTCAAATAAAAATTTCAGCATTTGCTTAGCATTGATTTATTTGCTGTTAGATTCATATTCAGCTCCTGAAATTTGTTGCAGCAGCCATAGCAAAAGCAAAAAGTTGGCATGTTTAGTCTGATTCGTATTTTTGATAAATTACACTGTGATGAGAACTGTAGCTTTTGGAACGTAACACTGATGTGTGGAAAATATTCTGTTACATACAAAAAAAGTTTTGTATAAGAAAGGGTTTTCCTCGATCCAAAGTTACAACAGTTACATATTGTCTCGTCACATGATCAAACAGAGACTCAACACTGGACAACATTAACATATAAATTACCCAGCAGCCATCATTGCATCTGTATTTGACAAAAAATATTGAAAAAAATAAGAAATTAATAATTTGATTTAATCCTTTTACAGTTCATTATGTAGAATAAGCATGCTGCTATTTTACACAAAAAACATGATACATATAAGTTAACCTTTTCTCAGGGCATATATAACAAATGGCACCTTTTTGAATTCAGTGAGACTTCTTCTTAGAACATAGGCATATTTCTAAAGTAGCAGTCACTCATAAGAGCCTATTCTCCACCCAACACATTGATGGAGGGCCCGCTCTCTCTATGGCCCCCCCACCTCACAGGCCCCAGTGCAGCTGCACTGCCTATACTGTCTATATTTACGCCCCTGATTTCATTTTTGCGTACAAAACTGTATCTGCACCAGTATTGCAAAAGTGTGAATGATACTCAGCTGTAGATGTGGTGGAAAGCAGCATAGATCTATCGTCCAGGTTAACCAGCATTACTGGGCTGTCAGTACAAAGTCAGTGTGAGTTACATTCAAGACTTATGGGCTTGAGTAGGGTAAAAAAAACAGTAATGGGAATAAAACACCTGGGCTTTGATGTTTTTTGCCAAAAAAAAGAGTAAATGCAGATGTTCTGTGTGTTACTTTCAGGTGGTGTCCTTGTTGCTGTGTCAGGGGGCCGACCCTAATGCTCGAGACAACTGGAACTACACGCCACTACACGAAGCCGCCATCAAGGGCAAAATAGACGTCTGTATAGGTAAGCACACAAAAGCACACACTGCAGAGACTAAGCAAACATCAGTGTGTATGAACTGATTTGCAAGATATCTGACTGCACAGTGAGCGTCAGTGTGTTTACAATGAATTATCTGGTGGCGTTTGAAGTTTTTTTTTCCTCAGCGTCTGTTGACCAAGTGAGACTGAATTGGATGTGTGAGCAGGAACAGAAACAGAAAACAGTCAGCAGTGTTACTGGTTACCACAATGGTTCCTGGAGTTGCATCATTCCTTTGGGTGCAGTCAAAGTCAATGGTTGTAGTGTCACATTGCTAAGTGTGTTTCATTATTTGTGGCGGTGGTGCTGTTGTGAATTTATAGATATTAAATTCTCTATTGGTTTTGAAGGCAAGTGTTTGTATACCTTTTTGTTTTAAATGTCTCCTCCTCCTCCTCCTCCTCCAAAGTCTCAACCTGGAGTTCTGTATAATCACAGTAATTTTAGAAACTATAATAAACCACCGGCCGACTGTACGCTATTATTTTCCATTAAGCATAAAGCACCAAATATGCTGTAAATTGCAATTACTGTGTTAGTGCTTATTCTTAAGCCCACACAGGGGACAAACAGCATTGATTTCTTGGTCTTACAATATATGAGCTCCCACCGACGTAGTTTTTTTTTCATTTTAAAAGTGGAACAACACCACGGGCTCAGTGCAGAAAGGACATTAGCAGCAGCAGTCCCTCTTTAAAGGTGAATTGGAAAATAGAAAGGCTGTATTACCGATCCCTGAGGAAAATCTGAAGTAGACAAGATGCGCCCCAGCATGAAAACCGTCTGAGCAGTAAGTCGTAGGATAATCTTTATGATCTTAATGGAAAAGCATTGCTCAGTGCGAGTAGCAATAACAAATGACTGCAATGATAGCCGGCGTCACCTTGCTGCCGGCATCAGTCTGGAGTGCTGAGAGCAACCTGGAAGAAAAGTTGCTCCGGTCCTTTTTATGTCTACAATAAGCTGCTGAGAAATGGCTGGGCCCTGAATGGCTGTATAGCAGCAGCAGAGGGCTTTGTAGAGCTCTGATGATCACAGAGCACAAACTGTTGTCAGACCTCAGACCAGGTATTGATGTATAAATAATTATGAATGACATTGAAACTGAGGTAAAAGAACTTCGTCTCTGTCGTCTGCGTATGCGTAGTGTGTATACACCGACTGTTTGCTGTTGGTTTTTGACACAGCAGAAACTTGACTTTGAACACGACAGTACAAAAACACAGAATACAAAGAAAGGACATAATTGAGTATTCGCCATGTTGTGATTCACGATGCCTGCTCCAGCAGCATGACTGCTATGCGCAAAGCTGAATATCTCAGTTTGGTTTGTTTTTAGCTCCACACCAGCTGGGCCTTAAAGCTATGGTTGGTAACTGTTATCAAAAATAACTTTTTGTCATACTTGCTGTCACTATAGACGTGCAGCTCTAAATGAGACAGATAATTAGTGGGAAAAAAAATCATATTTCTTTACCTACTGTATTGACTTGAAGCGCTTCAAATGGTGTTGCGGTATTGAGGAGTCTCTAAAGCAGCTCAGTCATGCCAATCACTGCTCATCAACTGCGGTCAAACTGTCAAACGAGGCAGTGCTGATCAAATATGAATCAAGATTATGTTACTGCGTTGTCTATTTCTCACCTCAGATGTTTTCAGAAACATATTTTAGTATTCAGCTGTAAAATGAGCAAGTGTGTGACCAGAGGCTGTAACTACGAAGCAGGATTTCGAGTTAACGAGGTAACTTCAAGGTTAAACCTGGGTTTTCAGTACTGTGAAGCTGGTTCTCTTTTTACTGGGATAAATCACCGTGGCAGCTGATGCTGAACCGCTAACATGCTCCAAAGCAGTTAACCTCAGAGTATGGGATCACAGCCTGTCAACACCCCGACCTCTGACCAATCAGATCACTTAAGAAAAAAGTATCTACGGATGAAACTCCGGAGTCTTAGGTAAAAGGGAGTAGCCTATATGCTGTAAGGTTGGTAAGTTGAACTGGCTTCGTAGTACAGGCCTCTGGCTGCCATGTTGAGAACAGTCAAGCCAAAACAAAACACTGTCCACCAGCCGGAGCAAATGTTCTCATTTTACAGCTAAACAGTTCACTAAAATATGATTCTGAAAACATTTAAGATTGAAAATGGGCAATAACAGAATCTTGATTCCTATTAGATTAGGGCTGCCTAGTTTGACAGTTTGACCGCAGTTCAGGAGCAGTCATTGACATGATTATTATACAGGCAGACACTCCTCAGCTGTGATTGGTTGTTTTCATTCAGCTACTGTAGATTTTAACAAATGCTGTTAGAAGCAGTGAGAAGAGGAGGACGGACATGATTTTTTCCCCGAGATTCTTTGTGTCATGTGCTTCTTTTAGAATATAGTGACAGTTTTAGCAAATAGGACAAAAAGTTATTTTCATAAAAGTTACAACTGTAGCTTTAATGGGCAAATATTACTCATACAAAATATTTGTTCTTAAGCTGCACATTCACCAGCTCTCTCATACTAATTAGGGGCTGCTTGATCAGACATGCCACATCCTGGTCGAGGGTCAGTTTGGGCTTGTAGGGAGAACTGAGCAACAAGAGCATCATTGCAAAACAGAATGCAGCACAGTAATTGTTTTATCTTGATTTTCTTGTTTCCATGATCGTTGGAAACTAAAATTGTAGTTGAAAATGAAATTTGATTAATTGCCTAGACCTACTTAGAATTTACTCTAAGGTACAAACACAATTTGTGAGCTGTTCAGACCTCTCTGCACAGGGGAGAAATGAATTGTTTGACTCAAGAAATTTATCTAAATTAATTTGATTTGGTGAGATAAGATGCCTAGTAGAAAAAGATATCCGTGCCCTTACATCTGTACAGTGTTTCTCAAGAGATAAGATGACAAATTCAACCAAAATGAAAATATTTTTTCTGTTTTCTTAGATTTTATGATGTCATTGACACATGGTCAAAGCATATTATACAGTTCACTTGGTGCAAGGCAGTCACGGCTGCCTCAGAGTCTTTATGAAAGTTGCTGCCCAGGGTTATCCTCTGCTATAACAGCTGACAGCGTAACAACAATTTCGTCCATCTCCATGACTGTCTCATCACCTTGACAGCCTCCCATCTAAGTCATGAACCGCTTTGCTTTCTCAAGATTGTGTTTTAATGGCACTTCTCTAATGGCATGTCGTTTGCCACTGTATGAATATTTTCTAATTGTTTCGGGTCCTCTTCTGACGCTGTTGAATTTGTCACGTACCAGGCTGATGATTTCAGACAGCAGGGCTTGAAGCTCTGCAGTGTTAAGCTCTTCTTCTTACTCATTTACATGAGTAAAACTTGCCCACAGATGGAGGGGAATAGGCAGACTTGTATAGCTATTAAGGGGTGTTGATGATTATCGTTATGATCAAATCTCACAAACATGCACCCTCTCATGTGAAGGTGGTTTTCATCAGGCTAAAGAGAGATGAGATTGTGCAGTTAAGAAAGTTTGGTGGATCTGGTAAGAGGGATTTAAAATGATCTTGCATTAGGCCCGTCATCTTGGAGTTACAATCAGCAGGCTTTGGAGGGAGGAAGTTATACAGAGGATGCTGTGGTCGCTGCCACTGCTTAACGAAACACTCCACAAACTGTTCAGAGGCCACACTTAGCTGTGCTATACCACGTTAGGATGACATTCTCAAGCTCATGTCATTGAAGGACACAGACAACTCAAACTCTTGTCATACACCGCTCTGATAAGCCCTGCAGTAAGCATGACTGAGTGCCGTCATGCCGGAGCGCTCCCACCTCCTTGAAATACAGTCGGACACATTTTGGAAAGCAAGAGGATAATAAATACGATACTTACTACCAGTTCAGAAAGCAAATATTTCAGGTCACATTTCCAATTTGGGAGATAATTTGAAAAGCTGGCACCTTCTGCTCCCACTCGAAAGCAGCACATTTGGCTCCCCTCTGGCACAAAGGAAAACTACTTCTATCATTATGTGAGCATCCTTGACTGCAGTGGCAGGGGGACATTTTCTGCTTTACCGCAGGACAGTAAGAAAATTGACTTAACATAAAAGAGACTAAATATCCCCCTTGATATTTTGTGTATTTCACTTTTGTGCGTCTGATTTTCATAGTTAACTGAAATGACCTGAAACCACTTGAAGTAGGAAACGTCTTATGGCATACTGTGGAAAATGGGCTGTAACAGTGATGAGTAAATGTGATTTGTAGGGAAATATTACTGTTAAAAAACAAGCAGTATGAAAGGTTTCTGTCCCCCCAAGTTTGTTGGCTCTGGTGTTAACCAGAGAAAGAAATCTGACTGACTGTTGTATTCTTGTGTTTGGTTTGCTGTCCTCACTGCAGTTACAAGCAAACCAAGGCATGTAAACAAAAATCACATGAACTCTAGCGGCTTGTTATTGGACAGAGTTTTGGTAGCCTGTCATCCTGCCAGGTTAGAGATTTGGCAGAGGAATGAGTGTCAAATCAAGTCTGATTTGGCTGTATCTTCAGCTCAGCACGATGGACGCTCTATCCTCTTTCCCTGGTGTTCAGACAACTTGTGTAAGAAATTAATCTCTCATTACCAGACCTGCATCTCTTTGAGCTCAAGGTCTAGAGAAAATCTCATCAACAAACTTGGGATAAGGAGATCGTGGAAATCCTACAGCAGCCATACGATTGGCTCTGAGTTTAATAACCCACCGCCTCCATAAATGTCAGTTCAGTACACGGTTTAACTGTGTCCTCAGTTCTCCGCTGTGGCATTTCACTGGTTAGTGATAATAATCATAGGCCACTTTGAGACTCCACCTTTTCCTGAATGACATTTGTTTTTTAAATTTCTCCAGATGTCAGTAAGATAAAATTGGATTTTTTCCCCTTTATCTTACCATTTTTTTTAAGTAAATGTTGATTGCACAATGTATTGGCTATAGAATAATGAAACCATCTGCATTTAGATTGCTTCCCTATAAGCCTCGCTTTCAGTGTGCCATCCTGTCTGCTACTGGGTACCATCTCCTGGGAAAATGAAGGCTTGATTTTCAGAACAAAGTAAGTGCGTCAACCATTGTGCAACCAAAACAGGAGCTATCACTAGCTTTCCCTGTAACAAAGAGTGTTTTGTTGGGTTGCCTCTGAGCGAAATGCTCTGAGTGAAGCTCCCTCTGGTAAGCAGTTATACACTGTATATACTATTCTGTTACCATCAACCTATAACCCACAGCTACAGTATCAATGCAAGCTCTTTGGAGCTATTATCCCCAGCAGCAGAAATGATGGTGGAACAACCAAAGTAACTGTGGAAACTATACCTGGCAAAAGAAAAAGACCCCTGTTGCTTGGCTGTGAGGAAAACGGAAAGCAATCCGATTGTCTTCTTAACAGCAGCGCCAATAATAATATCACAAAGAAATGTTAGAGGGGTAAAAGATGAAAAGGTGTTTCCACTTTAATGATATGTTAATGCAGGTGTCAATGTTGTTTGGTCTTTCTAAAGCAGTTCCTAATCACTGGCGAGCTCCCCCCCCACATCTGGCTCCGGTGTCCCCATACCTGGCAAGGTCCGTTTCATCAAGGTCTTCTTGAATCGCTCTGAGTCTGGCCCCTCCCCTGGGATCACTTTGCCTTTGGGGACCCTACCAGGGGCTATTAGCCCTGGAAAACACAGCTCCCAGGGTCACAGGGACACGCAAACCACTCCACCACCAAGGTGGCAATTCTCAGAGGAGTGTTTTTGACAAGTGTTGTATTAATAGACTATCCGTCTCCTTGTGACCTCAAACTCCTGCTTTATGAGTTTATTTAACTCATCATTATGTATGTTATCAAGTTAACTTGCCAAGACGTCTGTTGCGTGGCAGGTTGCATTCATTAAGTTGTGATAAGACACTAACAGTTATTTAAATTAATGGCTAAGCTCTAGGAGTTGGCAGATTGAAGATGTCATCGTCCATCACAGATGGCCGTCACTTGTCCACTACTGAGCTTGACATTGTGATTTAAAAGGCCTCGCACCCCCGTCCACACCATCACGTGGGCGTGGGTTTGAAGTGGCACTAATGGCATTCATGCATGCTTTAAAAGTAATAATTCTGATTTAACGATCAGATCAACTCAACTATAGGCTGCCAGATGGGCCAAGTTTGTTGCGGCCATCCTGAAGATTTGCCACAGTCACAGATCGGTGTCTGCTCTCTCGGTCCGACTGCTGTTTTTTTAATTCGCTGGTAGAGTTACATAAATAATACACAGGTTCTGGTGAGTGGGTCAAAAAGTGACAAAGCAGCGTTCTGAGTAAGTTATTTATGCTTTGACCTACAGAAACATAGATGCAATAGTCCACCTTACATCCTCTTTTCCCCTCTCTCTGTCTCTGTCTCTCAAACTCACACATACTCTCTCTCTCAAACACACACACACACACACCTTGGAGAGCACCACAGTGCTCAGTCCTAATTGTCTCTGTCCTTGTCTCAGTCCTCAGTCCTGACAGTTGATCTACTGCAATGCATAAACTTGGCAGTTTGCGGGTGGGGTCCAGTTCAGCTGGTTTATGAACTCGTATTTTGAGTCGTTGATAATATTTCCATTGTTCAACTTATAGTCTCAGCACTACACCCTGTCTGTCTCAGATGTTTCCTGCATTTATTTGTAGACTAATGCTCTGCAGCTCTACATTCTCAGTTCTTACTGTTCAGTTCCTACTAACAGTGACAGCACAGGAAAAGGAGTTCCTTATCTTTCTTATGAAGGGTGGAGGTTTGACTTTTGCCTAAATAAGTGCCCGCAGCTCTTTGCCCAAATGTTCGCTTGTGCAAATTTGGCACAAAGCCACTACAAATGTGTAAATGTAAATTTAGACCAACTAAAAGCTATATTCACTGAAAGGCTTTTACACTGAAGCAGCTGCAGGAATAATCTTGCACCTGCCCGCTATTTCGCTGTTGTTGAATGCTGCTTGAATTCTTCAGCAGCACTCCTTCTCAAAAATTTCATCACACTTACACGTAATGACTTTTCAAGCAATTTCACCATTGCTGACAAGTTTCCAATGTTGTAATGAAATCATAGATCAGAGTTTTAATTAAGTTGACGCGCGCTCCCGTGATCTTGATCACTATTAAGGTAGTCATGATACTTAGTTCAATCTGAATGAAGTCAGTCTTTTTCTTGTCTTGACATTCCAATAAATCAAACATGTTTAATAGTATCCTAAGTTTTTAGTCTTGGCTCATGCAAATACTAAAATTGAATGATGTGAAGATTATCAGCAACCAAAACCTGTGCTCCCTCCAGCATCAGACAGGAAGCAGCAAACTGACTTTGGGGAGGTGCAAGAACGTGAACAAGTCTCGGTTCCCTTGGACTGTGGAAAAGGTGGAGAAACTGGTGAAGTTCTGTAGTGAACAACAGTCCGTGGTTAAATCGCCATGTGTCTGATCCAACAGCCAGCAGTTATTTTGGTGAGAAATTGGTGAGAAAACCCAGATGGCAGTGGCCCCCCAGCAGGAAAATGCACCATGCTACACCGCAGAACCTGCTCAGGAATAGTCAGAGGAATGTGACAAAAAGCTAAAGGCATCGACATTCCCCAGATCCAAATCTGATCGAGGATCCATGGGATGTGCTGGTACCCCAGCGATACCCCTAGTCCACTGTGGGGCTTCCCTGGGTCAGACTTATCTCCGACATGTTAAGGCATGGACACATGACCTCTGGAAGGTGTCCTGTGGCGTCTGGCACCAGGATGCTGGCTTCGGATCATTTGAGACCTGTCAGTTCTGAGGTGGGGGACCAGCACTCCCCAAGATGCTCTGTCAGATTGGGGTGTGGGAGATTTGGAGGCCAGGTCGACACCTTGAGTTTGCTGTCATGTTCCTCAGGCCACTCATGAGCAGTTCTTGTGGTGTGGCATGGAGCATTTTTCTTCTGGGGGTGCCACTGCCATCGGAGAGTACCGTTGCCGTGAGGGGGGGTTACTTAGCCCACAGCGGTGTTTGGGTTGGTGGAGGGCGTCAAGTGGCATCCACATGACTGCCATGACTAAAGGTTTCCCAGCAGAACATTGCATTGTGACAAAATGATCAATGTTACTCACTTCACCCACCACTGGTGTTAATGTTTTGGCTGATGGGTGTATCTTCACAGATTATAGTAGCCCCTTTTCCACCGCAGGAACTTTTATCGTTTACCCGAAATTTGAAAAACCTTGGCGCGTTTCCACTGAAATTACCCGGGGAAAAACTTTCCCTAAAAAAAGCACCTAGGAGGGGGGTAGGACTTTTCAGATTCCCTGGAATTCTTGAGGGGCGGGGCTGTGTGCTGACGAACGCTGATCGATGGAACACACACTTGCAGCGTTCCGCACTTCCGTGCCAGTGTGGCTGCAAACTTTATTTCATTTCTACAAGCTTCACTTAGTTTCTATTTTGATAGTTTTGAAAATGGAGCAAAAGAACAGAAGCTACGAGAAGTGGACGGGCAACAAGGTCCAGGCTCTTTTGAGCGTATTTGCCCACGAAGAAATTCAGCGGGACTTCGAGCTGGCGACTCGAAACGACTGAGTCTATGTAAGAATAGCCGACAAGCTGGCGGAGCTAAATGTAGGGCACACGCCGAAACAAATTCATGAAAAGTTGAAGAAACTTAAGCAAGATTATAAGGAGCTTCGGGCGTTCTCAGTTGTATTTGCTAATAACGCCTGTCGTCTTTTCCGTGCAGATCACTTGGTTTTATATGTGATGTAGTAAAACATGTGGAACAACTTGAGCGTCCTCCATCCTGGAGTATTGTGTTGCACAAATGATGATGCGGGCTTGTCGGTTGCCATTTATGGCGTCATCGTGCTTATTTGGCCCTCAGCTTCTTCTTACCGCTGCACACTTGACTGGACTTGTAGTGCAGTTTCTTCTGACACTCCCCCATACGTCATCAGCCTGATTTGAATGAATTCTCCAGAACTTTGAGGTGCGGTGGAAACACAAACCACACAGATCACCAAGAATTCTTTTACCCAGGTGAATAAATTCCTGGACATAAAGGTTCCTGGAAACATTGGTTGATGCCGAATTGACGAGAATACTGTAGATACACAACACCTTTTATCTTGTGTTTCTTCAGTAATATGTTTCTCGGACATGTAAGTAATTGTTAAAATGTCATATTTCTCAAAGGAAGTTTTGCATAACATTTTCCACCAGGAGCAGGATGGGAAGTAAGCTCAAAAGGAATGTAGTTATAGTCTTACAAATAGTGACCCTGCAAGTGTAGAGGGTGTGAGCAAACACTCACATTGTCTTTAGATGTGAGGGGGTGCCAGACTTTGTCTTTCAGAAGTGTTCTAGTGTATGGAAGGTATCAGTTACTGATTGGACATAGCGTTGCAGGTAGTCAGGAGACAGCTGTTACAAATTTGACATTGTCCTGAAAAGTAATCCTGTCCATAGCAGGGATTTGGGTTGTTCAGAGTAGGCTTTTGCTGGTATTACTGAGAAGTCGTGTCCATTAGAGGCAAAAAAGAAATCACGAAATTACAAGTTGACAAAAGCAGATGAATCAGAAACACCCTGTATTTGTGAACTAATCTAACCTGTGTATGTGTGTGTTGCCGTGTCATTTCTCTCTCTCACTATGGGCGCATCTTCAGTCTCTCACCGTCGGTATCAGTATCTGTGTGTGTGCGTGCTCGCTCATGTGTGTATATAGGATTGGTGCAGAGCTAAATCATATTTTTGTTGAGGGGTGAGTGGGTGACTAAGGTCTGCGTCAGGGCTGCAAACACATGCACGTTCATACACGGTGCGCATACACACACACACAGCATTACAGGCGAGCCCGCTTATCTTCCTCCTCTCCTCTCGTCTCTGCTGGCTTTGAGCAGAGTAGTTTGAGGTGTACACAAGTCAAAGGGCATGTGCACCGAGAAGCGCTCAGCAATCACAATACTGGGAAGTGAGATAGAGAGGAAGCCAGTGAGAGTGTTGACATTAGCGCCCTCAAAAGAGCTAATTTACAAAAAAACTGAGCGCTGGCACAGTTTGTTATTCAGCTCATACCTGTTCAGTAGTCGCATGGCTCTCTTCTCTTCTCTTCTCTTCTCTTCTCTTCTCTTCTCTTCTCTTCTCTTCTCTTCTCTTCTCCTCTTCTTGTCCTCTCTTTTTGATTTTCCTCTTCTCTCCTCTCATATCCTGTCTTCTCCCTTTTCTATTCCTTTCCTTTCCTCTCGTTTCTTCTCATCTGCGCTCGTCCTTTGTCATCTCCTCTGATCTCCTCTCTTCTTCCTCTCCTCTTTCCCATTTTCCTCTCCTTTTATTTCTTCCCTTTTTCCTTTCCCCTCATTTCTCCTCTTATCTCATTTCTTCTCCTCATTTCTCCTCTCCTCTCTTCTTCCTCGTCCTTTCCTTTCCTCTCCTCTCTTCCCTTATCTTCCCTCTATCTCTTCTCTTCTTCTCTTCTTCTCTTTTCCTCTCCTCTCCTCTCCTCTCCTCTCCTCTCCCTTTTCCTCTCCTCTCCTCTCCTCTCCTCTCCTCTCCTCTCCTCTCCTCTCCTCTCCTCTCCTCTCCTCTCCTCTCATTTCTTCTCCCTTTTCCTCTCCTCATTTCTCCTCTCATATCTCCTCTTCAGTGTTCTCCCTTTTCCTTTTCTCTTCTATCTTCCCTTTTAATCTTCTCTGATTTCTTCTTTCCTCTCCTCTCCTCATTTCTCCTCTTCCCCCTCTTCCTCTCCTCTCCTCTTTTTCTTTCCCTCTTCTCTTCATTGTCCTCTCCCCTCATCTTCTCCCCATTTCTCCTCTTCACTCCTCTCCTCCTGCTATTCTATTCTTCTCTTTCTCTCCTCTCCTTTCCTGTCCTTGTTTCTCCTCTCCTGTCTTTCCTCTTTTCTTTTCTTCTCCTCTTTTTCCCTTTACCTCTCCTCACCTCATTTATCCTCTCCTGTGTTCTCTTTTCCTTTCTTCTCTTTTTTCCTCTCCTGTCATCCTCTCCCTCCTCCTCCTCCTCCTCCTCTCCTCTCCTCTCCTCTCCTCTCCTCTCCTCTGTTCTTTACTACTCCCTGCTCTCTCCGTCTCTCTATCACACAAACAAACACTCTTGTTTTGTTTTGCTCTCCCTCCCCTCTTTTCGTCCTCTACCTCTCCCATCCTTCCTGACTCTCATTTCCCCCTCCCCTCCCCTCCCACCCCGTCCTCCCCCCCTCCTCTCCTCCCCTCTCCTCTCTCATCTTGCTCTCCGCTGCATCGCTCAGTCAGTCGGAGAGGCGAGAGTCTCTCCACTCGCACTGCCTGCCCGCCTCGTCGCTGCTGCTGCTGCCTCGATTAGCTGTAGCCGCTCGTCTCTTCCCTCACTCACTCATTTTTATGTATTTTCTCAGCTTAACCACAGCCTCCCCCCGCTCCTCTGTGGAGCTGCGATGTGTTCTGTAGCTGGTCACATCGCTGCTTTGTAAGGTCCGCTGTTTATCTGGCGGTGTGGTGTAGCGTAGCTTTCGCTGCTCTTGTTGTGGCATGTCTGTTTACATCAGCAGCATGGCTCGCAGGGCAGGGGCAGCCAGGGGCAGCCGGGAGAGCAGCGCTAGCAACAGAGGTGGAGCAGCCGGGGAAGGAGGAGGACGGGAGAGATGTGAAGCGGGACGTGAGGCGGGAGACACAGCCAGAGGTGGAGGAGCAGGAGGGATAGCGGAGGAGCAAGTGGGAGAAAAAGGAGGAGGTCCAGAAAGAGCAGTGTATGGAGCAGGATGTGGTTCGGCAGCAGCGGGAGGAGGAGGAGCAGCAGCAGTAGGAGGAGGAGGACTAGGGGGAGGTGTGTGTCGGGGAGTTTGCATGTCAGTCCAGGAGCTCAGCTACTGTCTGTGTCTGCCCTGTTGTTGTACAGTGTTACTGCAGCATGGAGCCGACCCCAACATCCGCAACACCGACGGCAAGTCCGCCCTGGACCTGGCTGAACCCTCCGCCAAGGCCGTGCTCACAGGTCAGTCCATGTCTGTGTGTCTGTCTGTCAGATCCACCACACACACACAGGTCAGCACATGTTTGTCTGCTGTACTTCCTGTGGCTCATGTTCTGTTGCAGATTGTGTGTTTCCTGCTCTTAGTTTCTTTTCCTCGAAGGATGCACATTTCCACTCTTCCTTTAATGTTAACATTTTGCCCACCGCTGTCAACCAGAGTTCATTTCATTTTGTCCAAGGCTGCAGGCACTATCATCTTTTCTCCCTGTCAATCTATCACCCTCTTATTTTGCAAGGCTGAGCCACTCACTGCGCGTGTGATTCAGTCTTTTTGTCCAAGGCTGTACACACAGCGGCCACTAAGTCACATTTTCTTCGTTTGGCTCTGTGCCTCTTCCCAAGGCTATAATCAGGGGTCAGAGGTGTTTGTGTCTCTCCGCTCTCTTTTCTGTTCTCATTTTTTTTCTCCTCCTGGCTAAGGCTGCGCTCTTTGATCAGCCACTCGATAAACTCGCTCTCGGTGTAGGATTTTGGTTCGCTTGCCCATCTCTTCCTTTCCTTGCTCTTTCTTTCCTTCTCCCTTTCCTCCTTTCTTCCTTCCTGTCATATCTTGATGAAAAATAGAGGGAATAAGGAAAACAATGACACAGCAGACCTTTACCAAGCAGTTTTTTTTCTTTAACACAACACAATGCTGCAAACAGTGACAAATTGAAAATGTATTTAAATGCAGTTTGAGGCTGTAAGAACACCTCACCTCCCACCACATCAGTTACATGACACTGTAGCCTCATTTGAAGCCAGGGAAAGCCTTCATCATCATCACTATCATCACCATAATCATCATTGCCCCACTTAGGTTGAGGATGGGGAAGTGTGCAGTTAGTTGACCAGGCGATTAAACGTTGCCACGCTCGCTAAGTTGATATCAGAATTACTTGTTGGTTAAACTTATTATGAAGGTAGGGCTCTTTCTTTCTCCGTCTCTCTTTCACACTCACGCACACACACACACACACACACACACACACACACACACACACACACACACACACACACACACACATTGAAGTTATTTGTTTACTTTTAATTAATGAGGTGTTGTCTTGTTTTGTAGGATGATTTGCAATGTGCAAAGTGCCACATGTTTCAACGACATATAAGATAAGATTTGGGTATTGAAAAATCAATCAGTCAATCAATCAATCAAACTTTATTTATATCGCAGTTTTCATACAAACAGAATGCAACACAAAGTGCTTTACACTATAAAAACAACCCCCCTGTCAATAAATAAGTAAATAAATAAGTAAAAATAAATAAATAAATAAGTAACAAAACAGGAGAATATGCCGGCTTAAAAAAACAGATGAACAGACTAACAGATTAAGAAAAATGAATAAATAGATACACAATAATCATAAATATAAAATTAAAAAATAAAATAAATTAATTATTAAAGAAAAGAAAAGAAAAAGTTCAATTAAAAGCCAGGCTAAAAAGGTAGGTCTTCAGTTTACTTTAAAACAAATGTGATAAAGCTTTTATAAAATACACATTATTTTTCAGACAGTGTTTGTAAACCTCATACATTAATTAGTTTATCAATTTTTACTTGTCTGAGTATTTTCTTTTTAACTTTAAGAGTAGTGACTAGTCTAAGTTTAAACTTTTATTCTAACGTTAGGGAGTTAAGTCGTTAGGAACATCCCTCGTTTAGGATAGTACTGATGTTTGAGTATCTGACTCAAGTCAGTAAAAGCAAATAGGTTGCATCCAAAGCTATCAATGTCTCACCTTTTCCATCAAAATCTTCAGCATTTCCCTCCAATAAGACTGCAGGAAGAAGTTTCTACTTCCGTACAAGCAAAAAGAAAATCTCACTGGAGAGCTTTAGTGGCCAACACGGAGCACTAAAACTTTGCAGTGAAACTCAGACTAATTACTGGTTCTTTCATTGTTACAAGCCCTTAAAGGCAGCAAGACTCATTACACCTATTCAGTGGTACAGGAACCGCTGGGACACAGTTACTGCCTTTAAATGAGGAACTAATTAAAAATATATGGCTGTTAAATAAATAATTTTTCAGTATATTTGTTTTCAGTTTCTCCTCAGACTGCTGGAAGTACAGAACCCTTCTGCAGGTTTTCAGCCTGATTTTATGTTTCATGTCTTTCCCCTTTGCAGATCAGCACCTCTCATCTTCACACTTTTGATGAACTTCTTTGCGCTGTATTGAACGTGTACGTGTCGGCTGATGAGTTGTGAGTCGTCGTCTCACTTTATCCTCAGATGGGAAAGGTTGAAAGACGCGGCTCTTATCGAACTAAATTAGTCCTGTTTTTGTTTGCAGTAGTGGATGAGTAAAGAGAATTTTATATGGAAATCTCTTTCTGTGTCTCTCTGTTTGTATTTACAGGCTCTAAATCAGTTTTCGCAGCACCACTTTCTCTGTTTACACGGGGTTACATCACCAATTCCCATCAATTCCCTCTGTGGTAAATTAGATAAACCTCGAGATACCACAGCGAGGAGCTGTGCTGTGTCGAAACACGGGGAGGAATTTCACCGCAGCTGCCCTGTGAAAAATCATTGTCCTCACCAGCTAGAATTGAAATGAGGCCGTGCGGTGCCAGAATTATTGAACATTGCCGCATATTTTCCAGTTAGCCCCTTCACCCCGTCTCAGTATCGTCCATGATACAAGGTTCACACCGGAGCTGTCATGGATATACAATTTATGAGCCGTAAAACTAGAAGATTTTGCAGAGAAGTAATTGATTGTCTATGTGTTGATAGAAAATGTTTATCATTCATTGCAAACTTAATTGAATGTGTGTGTGTGTGTGTGTGTGTGTGTGTGTGTGTGTGGTATGTAATGACTCAAAGCGGCTCATAGTGTAAACAGCAAATTGACTGAGACAGACAAAAACGCAGCCCTGCTTACAGATTGGAGTGTATTCAGCGCAGTTTTGTTGTGTCAGTTAATTGACGTCAAAGATGAAAACAGTCTCACTCTTTCTAATGCTGAAAGAAAGATGTGAGCTGAATCTCTTCATCAAAAGAACAGCGTTTTTTTCAACGGCATAGCCAGCGTTGTGATATTTTGACCACAAGTTTTGAAACTACGAGGTGCATCATCCCAAGGGGAGATGACAGATTTGAAGATGCAGAGGGAGAGAGTCATAATTCAGTCAAATCTGAAAGCACAGACACGATGGACATAATTTTAGATTCAGTGTGACTTGGACTCTCTGAGGATATCATTGTCTCCAGTGTCCAAATGTTCATCCTCTGATAAATATCCATAAATCTGCCTTGTTACCAGGGCAGGATACTGTTAAAAATTACAATACCAGTACCCTTAAAGTGATGCCGATACCAACAGAGTACTTCATTTGATACCTTTCTTCTTTACGTCATTAGATAAGAATCATGTGAATGGAAGCATTTGGTTGTGTAAAATGCCACCAGATGCTACAAGTGTGTTGTCTCACCATACTTTTGAATGTTTTGGTGGCATCTCCGCACGCTGAACTGTCAACTCCATCAAATACACTGCACTTGACTTGATCACACCACAGAGTGTGTGGGTTGTAGCTGCTGCGGTATTCGACCAATCGACTACTCTGATTATTTTAACAATCAATAATTTAGTCTATAAAATGTCAAAAACATCACAATGTCCCAGACCCCAAAGTGACGTCTTCAAGTTGCTTCTTTTGTCCAACCAACAGTCCAAAACCAGAAGACTCTTCATCTAACATCATGAATGATCGAGAAAAGCAGCAAAAGCCCTTTTTAAATAGGAATTGTGCAAATTTGCATTAAAGCCCAATCCGTCTTCTTTCAGCATTGGCAGTATAAAAACAAAATCGGGGAGTGCGGCAAAATGCCGCCCTCCTACTTTTGTTTATACAGAATGCGCCTTTTTCGGGGCAATGGGGGGCGTGAGCAAGTAACAAAACGTGTAGCTCAGCGTGTGACATAAACAGTGACTTACCGAGGAAAGCCGCGGCTGGTCAGTCCTTCGGCGATTCTCTTGTACATTGGCTCGTCCTTCACGGTTCCCGTCATCTGACGGTTAATGGCCTCCTCGTTAGCGAGGGCAAGGACGGTGCGCAATTGTTTATCTCCCCAGTTGCTCATCTTCTGCTTTGCTTCTCCTTAGTGCTGCTAGATACTCATTCCTGCTATCAGCTGTTTCCTGGTTTGAAGTCCACGCCAGTGGGTCGAACGTGCGGCCTCATCAACAGACCCTCCCGAGGCGGAAAGCTGCCTCGTTCTTTTTAGACCAAAACCGTTCCGCCAATATGACTACCCTATGACGCGGAAAAAATCATGTTCTTTGGTGTCAAAGTAATACAGTGATAGTTGTTTGTACATCCATGGGTACATTAAAAATCAGAACCGCTAGTAGTTTATTCTGCATACCTTTAATGATGCCAGTTCCCCACAATGTAAACAAATATAGCAGCCATTCTAGAGATTTGGGACAAATCATATTTTGCCAAAATAAAGCCTTAAAATTTTAACTTAACACACTAATTCTGTTTTTGGGCTGAAACATTATTGTCCATTATTGTACACCTCAATGTGAAATAATTGTGATTTATAAAATATTTTTGATCTGCTTTCATTTTTTTAATGTTTAAACTTGCCCTGTGCTAGAAAACAGTGACACTGTTACTGTCACTGTTGTGACATTTTTATCACGAATAACTGTTAATAATAACTCCGTCTCCTCCTCTGTTCACGCATACCGTGCCATCTTCCTCGAAATGAACTGGTCGCGTGACCCCCCTATGTCATGTCCGTTGACCCCGGTGACGTGTAAATGCAAAAAAAGTGTTTCCATTACACTTTTGGGATACACTTTTATATCGACACGTCTGAAAAACCACCTCATGAGAGCGTAAAAATGTTTTAGCGATATTTGAGAGGATTTTCGAAATATAGGTGTTTCCATTAGCAGTTTTTTATTGCGATATTTAGGTTTTGCGCATTTCTAGGGGTAATGGAAACGCGACTATTGCTGCTGCTCTGTTCTGTTCCAAGGGGGGTCTTTGCTGCTGCTCTCCCTGCTTTAGGCTTTCCATATAGGCGCATGGAAGGGCAGGGAGGTTTGCTGTCCTGCCTCAGGCTTTCATTGTTTGTGCATGGAAGGGCAGAAGCGTCTTCTCTCCGCCTTAGGCTTTCTGCATAGGCTTGAGGAAAGGCAGAGAGGCCCCAGAACAGAGCCATACTGCCAAATATAATACTGCAAATGGAAATAAAGTTTTCTTTGACTAAAGTGTTCCTGACTGAACTAAAACCAACAGTATGCACTGGTACCATCGGTATAAAAATGTACTGCTATAGTCATCCTTGTTTTACAAAAACATTTGTAATGAAAACGTCAGCCCTTTAAAGATGTGTCTCACTTTTTTGTGAGCTCTGTCAGATTTCTACAAAAACGTCATTGAATCAGGCTTAAAAGGAGTTGGCTATATCACAAGGACTCCTGACTCACTTCCTGTTCAAAAAGGCTTGACTGCTGCTCAAGTACTGATAGTCTTTTTGACTTTTTGATATATTCATGAAATGATATTGCTATCAGGAGTGCCTTAACCATTACGTGTCAACTCTGTAGCCTTTCTAAATGAAAAGTAAGTCAGAATTATGGTCTAAAAATTAGTATTTTGATTGGCATTGAGAGAACTCTTAGCAGCCTTGGAAAATAAAATGGCTCCTCACTAAGACTGCTGTGAAATTAATAAATATATTACTTTCTGTCATCTCTGTAAGACGTCAACTCTGTCAGAGCTTACCTCTGACATTCATTGTATATGCTATTTAAAAAAAAAAACTTAATTACTGGGAGGTTGGCCCATTGCAGGGTTTAAGAGTCAAGACTTTGATCTTTTAAAATATATTTTCTCAGCCTAATTGAAGAGTAGAAGTTAAAAAACCCAATAAATAAAGTTTTGTTCCAGTTTTCAAGAATGGGTGATAGGCTAAAGAGTTTAGTTTGAGGTTTGGCCCAAACAGTCAAACTTTAAAAGCCCCTGTTATGCTCTCCTGGTCAAACCCCTGACCAATCACACACAGTCACTCAGACACAAGTAATATGTGAAGTAATCTACAATTCAAGACATTATACTTCTAATAAGCTTCAGCGTTCTGCAGCTGCCTTCCTGCATTACAGCCATTTACAAGCAGGGTTTTCTGAGGCAGAGGTCGTACTTCACCAGTGACCTACTGAACCTTGATTTATTTTTAAAATGGAAATACATTTTAAGCAGATTTATGATGCCCCATCTGCCCTAATCTAAGAATCTTAAACCTCTATAATGGAAAAGGGGGATTTGGGATTAAAACACGTTTTAATTTACATAAATTAGGGGCTGTAATTTTTTGAAAATATTTCAAGACATTTTAACTTGCCATAGCAGGGAAAGCACAGGTGTGATTAATAACATCAATGGTGACGCTGTTCCATTTAAGTGATTCATTAAGCCATTGAGGCAGCATGCATAATATCAGGACGCTGGAACTGGATCACCTAAGTGGAATGCAGCCTCAATTAAGGTTATTAATTACACCTGTGCCTTTTCCCTGCTATGGCATGTCAAAATGTCTTCTCTTAAAAAGGGCCTGTTAGAAGGTCACCAGATGATGTATGCAGATTAAAATATACAAAATCTGACTCATTGTTTCACTCAAGTCGAAGCCTCCAAAAGAAGCAGATGGATCTGCTTTCAAATGTTAATGAAAAAGACAACAGTAAGACATTCACAAGGACGGCTAAATGTTATCTTCCGTTTTCAACATCTGCCGTTTCCGCAGGCGTCCGCCGACGCATTCAGGTGAAAATGAGCAGTTAACAGAGAAACCAGTTGATCCATAACACCAGTACTCTGACTCTCCCTCCTCCATCATCAGTCCCTTCCTCCTGCAGTGGTTGCTCTGTATTCTCTCTGTGCTTCAGATCTGACAAATTTACCGCATCTTGTTTGTAGCGTGAATTATGCTTTTAATGGCCAGCGCTAATTACCCAAACTATCGTCCTGTTACATTGTCTTTTCACCCAGCGCCACCCCGGAGTGATTCCACTGTTGTAATTACTGTTGGCACTTGCAGTGATGCATTATAAGCAATGCTTTTAAAGGCAGTTTTATTATTGCGGGCATGGTCAGGTGTTGGTGAAGGCGACAGAAAATTTGAGCCTTTAATGCTCTTTACAGGAAAAAAACCTTCGAGAGTGTAAATGTGAACACATATGTTTATGTCTTTTTATTCTGTAGCTTTTGTATAACCTCACACAGTGACACCCTGTATAAGCCTTCCTCTCCTGTCCTGTATGTTCTGTGTCTACGATTTAGAGGTTCGGCTCTATTCCTCATCTGTGCCGCAGGCCGGCACAGCTTTCAGCTCCAGTCTGTGGTGATGGAAGTTTATATTGACCCATAAATTAGCTCTACTGCTCTGCCACATCCAACAAAGTGCTCTCAGAAATGATAGACTCCGTTCCCTGTTAGCCGGAGATGTGAAACGGAAAGACAGGGAACATTTGTTTTTTAAAGCAGCTTCAGTCACCCCTCACCCTGCATTTTAATTAAGTTTTTCGTCATACGGTTTGTTTTCCTGATCAGGGTGAGCGTACGCCAGGACAGGGAAGGGCGGTGGTGATTGTCAGGTTTTATTGCACTCCCCCAGACGCTCCCCACATATGCATTTTTACAAGCACAACCTGGGAACTCTGCAGTTAAGTCTGTTGCAAGTATGAGACACCAGTTTTTACTAGGGGTGGAAATCACCAGAAGCCCTACGATACAATATTATGACAAACTTAATGTCACCGTACAGTAATATTGTGATTTTAAACATTTTATGGTATGCTGTGTACTGCGATAACATATGTGGCGATATATGACCCTTTTCAAGTAGAAATGTTCCTATCCCATTTTTTCCATCCTAATACTGAGTCTGATACCTGAACTTTCGACTCAGTCGATATCAGGTACGGATGTGATACCAATGCATCAAAAAAACTAGGGCAATTTTGTGCCGCAACAATTTAGTAAAACAAAGACATTTAAAATTTTTAATAGCACAGAAACAGAAATAAATGGTAGTGCAAAAGCAACATAGCAGATTTTATTGGCCGATATTGGCCTCTGACAGATATATCAGTATAGACAAATTTGCCCTCCGATATGCACCAATGTGACGTGACATACAAGACTGACCATATTTTTTCATCATCTATCCATGCCTATGTTGAAACTTGACACCACACCTTTTACTTTGAAGAAAATGCAGCTGGTCTGAAGAAATGTAACAATCACCTCACTACTGGTTGAAACTATAAACCAGCACAAAAACCCACTGTCGCTTGGGCCCAATGCGAGGACTCTTGGAGTGAAAGCATCCTTGAGGGCTTTGTCAAGGTGGCAGTCCTGTGTGCTTCTTGTCCCCACCAAAGCATGATATATCGGGATTACCAACACGTGGAACATGTTTCTGTAATTAGCAGTCAATTAAACTTTCTGCACCGCTGCCAACGTTACACCATGCGTCACCTAATGTTGTTTCTCAGCTGTTTCATATTTTCTGTTTACTTTAATGACCATGCGCGAGTGGGAAAATGGCTTAAACTTTCATTACAGACTGTTGTTGTAGTCTGTAAAATGTTAGTTATTTTCCTTGCCTCATAACTGATGCAAAAATACATTTGCCAGTGATTATCTAAACTGCATATTACTCCAGTGTTAAAATAAATCCATGTTATGGCATTTTTAAGTTTCAAGTCAAGTACTTGAGTGAAAAGACTCTCCAGTTCAGGGAAAGGTTTTGGGATTAAATAAATCTGTGCGTCACAGCAGTCCTTTTGAAGTTAAGATCCAGTATTTTTCTTATCAGGTATCTGACAAAATAATATTATTGTTTTTGATATCATAATACAGCAGTGATGAGAAAATTAGACCAATTTAAAAATATGGCACTAGAATCATTGTTTTTAGGAGGAGATGATAAATAAATGTTTAAATATGAATGAGAAAAGTTTTTGATAGTTATTTTTGGGTAAATTACTTGTCATATTCAATGGATTCAATAATTTTTTTTAGAATAATCAATAATTTAGATGTTGGATTAATTGACTGATCCAAAAAAGAATCGTGAGATTAAGTATTTTAAAAAATAATTGTGAGGCCAAGTCCTACTAGTAAACTCGGGTGCCTGTCATAAGGCCCTGACACACCAAGCTGATGGTAGGCCGTCGGTCAATGTTGGGCTGTCAGTGAGCATCTGTCGCCTCAGTCACTGTGGTTTGTCGCCCACTGCTGCCCCTCGTCAGCCCCCGTCAGCTTTTTTTCAGCCGATGTAGCATGTTGACTCGGCCTCAGTGACAGCAGAGCCCTTCTGTTAATGAATTCACTCTGACTAGCAGTCCAACTCAGCACATGAGAGGAAAAATGGTAGTGGGGAAAGTAAACAAATAGCTACAGTCAAGAGCGAATGAGACCAAAACAAATTTGTTACATGAGGTAAGATTATTTTTCTTTTACCATTGAGCTCGTAAGCAGAAAAGTTTTGTGTTGGTTTGTGTCATAGTTCACAGGCGTACCTTGAAAATGCTTTGAATTGTGTTGTTCAGTTCCTTGCAATCGCAATAATTAATGCAAATTCAACGAAAGTCCGCAATATTTGTGGGGCTTGCAATTTTTCAAAAGTCCCACAATTTTTCCGCCTTTTCCGGCTGACTGGAAGTCGTTGTGCATGCGACGTTATTTGAAACGTCATCAGACGTTGTGACGCGGTAGTTTAGAAAATCAGGTTTTTTTCTCCTGACTTGCAATTTTTGTCTTTTGCCGCAATTTTCCACAAAAAAACATAAAAATGCCGCAATTTTTATTGCAATTTTTTGACAAAATTGGCCGCAAATTCAAGGGTTTTGGGCCACAAATTCAAGGATGTTTTGCCACGAGATCCTGCAGGGACTGGTTGTTAATGTGCTAACTGGTTAAGTAGCATCAAGATGATCTTCTGGTTTCCCTTTTAGAATGTGGATTATAGATGACCACCATCTGCTGGTGCGGAGAGTTTCTTCCTCTCATGCAGGCACGTAACGCACATGCTGGTTGGTCATCGACTGTAGTCTTTGTAGTGTGTTCATGTGCAACTTTCTGGCTGAGACACAGGTGACGTGAGGCAAAGCGACAGTCGGCTTTCATTTCCCCGAGCTCTCTGAAGTCAGTTTGGTGTGTCTGGGCCTTTATATGCTTATCTAAATTAGTATGTACAATATTACCTGTCAGAATCTGCTGTTGGAGTATAAGTAGCACGATAATTGAGCAATTAAGTCTGATAGAAATGTAAATTCTTCAAAGCTGGAAAGAAAACCTGGAGGTAAAATCTCCTCAATATTTTTTTGAGTCTTTGTAGTGGAAAAGCTCAGAGAGTCTCAAGTTAATTATATTGTTCCTTATCGGGTTACAAAGGACGGCATGCACAGATTTGCTAAGAGATTAGCCTATCACTAAATGGTCACTGGCTCCTGGAGCTAAATTCGGCCGGCCCACGGTACACAGCATTTATCAGATGCTGGAGCGAAACTGGTGTGTTTAGATCTGATTTATAGTCCTGCGTCAATGTTGAGGAATGCTAGACAAATTTGCATTTTGTGATCAAGCAAAGTCATTTTCACTACACCCACTGCTTTTTATCACAAAGAGAATGAGAGAATATAGATTGTGAGTAGCGTATATAATCTATTATACATGACATGCTCATTTAGTGCCTTGATGGAGAAAGTATTTCACAGAATTTCTTTACAAACAGTATACAGTGGGCTTGAAGCCAGACAATGTAACTTGGCTGCTGTGGTCACAAGTGACAAATAACAGGATAATGGTGAACACTAAAATGAAATGAGAGGTGTTTAAGTTGTTTCAAACAGCTACACTCAAAGGCAGAGCGAAAAGCTGCGTCGATACAGAGATAGGGATTATCATTTAAATATGGGGATAATGGGGCACATTTTCAGAGAGTCAGAGCTGTAAAACACTCATAATGTTGCACTTGGTTGTACTCACAGAGTGCGCCATGTATAGAAGTGTAATGATTGAAAAAAGGGAGCACGAGAAAGAAATTCAAAACGTGGCCCTTTTTTCACCTCTGCACAGGTGGCCAATCACAGCGGAGAGTGGGTGTAAATGTCACGCTGTTGGTTTAGGAAAGTTACAGGAATTGAAAGACACAGACCCCCCACCAACCTAGTTTGATGTTAGACACATGTAGGCTGTGGTGTAGCCACAGTTTAGAGATGAATGGAGCTATTAACTGCATTTTTGGACAAGCAAAAATTTTTCAAGGTTTGAAATAATGCATGTAATTGATTTGAAAATATACTAAAAGTAGTATAAAATGCACATTGGGGGTCTCCTGTATTGCTGAACTCTTTTTTGATGCGGAAAAAATGGCTTTACAGACATAAGGTACATAGAATTTTTACTATTGCAAGGTATGGGACCTTTACTTTGGAATATCTTTGAATTGATACAGCTTGATTTTGTTTCTGTATGTAGTCCAAACTCAAATATATCATTTATTGTCAGGATTTTTTTCCCAACAACGCAAAAATCTCAGAATAAAGAATAGAATTTCTTTCACAATTAGTTAGTGTTTTCTTTTTAATTATACAGGATACAGTTAAAATGTTTTAATTCTCCTGAATATAGCCCAATTAATCTCATTTCCATACATGTGTTTTACACCCTTTGTTACCACCTTATTTTGAAAACCAGTTGCAGTCACACATGTATCATTCCGCTAACTTTACCAAATCTGTTGCTAACTGACCCCGTCAGCGTGATCTGAGCTGAACATATTTACCATAAATGTCAGTATATAGGTACACTACGATTTTCACACCTGCTTATTTGACCAAAGAGATGCGACTGCTTGACTGCACTTATTTTTAGAACTTGACCTGCAGGCAGCTAATTGGCTCCCTGCAGGCGACCAGGTGCTTGTTGGCAACCCCTGGTTTAGGTGTAAACTGTAAGGGTCCGAGTCATTCAGAGGCAGAGTAGGGGTGGGTCTTTATGGATGGGATACTGGGTATGCATGCCAGACAAGAGAATTCAGTCTTTTCACTGTCCTATTAGCCCTTTCACACAAAGATATCCTGACAGGGCCGCTACAAAGTCTCTTTGTCATGCCACTTTTGCTTTTCACACAATATCAAATGATTGTGGCATCATGCCACCCCAGTGTCTGATTTTAGATAGCATGCCATTATTCAAGAAGCAATGGAGACGTGACGGGCCTGATGTGTAACATAACAACGTCTGCCTCTAGTATGACACAACATATGCGTTTGCAGCATTTTTTTGGCAATCATTTACTGCCCCCGTCATATGATGGCTGATCACAGCCTGTGTTCGGAGGGTAAGGAGCTCTTGGACCTCATCATCTCCCCAGTTTGTGGACATTTTCAGCTGCTGTTCTTCTTCTTTGAGTTAGCTGCTAACTGCTTCTAGCTGCTTTTTAAATCTCCCAGCAATGTGTCGCTCACATAGCATGTCGTCAAAGCATCACGCCTGTCCCATGGCTCTCCCTTTTACAGGTGTGTCATTTACACACTGTTACTGCCTCTGCTGCAAGCTTAAGGCGAGATAACTCTGTCCCCCGATTCCATGATCGCACCTTGTATAGAGAACAGCGGGGTGTAAAAGGTGGGTGACATGCCACCTTCAACAAGCAGTGTAAAAGGAGCTGTTGATAGCTGTAGATTTCAGGCTTTCTCACATCATTCATATGGAGGAAGAAAGTGGGTTTTTCTTGAAAATAATTACCGAGTGTCAGACCTTGGTGACCTCATAGCTGGCTACAGCCACGCACGCTGTAAGAGATGGTTCTAGTACATAAGTACATAACTCCCTGTTAAACCACAATGGCTAATATGAACAAATGAGGTATAACCTGTTAACTGGAGAGCTTTAGAGATGCTCGTAAGGTGGATTTTGTTACCTTTGGACAGAACCAGGCGAACAGTTTCCCCCAGCATCAAGACCTAATGGAAAGTTCAGCTAACCACCAAGGTTCCTACACCAACATGAGAGTTTTATCAAAAGCCTGAATTATCCCTAATATCAGACTGCATATAAGTAATCTAGAGAAACACACATTAATGATGTGAAAAGCCCCAGAAGAGCTAACTTAAGAAACAAAGGGATCACCAGGAGGATTTTTCTTTACATCCGTCTTCCTGTCGTTAGTGATTGATCTTCCTCTGGGCGGAAAGCAGTGATTAGGACACTTTCATCAAGTTGTTTCTGCCCTTGACGATTCTTTCCTTTCTCCCGTCGCCTCTCCGCCGCTTTCTTTCTTCACTCATCAATTACGACGTTGTTTAATGAGCTTGCAAGTACAGCATGTACTCCATCCACCCCTCATCCTCACATCAGCCTTGGCGTCGATCTCTCCCTTTGACACGTCATCTATACTCTTTGTCCCTTTGCCCCCTGCTGTCTCTCACCCGGCTCGAGCTCCATACCAATCAGCCGCTCCATCTTTTCCCCGTGACATTTGTCATTTATTCTCTCTGTGCTCTTCACTGGAAATGTCTCACTCTGCCTCAGCCTCTTTAAATCTCTGACAGTAACATGATTCCAGTGTTAAATCAGGCCACGGAGTACACATAGATGAGCTGTTGGTGTATCAGAGACCTCAGCTAACCCTGAAAAGATTGTGACACCTGTATTCAGTGTTGTAAGGTGGAGGTGATCAACATCACTGCCAAATTATAATCGACTTATCCTCTGAACTAAAGCTGCTTGTCCACTAAAATTCAGCCAGATGCTTTAAGATCCGACCAGCAAACAAACTGTTGAAACATAAGCTCTATGTAACTTAACTGGTGGTGGTAATTTATGTGATAATCCCTCTGAGACCGTTTTGATTTTCTCTAAGCGCCCATTGTTGATTTTGTCTGCATCTTTGGTATTAAGCTCTCAAAGCTTTGTTTGTTTTTTTTTTGTCTCAAGGAAACAAACTATTATATGAAGGAAGTATAGATTTTATCCAAAGAATAACACATTTAGAAGAAGAAGAAGAAGCTTTATTGATGCAGTTACTTCAGCCTCAGGCGAGATGACAGAAGGAGTGACAGGTATGTGGGTTGAACTTTAAGCCACTGAGGGGGAGGAGGGTGTGACTAACAGTACACGTGTTATACAAAGGTGTAAAGTTCCAAGTAGTGTTGAGACTGAAAGTGCTGTTTGAGGTATTCATAACTTTATTTTAAGAAAGCAACTTATGTTAAATGGAAGCAAAATGCTGGATGTTAAAGCACAGTTCACTCCAAAATCAAAAGTACATATTTTTCCTCCTCCTTGTAGTGCTGTTAATCTAGATTGCTGTAGTGTGAGTCACCAGGTGTTAGAGATATAGGCTGTAGAGATGTCTGCCTTCTCTCCAGTATAATAGAACTAGATGGCATTTGGCTTGTGGTGCTCAAAGCACCCAAAAAATACATTTGAAAAACTCAACAGCAATGTCTCTTTTCGGAAATCGTGACTCGGTTACTCGAGATAATCCACAGACCTTTTTTGTGAGCAGTTTTATGTAGGAACTGTTTTCTTTCTACCGAACTACACCCGCCAACTGTATCATTGCAAAGAAGGAAGCATGCATCTACTCATGGACGAGAGGCTCGTGCTCATGACAGTGTAAGATGTAAACATCAATGACCTCTTTCTCAGCTGAGATGTAATGTTTGCTAGTTAAGACAGCTAGCAGTAGATGCATGCTTTCTTCTTTTGTTTTTTAGCTACCTTTAAAGAAGAGGCTAAACATTATGGATCAACAAGTTTCCAAGTCTGTAATAACAGCAGGACAGAATCGATTGAGTGCTGTAAAAGTTTTTAAACAGATATTACAACGAACTACAAATTGCAAAACTCAATCTTCTGATTAGTCGACACTCTGAGCCACAGCCGCCCCAGAAAAGTAAACCCAAGTAACTCGCTAATTTTTCTTTTTTAGAAATACTTACAAAAGACATGCTGAATGAGAGATGGCGTTGAATTACAGAAGCTAGTGGAACGGAGGCTAGCCCGGATAAGACGTCATGACTTTGGCTTTTTACAAGGGCTGCAACTAATGATTATTATTAATCAGTCACTAGTTTAGGGTGGGGTGGCTCTGTGGTGTGGTGGTTAGCACTGTCGCCTCACAGCAAGAGGGTTCCTGGTTTGATCCAGGGGTGCGGGAGCCCATCTGTGCGGAGCTTGCATGTTCTCCCCGTGTCAGCGTGGGTTCTCTCCAGGTACTCCAGCTTCCTCCCACAGTCCAAAGACGTGCAGGTTAACTGGTGACTCTAAATTGTCCGTAGGTGTGAATGTGAGTGTGAATGGTTGCCTGTCTCTATGTGTCAGCCCTGTGATAGTCTGGTGACCTGTCCAGGTTGTACCCTGCCTCTCGCCCAATGTCAGCTGGGATAGGCTCTAGCCCCCCTGCGACCCTCAAGAGGATAAGCGGTTAGAAAATGGATGGATAGTTTATGGTGTCAGAAATGGTACAATCAAAAATGCTTGTCAGAATTTCCCAGAGCCTGAGTTGATGTCTTTAAGTTTCTTCCTGTCCTGTGTTTGGCGTTTGTGTTTGATAAATCAATGAGATAATTTTAAGTTTTCAAAATTGTTGGATAATTGATTAATTGAGTAATCACTGCAGCTTTAAATACAATGTCACAATATGTTTTCAATAGATTTTGGGCCACAAATGATGAACCTTTTACAAATGCAGGCTGCATTTCTCTGCTGCTTTTTGTCTTGGACTTTGGAGTGAGACAACATTGTCTACCAGTTATGATGTATTTGTGCTTGAAATGTGGTCCTCGAAGGAGACAGGCCTTTGAGTTGGTACACGCTGTTCCATTTGGCTGTTTTGACGTGCTGCTTGCTATGTAGCGCCAAGAGCATGGAGACCTGCTTTAATGGAGTGCAGGCGGTGTACGAGGCGGCAGGCATGATGTTGAATCTCTATCAGCTGATAATCAATCCACATCGGGAGGGTGAGGATGATGTGGTAAACCTAAATCTTTTCACAACTTTAAAAAGTTGAGACACTACCATTTACGTTTGGATTCAGCCACAACATATATTGTTGTATACACCATTCATATATATATGTTTTTAGTAAGAATCGTTTATGATGCTGTTGGTACGTATGGTGTTTTGTTCACTTGCTGCACAGAGGTGCCAATTAAGTCAGCTGTTTTGTGTACTGACTTTAAATAGAGAGGAAAAACATGCCCACACAGCATGACATCATCTAGCATGATAGACCAGCCAGTAGGGGAGGGTCATTTCATTACTTTGCCTTAGATATGAAAGTTTGAAATGTCTTTGTGCAAGCCTGAAGCATAGGACAGTAAATAAAGAAGGGAAGAATTCATTAATGCTGCATAATAAAAAGAAGAGAGAGAAACACTGGAAGGGATAAATAGAGACAGAAGTGAGACGAGAACAGAGAGTGAGAAACAGAGTCCATTAGCTGCTATTAATTACCTCTGATTGGTATTCACAGACTAGCTGCTTCTGAGCCTCAGAGAGATCAATTCTCCACTCTGGACCTCTGTCAACACACACTCACACACGCACACATTTGCTTATTCCTTTGGCGTCTCATTTTAACTCTTACTTACACTGTTGCACACAAATTCCCTTCCTGATACAAACAAAGCCGCTTAATTTCAGTTGCACTATGTGTCACGTTGTTGTTTGCTCTAGGTTAAGTGCCAATCAGACAACAGGATAGCTAGTTTTGCAACCAGAATGAGGTTTTACACTCTAGTTGTCTGTGCCTTAACCAAGTGTTGTTTCCTTTTTGATATGAAAGACATGAAAGATTATCTTCCTGTAATTGTTTTATATTTTCATAGAAGGCGGAATGAGCTGAATTTGATCTTGAGGGAAATTACTTGAGGTGTAAATAACAAGTTTCATCATGATACAATTGTGATTTAGTTCAATCCTGGGGCCTGCAATCAGGCCAGGAGAGACCATTGCTCCCCTAATACAATTACTTAACTTTCCATATCGGCATAGTTTTCAACTGGCCTTTACACACCAGTCAGCCAAAACATTAAAACCAGTGGTGGGTGAAGTGAATAACATTGATGATCTTCTTACAATGCAATGTTCTGCTGGAAAACCTTTGGTCCTGGCATTTATGTGGATGCCATTTGACACGCACCACCCATCCAAACACAGTTGCAGACCAGGTACCCTCCCTTATGGCAACGGCAGTCCCAAATGGCAGTTGCCCCCCAGCAGGACACTGTGCCATGCCACACCGCAAAAACTGCTCAGGAATGACCTGAATGTGACAAATATCTAAAGGTGCTGACCTGGCCTCCAAATTCCCAATCTGATCGAGCGTCTGTGGGACATGCTGGTACCCCACCTTACAACCCACAGGGCTTAAACTATCTGTTGGCCATATCCTGGAGCCAGATAGTACAGAGGTCCTGTTACTATGCCTTGAAATGTCAGAGCCAAGCAAGATCCAAGGTGACCGCACTGTGGTACCTCTGGGGTACCAGCTTGATCAGATCGGGGTCTGTGGAATTTGGAGACCAGTTTGACACCTTGAGCTCTTTGTCACATTCCTTAGGCCATTCCTCAACAGTTTTCGCAGTGTGGCATGGCACATTGTCCTGCTTGGCGGGGCTCTGCCTTTGGGGAGTGGTGTTGCCATGAGGCAGGGTGCTTGGTCTGCAATGGTGTTTGGGAGCATGGATCGCAGTAAGTGGCAACCTCACGAATGCCAGGACCAAAGGTTTCCGAGCAGAACATTGCATTGTAATTGAATGATTGATGTTATTCACTTTACCCGCAAAAGCTTTTAATGTTTTGGCTGATCAGTGTGCTTCAACAGCATAATAGAATTCCTGAAATTCAGTAATGGCTTTTGGTTTCGGTGTGCCACCCCTTGATTTTCAGTGGCTCCATCTGGCTACCCCTACGACAATTTCCAGGGGTCCCACTGCCTGCAGTCAATATGAGACAATATAAGCAAACGTCCTTATTGTCTCTTTCTCGGTCTCTTGCCGTTGTCTGCTAGGTCGCTAGCACTGTTTGAATCTTAATGTAATGATGTTTTCACTTTGCATTGATAATATTGCATTGTAGCGCATTAATAGATCCACATCGATGTATGATTACCCCCCTAGAGACTACCATACATACTCTGACAAAATGTTGACTGTTGGCCCTTGATGTTGTGTCCTTTGAGCTAAAGTTGTTTGCTCAAGCTGAAACAAACAGCTTGTTGTCAGATCAGTGCACATAAATTCCAATGTGAGCACCAGCATGAGTCCCTTGTACAGCAGGTGGTGATCTCAGGATGTGTCCTCTAAATTGCTATTGACAAAACACATCTTCAACTTTCTGAGCTGATCTGAGGGAATAGAGTTAAAATGAGGACACCTCCATGCCACTGTAAAGATAGCCTTTGATCCCTCGTCTTATTCTTTTTCATGCAAATGGTGGACACGGTGTTGCTTAGTATGGGTTGAAAGCGCAAGGCAATATCTTTGTGACCTTTTACCAGACCGCTGCTGATAGACAGGTGAGTAAAGGTCCAGTATTCCCCCCCTTGGTCAAAACAACTCACCGCAGTGTATATGGGATGATACAGCCTCAGGATTAATGGACTGAAGTTGCAGAGGTTTTATTTCTTATATCCACAGTGTGGTTAAATCCGCACATAGAGCAGCTGAAAACAGAAGAAAAATGTGAGGAAATGATAAATGTGACTCTTAGACTCTCATTTTTTCCCATTACCTTTTCCTGATGAATCCTATTACTTTTACTAAAGCAATGACCTAGTTGTCCCATGAAAAATCAATTGACTCATCTTATTAATTCTCTAAAGCATGTTTGGACATTTTCAGCTTTAAAAGCAAATTAATGTCCCAAATTGAATAAACAAAGCATTAGTCTCACTTAAACAACATGAGTAGTCAAAGTTGGCCTCACGCTTGGATTTTAAAAACTTTAGAACTGAGTTGAACAGAACTTAACATCAGAGACTCTTAACACTGGAATTTATTGTCAGATTTCCGCAATATTTGCTATTTCAGTCAAAAACAGTGTCACTCTGGCTCGGTTCAGATATGACAGTTATATCCCCCATGTGGTGTAAATTTTCAGCTCCTTGTCCAGCTGTAACTTGGATCTGGCTTCGTCTCCAGTCTGTCACGAAGGCAGAGTGGGGAGAGCTTGAAGAGGCTGAGTGAACAAATGCAGAATTAAACAACGTTGGGCAAGGCTTTTTTTGTCAAGAATCCCCCCCCCTCGTCATCTTGTCATAGTTAGCGTTTCATCCCAAGGAATGAGTTACAGACAGCAATAATAGCCTGTCACCGACAAAGAAACTGCGGCTGCAGGGATGTGCTGATATGAGAGGGACGGAAGAAAAAAAATGAATCTCCTGAGAATAAAATGGCTTTCAATCGTCCTGCTTTGCTCCAGTGCAGACGCTCCTTTCTTCTGCTCTCTTTGTTTTCACTTAGCTACTTTTTTACTTTATGGGTGGTTCCCTGTCACGAGTAAATCATTAGGAGGATATTTATTTGAGTTTGAACGTCCATAGGGAGGATAATTTATGACTGAAACTCTCGGTTGCTATCATCAGCTTGCAACTGCCTCCCAAGCAGCAACTGACTGGACTACTAACAGCAGTGTCTCGGACAACACCATGCCTCTCTGCTTATCTGCATTGATAAAGTGCACAGACGGCCATAAATTACACAGAAGATTGTACTCAAAACAAGAATATTTGCACTGTAGAAGACTTGTGAACTCCATGACATCATGACTCTCAATGTCTCCCGCTGGTGAGTTAGCTCAGCAGAGCTCAACTCAATACAATTTAAATGGACAGCTAAATGACACTATAACTTTCCCCAGACTCACTTAGACTGAAACAGTGAAGTCTTGGATAACCTTGGTGCAAAACCCTAAGACAAGTGCAAGTCTGTACTCCCACGGAGGGCGACATTTACAGCTTCAGTCAAGCCAACTTCAACCCAAGACATCTGGCGGACGGCCAGACGAGGACATAAACACAGACCACAGTCAGCCCTGACATTAAAACTAGAAAACGGGTTTGAACTGTTAATAAATCTCCATGAGACAGAAATAGTGATGGGTGCTGATAAGAATGGACAAGGGAGAGTTATGAGGAGTTGGAGCCAACAGACAGCGGCAAGAGAGTCATGATTGGGAATAGGGCAGGGCAGTATGTTGATGTTATACCAATATCATGTTATGAGACTAAATATTGTCTTAGATTTTGGATATTGTAACACCGACAGTGTTGACTTTTCCTGGTTCTAAAGGCTGCATGATTATGATGTAATTTTCTGAACCTATCAGACTGTTCTAGTGTCTGATATTTGCCTTTACCGACATAGTCATTAAATCCACATTACTGATGATGATTCATCAAAATGTCATTGTGTAAATGTTTCATGAAAGCACCAAAAGTCAACTCCACAATATCATCGCAATATCGTCTATAGGGGCGGCAGAAGCCCAGTCTGTAGGCACTTGGCTTGGGAACCAAAGGGTCGTCCTTTCAACTCCCTGTACGGACCAAGCATGGAGCATGGACTGGCAAGGCACTGAACCCCCAGCTGCTCGGGGCGCCCGTACAAGGCAGCCCCCTTACTCTAATAATAAAGTATAGCTTCCTTTTCTTCTTCTTCTTCTTCTTCTTGTTCGTCTACTTAATATCGACATCAGGTGTTTTGGTCAAAAATATAATATTTGATTTTCTCCTTGTTGCCTAGCCCTAATTGGAAATGGAGTGAAGGGGGGAAACACATCCAAAGAGACGGTCCAACGTGTAAGGCCCCAATCTCACCGAAACCTGTTGCTAAAATCGCCTCACTAGTAATACCATAGTTTCCCCATGGCGTAGCAAGTCTGGCATATGGCCCTCTCTTTGCGCCGTGTGTTATGTTTTTCTATCAGTTTGTGGAAGTGCATGGAAGCTAAAATATTATCAACTTGTCAGCTCAAAGTGCGGAGTCACAGCGCTCAGGCAGCCTGTCAAGTCAAGCAAGAGGCAGACTGCACTGCTTAACCATGTCCTGCGTGTTTTGATGCAGGTAGATGTGGTAGCAGATTTTAATCTTGACGAACTATATAGCCTAATTCAAGGTCACCCCATGGTTCAGATACTAACCGGCGAACACATGCGTGGAGTAGCCTGAGCAGCTAAGTGAATCTCTTCTGGTGAGTGTAATGCTGTTTACTATGTAGATAAACAGGCTAGCTAAGTAGTTAGCTGTTTTGCCAAGGCGTTTTTGAAATGGCTGCATTTTAAGCAACATTTCTTGGTGTGATCAGTCCCTAACTTTAGTTGTGGGAGATCCTGTCAGAGATATACAGCAGGGTTTTATTGAACTGTTTAATGGTCTTGAAAACTAGAAGCCAAGTTGTTTATTCGGGGACCACTGCCAACGGTCAACAGAGGGATATCATGTTTGGCAGACTTTTATCGCTGAACACATGGCTCAGCAAAACCTGTGGTCTGAAAGGGATCAACTATTCATAACTTTCTGTTCTGGGGATGTAGGCATCTTTTCAGGACAGATGGCCTCCGCCCAAACAGACCTGGAGTTAAAGCACTGATGGACCACTATTGACCAGGCCTGATACGATGCACCCTCACACACGGCAGCCTCGGCACCAGGAAGACAAAACACCACAGCCTCTATGTCAACATGTTAACAACCAGCTCATGGATCTGCTTTCGCCCCATTGGTGATTAATTTACAGACTGGTAGAGCTGTTTCTCTTTTTTTCCTGATATGTATAGCACTGAATATGAAATAAGCTACACAAATATACTTGCCTCGCCGTACCTCGCCTCTTGTACAGTATCCCTGTCGTCTTGTCATAACCGGAACTGGTACTAATCTAATTTTTTCCCTGCTAGACAGGTTTTCATCTCCTGGAATCAATTAGGGCTTTTGTCCACCCTGTGCTGCTTTTCAAACAAGCAGTGCTGAACAGAAGCTTTGGAAAGTGTTTGTCCCTGCTCCTGCTGTTGCTGCATGACTAGTTAAAAAAAAATGTTTATAACGCGGTGTACTTTGACAGAAATGGTGTGTGTGTGTGTGTGTGTTTCTATTAAAACCGTGTGTGTCAAAGACGTGCCGTCAGCGAGCACTTCCACTCTATTGTAAATAAAGAGAAAAAGAAAATTGTTACTTTGAAGAGAGGTCCGTGGTGGGCAGGCAGCTTTAACATAGCAGAAAATTAGCCGGCGTGCTCTCTCTCACAAGGGCCGGCCGAATGTGATGAGAGATTTAAGAGCGCGAGGGAAAGCGGCTGGGAGATGGGGAGACAGTCAAAGAATGAGGGGAGGGGAGTTGGAGAGAGGAAGCTAGGGAAAAGGAAGAAAGTGGATAGATGTCGAAGAAGGGAACAAATATAGGGAGGGAAAGCAAGTGAAGGGGAAAAGATGAAGATGCTTACTGGCTTGGGTGACAGACAGCACAGAGAGATGAATTGATGCAACGTCAACTGAATGCCAAGAAACTGGAAGAGAGGAGAGCTCTGATCGGTGTGTATGTTAACAGCCTAATCATGAAGACAAAGGACTGCTGTAGCTGCTCTGAAGGCTTCGTCCTGCTAATGCAGCGGGAGCAAAGGCAATCTTGCACCTGTGTGCACCTTAGAGTGCCGGCATGTGTGTGTGAGAGAGAAAGAGAAAGTGTGAATTCCAGTGTCTGCGAGGCCAAGTGTGAAGCTTTCTTCCTCTTATCAGTGACATGCTCATTGATTACCATGATGACTGCTGTTCGATTGGCCCCCAGTGATGAATGAGCCGGAGCCCTGTTTCCAAAATGACCTAGCAAGAGACGCAAAACAAAGTGACTGTTTTTCGTATTTTTTTATTTTGTGTGTGCGTGTGTGGGAGTGTGTGTGTCCCCTCACTCCGTTTGGGCCATTTTCCTGCAGCTGAAATTGCCTAGTTTTCCACATGGCTGCACAGCTCCACAACACTGAGTGAGCTAGCGAGGGCAGTCGGCCACTGTGCAAGAGTAGACTGACAGAATTTGGTTAATGAACTCAAAAAAAGTAAAGAAATAACAAGTAAGTACGTACCGATCTGTGTATGTGGAAATCTTCTGGAGATGTGAAAGGATTGGATTTAATACACGCCTAAAGCAGAGGCCGACACGTGCTTAAAGTGTGCGCATATCAAATGAGTGTTGGTCGTCCAAAAAATGTCTTGAGTTTTTGAATATCTTCTTTAAAATCAAACAGATTGTAGCCTTGCAGGAATTTTAACATGCTTTATACTTTAATAAGTGATTCTTATTAATCATTAAGGAATACAAAATGACTAAATTAAGCTCTTTATCCTCAGGAAACGACCATTATTACACTTAAAAAAGTATTTCACTGCTGGAAAGATGGTCTTCTTATAAAACTAGATTGTCTAAGCAGTAAGGAGATGCAAATACTTTTGAAATCGGTGCCACATGACTGGACAAAACAGGAAAAGGGCAGTAGCATTTGCTTTTAGCTCAAGAGATAGAAAACTTCAACTACCAGAACGCACTGCCCCGCGCCAGACCAATAAATGCTCCTGCTGGTGGGTGATGTGATGCAACCTCTCCCCTTATAACACAGGATATGGCAGCCGACTGATAACAAATGATCTCCAATTACAGACTAACAGTAAATTTAAAATATATTCCTGAGGTAAGAACTAGGCAGAGCAGTAACAATCTTGGTTTATGTTTGATCAGCCCTTCTTATATTTCCAATTTGATCTCAGTTTTTTCAGCCTCCCATTTTTCAATTCAGGAAACAGTTTGGTGCCCACTGCCTAGTTTTACTGTTTAATCAGAGGTTGGTCTGAGTTTGAGAGAGAGGGGCAGGCCTCTTTGTTTCCGTGCTCGAGGGTATACAAAAATGCGGAAGTACAATCTGAAGTTCAAGCAGCGGCACTGAAGCCAGTAGAAATGCACCATCCAGCAAATTTTTGCTGGGAGATGAGCAGGGAGATCTGGGCGCTGGAGGCAGTTCAAGGCGGGATTTATACTTGAGCATCTACGCTACGGATGTAGCCTATGCTGTTGTGAGCATTTATACGTGTGTTATGGTGTGTCTGTGTCACTCTGCAGTTACACCTCCAAAACACTAGTCGATGGCAGGGCTTCTGTGAAGTGCTGTAAAGTTTAGTTGACTCAAAACACACATTAAACATGGCTTAACAGAGACAATTTCAAACACAAATACAAAAATCGGCTTCATTATATCTCACAGCGTTCACAGACAAAGCACTTGTCTTTTGCTGGAAACATTTTCCCCACAAATACAACATGCTAATGTTATTAGCACAAGCCTATGGCATTTTACATTGTGTAAATTAGCCTAGCGGCTATGGAGCCAGGGACAACAGCAACATTTAACAAAGGTAATGTTGCAAAATTCAGTTCCATTACAGCTCACAAGGTTCACTGAGAAAACAACACGTTTTCCAAACAAATTTAACATGCTAATGTTTTTAGCACAAGCCTATGGCATTTTACATTGTATATATTAGCCTAGCGACTAGCTGAGATTTCCTCTACTAATATGAGACCGGGATAAATCACACACAAGACTAATAATGCTATTTTGGTGGAGGTTTTATCGTCTTCATAATTTATTGTTTCTTATCTGTGAAATTAAAGTAAATAAAAGCTTTGTTTCCACTGAGGGAAATGGCTTCAGCTTACAAAAATAGACAGGAGGTCTGTGTTGGCGCGACGTTTAGTTACGTTTCTGGGGAGGTGCACATCAGAGTATGGCGTCGATTTGATGCAGAAGTACAAACCCTGCTTAACGCTGTTCATTTACACATACTACCTACATTGTTATGAAAAAAGCTGGCTGAAAATCTGTAGTGTCCCTTTAAGAAATTCGAGTCGCGTTTTCCATAAGATTGCTTATCCATCTCAAAGGGAGAAAAATCATTAAAATATTCAATAACTATAAAATATAGGAAATACACCCTGTAGAGATGTTACTGATTTGAAGTGACAACACATCTATTGCAATAATCTGTTTTCATTATCTGTCATGAGTCATTGTGCAGAGCAGGAGGGACCAGCCTGTGTGCTTGGCGGACTACTGAGGATCAGATGTGGAGGAATGAGCTGACTGCCGTCTGTTTTGTTTCTCCTCGGTTGTTGCGTGACTCCTGTTTGTGTGCCTCACTCAGGACAGCTGCAATATGATCTAATCTTATCCATATTAATTTGTCCGCAGCTAACTTTGTTGTTTTCGTTGTTGCTGCTCCTGAGAGGAGGAAGAGGAGGAGGAGGAGGAGTGGGAGCTCCGACCTCCTTCCTGTCCTTTGTATCTGTTTAACGAACAGTGAAGGGAATCCATGCTGATGTGTTGTGGCTTTTTCAGGCATGCAAACTAGTTTCCTGATACCATCGTGAATTAGCATTTTTCTTTTTTTTTTTTTTTGAATCGTTATCCAGGAAAGCCTCTCACAGCCCTTGGGGAGGTGTTGCTGTAGCTGTTAGAGGGAAGGAAAAGTTTAAAGTCATAGGATGTTAAATCCCAGCAGAGAGGCCCCTGAGCAAGGCACTTCACACACAACTTTTTTGGGCATTCAGTAAGAAGGAAGTTGGAGTTGGAGAGGGATTTTGTCACAGGCTCCCATGAAAGACTTGAAGAGGACCCATTATGCCTTTCTTTATTTTCTGTCTGTATATACAGTATTACGTTGCAATCTTCAGTGTTAATATAGACCCTTTTAGAGCCAACGTACATTCTGACATGGCTCCGAATTTACGAACGGTCCAGTTTGTGCCAGAGTGTGCTCGCATCATCTTCCTCCATTGTCTAAAACAAGCCAACAGAACTTGCTAGCTAGCGCTAGCTAATGTCTGTGGAGAATTGTTTTGCCTCCAGCTAAGCCCCGCCCACCAAAAACATCACACTATTTACCAACAGTAAAAGGGTCTATAGAAAGTGTCGCTGTACCTCGTTACAGTCTTTCCTTCAGCTACAGTGACAGTGCAGAGACGCTAAATTACGAAAGACCCGGAAACTCCGACCAATCAGAGCACGCTGGGCTTTTTCTGTAGGGAGCTTAAAAAGACAGGTGCTAAATCAGTGTGTCAGACAGCGTGATCAAGGTGTTTCAGCGCTCAGCAGACAGTATGAGGACAACAAAGTGTTTCTTTTCAATCTGATGAATCTGAAAACAAGTATTATAGCTCCTTTTTAAATAAACATTTTGAGCAACGCAAGATCCAGAAGCATCCTGACTCGAGTGACAGCCTTCCCAGGATGCATGGCAATAGAAACGTAATGATAGTTGTGAGAATTCTGTGTGTGTACTGAACGTGTTGGTCATAACGACTCTTTTATTTTGGTTATTTTTGTTCAGCTGAAGTCCTTCCAGCACAGTTATCACTGTCCAGCATCTTCAGCTTTCAGTAACATTATCACTTTCCATGTAATGGCACAGACACATTTCGGCGGACGCGCTTACCAAACACGAACAAATACATCGCAGAGCTGCTGGAGAAGAACACCCAGTGTAGAAAAGAAACATTTATTCAATAGAACGATACAAACCCGGTTGAACGCACCTCTGGCTCACCTCTGTCTGCACCACACAGTTATTTGTAATTGCCCCAGAGTTCCCGCAATGACAAACACAGTGTAAATAAAGCGATTTGGCTGTGCCCACTGAAGGTCACAGACGGACGCGCACCGATATTGTATCATGAGTTTAGTGAGATATGCACTGACAAAAACATCCAGCTTCTTACGTTCACAAAACTCAGCAAAATGGAAGAGGGTGGAGTGGGTGGCCGAAAAACTCGCAGTTAATCCAGCGCGGCTCTCTTTGCTGCACTGTGTGAAGCAATTAATCACACAGTGTAAGTGGTGAGAGTGTGTGAAGTGAGCGGAGCCAGCCAGCGAAAGGGCCCAAACACCCTTTTTTTTTTAAAATTTCCACACACCTCCCTATTTATTTATTTATTTCCCGGCTTTGATTGGTCTCAGTGCGCACAGATCCACTTACAACCTCAGCAGTTGCGACCTTGCTGAGGTTATAAGTGGATCGCTCAACTCCTGACTCAGAGCCAGTTGTTGTATAACAGCGGATAAACTGCTTCTACAATAAATGATATTTGATTCAAACACACACCAACATGCACACACACAAGCGGACAGCTGGGCACTGAGGCGACTCATGGTCCAGTCAGCATCAGTCAGCATCATCTGTGCTTGTACAGCCACTTAGTACACACACACACATTCACACGCACAGGGTACGCTGGGTCCTTGCTGCATGGTCAAGATATATATAGGATTAGGCCTGTTTGACATTGACTTGTACCCACCTGTGCGCGACCCTGGACTCACACTCATGCATGCACATACACATGCATTTACACACACACACACACGCCCATGTGCATGCGAAGGAATACATGCTTTCAAGCATAAAACAATTGGAATTCAAACAGTGATCGCTGGTGTCTACTGCACTCTGCCAAGGGAGTGACACACACACACACACACACACACACACACACACACACACACACACACACACACCTACACTCTCTCTTTCACACACACAAACGCACATAATATCATCATTCAAGAGGCAGCTAGCCTGTCCCGAGCTTTAACCTGTCCTTGTCTCTTCTGTTTGGAGTCAGCAGGATTGTCGACACCACTCACAGGCACACCTTCACATACACACACACCCAACACACACACACACTGCCTGACTCAGATGTGTTCATACATACTTAAATATATACGTCCTCCTCTGTATACAACACAGCTGCACAAAGCTGTTGGGGTGAAGTCCGTTCCTCCCCTCCTTTGTGCCGCTCCTTCGTCCCCGTGTGTCGTCACAAACAACATTAAGCCACTTCAACAAACTAACTGCAGCCAGGTGGGGGATGTAGTTACACATGTTTTTATTCCAGTGTTGTCATATGGACTGATGGTGGCTTTTTTCACCATGTTGTTATTATTGTTGTTTATCTCTTGGATTGCATGTTGCAGAATTTGTCTTTGGCGCCTCCTGCTGATAGTGAAGCAGAGCTTTTTTTAAAAGTCAAACTTAAGCCAGATTCAAATGTACTTTTAGTGTCACAGTTTCCCACATTGTCCTGTATTTCAGACAGTGTTAACGACTAGTTAACTACCTGTTAGTGAAGTAGTAGTTTAACTGCATTTTTATTCATTTTTTCGTAGTAGTTAAATTGCTTTTTTGGCCATTTTTGGGCCATAAACGAAAGTAATGATTTCTTATTTTTATTTTACGATTGCTTCTCTGGCGTATTTGACCCTCCTTTGACCACAATTAGTCTTACTTTTTTTTTTTTTTTTTTTTAAATTTGTTAACAAATGTTCAGAGAAGTTACTCATGTTTTTTTTTTTTTTTTTAAATCTATGCATATTTTATTTTTTCCTTTATGTTAAGTACCATGAAAAGCCTTTCTGGGTTTCTAGCTCACCTGCACATGTAAACTGATTTTATTTTATTTTACTTTATTTTTTATTTTTACCTTTCTCTGCTCTTTATATCTTAACTCAAACTTAAACTTGAGCTGTTGCATGCTATTTTAGAAGTTACCTGACTAACTGAGGCTCCTGCTTGGTGCAGTACCCTCACCTGCACTCTAGTTTCTGAAGGCAGGTATCTGACTGACCAATCCAAACTAAGCATCCCTGCACTTTCTCTTGCAAAGTGGGGTATTGTATTTTTTAATTTTTTTTTTTTTTTTTTTTGTGGTTGATGACCTGTAAACAAGTGGGTACTTTTTGCGATTGAAATTTTTTCCTATTTTATTTCGTTACATTTTATATGACATGTACATTGTCAGATTGATCTTGCTCTCCAGTTCTTTACAAAGTAGCTTGAACTACTTTTTCTAAAAGCCTTAGTTAACCAAACTAGATTTTTCCCAGGGGTAGCTTCGCTGTCGTTCACCTTCTTCTAGTGTGAAGTAATTGGTAGCCCGCAGAGCTCTGCTTTGAAAGTTCCCATCACTGATTTCAGAAAGGACTGCCGAGCTTCTCTTTTAGTTGATTATTCTGTCTCTGTACCCTTGATTTAAAAAAAAAAAAAAAGGGAAAAAAAAGCTGGGACATTGTGTAAAACTTGAATAAAAACATAATGTAATGATTTGCATAATCTTTTCAACATACAGTAGGAGAAATAAGAATTCAACCCATTAAAGTTTTTATTTCCGTTCTATTCACACATAAATTTAGACAAGACATTTTTATTAACTAAATACTGATAAAGAAATCAGAACATTTCAATCCATAAAAATTATGTGCAACAAAGTGGGATGACACAGGAAACACATATTGAACACCCTAACTGCAATTAATCGATTACTTGGAGAAGCCTTTGTTTGCAATACCATGTTCAAGATGCTTCCTGTATGAGGACACTGATGTCTCACAGCGTTCACAGGGGATTTAGAACGATTCTTCCACAAACAATCTAGAAACCTTGAGATTTTGAGGGGCCCACTTGTGAATTTGAGGGAGAAATTTCACCTAAAAAGCTTCAACAATTAGTGTCCTCAGTTCCTGAACATTTACTGAGTGTTGTTAAAAGAAAAGGTGATGTCACACAGTGGTGAACCTTCCCCTGGGTAACTTTTTTGGAACATGTTGCAGGCACAAAACACAGAAAAAACAATGTATTTTTTTCAGTTTGAACACTAAATATCTCGTCTTTGTGCTCTGTTCAATTGAATACTCGTCAAAAAAAGAGTTGCAAATCATTGCATTCAGTTTTTATCTGCATTTTGCACAGCATCCCAGCTTCTTTTGGGAATCAGAGTTGTATGCCAAATGAATGATAATGATGTTTTGATGCGTTGTGGGAGATGTAGTCCAGCAAAGTAGCAGCAGTTTCACAGCCACACGAAGCTAACCTTGTCCTTGCTTTGTGTGTGTGTGTGTGTGTATTTATGTGTGAGAGAGCGCCAGAGACTAATTAAAACTGCTGAGTCACAATCACTCTCAAAGCATGAATAATATTGGAAGCAAACAGTGGCGGAGCAAAGTGTATATTCCGGTATTGCCTGCATTCATTTGCACAGTATGTCACAGACAGCAGACTCAGCTGAACGAGATGATAAAGTTTTCGATCAGGTGTTTGTTACACTCTGATTGAATTGGGAGACTGAGTCACTCCCCTTCTGTCGTTAGTCATAAATCGAAAAGTAAATCTTCCCCTTTAGATTCTTAAAATCAAGTGGAAGGACGCAGAGAAACTCCTGTGTCAAGGAGTGAAAACTGTGGGAGGGAAAACACTTAAAATGTTTTTTGTTGTCGTTGTTTAGAAAACCACCAGAGAGGTTCACGTCCTTGATGACTTCACCCACTCTAGATATAACAGATATCAAAAAGCATAAAAGCTCTTTTTAAACCAATGAAGTTTAAAGTGTCATGACATGTTAAAAGTTTGAAGTTTGAAAATAGGATGTGGAGTGGGTTTGAGCCTTCCTCCAAACTCTCCCATCTTCTCCGTAGGGAAGATCAATCTCACCGCACTTTGTGATGTGTTTTAATGGCGATGATAATAATGATCGTGGTAATATAATCAAGGTGGTTGTAAGGCCGTGACCGTCAGGTGTGTAGTGGGAGATGATTCTGTCTCAGCACATGAATCGGTTTAAAACCACAGCATCTAATTTAGCGTCTTGATCTGTGTCTGTACGTTCCCCCCGTCTCTCTTTGTATTCATATTTTTCCGTCTCCCTCCCCCTCTCCGTCTCCCCCTTTCCTCCTTCTCTGACTGTTCCGCCTTAGCCTCCCTAACACCAATTATACTGTGTCAAATCCATGCATGTCAGTTTCCAGATCCCTAATCATCCCTCCTCTCTTTCATCTGCAAATCCTTTGTTCCTCCCTCCTCCCCCTTTTCCCTTCTCTGTAACCTTTTCTTCTGCGCTCCTCACCCTACCCCACCCCTCCGTCTGCGCCGTGTACACACAGCCCCGTCCTCCTCATCCTCTTTCCATTTATCTGTATCACATTTACCTCTCCATCTCCCTTTGAATCTCTTTTTTTTATTTCCTATTTCAATTTTATACCTCTCTCCTTCTCTCCGGCCCCTTTCAGAGATGAACTGTGTTGGGTAAATGTGCTGGCAATTTTACATATTGGTTTTCATGTATGAATAAGCCCTCGAGGCACTTTTCAGGAAGAGTTGCAGAGGCAATCTCGCTCGGTCGGACCTTGTTGTGCCGCTCTCTGTAAAAAAAACATTGTGTACCTTGATGACATATATAGGTGAAAATCACTACAGTCTGGCCATGTTGAGAGATGCAGATATGCTAACGGAGAGTATGTTGGTTCTGTAAGAGCGAGAATGCAGGACGGACATTATAGCTTCAGCAAGGGGGGAAGTTATGACCTCGCTCATGACTTTTTTTCAAGTTGTGCATTTTTATTATCTTCGATTTTACAACAAACACTTTCTTTGTACTTGCAAAATGATCTTTTAGATTGACAAAGATCACGTGTAACTCACGGCACAAACATGAATTTATATCTCAGCGTTCTGTACATATTTTTTCCGAACTAATGTCACATGTTGGTCCCCCGAAACTGGAGGGACTTTGCGTCTCTGTCGCCTTCACCTCTGCGATCAACTGTGGCTGCTTCCTATTCTTCCTCTACTGCTCCGCCCTTCAGTTCTTAAATCTGATCTGCTGATCAAATGCATCAGATCTGTCCATACACCACTTTTTTTTGAAGAATAGCCCTAACAAAGTTCAGCTATATAGCTGTTAAAGTCGTCTGAAAGTAGAAGTCTCAGAGCAAGTCACTGCGCCCAGAGAAAAATACTTAAAGCATGTAACTTCTGATGAAAGCAGAACTTATGTTTACATATATGTTAGTGTGCAGATAAGCCTCATGACTATCATGATTATCAGTTGCCTTTGTCTCTGGTTGCCATCAGACGCAACCACTGCTGAACATACAAAAAATAGGGACATCAAACAGCGAAACATGCTCTCTAGAAAATCTGATTTTTATTATTTGTTGCATTAGTGATATTTAAATGTCACTGTTACAGTCAGAATGGGAACCAAACAATGCTGCTCGTGACAGTGCTGCATGTTCATAGGTGTGTTTGCTCGCATGCGCACAGGCATCTGAGTTAGAGACGATGGCAATGCAAATAAAATTCTAGGGTTAAGTTGTGACTCTTGGGTGAAAAGTTCAGCTAACCATCAACATTAAAAAATGTCTCTGCAAACTGACTTAACGGACAAAGAACCATGTGAAACTGAACAAAAAACAAAAAGGAAATTTGTGAAGTCGTGGGAGGCCAAGTAGTTTAGCTTCTTTGAGACAGAAGATTATACTGAAAAGCATTCACAACATTCACATCAAGTTCAGAACAGTACAGAACCAGTTCTGTAAAGTTTGATTGATTGATTGATTGATTTTATTTTGTGTTATTCACACTTACATGTGCCCAACCCTCATGGGTTTACAAGATACTATACAATTACGTTGTAGTAACAATCCAAAGTACGTGTTATTTTACTGCTCAATCCAAAAACAGAGTACTCTTCCTTTTATCCCAGGCTTGGCAAAGAAATTCAGCCACAAAAAAGTTACTTTAAGAAATATTTTAATCATTCTTTTATGTCACATTTTCATCATTAGGTTAACATATAGCTGCGTAGTATCTTTGACCACTTGTATATAACTCAGTCATGCTGTATTACCTGAAATTTGTGAAGAAAATCTTGTTTTTCTCGCATGCGTCTGACCAAAGCAGCTAACACCTGAATTATTGATTGATTGGAGACCATGTGTAGCCCCAGCAAACTATATCAAAACATCTGTTTTTAAACTCTCGCACTAATCATGCAGTATAACTCAAGTCCCATGTTTCCAGTTGTATGATTCCCAACATCTTTGCTAAAACCTTAGTATTTAAAACACAACTGAAAGCGTAACTTATTTATGCTCTCCTCAAAGCCAGACTCCAGTGCCAAGGTTTCTTATTGAAAATGTACTGAGCACAGAAAAATAAGACTTGTATTACTCCGCACGAGTTATGCGAGAGTATAGAAACGGGTGTTTTAATATAGGTTCGCTTTTTCTTTTTTGGTAACCGAATTTTATTCAGCATTTTGTATTTATGGTGACAAGTAGTACAGAGTCATATTTTCTTTTTAAAGAGAAATATTTAACTTTTAATCGCCCACCCCCCCACACACTGCAACAGTCCCCTTCCAGCTCATAAAAGCAAAGTAATGATAAATGAATAAAATAAATAAAAGTGACTGGATAACATACAGAGAAATGAAGTAGGTGTGATAAAGAAATAAATTTTAAAAAATTATAAAATAAGAAAAATGAAAATAAAATAAAAAATAAATCTAAAATATATATAACCGCACTGTTTCATCTCCACACATAGTTGTGTCTACGCAATAAATGCACTAGTATGCATGTGATATAGGTTTGCTTTTGTTAAACATGGTCCCCAATAGGAGGGTTTCACGTGACGTCACATTGCTGAATCGCGAGAGCGCGAAATTCAGATGGAGGGCAGGAAGTGAATTTGCTGCATCTGCCGTCTGAGAAAATGGCTATGTTTTGTGCAGTTTACGGCTGCTCCAATCGTTTAAACAGAAAGAAGGGAAAGCGATTTTTTAGAATACCAAAGGTTGTAGTCCATAAAGGTGAGAAATGTAAAAAGCTAACTGAACAAAGCCATAAAAAGTGGATTTTAAACCTACGTCTGCGGTCGGAAGGAGCAAAGTCAGGCTTCAGTTGGTGTACCAGGGGCACGAACATCCAGCCGGGGCGGCCTAGGATGTGTAATCCGGGGAGGAGTGCTTAAGTGTGGGTGCATAGGACCGGCCGGTGGTGAGGGTTCTGGTGGAGGGTTAGAGCAATGGGAGAGTGGCCGCGGGCCGGGCTGAGGGCTGCGGGAGGCGGCCGGCGGGAGTGGGGCCCGTCCACTTTGGCTACCTTAAGAGAGTCATGGTTACTCCCGCACTTGAGCGAATGTTTAAACAGTGAGGCCTGGCTTAGCTGAGGAGGCACGGGGATGGAGCGAGGGGTCCCCGCGGGTGCAGAGGACCAAATAAGTGTAAGGGTAATGAGAGAGTGGCCGCGGGCCGGGCTGCGGGCGGCGGCCGGGTATCAGAGGCGAAGACCGTGGGAAAAAGCCGACCGGGAGTGCTCGATGGACGGGTTATAATGAGCGGAATGGCTGCTTAAAACGACCCGGGAGACGCGCTTGATGGACGGGTTATAAAGAGCGCAAAGGCCTCTTAAAACGACACGGGTCATAAACAGGCTCTAAAGTCGTACAGTACAGACTCTCTACTATGGTTTCCTCCATGTTTAGGCTACCGATGTTTACTTCCTGCCCTCCATTTGAAATCGCCCCGCCTTCGCGCGTCATCATAATCACGTGACTGAAACCCTGCCATTAATCAATCAATAAAACACTATATTCACTGCTTTTGTGAGGGCATACGAAAACGTTTTCTTCATGAATTCAAGGTAAAATGTTGTGTCTACTTGATATAAAATTGGTTATTTTGTGGGTGAAGTATTCCTTTAATTAATCAAAATATAAAATGACTACAAAAGGCAACCATATTTGTAGTTTTGGCGACCAACAGCAGCCTGTTTGCCGGCCTGGTGGCCACTTTAAAAAGTTAGAGTTGAGCCCTGGATGCTCAGGTCTACATGTGAAACACATTTAAGACACTACTTGACACAGCAGACTGTTCAGGGTTGTTATATAAGTCATTTCACAATACATTTTATTTTAAAATTGACAGTTCTTTTTCATTTATAGTCCATATGATGGTCACGTGTTCCGGCCTTTAGTGAAGACCTACTGTATGTTCCAGTGTCACAAGCCATTACATAAAGAGGCTGATGATTCCAGTGATGTTGCACATTCTCATGTCTGAGCGGAGCGTCTGTCTCCCCCACCCTTGTCTGTTTCCCAGGCAGAAAAGACACATATGGGAAGGTGTGTGTGTGTGTGTGTGTGTGTGTGTGTATTGTGACTGTAGTAGCAGGGGGGCAGGGCTAAGAGAGGGAGAGAGAGCTGGAGAGAAGGCGAGGGAGGTAGGGGGAGGGGTTTGTTTATTTCTGTTGTGTTTTTTGATGGTAACTGCGCCTCCTGAGCCCACAGGAAAAAAAAGAAGAAGCAGGGAGACAGAGTGAGACAGAGAGAGAGAGAGAGAGAGAGAGACAGGGACAGTGATGATGGAGAACAAGGGAAGATGGTTAGCAGTATGAGCGGCGGCCGGGAGACGGGAGACAAACGCGGCAAAGGAGGGAGGGATGGACGGACACACGGACGGATAGAGGCAGAGCGCGTGTCTGTCCACCGCTCGTCGCCCAAACAATGAACGTGCTGTGGTCGCTGCCGGCAACGCATCGCCACGGCAACCGGAGCCAGAGGGGTGCGCACTGACTGAGCGAGAATGGCAGAGAAAGAGAGAAGGAGGGGGGGAGGAAGGAGGAGAGATAGAAAGAGAGAGGGTGTCTCTCCCCCCCCACCCCCCAATGGATAGATCCTTCCTCTGTGTGTGTCTTTACATGTGTGTGTGTGTTTGATCATGTGCGTCTGTGTGTGGTCGGTGTGTGTTGGCGGCCAGTTGTCTGACAGTATGATCTTCTGTAACCATCTAGGTGAATACAAGAAGGATGAGCTGCTGGAGGCGGCGAGGTGAGTACCAGACTCTGCATGCTCTTTGTTTTCGTTTGGTTTGTTTCTTGCCTGATGACGCTTTTTACCGCTCTGTGACATCCTTTCATGTTTCGCCTTCCTCCGCTGGTTTTTTTCCTCTTCCTTGTTCACCTGCCCGGTTCTCCGGCTTCCTCTCATCTCTTGTTTTCATGCCTACTTTCTTCTCTCCTCCTCCTCCTCCTCTGTTTCCTTCCCCTTCTCCTCAGCATCTTGTTCCCTCTCATCACTTGTCTCCTTGCCCCCTCTACTCTCCTCCTGGGTCATTATTTCTTCCTATTTCCTCTTCTTCCATTTTCATCATTTTATTCTTGTTTCCATGTTTGCCCTTCTTCCATTTTCTCTCTTTTTCTCTCCTCTGTGATCCACTTATGTTTTCTGTTTCCGGTCCTTGTTTGTTGTCCTCCTCTTTCCTTTCTTGTTCCCATGCTTCCTTTCTTTTTCTTCATTTCCTGTCATTTCCTTTCATCTTTTTCCCTTGTTTCCTCCTCCTTGTTCTGTCTTTTTTCTCATTTCCTGCCCTTTTTGCTTGTTTCTGCTTTCTTTTATCTCCTCTCCTCTCCTCTTTTCTCTCTCCTTTGTTTGAATCCCATAATTTCCGGCCACCTTCAGTTTTCCTCCCAACTTGCATTCAGTCATTTTGCCGCTCCCTCTCTGTGTATCAAACTGTTCCATCACTTGTTCTTTCTTTCACTCCATCACAACCCCACACACTCGCACACACACACACTCTTCGTGCGTACACCGGACAGGGTTTGCAGACTCAGAGAGCTCAGTGCATGTGGTCCAGGGACACTTGTGCATTTTGGAGGCATGTTATGGTTGCAGGCAGTGCATGTGGGCATGTGGGCAATGTGTTTGTGTGTGTGTGTGTGTGTGTGTTGTCAGCTCTTGCATGTGGAAATGGCATAGCTTTCGTTTGGGATTGTATGTGGGTGGCTGAGCGCTCAATGCCTCAACAGCCTCCCTCCTTCTTTCTCTCCCTCTACCCCGCTTTCCAACTCTCTCTCTGAAGCGCGCGCACACACACACACACACACACACACACACACACACACACACACACACACACACACACACACACACACACACACACACACAAGGAAGCAGCTGGCTTAGCATAGCAGTACCCCAGTGTATTATGGGGTCAGCGGGCTGTTTAAGTGTGAACTGTGAACTCAGTGTGCCTCCATCACAGCTGAGCCACTGACTGGCTCATCACCAGTGTCATTTTTCAGAGGAATTTCTTCTTTTTTTCTTTTCCTTTCTTAAAAAACAAACAAAAAAACTTTTTTTTAGTGTTCTGTTTGGTCAAATAACTCCCACACATGGTTTTTCTGCTTTATTTTTTCCCATTTTATTTGTGGCCCACATTGCATCCCTTCACAGCGGTATAGAAGAATAACAAGTAGATCTAGGAAAATGATTCTATATAGTCAGAGAGTAATGCAGTGGCTCAATACATTGACTGAAATAAACACAATTATTAATGCGCAGGACATGCAGCTGGAGGCAGCTTTTTTGTAATTGTTTTCAATGAGAATGAAGCTTTTTGCTCGTGGTTTTTGCGTTGCTACGCCCCTTGTGTTTCTGCGCTCTGGGTGCCTGGCGTTTTTGCTGGAGCACTCTGAACTCCTTGAGTTGAAAAAAAAAAAACGTACTCAGAGCGGACTAACGCCCCATCTCATTTCCACTTTTTTCCCATTGTCCAATCAGATGATTTAAGAGGCAGGCCTTCTGTGGTGGTCACAACGAAAAGTTATCAGTTGGTTAACAACAGTTTTGTTATGCTAGGACCGAAGATAGACAGCAGGTTGTCAAACTGCTCCCGAATCACCCTTAAACATGCCTGGAAATGGCCATCATCGAGGAGAAGCTCCTGGACCAACTGGTGGTACTCCCCGTGATCCAGCCTCTTTTAGGGTCTCATGTACCCACACAGATCTCCATTTCCCTGTGCCAAACAAACTATTTACTGTCAGTCTCTCACCTTCAACCAGAGCTAAAGGAAGTACCCTCTGCCTGAACATTTTAGGAACTAGCTTCTAATTACTAAAATGAAAAAAATGGTAGATTGATTACATGGGAAAGTTAGGGTAACGAGGTAATGGCATGGTTGCCTGACAACAATAAAAATAAATATTACAGTATTTTTATTATTATTTTTTAAATATTAGAAAATAGCATCAGCTGTTTCAACTGCTCAAAGCTTTGTGATCAATGAAATATAAGTTCTGAAATGTAGTGGAGAAGAAGTGTAAAGTAGCATAAAAAGGAAATATTAAAACTAGAGAGTGCAAGTACCTCAAAATTGTGCTTAAGTACATCACTTAAAATAAGTAGGTTGGTCTGTAGGTTTCCACTACAAGTGGCATCCACTGATAGAAAAAAAAAAGAACCTCATTCTCCTCCTCAGTTTTTTCCAAGCGGCAACCTCTAGGGCTGAAAAATGAAGCTAACGTATAAGTGCCAAAAACTGCACTTCCTTTACTGGCCACTTGAGGCTGGCTTCAGGAATGAGTCAATCCCCATAGACCCCCATGTTAAATGCCAACTTTACAGCAGAAATAAACATGTTTACAGTCAGGTACAAAAAATGGTTTTGGTCACTAAAGCTAATTTCCCTGTTTGTGACAGCTGTGCGGGTGGTGAGTTTTCGTATAACAGACTCATTTACATTTTTATTAAGGCTTAAAATTATGCATAATTAAGGGCGAGCTGCTTTAAGTGGCAGGCTGTAAATAATGTCCTCAGGCTCTTAGTCAGATTCACCCCTCACTCCTCCACAGCCAGCTCCAAACCAATAGGTGAGGTCATTGGTGCTACGTCCATTATTTTATACAGTCAGTGACTTTTTCTTTAATTTGTTTTTGAGAAACATCCTCAGAAAAATTAACATGGGATTCATGATATGTTCTTAATCCGCAGAATTGTTCTCATCTGTCTTTTCACTATTGTCCTCGTAAATTAAAAGACTGGGCCAATTGATAGTAATTAGCACAGGTAAACAACCCCCCAATCCCCATGAAAGGGCATGAGACCGCAGGGCAGTGTGCTCACACAGAAACTGAGAAGAAAATTTCAGATAATTAAGTCAAGAATGCCCAAACCAAAGTCTAAAGAGGGTGGAGCACTGGACTGCACATTTTAAACTACTCCAATATTTCTAAAGTGGAGGTACTTCTGCAGGAAGCGAACACCAAATGAGCTGTCATATTCAGTAGCATTAGTAGTGGATATAAAATCACACAAAAGAGATGCATGCACTAATCTAAGGCTGAAAAAAAAAAAAAATATATATATGTATATATATTGCTTAAAACCAGGCCTACTTTAGGCCTGTACGTAGCCTGATCATTACTAATTATTGGATTGTCCCCAAATAATAATTGAAGTGAACTGAAGTGTTACTGTAATGTCATTCACTGTAATGCCATTCCTGGTTGCTTATGATGAAATAGAGTGGTTAAGACCAAAATCTTGACGATTGCTCCGTCTCTGACAATTTGAGAGAATTTGGCTTTCCCCTGCCTGGCTTAACAATGCTGTCTATGGCCATGTGTAAATCTGTCCTAAAACCACCTTAAACGTTGGTTTTCAAAGCCATGAAACTCACCCAGTGGTCAGTGGTGTTCCTTGATGTTCCGACATAACAATCGTAGCAAACTGTGGTTTCTGTGATGATTTATTTGACATTTTGTCCATGCATTGATTTCCTATAGGAAACCTCATTGTCCGTTGGTAGTAATCCGCCACAGGAAACGGAAAGGGGGTTGTTTACGACAAGGTTGTAGTCATTGTAGTCTTTTAGCTCAGCAAAAGTGCCGGCTCAACAGTGCTGTGTGCGCTCCTTCTCTTCGGAGGAATTCTCCTGCAGTCGCTGACCACACAAAACTTGCCCATTATTACTCGCTTGTAAACAACCTTCGCAGTACGACGCCTTTGAACACAATGCCAGCCTTCTTCTTCTGCTTCTTTCTGTGTCCCATTACATTGCAATGGTTTTCTGCCAGTTGGCGACACTCACATAAAGGAGCATTATCGCCATCAAGTGGGCTGGAGTGTATAATGCTTCAGGGTCAAACTAACGATCAAGAGGAAGTTTACACACGGGTGTGAGGCAGCTGAAAAAATAGTTCCACAATCCAGATGAATAGTGAAAACACAGATGGAAACCACAGTTTGCTACGATTTTTATGTGGGAACATCAAGGAACACCACTGACCACTGGGTGAGTTTCATGGCTTTGAAAACGAACGTTTAAGGTGGTTTTAGGACAGATTTACACATGGCCATAGACAGCATTGTTAAGCCAGGCAGGGGAAAGACAAATTCTCTCAAATTCTCTCAAAGGAGCAGTCGTCAAGATTTTGGTCTTAACCACTCTATTTCATCATAAACAACCAGGAATGGGGCTCAAAGTGCAAAGTACTGGACTTCTCCTTTAAGAAATTTCTTGTAGTGACTACTATCAATGAAAAAAGCTGCTAAGAGGCTGAGTAGGGTCTTAACTGTGACTCATTCAAAGAAACCCATGCCGAAGTCCAAAGACATGTTTTATAATGATTTATTAAACAAACAGCTGAGATAACCAAAGCAAAATGCGATGAATCCAAATAGCATGTGATGTGATGACGGTCAACAGAAAATATCAGAGCCAAAAACTCCCCTTCTTTGTCTAAAAGCTGCCACGCCAGTGAATGAACAGGTAAAATAATGTGAAACCACAGCCACTCCTGTGCCAATTACAACTACTGGAAGTAAGAGTGACCAAAGAACGTGTGCAGCCTAAACAAATAATCAACAATGAGGGTTAAATACATATTCTGGCTCCTACATTTCTTGTTAAAAACGGTTGGTGAATGAGGCTTAATGATTAGGCAGCCCTCCCGCCGTTCTGCAGGATGACTAAGCCAACCTCATCAGGCAGTTGGCTGACACGGGAGGGTCATTACTTGACTAAGCTTACCTGGGCCTTCCTGGCTATAAAACTGCCCCAAGTGTTGAATTGATCCCTAACCTCCTACTTCTAGTCATCCACCCTTTGTCACTGCCTTTTCGTTTTGCGCCTTCAACACCTCCACAGCACGCCTGACACACACCCAGGCTCTCACTACTCACTTTGCTAATCTACACACTCCACTGTTTATCAGCTTAATCTTAGTTTAATACATCATGTTTGTTTTAACTAAATCTTTTGTGTTGACTCCCTACTTGTCACATTCACTGAGCGTCAATGTTACCCACCCAGAAGGCTGTTCGTTGTTAATCTTTGTTAACTTCATACCATTAACATGCAGCTTAAGTGATTCGGAAGGCTTTGAGATAAGATGCTAGAAGCGGTGAAGATCCAGTCACACTGACAGATTCTCAGAAACGCATTTTCATTTCCCTTCACGTGTAAAAACGATGAATATTCAGGCATGGTTGCGAGCGCTGTCCCTTGTGGGCCACTGTAGATAATTTGTGTGAGATCAGAGATTCATAGAACATTCACAACAAGACGATGCCACTGACTGCACCTTTGAAATGCCTAACACAGACTCAAGATATGATAGAGGACTGTTCACGCTGGATTTTTGTGAACATGGTGATATTACGAGGAGACTCATCCTTGAGCTCGTGTATTGGACAAGCTTAAAGGAAGAGTTTTAGATTTGCTGTCTTTTAAGCGTTAAAAAATAGATTGGTACCGCTGTCATATCTGTCTGTTAAAAAAATGATGGGGACCTGCAGATGGTTCACTAAGCTTAGCACAGTGTTACTCAACTTTTTTTTAATGGATAGGTGGATCCATTATCCAGGTCCCTTACCTTCCCCCATCAATTAAAATGTAAGCTAATAGCTGTCCTTGAATATTGATGTTGATTATTATTCTGTTGTATTATTGAAAACGTGTGTCATTGAATGCCAAATAAGATTTGATTTAAATGGACGGTTGTAATATTATTATCATTAGTTTCTCAGAGAGCAAAAACGCCCCGTGAATAGAAATTATATTTAGTGAGTGTTTGAAATTTGACATTCAAACTTTAATTAGGTCTCGTTATTGATTTCAAACTGCAACCAGTCAGAAAGCAGTACAGTATTTTGGCACTGGGGCTAAACTAGAAGCATAGGAACATTTTGAGCATCACAAACTTTTATTTCTGGCATTCTGGTGAATTTAATGCAGCAGTTTATGGAAAGAATCTTACTCATGTGAAGGAGAATACAAAGTCAGGTGGCAGGTGACAATTCAAAATCTAAAAATCGATGGAATACAACTGAACAAAATGCAGTAAGGCTGTTGGACATTGGGTATTGCTTTCAAATATTTATTCTCCTGTAGATAAACTTTTCTCAATTAATGTTATCTCTGCTTACTCAGCTGACTTGTAGGCACGATTTGCGCTTCAGTCCTTGTTTGTGTATGCAGCACCCACTTATGTCAATAACACATTAATTCATTTAGAAAGGCCTGGACTTTGGCTCATATGTGTCTCAGCAAGATTTCTGCTCATGCACATTCAAAGCATATCCCACTTTAATCGAGAATAAAAAAGTATTTTGAGAAAAGAAAAGTTCTGCCTTAGTGTGCTGTGCATGACGTTATTGCTCTGCACTCCAGTATGCCCTTCAGATCGTTTGACAGACAGGCGGCCCTGTTTGACTCTGTCCTTGGATGAGAAAGTTTATGTAGTTTAGGTTAAGTTTTGGGAAGCACCTGTGCAGTGCTCCTCATCAGAGGTGGAAAACTGAAACTAGATCTTACAACAGCTAAGGAGAGCGGACCCTAGGCTACAGACTCCCGACCTATTGCCGAGGCTTCTTGCTATGCAACGCTTGCCTGTCCTCGGGCCAAATATTCCCCCTCCCTCTGTTTATTAAGCACTGTTGCTTGCAGTTTTCCAACACGCCCCACTCAAAGTAGGATAGCTTTACACTGTGAAGCGCATTAAAAGAATTGATGGAGGAGCGTACATGAAGCACTGCAGCGCGCCGTAAACAATGAAAAGCTGTGCACAAGAGATTCAGAGAAAAAGTCTTGTCTTTGGCAGGAAAAGCCTTGTCGAAAAGAAGCTATAGATGATGGTGGTAAAAGCAAGTCAAAAAATAGCCACAAGGAGCAAGGAGGGGTTTAAGCCAGCACGGACCGTTAGAAGTTGAAAGATTTGAAAGATCAAGATCTTTGACAGTTCACAACACCTGCATTAAAGGTAACCTACGGGTTTTATAATGATCGGACAGGCTCATTCATCTAGGACCAAATCTGTGCCAGGCCCCTTGCTTCTGCAGCAGTGCCTTGACCCCCTGTTGTCGCTGGCAAAAACATTTTGGGGGACATGTTTCAACTTCTTGATTAAAAATATCAAAGGAGGTTTGATGATGGAAAGACTGTCACTGATCTATGGCCGGGCAAATGAATGTGTTTGGAAATGGTTGCGCTCCCACTGAGAGGTTTCAAAAATAATTTTACACACGATTCAACATGGCTGCACGGTGGTGTGGTGGTTAGCACTCTCACCTCACTGGTTCGATCCCGGGTGCGGGAGCCCCTCTGTGCGGAGTTGGCATGTTCTCCCTGTGTCAGCGTGGGTACTCCGGCTCCCTCCCACAGTCCAAAGACATGCATATTGGGGATACGTTAATCGGTGACTCTAAATTGGCCGTAGGTGTGTATGTGAGTGTGTATGTCTACATGTCAGCCCTGCGATAGTCTGGCGACCTGTCCAGGGTGTACCCTGCCTCTCGCCCAATGTCAGCTGCCCCGCGACCCTCAAGAGGATAAGCGATTAGAAAATGGATGGATGGATGATTCAGCATTATTGTTTAACATAGCCTGCAAGTCTTGTAATGATTAGACAAACAGTTTATGATTTATAGTCTAACCTGTGTTATGCCATGCCCATTTTTGCATTAGTAGTGACCCCTAGTGGTCAATTTGAACTAATCTTTCAGGATACGTTAAAGGCGCTGATGTGGACATAACCTAAAATTTTCATGATGATTGGCCCAACAGTTGTGGAGTAAGGTGTAAGTATGTGCTGAGTCAGGTTCCTTTAAGTATTCACTCGTCAATATCCTGAAAACCCAGTGAGATATCAGTAGGCTTTTGATAACTTTTGACATGCTTGGTCTAATAATGCGACTCGGACATAGCGTTTAAGACAAGAGGTCAAAAATGTTCATTCATTCACTTACTTTCCCTAACTGCTTATCCCGTTAGGGGTCGTTGGGGGGCTGGAGCCTATCCCAGCTGACAGGGCGAGAGGTGGCGTACACCCTGGACAGGTCGACGGAGCTGACACATAGAGACAGACAACCATTCACGCTCACATTCACACCTATGGACAATTTAGAGTCACCAATTAACCTGCATGTCTTTGGACTGTGGGAGGAAGCCGGAGCACCTAGAGAAAACCCACGCTGATATGGGGAGAACATGCAAACTCTGCACAGAAGGACTCAAAAATGTGATTTTCACAAAAATCAAAATGCTGTGTGGCGCCCCCTGTTGACAGATTTGAAAATAATTTGCACACAAGCAGTACAAAAACAACACGGTTTCAGCCCTTCAGGCTTGAAACCCCAATACTAAAGCTGTGAAAATGTGCATGCAGGACCAAACTGGCTTTAAAAAATTGCCCCCAAGAACAACTTAATGCCCTCCCTTTCAAAAATGTTGCCTCCAGTGCCCCCCAACCATCCCTGAATGCCCCCTGGGGGCTGATACCACCCATGTTGAGAAATACTAGCTTAGCAAAAAGACTGGAAACAGCTATCTTGGCTCAGTCTGTTAGCAATCTGCTGCTGGATGGGGTTTCCTATTTATTCAACAGACATGGTATCTAAATAGTTCTCATCAAGGAAGTAAATAAACAAATTTCCTAAAATATTCCTTTCTTGGCTTCTGTCTTTTGACTTGATTTATATCATTGTTAATCACTTAGATGCGATGTTGTGCTGTAAAACACTCACATACAACGCCATGTCCTTCGTCCCTGTTAAATCCTCAAGATGTTGTTTGCATCGAAATGAAGGCTCCCTTGTGTTCGGGTACCAGCAGTAGGAGGCAGCTCGTTGAGCAGAATAAAAAAAGAGTGAGAAAACTAAAAGGAAGATGCTGAGCAGTGAAAGTAAAGGTGGAGAAGCAAGAAACTGAGGGTGGAGGGTAAAGGTGGACAGCTTAGATGAGACGCGAGTGCGAGGGTAAAAGGGTTAGGAGAACAGAAGATAATGGTCGCTGGAGAAAGAACAGGAAGAGTGAGAGGAGTGATGGGGAGGATGTGAATGTCTTTCTCGGTCAGGGAGTGAAAGATATAGAAACAAAGAAAAGGAAGGAGAGGCCCAACCAAAAAACAAAAGTAGAAGGGCAGAGGGAGAGGAGGGGAATGTAGGAGAATAGAAGAATAATCCTTTTCTCTCCATGTGACAGCTTCTTCCTTTACGGCTGTCACCGGGATGATGGTTGGATCGGCCGCTGCCTTGGCAACACTTTCCTGGTGGTCACCCGATGCCAGGGCAGTGAGCCTAGGAACTAGGAAACACACAACAACATAAACAACAACCACTGCAGCTAGGATAGATGGTCTTCTCTAACACATTTTTTTAGCTTGTTGCGGTCAGGTTTACAGGGAAACACACACATACACACACCCTTCGATCCATCCTCCAAACATTCCTTTATGTCAGTCCGTCTCTGCAGATGAAATTCTCCTTTTTTTTCTTATCTCACTCTCCCTCATTTTCTCCCCCACACTCTCCTGCTGAGGAACAGTGTTAATCCTCTATGGTGTTGGATGTTTTCTGTCTAATGGGTGTGTTTGTGTGTGTGCATTTGCAGGAGTGGAAACGAGGAGAAGCTAATGGCCTTGCTCACTCCGCTCAACGTCAACTGCCACGCGAGCGACGGCCGCAAGGTAAGAGCAAGGCACGCGCGCGCAAAAATCACACGCACTGTAACAAGCTCATCACCGGCATTTTCTGCACCTCGGGAAAGCCATCAGGGTGACAAAACCAACTGGTGCTTAAAGGGTTTTTTTTTTTTTTGCTCCGGTCGGGAAAGTGAAACAAATGCTGTTATTGGCAGCTGTGGAGCTTTGCTCTATCAAATAATCCGAGCGCTCTCCAGCAGGCATTAGCAGCCTTTCTTGGTTTTCAGTCATTAAAATGAATAGATGGAAAAACACAAACCCTGTGAATAAATTAGCACTCATGCTGAATAATAGCAGCACATAGCAAGATGCCAAACACTGTCAGACTCAGGGACAGCTCTTTTACTGTCCTTAGTACCCCCCTCAGAAAATGACAACAGGCAGCAGATTCAAGTGTTTGTTGTTCTACTTTTTCAGTTGCTTTAGGACTATACAAAGGTGCAGATGTTCTAATTGAGTCAGTTTGTATTTGCGTGTTTGCAGGTTAGTTTGAAAGAGTGAGACGAGCTGCTGTTACTTCGTAGTAAAATTCTCTGTGCATTCCAGCACAGAGAATCCAGTCTGGCTTTTATTTTGTAAGAACTACAGGAATGCACTTTCCTTGTACTGAGTCCTTTACTTTGCCTGGCAGGATAGCCGAGGGTAGAAGTCGGGTGAAGTTCACACTCAGACATGTTATTTTCTTTTTTTTCTTTGTCAGCGTCAGTGAATTTTCTTCAGCCAAGAGCTTTTTTTGGTTTGTGTGAACCTGAACCTCTGACACTCTAACATACATAATGAAGATAAGCAGCTGCTCACCCAGCCTCAGCTTGAGCCAAACTCCTCCAAGAGTGGAACTGACCTGTGTGGCCTGTGAGGTCTTGTAGGCGTAGTGTCCGCAGATTGAATCGGAGGTCAGGTGATGCGCACTGACCCAGAAAGACTGTTTCTCATACACTGTAATCACAAAAGAAGTAGAGGTGCCATGATAACATCTTCTTTGGCTGATTTCGATTTTCTGTCTTTGTAAGAACTTTAACTAACAGTATACACAAACAGTTTTGCAACTTTTCTTTAATGAAAAATTCATTTGTATGTTCATATTAAAACACTATTAAATAACTTATACATTTTCTCTCAAAACTGCACCAGGTTACGGAAAGTTCTTTACCTCACAGTATGAGGGTTCCTGGTTTGAACCCAGGGTGGGAGGTTTGAGCCCTTGTCAGTATGGGTTTTCTCTGGGTACTCCAGCTTCCTCCCACAGTGCAAAGACATGCAGGTTAATTGGTGACTCTTAATTGCCGAAAGAAGTGAAAGTGACAGTGAATGGTTGTCTGTCTCTATGTGTCAGGCCTGTGATAGTCTGGCGACCTGTCCAGGGTGTACCCTGCCTTTCGCTCAGTGTCGGCTGGGATAGGCTCCAGCCCCCCCGCAACCCCAACTGGATAAGTGGTTATGGAAATGAATAGAATCCTACTGAAAATGAAATGCAGTAAATCCCAAAGGGAACATGTGCAACAGATCTATATGGGCTAAATATTTACATATCAGTGCTCTTCGCTCTCTAGAAGTACAGTCACTACAAAGGGTTTGAAAAGTCGCTAAAAAGAGGGCTTGACAAAATGTCATTATTTGACGACCTGGTGAAGAGAAAGTGTTGCAGCAACTGTGACAATATTCAGTTACTGTCATAGACTGTACAAAATGAAGGAAGTAGCTTCCATGACGCCCATTGGTTTTTGAATTCCTGTTTTGAAGCCTCAAGTTTGGCATTTCAGCAGCTGCCATCTTGGTTTTATAGAGGCAGAAGTGACCGTATTTGGCAGATAGGCTGGCACTGTGGAGGATCGAGGGTTGGGCTGACTGAGAAGCCAACGGCGCTATTAGCAACCTGTCTGTCACTCAAAGTGGCCCGCCCTTAATTATGCACAACTTTAAGCATTAAAATAATGTAAACAGATGAGTTGTTGTATAAAAATTCACCCCGGTACCATTGTCGTGAAGGAGGAAATTAGCCGTAGAGACAAAAACCACATTTTTACCAGGCTATGCACACGTTTTCTGCTGTAAAGTTTGGCATTTTAACATGGGGGTTTATGAGGATTGGCTCACATATGGAGCCAGCCTCAAGTGGCCATTCAAAGAACTGCAGTTTTTAGGATCATTTTTCAGCCCCAGAGTTGCCACTTCGTCACTGTTTGTGCAGCTGTGTGTGATGTTAACCACTGTGCTGCGCATGTATGTAAATTTGATTGGCACAGTGTTACTCGATCGGTGCGTCTCTTAAAAGAAGCATTAAATGAAGAATACCCTTTTCTAATTATCACAGACACACTGATGCTACTTTTTGTTGAATCACCGTTTGAGGCATTGAGTCCAATAAAACTAGAATAAAGATGAGTGAACTAAAATGAGCACACTTTACAGTTTCCCTGAGTCTCTTGTGCTAATCACCTGTGTGTTATATTTAGAGTATGTAATCTCTTTGTAATTAGCTGTATGTTTTGCTTGCTTGACAAGTACCAAAAATGTGATCAGAGTTTATCAGTCAGCTAATGTCGCACTTGGGAGTTAATTATACTGTTGTTAGATTGCAGAGCGTAGAGTGAGGCTTTAGGGCTTGAAAAAATGCTGGACATGCTAAATGAAAGGCCAGGTAACACCTAACGTACACCAGCCAACAGAGGAAAGTGCTGTATTACATCCTGTTTGCTTAATAGAGATTATTTTGTGACCACAGCGTCCGCTCATGAGTCCTCGGGGAGTCCTGAGCCTCAGGTTGAGCTCTGCCGGGTCACAGCAGTGCGTCTGGCTTGTGACTAATTAGTCCCTTGGATGAATAAGGGAAAGAAAAAACAGACTACTTTCTAGTTTTGTATTTTCTAGCTTTAGTTGAAGTACTCCCTGTAGTCCTCCATATCACTGTTTTCCAAGCTGACAGAGGTAAAGACTGCTGCTGACCTGTTTTTTTCTTGAGAGCTGAGCGAGATTGAAGCTCCGCTCTGCAGTGGCAAGTGGCCAAACAGGTTTGAGATCCCTCATGAGTTCTTGCAGGTGTCTCTCGGGGCTTAACTCTAAACTATTATTCTTGTCAGTGCAGAGGAAGAGTCTGAAACCTTTGAATTATGATGTGAAACTCAAACTTTCTATTAAAAATCCAACTACTAGCGTATTATAGGATGACTTGCTCCACCTAATTATAGTAGGCACAGGACAAAATATTGATATGGGAATATATTGTATTACTTCTTCTGCGATACATTAAGGATACAATGGTGCCAAATATCCATATTTTTTATTACATGCTGGGACTCTAAACAGATTCCCCTGCTGGTTTGACTTTCAAGAGTCACTACACCATTATTCCTCTTGGTAGCACTTACCAAATAGATGAGGGTAAAATAAACAGAAGTTAACTAACTTGTGGTGATGAAGACACCTTCATCTTTCAAGTCGAAAGTCTGGGCCCCCTTCAGCTTTTACAACACAGTTTGAAAAAACAGAATCGATAAAGACTGTGTGATATGCATGAACTGTCTCATGAAATTAAAGTAGACGGGCAACACAATGAACATGCAAAGCCACCTGATTTGTCATCATCCTGATCTCATCGTGGAGAAAATGCTCCCACAGTTGTAAGTAGGGCTGCACTGTGTCCAAAACAATCATATCGCAATTAGTTTGACAGTTATTGTGTTTGTAGTATGAGTCACATTACAGCGGGAATGGTAATTTTTGCATTTTATTTTCACTGAAAATAAAAATAAAGAAATGATGATGATGTGATTTTTGCTAGGGTCTGTACCAAACAAGCGTGTTTCCGTACATTTGGAATATGATTTTGACGCCAGGGCGTCTCTGTAGCAGCAGAGTGCTTCATTTATATTGGTATGTTATGACAATTTCACCTTAAAAAAAATGAAGCTCCGGGAATTTGGATGTTGCACTTGGCCAAATTACAATTTCAGTTAGATTTCGATTCATTGTGCAGCCCTAACTGTCAGCCTACAATTAAATTGTGTGAGACACTAAGCTAGACCTCTACGCACTTTTTTTGTACATTGTTTCTTTTCAGTTGTCAAATTATGTGAAACTGACGTTGACGTTGTGTTCACACCAGGTGCGAATAAAACAATTTGTAAAAGTGAATTACGTGTAAAGCCGATGTAAGGACGCAAAAGGACGCAAATTCCCGCCAGTCTACACGATGGATGCAAAGCAAATGACGCGAAATCTGCATATCAAGTGGTGCGGATTTAGCGAGTAGCGCGTTTTTGCATTATGTGCTTACCCGAGAGAGTTGAAAAATCTGAACTTTAGATTTGATGTAAACACAACATTAGGGGAATTTTTTCCTCTCAAGTTACATGGACATTGTAATGTTCGACACATTATTGTCTTGAAATACATAAAGAATCACTATCGTGATACCGTTGTTATTTTGGGTAACGTATCGTGATAGTTTTGTGAGTTACTCTGTGATTCCCAACCCTAATGTAAAGAATCTGAATCAGAATAAGACTTATTACCAATTAGGTTTTCACTTACAAGGAATTTGTTTGTGTTTTTGGTCCATACATTGAACATACAATGAACATATTAAGAGGAATGAAATTAAGGCAAATGACTGCAACACTCAGGAACATAACTACAGTATATAATAGAAAAGATACAGTAAAAATATGACGAAGTTAGTTCAGGAAAGTACTAAAATGGAACAAATATGTACAATATAGCTGTTTCAGTAAAAAGAGCTGTACAGTTTTTTGCAGGATGTGCCAAAATATTAATCAGGGGATGTGCAAAAGTTCACAGTTGAGCAAAAACGTGCAATGTGTGGAGATATTAGTCCAAGATGTGCGTTAATGAGCAAATAAGAGGTGGGTATTTTGAAGCAAGCTATCATGGAGAGATCGTTTTATCTAAAAGATTTGATTGGTCAGTGACATTTCTCAGAAAGCAGGGATTGCTGTGATTTATTGGTCGCCCACTGTATTTTATTGGTTGCCATGACAACAAGGGGGACGGGGGAGTCAAAGGGAGCCTTTTACTCTGTACTCTTGGTAACTGTCATATAAATGCTTTAACAGCCTTGAGGAGGCTCTTTCATATAATTAGGGGTACTTCAGCCTTGTTGATGATGCTCAGCTGCAGCTTGTATCCATCGTATCACCGTCAAACCCATAATTGTGAGAGAACATCTCCTCTGGCTATTATCCGTGCAGGTGGCCTGCTGGGGGACGTGATACCCAGAGGGAAAACCGTGTAATTTGAAATTTTTGGGAGATGCAGGGGACAAACACAAGAGATCATTGAAATTTAATGGTTCATAAGTAGATGAATGCAACCAACGAAGCGACCAATAAAAACTGTGCTCAGACACATTCTTAAATGACCTCTCCAGCACAGTCTGTGTTTGTAATACTCTTTAATTGCTCAGACTCAAAGCAGTCATGCACAGTAGATGGAATATATTTTCACGCTAGCGCAGTTTTACCCTCGTTATGGTCTCGGGGTAATTTAATGGGGTGATGGGGATTTACATTCCCACTGCTAACAGAAATCATTGAGTGAATTCAGTGTAATAGCTTTAGATATAAGGTAAAACTGAGGGACAACAAAAAATTTCCCACTTGTCATTCTTGTCCTTTGACTAAATCCACTAATGGAAATCAGCCTGCTGGCAAGTGTGAGTGCACAGCCATTAACAGCTTTTATTCAGATTCAGTTCAGACGTACTGTCACCCTTTTTTAAGGTTGGTTCAAATACAAATCATGTTTTATCATATGATTAGGCTGAGTACATGGTTAAAGTATGATGTAGTTTGGCATATTAGTGTAAATGGCAATTGAAAACAATTTAACACACGATGAGAGGGGATCTCTGGTGACGAAAACAGATACATGGGCCTTTGATGACAGTACAATTAGATTTTAATATAATACTGTTATATAACTTAACACAGTGATTCAGAGCGAGACAGATAATGGCGTGACTCAAGAACATCAAGAACAGGATGCACAATCAACAGAATTACGTGAAATGACCTCTTAAAACTGCTTTACATATTGGTCGTACGGTTGGGTCAAGGCACCAAAACTACTTGGTTAGGTTTAAAGAAAGGTTGTGTGTTTGGTTTAAAAAAATATTTAGGTACAGGGCCCAAGAACATGTTAAAGTGATGCAAGTTATGTTACCTGTTGTAACTATGTGAAGGTGTAAGTACAGAAATTTAACCCTTTTAAAATGGACACCCTGTGGACGAACAGGATGACCGATTGTTTAGATAGATCTAAAATAAGCACCATCATAGCTAGAGCATTTGTTCTTGTTGCAGCAGAACGCTAAGGCTTCTGTCTGTCAGTCCCCATTATCACATCATTAGCTGATGACACCTTACCTTATGTGCGGTGCAAATGAGGTCAGAATTTCCTGAGGAGCTTCCCTGTAATGACCTCCGTTGTTTGCATAATATTGAGGCAGCACAGTGGTGTAGCCACAACCAATAAGAGGGTTCCTGGTTCAATCCCAGGAGGGAGCACTTCTGTGCAGAGTTTGTATGTTCTCCCTGTGTCAGTGTGGGTTTTCTCTGGGTACTCTGGCTTCCTCCCACAGTCCAAAGACATGCAGGTTAATTGGTGACTCTAAATTGTCCGTAGGTGTGAATGTGAGTGTGAATGGTTGTCTGTCTCTATGTGTCAGCCCTGTGATAGTCTGGTGACCTGTCCAGGGTGTACCCTGCCTCTCGCCCAATGTCAGCTGGGATAGGCTCCAGCCCCCCCACGACCCTCAAGAGGATACGCGGTTACGAAAATGGATGGATGTATATATCGATCTGAAACAAAAACCATAACAGCTAGAGCATTCATTCTTTTTGAAGCAGAGAGCTAAGGCCTCTGTGTTCCATGTCGTCATGTTGCATTCTTGTAATGATGTCATTGCGGTACGTTACATGTAGTGCAAAGCACGTGAAAATGCGCAGTGGCGCCCAAGAAATGAATGCTAAATCTGTCACATCAACTTTGCAGTCCGCTCATAAAAATGAGCATATTTAAAAAAAAATAGGTAATGTACATGTTTTAAATAAGTTATGGAGTGTTAAGAAATATTTTGTTTATGTTTATATATTTAAAATTTGTTTGTATCGATGTGTTTTTCTGTATTTATTTTGTAAAGTCTGATGCTTACTGTTACAGTAAGCAAAAACACCAGTCAAGGGACTGGCGGACCATTTCCATTGCAGAGTTTAAAGGGTTAAAGAAATCAGCCTTGAGTTTTAGTTTCACACAGGACATCAACAGTGGTCTCCTGGCAAGTAACATATGCAGCAACACAGTGCACACATACATATCTGGGGCTCACACAACGTGGTTAAGGCTCCCCCAGCCACCAAACCAGGCTCACCACCATGTTATCCAATTCCCCTGAACAAATACCATAACGCACACACATATAGAGCACATACACGCACCCACATACATCCAAACAGTAATATACAATGTAATACATGATCACACACACATATGCTTACACGCACAAACATACACACACGTACATTAAATCAGAGTGTGTACAGTCTGGTAGGTGAATGGGCCAAAACAATAACAGAATAATAAGCAGATTAATTATAATATTAATATTTATAATGGTTGCAATAGTAATTAAAAATTAAATATAGTTAGATAAATAATTCTTCATCAGTGTGTAATGTTGGCTCTCTCGCGCTTTATACTACCCATGAGGTCACAACAAATGTGTGCGTGTCCACCACAACAAAGGATCCTCACCGACCTTCCACTGGCACTGTTTCCATGGTGCTATCACCATGTAATGCAGTGTTAAGGGGTCGTGGTTGCTTCACATGTTTCTGTGAGCTCAGGCTGTGCAAAACATGACACTGTTGGATGGCACATTGAGCATTACTCAGACACACACACAGGCAAATTTTTGGAGGACAGTAATGATAATCATGGACAAAACAGAGCGTGGCAGAATCCTAATGATTGATAATAATGATGCTTCCCTTAAAATTAAACGAGAGCCTCTTTATCTCTCTCTTTCCGCGTCTCTGTCTGTCTGTCTGTCTGTCTCTCCCCTCCTCCTCCTCCTTCTTTTCTGTTTCATTTTAATTAGAAGTGGCACAGGCTCTCCGTCTCCCCTCTTCAACTGCACACTCACACACAAACACACAGATCTGAAGCATAAATGTTGATTGCAAATGCCTCTTGGTTGAATTAAAAAGCTCTGCTTGTACACAGCAGCAGGCACGCACGGGAAGACAGCAAGGGCAAACAAGATGGGGAGAGATACTATGTGGCCAAAAGTATGTGGACAGCCCTGACCACATGCTGTGGTTTTGGTCTGGAACAGCTTCGATTTAAGCTCCAGTTAAGCGAACTCCCGACGCTAAAGCAGGCAGTTATAGTTTAGAGAACAGCAAGGCAGCAGAGTCACATGAGTTTTAAGTAGAGTGGAGGTTGTTATGGTAGCATATAAATGCCTATGTTTCGGGAACAAGATGTTCGACAATAGGATATGGGCGTAATGTTTGTTGTCCACATACTTTTGTGGTGTAATGTGGAAAAACTGTTGCCTCCACAGCTCCAATTCTAGTAAGAGCTTTTTGTTCTTATTGCACTGCTCTATAGGATAGGCAACAGCAGTGTAACAGCCGCCTGTGCATGTGTGTGTGTCTGTATATGTGTGTATGTGTGTGTGTGTGTGTGTATATGTGTGTATGTGTGCGCACACTCGGATGATTGAGGGCCCATCAGAGTGGGATATTATTAACACAGCTGAGTGGAGAGCGTTATCAAGCTGCCTCTATTGAAACCTACTGCTTACTCCCACACACACACACACACACACACACACACACACACACACACACACACACACACACACAGACTCTGCTGCCTCAGGGAAAAAAAAGTATGTGCTTTCTGACTACCCATTGCCCTTGCACACACACACACACACACACACACACACACACACACACACACACACACAGGCTACATAGACTCATTTGATTTTTCCCTCTTTCTTAATGTTCAGTTTTCCTCCCTTATACGCTTCGCTGCTGCCAGCACCTCCAACCACTGACTGACTGTCTGTAGTCCTTCTAGAAATGTTCTGTTTTTGAGGGAATACATTTCATGTTTTGGACTCTGTTGAGCTCCGTCTGTTGTGGATGTGTGTTTGCCTGTGTTGTTTGTGTGTGTGTGTGTGTGTGTGTGTGTGTGTGTGTTTATGAATATTGCGAATTTTGGATCTATATCTTACCAGTGAGAATCATCGCACCCACTCGCGTCCTAGCTGGCACGAACATCAAAGACACAGACAACTGAGGAGCAAGATTCAGATTCACAGAGAGAGAGAGAGAAAGAGGAAAGAGAAGAGAAAAGACTTTCATTGAAGTCTTGTTTAAATGTTGATTATGGGAGCTTATCCTTCTGAGAGCACAGTGACTGACGGTGTTTATCATCTTTTTTCCGTGAAAAACGTGAGTCTCCAAAAGTGAACTTTTCAGGAAAAGAATACAGAGGATATTTGACTGTATGAAAAGACTAGGAGGCCCGATGATACCATTTGAGGACTATATTGATAAGGCAGTTGCAGTGAAGGAATTTCCCTGGCAGTGGTTAAGGGTGGCAGCGTGATATGTTTTTGTTTGGTTTGTCTTTTTTGAACTATATTTATCCTGAAAATGAAAATGACATACTTGTCCGCTGTTAAATGCAGAAAACAGAGGACAATGAGGCACGATGGAGGGGCACAGTGTTTTGTTTTTCTTCAGCGGGTTGCCATTATAGAGAATACCTGCAAGTGAAGATGTTCAGCACTTGCTATGAATTAAGAGAAGGTTGAAGCACGTGGGGGGACAGGGGATGGACCAGCTGGTCTGTGTAGGTACAGTATTAATATCTCCCTCTTAGTTGTTGTACAGCTATGTGATACATGATCTTTGTGGTATTTGTCCCACCTCTCTTCCACTGTGATTGGGCAGCTGGGTAAAGAGTGACAGTCACGAGTGGCTGAGACGTTTCACCCAAATATTTTTCAATTCTCTGCGACCAGAAGAAGATACCAAACTTGTAGCGCTCAGTGCAGAATAGGTGCTCAGTGCCTCGTCACGCTATTTACATTTGTATCAGAGTGTAAATACTAGGGCTGCCCCCTAATAGTCTAACAAACATTAGTCGAACCACAAAGGTCATTAGGCGGCAAGATTTCATTAGTTGCTTAATTGCAGAAAATAAAAGTGAAACTCTATTTGGAACTTGAGTCTTATCAAAATAAATCAAAGCCTTTATGACTGGACCATGTGGGAATCACTTTAATTTCCAGGACTTTTACCTGCGGTTATTCCACAGGCTAGTTAATAACATGTCGGGCAGGAAATCCAAAGTGTGGGATCATTTTGAGAAGGTGAAGGACCAACCCAAGGTGATATGTAAACTCATCTTCATTGGTCGACTACAAACATGACGTATCATCTGAAACATGGAAGTAGCTACATGCCCATTAGCCACTTAGCACAATCATGACTGCTTTGCCGACAGCGTCATTAACAGGCGGCTCGCTCAGTGTGTGACGTGCACTTGTAGATAAAATATAGGCCTATATTAATGAAGGTTCATTAGTACGTTTTGTATTTCTCTGTAATGTAGCACAGTGTTAACAATGTTACAATGTAACCCTAAAATAAAAAGTATTGTACTGTAATGTTAGCTAGTTAGTGTAGTTAGGTAGACAGAAAATAGTTCCTACATGAAACTGCTCGCAACAAGGTCTGTGGATTATCTTGAGTAACTGGGACATGATTTCTTGAAAGAGACATTGTTGTTGAGTTTTTTAAATGTATTATTTTTGGTGCTTTGAGCACCACAAGCCATAGAGTTTCATTATATTGAAGGGAAGTGCCGACATCTTTACGACCAATATCTCCAGCACTCAGCAACTCACACCAAAACAATCTAGATTCATAAAAAGCACTACAGGTAAGAGGACAAATATGTGTTTTTGACCAAAGGTCTCCCAGCAGAACATTGCATTGTGACAAATTGATCAATGTTACTCACTTCACCCACCACTGGTGTTAATGTTTGGCTGATTGGTGTATATATTCCACTATATTTTAACTTGTTTGATAACCTGTTGTACTTCTTCAGTTTCGGGTTTGCATTGTTTACATGACGGCACTGTTATAAGGAAAAGTTGCAAGCGCTCTACGCTGACACAAGGTCGACTCTTTCCTGAGCTTTTACTGTACAATCGAATGAGGCTCTTTTTATTTCACTTGCTGACATCTCCGTATTGAAAAATTTGACAGCATGCCTGGGAATTCTCCCTCAGATCAGAGTCGAGGCCATTGTGGCTCTTGTCTTGGCGGAAGCTGGCTCATGTTTACAAATCCAGGCGAACACAACACAAGGTCGTAGGAATGATGAATGATTTTTTCACAGCGGTGTCAGTGTGCGCTTAAATGTAACCTGATGCCCTGTCGGAGAGAGATATTCCACTTGTGTTCCTTTTGAAACAAATAATAGAAATATCCCGGGGCATTTGTTAACTGTTCAGATGACAGATGACAAATAGGGCAAAGAGAAGTTTTAATAAAGTTTTGTCAGTGATAAATTTAACCTCTTGCTTTCATGCAAGCCTGTGGCATGTTGTTGTCTCAGGGAGATGTATGCAGCTGCAGCTTGTCGGTGCAGAAGTAGTTTATCAGGGAGAATCAGCTGTCACTATTTTTGCTTCTTTGACTGAAATCGGTTATATTAAGTGGAAAATTACAATGAATTTAGATTATTTCATAACACCTGCGGTAGTTAAAGGCGACATATCTTGATTATCTGTTATATATGTACATAATTATATTATTAGAGATAACATCTAATATTATGATGTTGACTGTTTATATTAAATGTGGCTAAAGCTTTAGATAATTAGATAAACTTATGTAAAACTAAGCCCAATAAGCTGAAACCTCAGGCTGCAGACAGTTATGAATACTCTATTTCCAATGTGTTTTTTTTTTGGCTACAAGATGACATCAGCTCGTGACAAATTTCTTCATGGTAATCTGCTCCAGGCACATTGCTGCAAGTATTTATATTCCGAAGCCTACACTGCTACATGTAGCTACATGCTAACATCAGGAAAACGTGATCTTGGCTTCCAATGTTGTTCATTTCTCCCCAATTTCACATCAGATTCTTGCAGCAACATGTCTGGTTGTGAAGATTTTGGCTTTGTCGCTTTTATCTGTGATTTTTCTGTAGTAGAAAGTACCTATTTGCCTTTACAGTCATTCATGGCTGCAGTAGTGGTGCAGAGACGCCAAGAGACGGAAGACCTGGAAACACTGATCAATCAGAGCAAAATTAAGGGTTTTTTGACCATTTAAGCATGTAAACATGTTGTAGTGGAAACCCAAAATAGGGGTATGTACCTCAAAAATTGAACATAATAGGTCCTCTTTCAAAAAACTCTTAGTTGTAATTAATAATGGGGATTTTCTTTTTAGATATCAACCTGTATTATCTTCTTAGACAGCATTTTTCTCACCTAAGATAACATGTCATGTAGGGTCATGAAGTTAATTCTAGGAATGCGCAGATTGTGAAATTCTGGGCCAATACCAATGTTTAGATGGCAGATATGTATTTAATTTTTACTTTATTACGCTACATTTGAATGAGCAGAAATGTAGTCATACATATTTATGATACAACCTTTAGTATAACCTTTCACATGCAACGTTTTTCAAGCTTCAAGCAGCTTCAATAGCCTTTTCACCATACATATGATAACTCTGTCTCTAGTATCTATTTTATATTGATGTGAAAACATCAACAAATTTCTCCTTTGAACAACTGTAGTTATTCAGGTTTCTCGCTAAAGCCTTAATCTTACAATATTACATTGAACACGTCATGATAACATTATAATTTACCTTTGCCCACTACACATTTTTACAGAATGGAGCTTGAACGCATCATAATGTAACTGTCAGCAGTTAGTTCCAGCCACTGGTTGCTAACAGCTAATGTTAACTAGCACTCCTCCTGCCAATGTCAACAGGGATTCATTGCTCACAATGTAGCATCATCAGTGAAGAGTTCCTTTTGTCCTAAAGGCGTCGTAAGGAAGATGTCTGTTCATCCCAAACATGGTTTCTATTGTCCCTGCCAATATAGTGCCGAGCTCTGCTTTTTAGCCTGCGCAAAACTGATGCGACACAACAGAAAAACATCAGTCACTGCCATCGGTTAATGCCATCTTATTTTCCGTTAGACTGATGGCAGTAAATAGGGCATATATCTGTTGCAATCAATGTACGGCTGATAAATCTGTGAATGCTAGAATTCCTCTCAGGCTTGGAGGTTTGACTTTAATATGTTTTATTGCTGAAAATTCCAACTTTATCAGATACAATGACAAAGTATACGATCCTGGTAGTTTGTACACCACATAGAAACATGGTAATGTAATACACTGTAGCTTATTGGCTAAAATAAACACTAAGACAACAACTGCTAGTTTGGTCCCCGGAAAAAATAACACTGAACTTTTCATTCCCCCTGTAAGAATGCTTAAGTGATACTTCTGAGATGTGATATTGATATTTCAACTGAATGGCACCTGACAGCAGATACCTGAAGAGTATATCCAACCGGCATGTCCGTCTGAGACTGAAAGTAAGAAAGTCACTTTCTGTTGCTTTCGAGGAGTGTTTTCCTGAAGTTACTTTCTGAGCTGCTGAGCTTTAAACTTTCTGTGGAGCCCTCAGCTCCTCAGGAAAGTCAGTGTTTATAGCCGAGAGGCAGAGCAGATAGACAGGTGATGGCTGAGATATAAGTATGTGTGTGTGTTTCTGTGTGAGTGTGCATGGAGAGCATAAGATGAGAGGACTAGCTGTAGGTTATTTATCTTCCAAGCTCTTGGCTGGGCTGAGCTGTCAGTGCCTTATAGTGTGTGTGTGAGTATGTGTGTGTGTGTGTGTGTGTGTGTGTGTGTGTGTGTGTGTGTCAGTCAGAGGAGTAGCACACAGATTTGCTAATATGTTTATTGATCCAGTCATCTGACACTACTCATCTTGTTAGCACGTCCACCAGCTGATGTGCAGCCCTGACCTGAGTACTAAGGCAGCTCACGGAGTCCAGTTATTATCTATTTAACTGCCTCTTTTTAAATCTCCGTAATTTAAATAATCAATACGGCCACATGCATGGTGGGGGAAGTTGGTTCAGTCTTGTTTAAAGATATCTTTTCAAGAGAGGCCTAGACAGAAATGTTGGAGAGATGTCTAGCTCAAATTTGTTTTGATGTTATACATATCTGAGCATTGACTCTATGGATTTATTTTAGTACTAAATCTGAGGGCATCATTTGGATGAATTATGAATGTAAGCTCTCGGCACAAACCAGTGGATTGTTTAGTTGTTGCACATATAGAGACATACTTTAATGCATTTTAGTCTGTATCATGAAGCCAAGACAGCGTCATCCTATATTTATGTCACTGTGTTGATCGATTGCAAAGAACCTCCACATTTTCCCCTCTAATACGAAACAGACAGATTCATTAGCTGATTGATTGATGCTCAAACCAATGCTGCACCTGCAGTTAGCACACCAGCAGTGTGTATACACCAATCAGCCAAACATTAAAATCACTGACAGGTGAAGTGATTAACACTGATCATCTTGTTCCAATGCCAGGAAACCATGGGTCGTAGTATTCATGTGGATGCCATTTGACATGCACTACTGACCCAAACAGTGTTACAGACCAAGTACCCCAAACTCAAAATGTAAGGTAAGGCAAAGTATGGTATGATATGGTACGGTACAGTAGAGTACGGTAAGGTAAGACAAGGTAAGGTAAGGTAAGGTAAACTTCAATGTCCACGAGGGGCAATTCGAGATACAGACAGTAGTCATGAGTGCAACAAAATAGACAATACAATACAAACACACAGAATCCAGAATCCCACACTGTCAGGCGTGAATCACGGACAATAAGTGGTCACTGCTGGTTAAGATCAGCAATAGCAAATGGAACAAAGGATGATCTGTAACGCTTAGTGCTACATTTAGGGTGGCAAAACCTCCATCCTGATAGAATCTGAAGCTCAACTTAATCCTTTTCATCCCCAGTGGGACATAAGGCTTCTACGATCTGCCTCCATCTGGGCCTGTCTTGTGCAGCATGCTGTGCCTCGCCCCAGGTTAGCTTCATCTCTTTCAGCTCAGCTGTCACCATTCGGCCCCAGGTGTTCTTGGGCCGGCCTTGCTTCCGTCTCCCAGGTGGAGTCCATCTTAGGGCGATCTTGGGGATACGGTCCTGGTCCATCCTGAGGACATGCCCAAGCCATCGGAATCGGCGGCGTTTGATCTCGAGCACCACTCTGTTGCACTTGGTCTTCTTGTACAGTTGTGCGTTGGAGATCTTCTCGGGCCAGAAGATTCCACAGACTTTCCTAAGGCATCCATTGCGGAAGGCTTCGACCTTTTTCATGTCGCATCTGAAGCTCAACACGGAGGGGATGTTGACAATAGACCAAGCTTTAGAAGTGACCCTCTCTTAAAACAGATACTGCAGGCTATTAGGTCATGGCAATGGCACTGGCACTCCCCAAAAGCAATGCCCAACCCCCTGCAGGATAATGTGTCATTGGCACACTGCAAAAACTACCCAGGAATTGCCCCAGGAACTTGACAAAGAGCTCAAGGAGCTGACCTGTGTCCATGCATCTACAGGTCCAAGACCCCGCCATGGATTGGACTTCGCTCCGATTTGTAAAGACATGGGCATAGGATCTCTTGAGGTGTCCTGTGGTGTCTGGTGCCAGGGTGTAGTCCCGTGGGTTGTGAGTTGTTGTATGTGTACCGGGGCATCTTACAGATGCTGTGTGGCGTCCACATGAATGCCAGGACTCCTGGTTTCCCAGCAGAACATTGCATTGTAACACGGCGATCAATGTTATCCACTTCCCCAGTCAATGGTTTTTAACATTTGGCTCCAGTTGAATGAAAACTTGGGAGCATGTAACCACTGTGGTGCTTCGACAAGAATGCAGGGATGCTGGCATGGTATATAATAGTTTTAATATTATTGGTATCTGGTATAACCAACAGGTAGGTATGTGTAGTTCTGCAATACAGTAAGAAAACAAGACTGGACAGACAACATTAGCACAAAGGCACAACAACAGTGCTGACTAAGTAAATACATATGCATAAATAAAATGCGTCTTGTAATCCCACCTGTACGCTGAGCAAGCTGATGAGCAATATGAGCTATTTTAAAGAGAAGAGATGGATCAAAAACTTATATGTCACAGTGGTGCTGGTTTTCCCAGTTATTATTGCTATAATTGCTAGCAGGCTCAGGACAGGGTACTTCTCCATGTGTAAACATCAACACTCCTGTTCTCTGGTGTGCCTCATTACGGCATACCGAAGGCCTTTCATTTACACTGCTGAATCTCTTTGCCGTTATCTAAAGGCAGCATGTATCTGTCCCATCAGCGGTCCCTTCACTGGAGCGATGTTGCACACTGGTGAGCCGCAGTTGAGCACAGCAACCAACAACATGTCTTATGATAAATAATTCTGCACGTCAACGTTTATGTTGGAGACTGACACATCAGAAACAGTCGACACTCCATCAGCATCGTTCTTTCACCCGGTGGCTCCATCTTAAATACAGCGGAACTGCGGTAATGGCTGCAGTTTTTTCAAACGAGGCTGGTCAATATATCGCCTGGAGCTCCACATTTTTAATTATATCATAGGTAGATGTGAGGTTGTGATGAGAAACATAATGTGATAAAGATTTTTCGGGTTCAAAACTTAAGTTTAAAATGATTTCTGGTCCAACTCTCAGACGACATTAAGTTTCCTCAAAGGGAAAACTCTCTACAGGATTCCCAAACTGTCAGTGCGTCGGTCATGGCGGGATAGAGGGTGAAAGTAGTGAATGTGATTCAGACAGCTGTTTATTTTACCCACTTTTCTCCGTGGTTTTAAAAATAGAAATAAAAAGAAATTTTAAGTCGTTAAATTAACACACTAGAATCTATTTCCTTGATTCAAATGCAGCAATATGTGGTACTACGATCAATTCAAAGAGACCCAGATGAAATTGAGACTGGTCGTTCCTGCAGGGCAAACTCAAGGAATAACATCAGAGCCTCACACACACACACACACACACACACACACACACACACACACACACACACACACACACACACACACACACACACACACACACACACACACACATCACACATATATGCAAACGACACTAAACAAAATGGTCCAAATGTGTCCGTTCACCCTCCCAGATACATCATGTCTCATTGCTATGGCAACTGCTGACAGCTAGCAGTCACCGTTGTCATGGGAACAGCTTGACAGGCTCATAAAGAGAATAGGAAGACTGAGAGGGAGAGGGAGAGGGAGAGAGAGGAGGATGTGAGAGAGGTTAAAGAAAAATGGAAACATCACAAAGAAGGAGCGAGCGCGGCGGCAGATTACACACCCCATATGTTTTTAAATGTTTTGTTAAATCTAAATGTGTGATTGACATATTTGATAGTCAGAGTTATTTTTCACGCTGCGGTGAGATGATTGTGTTTGCTGTTAGATGACCAGATAAAGCAAAATCTAATACGTTTTGTAATGTGAGGAGACTTCGCAGCTGCCATTCAGATGGATAGTGTTTCTATGGAGGGGGAAGGGAAAAATAAAAAGACGATAAATGCTACCAAGGAAAGTCAGAAAGATTAGTACGTTCCATTTTGGCTTTAACATGCCCTCCGCGTCTCTCCTTCGCTTCCTTCTTTTTCCTCTCATATTCCCCTCCTCCACTCTTGACTCCCCTCCACCTCCACCTCCACTGAAAGGCTTTTAGGCGATTAAAAAACAACAGTATGTTTTTCTTTTTTTTTTATTGCTATTGTTCACTTTCAGCCTGCCACTGTGAGTGCTGATTGCCTCTCTTTGAAATATCGTCTACTAGGTTTTTTACTTTGGGGCACCAAATTTCATCAAGCATCAAAGCACTCAATGGATCGAAACACCAGCAGCTGAAGGGCACGAACACCAAAAACAAAATAAGTCTAACTAATCACTGGGTTTAACTAGTCACTCACACTGTTGCTGCTGTTCTGTCACAGCAACTGACTGAACAGCATTTTAATCTATAGAGGATGGCTCAAAACACAAACACTTTGAAACTGCATGAAACCCTTGTTTTGCCCAAAAGTGCACTTGAACATGTGTTGTATCACTCACATGCCAAATGATGGTGTTTCTGAGTAACTGAACTCATCCACTCATCCTGAAAATAACCATAATACTTGATACTTGATGTATTGTGGCTTGTTGGATCTATAAAATGGCTCTATCTTGAACATCGAGTGTAAGTTTTTTAACCCCCTGACATTAGACGTGCTTATGCATTTTAGTTCTCGCCACCTCTCGCAGACACAAAAAAACAAAACATGATACATTACGAGCACCACCCCGCTCATCCAGACCATTCTCTCCAGGGCGATAATGTCTACGCAGGTGAGGCATGTGTTTTATAACTACAGGGCTCCAGACTGGAAATGTTTAGTTGCATTTTGTAACCATGGAGCACCAGTGCAACTTGAAAATATTTTCAATAAATGAACTGGAGAGCAGTTTTCTTACCAGCTCACAGTGAATGAATCCTCATGTTTAATGGCGCCATGGTAACAGTTGAACTTTCTGCTAATTGCTAACATCTAATGGTTGACAGGAAGCTTCAGGGTTCACAGCTAAAACATCAACACTTCCAGCCTGAGACGAGCCGAGTGCTTCAGAATAAAAACACCAGTGGTTCTGCTTGAATGCATTTCATTCTGACAATACTTAATTCAACTTAGTTATAACAGTACTTTATTCAACTTTATTATAACAATACTTCATTTAACATTATTATAACGGTACTTTGTTTAATTTAATTATAAGAAAGCCATCAACTTAATTATAACAGTACTTATTTATCTTTATTATAACAGTACTTCATTTCACTTTATTATAGCATTACTTTACTTAACATTATTATGACAGTACCTTATTTAACTTTATTATAAGAAGACCATCAGCATATTTATAACAGTACTTATTTAACTTTATTATAACAGTACTTTGTTTAACTTAATTTTAAGAAAACCATCAAATTCATTTTAACAGAACTTATTTATCTTTATTATAACAGTACTTCATTTCACTTTATTATAGCATTACTTTACTTAACTTTATTATAACATTACTTTATCTAACATTATAATAACAGTACCTTTTTTTAACTTTATTAAAACAAAACTATCAACATATTCATAACAGTACTTGTTTAACTTTATTGTAACAGTACTAGTGCTTTATTTAACTTATTATAACAGTACTTCATTTCACTTTATTATAGCATTACTTTACTTAACATTATTATAACAGCACCTTTTTAACTTTAAAATAACAAAACCATCAGCATATTCATAACAGTACTCATTTAACTTTATTATAACAGCCCTTCATTTCACTTTATTATAACAATACCTCATTAAACATTATTATAACAGTACTTTATTTAACTTTATTATAACAGTACTTTATTTAATTTTTTTATGACAATACTTCATTTAACATTGTTATAATATTACTTTATTTAACTTCATTTAACAGTTTATTATTAAACTTTATTATAACAGTAGTTTATTTGATTTTATTGTAACAGCACTATTTTCCACTTAATTGTAACAATATTCTCACATTGTTATAACAATACTTTATTTAACATTATTGTAATGTTATTGTAACTTAATTATAACAGTTTTTCATTTGACTTTATTACAACAGTACTTTATTTGACTTTTTTGCTACAGTACTTTGTTCAGTTTTGTTATGACAGTACTTTGTTTAACTTTATTGTAACAGTAGTTCATTTAGTGGTTTTGTATTTTATTCTAAAGTGGAAGGAGATGTAAATATATTAAGATTTATATTGTTTGTCTTGATATAGCTGAAAAATATCACAATATTATTCATTTGTCATACCACCCAGCTCTAGTATAAGGCATGCATAGCAAAAACATGTAGTTACTATACCTTGAGCCCAGACTTTAATTTATTTTTTAGGTTAAACGCTCTTACCCCCCCATCTCTGTGGATCTTGTATACTTACTTCATTTATCATTTCAGACGACTGTGTAAACCTGATCCTAATCTAACCTTCTCTACACTTGCAGCGCTGGCACCAGCAGAAATATTTTGCTCGTGTAAACACGGGAACATTTAAAGAACCTCATTTTTCTTGCTCACTGTGCTGCTGCTGCACTTCCTTTAAAGAGCATTCATTAAAAAAAAACAACTTTTCATTTTTTCCCTCTGCACTATCTAAGTGGGCACTATGTGACCTTTCAGATAGTAAAAAATAGTAAAAGAAAACACGCCTTTGCTTCATAAATTCAGTGCACTAGCAAAAAAAACAGGCTGCAGTGGAGGAAAGTTGAAGGATGCTGGATGTATTGTGGTCCAGATAGATAATAAATGGGTGAGGCTTGTGATTATTAGCACTATTGGCTTGTGGCTGCTGAGGTCAGAGGTAATAATAAAGGTTTCAGCCGGAGCTGCTTTTTTATGACTTTAATCCAAATGGGCTTCTGTGTGGAGAATCTAATACAAGACCTACCGAGGCAGTGATGGTTTCTCTCCAACACACACACACGCACACACACGCACAAATCTGCATGTACCCGCTGCTCTCACAGGGTTGACAGATTGAGGAGGTGGGGCTTAAACCCAGTCTGACCCTGGCAACAACATCATGGTGATGCAACAGTACATGCATGTGTGCATGTGTGCGTGTGTGTGTGTGTTTATAAGGCCTAACTGATGACTCATCGCTAGCTAAAGGTTTAATGTATGTAAATGTACTGAGGACCTGATTACTGCTTTACACATCTGTGTGTTTCTTTCTGTTTATTTATATCCTCAATTTGCAATAACAAGTACACAGACACACACACACGAACACACACACAGCAACACTGCATTTAAAATGAGGATGATGACTAACTGTGTACCATGTCCTGCTCCTTCCAAATGCTGCTGTCACATCCTGTAAATACGAGTGTACCATCTGTCCACCCAGCTCTGCCTCTCTGCCTCGCTGCTGCTGCTGCTGCTTCTCAGCTGAACTCAGAGATCGCCACAGATGATCTGTTTTTCAAGATCTCCTCTGACATCTGGTCAACACTAAGCAGGACATAGGCTCGGAGCGAAATGCCACCTGGAGCACAATTTTAACCCTACTTGCAACAGCTAATTTCTATTTTTCTGACCACAGTTAAACCTGTGCCATCTGTGATAAGAGTTCCAGTGTCCTGGCTTTTGAAACCGCTCTGCATAATTTACAAAACAGGCAGCCAGCAGCGAGAACATAATCATTTCTCTTCATTTTGTTCGGAAAAAAAGTCTGAAAGTGAGAGAGGCTGCATTTCGAAAACCAGTGCTATGTAAACAATTTTTATATTTTTGATGTTGCAAAGGTTTTGCATCATGGCTTATGAAATAATGTTGTAGTCTGACTTATTAGAGAGAAATCTCTCTTTTTGAGTGACCTGTGAATGACCTCGTTATGGACCTCGTTATAGCAGAAACACCACTATCTGCTTTCCCTAAAATACAGCCAGTGTCTGTGGTCAAACTTCTGGTTGTAGTCTGGTTACTGTACTGCAGCATTTCTGAATGCTGCCATCATCGAGTGCGATCAGTGCTGTTTTCGTTTTGTTGATATTTCCACTTGTGTTTTTGGGGGCATTGATAGCAGTCGACATCTCCCCAAAAAGCTGGTAAGTTTTTTGCTTACAGCTGGCTTTTTCAGCTCAGGAGATCATGCTGATGTTTTGTCGTAAGATTTGGTTGAAGTGTGCCACTCTGCAGCCATCACACCTCCAACATATGAATCCCACATGACTCACAACCTCTGGTCTCCTCCTCCCAGCATCTTCCCCTCACTGAGATCATCATGACGTACTGCATGTATGATGCGGCGAACTCTTTGCACTTTCAGAGAGGTTCCCAGGGGGCCACGGTGCTGAAAGGAATTGAGAGTTGTCGCCTCAGAGCTGTTGAGACAGATCTTGTCACATAAGAGGGGTGGCAGCAGCTCAGTCCATAGGGACTTGGGTTGGGAACCGGAGGGTCACCGGCTCAAGTCCCCACATGGGCCAAGTATGGAGTGTGGACTGGTTGCTGGAGAGGTGCTCCTGGGCACTGTCAATGTGCTCTTGAGCAAGGCACTAAACCCCCAGCTGCTCGAGTGCCTGTCCAAGCATGTATAGGTCCAATTTGTGCATGTATTTATTTCAGGCCTGTGTGCATATGACAACAGCGTGGAAAAAATGGAATTTCCCCTCGGGGATTAATTAAGTATATCTTCCTCTTGTGGAAAATAGTCTAAAAAGCCACAGAGGGTGGTCACATATGGGGAACATTGCCGTTGTAGCTTTCCTTTGTACTGGGGGAAAAAAAAGCAACCCTCCTCACTTACCTCTCTTTAAGATAAAATGAAATGTTGATTCATGATGAAACATCTGCCACTTTTCTCATGCCATCTCCATGAGGGACACATACTGCCATATTAAGTTTTTCCTCCTTCTTCTTTAACATTTGTAAAATATCCATATGGGTTTGTATTTTTTTGAAAAGAATACCACACCATGAACTTCATCTTCCTTAATCTCAACCTTCCAATTGGCAGCGATATATTAAAACATGTGGTCCAGGGCGACCTGCAACAAAACTTGTTTACAGTTTTGATTTTAGGGGGTACAGTTTTGCTGGCTCCAGGGCTGTTGCTCAAACTACAGATTGTTCTTTTTCATTTTTGTACGCCAGCCACCACAAATATAAAGAGTAAAAAAGCAGATTGTCTCTCTCAAAGTTTCATTTCAATTCAGTTCGATAAGCTTTACTGGAATGACATTTCATATGTGTTGCCAAAGCGCAATTTCAGTTTAAGACAGTGAAAATTCAGAAACGATTAGCAAACAATGTATTGTTACAAAATCATAGACATAAATTTTAAAGGAAAAGAAAAAAACTCAGATTAAATGGTAAAACTAGGTAGTGCTGATCAAATACAAGCCAAGATTTTGTTGCTGCCTTGACTATTTCTCCCCTAAAATGTCTTCAGAAACACATTTTAGTGCACTGTTTGGCTGTAATATGAGAATTTTTTAACAGGATGTTGACACCATGCTCTTTCTTGTATTGTAAAAATGGAGGCTGAACAAATTGAGGTGAAACAGTAAAACTAAGCAGACCTGATCAAATAGGAACCAAGATTCTGTTATTGTGATTGTTTTCAACAAGCCAGCTGCCATATTGTTTCCTGTGGAAATACGGACAAGCTCACATTACATCGTCCATCAGTGGGAGCGTAAATAGGTTCGGTGCTGTGCAGTGCTCTCTGGTAGTTGTATGTTTTCTACCTATTGACCAAAAGCAGCTGCCACTGCCCAGATAGTGCCAGTTTTTATGTCTTTCTACTGCACAAACAGCCCAGTTTTATGAAAAGACCATATTTCCAGCAGTGAAATGCTTAAAATATCATTTAAAACACGGGTAAAAAATTGAATTTTTGAGTTTTCAAGAAATATTTAACAAAGATTTACTTTTCACACCCACGCTCTCAACAATCCTTGAAGAACTCTTTCTTCCAAAAAGGGGCTCTTCAGAAGCAAATGGTTTATGGTAGAAGCTCAGGAAGAACCCTTTCAGAACCCAGTTATTTCTTAGAGTGTATGTTTTGATGGTGAATAATTGATGGGTCGGCTTTTCTGGAATAATTACTAAAACTATACATGACAGATAATCAAATAGGCCAAATGGCATGTATGAAATGTTTCTAGTTACCTCTTTGTGTGCTGTCTAAGGACTCTTAGATCTGCCGACTGCATGTCGTATCTTTAATCCCAGTCCTATTTACAACTTGATCTCTGCTACATCCAGTGTTGTAAAATGACTTTTATATCATGACGGCTTAGAGGCAGGTTTCCCATTACTTTTTCCTGTAACGAGTTCAATTTGACTGAATAATGGGAACATTCTCACTGCCGTAACATTTCTCTGCCAGTGTGGGTGTCACTCCAGCTTTGAAGAAGAATGGCCTTTTGCTGAGAGCATACAGAGGAAGCACTGCATGGAGAGCATCTCATCTCAGTCCCATCTAAAAGCATTCAGAACTGCAGCTTTTCATCAGTTTTATGGGGGAAATATAGTCGGGCTTTATAACTGTGGACTGATTCAGTGGTGGAACAGCCCATTTCTCTCTGAAAAGTCTTACCTTAAGAAATGTCGTACATCCGGCTGCTCAGTGAGAAACAGAATGTCTACCTCCTCATTGAAATCTTTGTATTCAGAACTGACATTGTGAAATCATGATGATAGGCTGTCAAGCTGTAGAACGAACACACTGGCTAACGTTATTGTTTATATTTCTGTCTCTTCCTCCCCATGTGTATCTCCTACTTCCCTTTCCTCTTTTTCTCTCTCCTCTTGCTGTTATTGTCCCTCTTTGTCTCTTCCTGTCTCTCCAGTCCACTCCACTCCACCTGGCTGCAGGATACAACAGGGTGAGGATAGTTCAGCTGTTACTACAACATGGAGCAGATGTTCACGCCAAGGACAAGGGGTATGTACAAATAAATTAAAGTATAATAAAAAGAGAGTTTAAATAATTTTGACCTTCTGAGGAACTAAATGTGTGATATTTCAGTGATAATTCTGGTTGCAAGTAAGTTGGTTAAAGTACCATTTTGCTTCTTTTTTCTTCAACCTGGACCCAATCTTCCCATGTTGTTTGTGTCAAAGTGACTACTAGGAACAACAATTTTTGAAACTGGCCCAATATTAAGCGAGACTGCTACAACTGGCAGCTGCAAAACAGGCTGCAATTTAACCATTTGGGTCATGTTGGCACCCTCAATTAATGTCCATTTAAGGGGGTTGTTTTTTTACTGACAGGCTCAGATTGTTATTTTAAGATAGACCGTTTTGTTAACAAATAAAATCCTTTTTATTAGACCAGAAACAGCCCCAAAATCACCATCACCAAACCTGCCAAAAACATTTAAGTTAACGGTCATTTTAGCACGTATAGAGCCATGGTTTACTTTAACCAAACCAGAGTTAGTGATTGTTGGAACCGTGGAAAGACAAATCAAGACAGTTTGTGTCTGTTGACTTTGAGCAAAGTGTGTATTACAATGATAAATTAATTTCAATGGAGCCTGGTAGGTTTGTTGGTCGTGATTTCGGAGCTGCTCCTGTAAAACAAAAGCCCAGTTTCCACCAAACACTTTCTGTATGGTACCTTTGGAACCAAAAGTAACCCTTCAGACATGGTACCTAGACCCTAGTGTTTCCACCGCAAACAGTACTCTTAAATGTAGGCGGGGTTGTTGTCACTCACTGCTCTGTCCAGCACTCACTGTATTTCCTCATTACTGGTGAGGCAGATGGAAGTCTGCACCTCATTTATCGTCCACAGAACGAGGCTGCACATGCATTTGTGCATTTAGTCCTTCTCAGACAAGCTCAGGGGTTTAGTGTTGCCAGAGCCCACAGGAACATCACTCCACTACGCTTTTTTTTTTTTCTCAGAGCAAAGATTAGGATATATGCCGTTCTGGTCGAAATTTACGTTCCACTCATTACCAACAGTGTATGTCATATAAAAACTAAGATAATGGTCAAAGTTGTCACAGTGAAATTTAAGGTGTGCCGATGGATTCACGTTTACAAGTCCTACATTGAGTAACATTACAAGTTAACGTTCCACCTTAAAAGTCGCCCGCAGTCAGCCCAGTGGATTAAGTTATTTTTTCTCAGACTCCAGCTGCTGTGAGAGGCAGCAAAACATCCTTTCATTTTATAGTTTGAGTCTACTAATAAAACTCTCCACAGTATGAACAGTGGTTATATGAGCCTCATAACCAGCCACAACTCAGCCCTGAGCAGAGTGACCGTCCTCTACTGACCAATCAACAGACTGCAGTGTTCACAGCTCCACCTTTTAGTACCAGATCTGTGTGCTAGGTACCCCAACAGAGGGGGGACCAAAAATGGGAAATGGAAAAAAGCGTACTGATCTGAACTGAACCGTACCGTACTGCTCCGTGGAAACGGGGCTTAAAAGGAGGTTTCTCTTTAACAACAAGGCCAACCTCTGTAGGGATTCTTTCTATACTGTTGTGAGACACTTAAAATTATAATCTGAATATTGTTGTTCCCATCAGTCACTTCGACACAAAACATAGGTAAAAAGGATTCAGGTTGAAAAGTATCGAACATACCCTTTAATATATGATTAAAAGTGCTTTCCATTACCGAGACATCAGCGAGACTCCTCGCTACATGATCTGACGAGCACACCACTCACAGGGCTTTCTTTGGCTCTCCTCTAATTTTCACACTGGAAATACATGCTGTCAATTATGATAATGTTGTTGAAATGTATCCCGCACCGTCCATCAGAATTGCTTTCTGCATAAATTTGCGGTAGAACTAGGTCATGCACTTACTGAGACATGATTAATTTTGATTTGAGGTTTGGGAATTTCAAGAGGTGGCGAGTGAGGTTGCTATTTAAGACTGATTCTCGCTGTTCGCCTCAGTTAATGTTATTCAAAATCAGAAGATTTAGGCGTATTGAACTGAATAAAGATGTGGTTTGGAAGTAATAAATGATGGTTTTTAGTTAAAATGTATATTTATTGTTAATAAGAATGCTGTTTTGTGTTTTGCTCTTGCAGTGGTCTGGTGCCTCTACATAATGCCTGCTCCTATGGACACTATGAAGTTACTGAGCTGCTACTAAAGGTACACTCACACGTGCTCACTCAGTATCTACTCAGGCAGTGACACTGACTCTTGATAATGATAGTATGTTTGCTAATAACAAAAAACAAAATGGAATCCCAAGTAAATCAAGTTCCACAGTTGTTTTGTTTTATTACAAACAAGACAGCTATGTACCAGCTATACACCAGTCACCAACACTGTTTGTGAGGACTGACTGCTTAAAGGGATAGTTTAGATCTTTTGAAGTGGAGTCACTTATCCATAGTCAGTGTATTACTCACTGGCCACTTTATTAGGTACACCTGTTCAACTGCTTGTTAATGCATTAGCTAATCAAACAATCAAGATTAAGACGACCTGCTGAAGTTCAAACCGAGCATCAGAATGGGGAAGAAAGGTGATTTAAGTGACTCTGAATGTGGCATGGTTGTTGCTGCCAGACGGGCTGGTCTGAATATTTCAAAGATTGCTGATCTACTGGGATTTTCACACACAACCATCTCTAGGGTTTACAGAGAATGGTCTGAGAAAGAGAAAATATCCAGTGAGTGTCAGTTCTCTGGGTGAAAATGCCTTGTTGATGCCAGAGGTCAGAGGAGAATGGTCAGACTGGTTCAAGATGATAGAAAGGCAGCAGTAACTCAAATAACCACTGGTTACAACCAAGGTCTGCAGAAGACCATCTCTGAACCAACAACACGTCCAACCTTGAAGCAGATGGGCTACAGCAGCAGAAGACCACACCAGGTGCCACTCCTGTCAGCTAACAACAGGAAACTGAGGCTACAATTCACACAGGCTCACCAAAACTGGACAATAGAAGATGGAAAAATGTTGCCTGGTCTGATGAGTCTGGATTTCTGCTGTGACATTCAGATGGTAGGGTCAGAATTTGGTGTAAACAACATGAAAGCATGGATCCATCCTGCCTTGTATCAACAGTTCAGGCTGCTGGTGGTGGTGTAATGGTGTGGGGGATATTTTCTTGGCACACTTTGGGCCCCTTAGTACCAACTGAGCATGGTTTAAACACCACAGCCTACCTGAGTATTGTTGCTGACCGTGTCCATCCCTTTATGACCACAGTGTACCCATCTTCTGATGGCTACTTCCAGCAGGATAACGCACCATGTCACAAAGCTCAGATCATGTCAAACTGGTTTCTTGAACATGACAATGAGTTCACTGTACTCCAATGGCCTCCACAGTCACCAGATCTCAATCCAATAGAGCACCTTTGGGATGTGGTGGAACGGAAGATTGGCATCGTGGATATGCAGCCGACAAATCTGCAGCAACTGTGTGATGCTATCATGTCAATATGGACCAAAATCTCTGAGGAATGTTTCCAGCACCTTGTTGAATCTATGCCATGAAGAGTTAAGGCAGTTCTGAAGGCAAAACATGATCCAACCCCGTACTAGCAAGGTGCACCTGATATGTACCTTTACCTGATGGCAAGGTAAAGCAGTGAAAATGTTCTTAATATAGTGTACACTTTGACTAATTCTGTCTTTTTTGATGGCTAAAATATGTTTTGTTGGAGCCTCTTCCACAGTACCTTAATGCTTAGCTTCTATGGTGGTATTCCTCCATGCTTCTCCAAACTGGGGGTGTGCCGACTGAGATCTACTGTATGTAATACACTGACTGTGGATAAGAATATCATATAACCCCACAAAGATCTGAACTGTCTTTTTAATTCCCTTTAGGACAATGCAAAGTGAAATAGAAGAAAGTGGTTCTTACAACAACTCCTCTCTTTCCTCCCTTAAACTGTTTTCCCATCTTTCTTTTTTCCTGTTTCTCTCGTTTTTCCTGTTCCCTTCCATTTGTTTGTTAATCATTCCTTTTTGTTTTCAGCATGGAGCGTGTGTGAATGCCATGGATCTGTGGCAGTTCACTCCACTCCATGAAGCCGCATCTAAAAACAGAGTGGAGGTCTGCTCCCTGCTGCTGAGCCACGGGGCCGACCCGACCCTGCTTAACTGCCACAGCAAGAGCTCCGTGGACATGGCGCCCACTCCCGAGCTGAAGGAGAGACTTACATGTGAGTGTGGTTCTCGATTTACATGTAGTGCAGCTGCAGCGTGCAGCGCCGCTAAATGTGTCACAGTGCTGAATTAATGAATAGGTTGTTTTAGGAAGGGTGTGTTTACACCTGTCATGATTGGAACGTATTTGAGCATTCAGACGGTTGGAAATGTGATACTTAATCTTTTGATAATAGAACTGTTGTTTTCTGGAGCTGAAAACAAGGAATTATGGGTTTGAATAGAGACAGATGTTAACGTCTGACATGACCTGTTTCACATGCTTGGAAAGCTGAGCAGAACAAAATGAAGTCTTGACTGGTGCTCGTATTCAGCTGTTTCTTTTTATGTGTACTGGATGACTTACCACAGAAGAAGAGTGCAGACAAGTCCATCATTTTTAGAAACTGTTTAGAGAGGCAACATAAGTTTTGGTTCTTACCTTCCAAAATCTCTAATCTACGAAAAAAGAACTGTCAAATGGATTTGCACTCAAGATCTGTGTAGCTTCTAGATGGGCTGTCATGGTGAAGGAATTTCCCCTGCGGCGATTTAGAGGGGCTCAGCAGCGCAACATGTGTTATTATCACCGTTTAGTTTTTGCAAATTACTTCATCTATCCTGATTGCTGTGCTTAGTAAACACGCTTTATTGTTAGGCTATTATTAGGTATATTGCTTTTTAAATGACAACAATGAGTCAGTCTTTTTTTTTTTTTTTAATTCTCTTTTTATTAGGAGTTTCTATGGTACACATTTACATTAACATAACCAAACACTCAAACATCCAGTCTGTTAATTAACATTACATACTGCCGTATGTTTGTGATAACATCAACAATACAGAGGTAAATGAATGATCCTGCCACCATAGTAGCTAAAATAAGCTCTTAAGAATACAGAATGTAAACTACCCTCCTAGAACAGGGTTATATAAACTTGTGGGGTATACCTTTAAGTTTTTCAGGAAAACTATTACTACAGAAGGAACAGACAAACAAATCCAAAGAGGTATGAAGGTACATAAGACATAGCATTAAATAAATGATGGCCGTACCTGTGTAACAAATCTAATCCATCTCTCCCATCTTTTTAAAAATGCATCTTGTTGCACTCTTATGACAAAGGTTATTCTTTCCATCTTGAATATATCATATACTATATCAATCCACTCATCCACCATAGGTCTCTCTGGTTTCATCCACTTCCTTGTAATGGTTTTCTTACTAGCAGCAGTTAGGATTTGAAATAAATATTTATCCTCAGAGGTAACATTTTCCAATGGTAGGGCTCCTAAGTACAAAGATACAAACTCGAATGGGATGTCTATCTGGAATACTTTTTTCAAAATTATATACACCTCCTGCCAAAAAGGGAGCAATATTGAACAGGACCAAAATATATGAAAGTGATTAGCCTCCAGGGATCCGCACTGTCTCCAACATACTGATGAATTGGTGTATTGTCTTTTTTGAACTGGAGTGATAAAGAATCTAATAAGATTTTTCCAGCAAAACTCTCTCCATTGTGTTGAATTTGAAGTTTTCCATTGAATCTCACATAATTGTTCCCAATCTTCTGCATTTATAACCAAGTTCCCTTCCATTTCCCATTTCTGTTTTACATGGAGTGAGTTACCTTTCATTTGTTGCAGACCCCTATAGAGTTTTGAGACAATTTTTTGGTTTGAGCCTGAGACGTATGCACTTATGAAGACTTTTAATAAAATATTGTCCCATTGCTCTTGTTTGGTCCTTTTCAAAATTTGTTCGATGTAGTGACGTACTTGCAAGAATCTATAGAAATCATCATTATTCAAACCATATTGTGCCCTTAGGTTTTGAAAATTGTTCACTGTCCCCTTATTCAAGAATGTACAATATGCTGTCAATCCATGAGTTACCCATCCTTTAAACCTTGCATCCCAGTTTTTAGGTAGGAAGTCTGGATCCAAAGCACACCATCTCAAAACTTTGATCGCCTCCTTAAGCTTGTTTTGAGCTATTACTTTGTTCCACCATTTAAGTGGCAAACTAATCCAAGGGTTTCCCAACTCAATTAATTTATTCGTCAACCCTTTATCTCCTATTGCCGCTTGGATTGGGAATTCTCCTGTTATAGCCCCCTCAAGTTCCCTCCATCTAGCATTATATTCTGGATTACACCAGCATACTAACGATCTCAATTGGGCTGCTATGAAATAGTCTTTTAAACACGGGAGCGCAACCCCCCCCTTATTCTTTGCTAATTGTAAACTCTGGTATCTGATTCTTGGTCTGCGCCCCTGCCAAATGTACCGTGAAATAAGTTTATCCCACTCCTGGAACTGCTGGTCAGATATATCTAGTGGAAGGGACTGAAAGAGATACAACAATCTCGGCAGAATAACCATTTTGATAGATTCAATACGAGATCCAATATTTAAAAAAGGTATTAAATTCCATCTCCTTATATCTTCCCTAATCTTATTGTTCAGGGGGAGTACGTTTAGTGAAAACAATTGTGACAGATCTGCTGGTAAGTTTACCCCCAGATACCTCATGGATTCAGCTTCCCAGTTGAGATTGTACCTTTTCTTCATATTTTCTGAGGGGCTGTAATTAAAACTAAGAATCTGAGTCTTTGAAACATTCAACTTATAACCAGAGAACGATCCATATTGTTCCAGAAGTGAAAATAGCTGCACTAGAGATTGTTCTGGGCTGGATAGTTGTACCAATATATCATCCGCAAACAAGGAGATCTTTTGCTCTCCTCCCTTCATACATATTCCTTTAATGTTTTTATTCTGAATAATCGATTGACTCAGAGGTTCAATAAAAATTGCAAATAACAGGGGGCTGATTGGACAGCCCTGCCTTGTTCCACGTTCCAGTGAGAAGGGGTTTGATATTGCTCCATTAATTTTAATTCTTGCCCTCGGGTTATCATAAAGAGCTTGTATTGTCTTAATAAAGGAATTGTGAAAACCAAACTCCTCCAACACTCTAAACAAAAACGACCAATTTACACAATCAAAAGCTTTTTCAGCGTCTAGCCCCACCAATACTGCTTCTAAATTATTATCTGCTATATGGCTTATTATATGCAAGGTCCGTCTAATGTTGTCCTGAGTTTGTCTCTGGCGAATAAACCCTGTCTGATCAAGGCTTATGATTTGTGGTAAGAGTCCCTCTATTCGCTTGGCTAGTATATGTGTAAAGATCTTATAGTCTTGATTTAACACACTTATTGGTCTATAATTACCACATTCAAGCTTATCCTTCCCCTCTTTTGGAATCAGCGAAATTACTGCTTCCCTCCAAGAAGGGGGTATCACATTATTTTTAAGGACCCAATTAAAGGTGGATTGCAACATAGGGATCAATACGTCCCCCATCACCCTGTACCACTCTGATGGAAACCCATCTGGGCCGGGAGCCTTACCTGATTTGAGATGGGTTATGGCTGCTTTAATTTCTTTCTCTGTGACATCTGCTGCAAGTTGGTTACTCTGATCAGCAGTCAATTTGGGAAGATGAGTCTTCTCAAAGAATTCTTCCATTTTTACTCTGTCAATCTGAGGTTGCGAGTATAATCTTTGAAAATATGTCTCAAAACTATTTTGAATGTCTTTCAATTTACAGTGTATCAAATTAGTCATCGGGTTTTTAATTTTATGAATTGAATTCTCTGCCTGTTGCTTCTTCAGTTTATAAGATAACAATTTGCTGGCTTTCCCTCCCCCTTCATAATATTTCTGTTTTGTAAATATTAACTTTTTCTGTATATCTTTTGTATAGATCTCATTTATTTCATTCCTTTTCTTCCTAAGCGCTTCTTTAGTTTTCTGATCATTTGTGTCTTTATGTTTTTGTTCCAACTGTTTCAATTCTGCTTGCAATTGATCTAATTTCTTTTGTTTAGCTCTCTTTAAATGAGAACTATATCCAATCATTTTACCCCTTAGCACTGCTTTACATGCATCCCATAATATTGGAGGTGTGACCTCACCATTGTCATTCTGATCCAAAAACTCTGTAATATCCTTTTTAATCTGGTCCTTCATATTATTCAATAAGTGAGTGTTTAATCTCCATAATGTGTCTCTCTGAAATTGTTCAAGATGCAGTTTTAAATACACAGGGCTGTGGTCTGAAAGATCCATAATCCCCATGCTGCAATCATCCACCCTGTGTAAATCTTTACCAAACATTAAAAAATAATCAATCCTTGAATAAACCAAATGTGGATTAGAAAAATATGTATAGTCTCTCTTCAGAGGATTTAGCTCCCTCCATACATCTATTAAACCGATATCCTTCATTGCCAAATTGATCCTCTTGTTCAAGTGATTGGGCTGAGCAACATGCACTTTTGAAGAGTCAAGTTTAGGGCTTAATCGAATATTAAAATCCCCTCCACAAATTAGAACACCTTGAGATTCTGCTATTATCAAATCAAATAATTGTCTGAAAAAACTCCAATCAGAATTAGGGGGAGCGTAAATATTCAGGAATGTTATCAATGAGCCACATAAATTCCCTCTAAGAAAAACGTATCTCCCCTCTGTGTCCTTTTTCTCAAATATGGGCTCAAAACTTATTTTATTAGAAATTAATATTGCCACCCCCCTCCTATGGCCAGCTGCATATGATGATGAAAACTGATATTTAAAGCCCATTCTTTTTAATTTAACATGCTCTGTAGCCGATAGATGCGTTTCTTGCAAAAAGGCCACCTCAACTTGATCTCTTTTAATTTTGGTCAATATCTTACTTCTCTTAATAGGGTTAACTAGACCATTCACATTATAAGTTGCTATTTTAACTGCTTGCATTTAGTGTCCAATAATAGATGGGAGAAAAATAAAAAACAAGTGGACTCCTTCATACCCATAATAACAGCATTTGCCTTTAACCAAATATATCACAGGTAACACCCCAAAGGCTGCTAAGAACGGCAGCCAAACATATTGAAATAACATAAGAAAAACAAAGACACCTGAAAAAGAAACTTCCAATAGTGAGGTCTTCATTTCGACCCTTATAGAGCCCTGATGGTGAGAGGGCTTTGAGGGAAATCCTCTCACACCCACCGGTGTGTGAGGGCCCTCAGTCACATGCTTCTCGTTGTGCATGTTATTGTTCATTCGGCTACATGTCCCAGGAAAATCAGTGTCCCGACCATTTTAGTCTCATTAGTTCTAGCCTATATAATGTTCCTGTAGCGTCGAGTCTTTTTGCAGTCTGTTCTCCCTGCTGGAGACTGGTTCCCCAGGTCGCCCTCTTTAAAATGGGTACTCACCCTTCTTCTCTGGGATGTCATGATTTACACGTCTCTTACAGTCACTGTGGATCCTGGCGTCTATAGGCCTGCAGCTTTTCCTTAAAGCCCCCACCTCTGCCTGCTCTCTCCCGGTTCCCCGGTCTCCTGCTCGTGCGCCATGTGAACCTCTGGATCTGCTCCAGCAGAGATTCCGGGTGTTTAATCACCGACACCTGCAGCCCCCTCTTCGCCATGTCCTCGGTTGCTTCCTCCGCTGATCCGTACAGCACCGTCCCCTCTGGATAAAACACTCTTAATTTGGCTGGAAACGGAGTTTGAAATCTGATACTTTTTTCCTTCAGTACCGATTTCGCTTCGGTGTATTCCCTGCGCTTTTTCAACACGTCGGGCGCGTAGTCATGGTCCAAGTTGATTCTTTTCCCGTGTAGTTGGAATCCACGTTTTTGCCATGCCATCCTCAGTATCTCCTCTTTCATCCTGAAACTTGACATTTTCGCCACAATGGACCTCGGTGGTGCTTCCGACGGCGGCTTCGGTGCCAGGGCGCGATGAGCCCTCTCCACCCGCAGCTCGAAGGAGTCCTGAAGACTCAGACCCTCCCGTAGCAAGTGCTCAACATAACATACCATCGATGGAGAGTTCTCCTCCGCTCCCTCTTTAACTCCATGTATTCTGATGTTCTCTCTTCTGGAGCGACCCTCCAGGTCCGTGAGCTTTGCATCTAGGTGTATTTGAAGTTTCAGCAGCTCCGTAACCGCGTCTTCCGCCGCTTGTATCCGAGTTTCGGCCGTGTCGATCCTTTTCTCGGCTTCCTCAATTCTCGTATTAGTTTTGTGGACTTCTTCACGAATCTCTTTCAGCTGTTGAATGCTGTCTTTCCTGAACTCCCTTAATTCTTTCAGTATAAGGGTCAGGCCTGTTTCTTCCGTCTGCTCTTGACCGTGGTCCGAATCCGTGTCATTGTCCTCCATTTCGCTGCTAGCCGGAGCTAACTGGCTAACATCTTTTCTCTCGGGTGACACCGACTGCGTTGCCTTTTTCGACTTATATTTAGGCATTCTCGAGACCCACAATCTTCCCCCAATTGTACTCACTCGTTTTTAAAATATTCGAGTTGTTGTGGGTGACGTTTAATTAAAAGTGTCGGGAGCGAGTTTCCTATGCTGCCATCGCCTGGCTCGACGAACCGGAAGTCCCAATGAGTCAGTCTTAAAACAAATAAAATAGTTGTTCATTGTTAAATGCAGAAAACAGAAAGGCAGTGAGGTGCAATCGGGGCGCAGGGGTTTTTTTGCCAGCTGAGACGCTTTGGTTGCTTTGGTTACTAAATATTGAATATCTGTGAAAGTAAAAATGTTGGCACATGGTAGAGTAGCCCACTTTTTTTGGAGGAACGGAAAGCTGAAGGTTCAGTAATTTCTCCTCCGCTGTTGTTGCTGTTCAGCGATGTGAGGGTTGGTCTTTGTGGTATTTGCCTCGCCTGTCCTCTACTGTGATTGGGCAGCTCAGTAAAAAGTGACTTTGATAAGTGGCCCAGAGTTGCGTGTTTTTTTTTATTTTTGGCATCCAGAAAAAAAGGCCAGAGCAAATTAGACGCTCAGTGCCTCGTCATGCTGCTGGTATTTGGAGTGTATAGTGTAAACAATACGGGTGGGGGAAAAAATTGATACAGCATAGTATCGCAATATTTTTGTGTGGCAATATCGTATTGTCACACATTTCCTAGTATCTATGTTGTTATCATATAAATTAATAATATAACAAATACAAATTAAACTTAAGTTAGCCTACTAGTTTAATATAATCAATTGCTTTATCAGTCCACAAGATACACATTGCTGCAGCAAAAAAAGCGACATGAACGGACTGAAATCTTTATTTTATTAGATAAAACAGATGTTGACAGTTTCTCCTCGGGGACATAATTTACAGTTGAAAAAAGCAGTATATATCGCAACATATTTAAAATCGCAATGATACTGTATCGTGATTAAAGTATCGTGATAATATCGTATCGTGGATCCTCTGGTGTTTCCCACCCCTAGTAAATTATTGGCACTCTCATGACAAAATATATTATCACAGTATTCTGTGATAATAAATTGAATATCTTTGGGTTTTTGTGTGTCAGTTAGACAAAGCAAGACATTTGAAAATGTAAACTTGGGCTCCGGAGAACTGTTTCACCATTTTTGGACATCTTATGGAGCAAAAGATTTACAAAATTTATCAAGAAGTTATTACTTGATGAAACAGTAGTGAAAATACTTCCCAGTTGCAGCTTTACAGCTCACATTTTTCACACTGTGTTTTTGAGCTCTTCGTCTTGACATTCTGTGACACAGGCAATTCTTAGCTGCTCAATAGATGATTTGCTGCCTCATTCACTTCTGCAGTAAAGATGTTTGGAGATGCTTTCCACTCTTCAGGGACTGGGTTTCTCTGCAGCAACAAAACTTTCACAAGCAGATACTTCCTCAGGTTAACTTGGTTAAAGCAAGACTTATAACTCTTATAAAAGATGGCCTCTTTTGTTAAGCTGTAAATACAAATATCCTTGAACAACTATGCCTCATGTTCCATTTTGATTATAAGTTGATTCAGTTTTGCTCAAGATGTGTATCCAATTAACCTTTCACAATATATTCATACACTTCTCCAGCGCTGCTTTTAAATACACTGGTTTTGTGTATGGAACTCGTGACTTGCATTTGTGTGGCCATAAAGACTGAACATCCCTGTGCATGTGTTTCCTTAATTGAGCATTTTGCCGATGTATGATTCGTTAATTAAACAGAAAGAGCACTATAATTTAATTAATTTTCTTTACGTCGACAGAGTCAAAGCAGACAAGATGAGTCTTTGTCTCTGCAACTCTTTGAAAGTTAATTAGTGAGTCGGCTCTCTCGCTGCCACACTTGTTGCTTTATCTTTGTAATGAGGCTGATCCAAACAAAGATCAAGAGGGACACTGGCTGCAGTAAAAAAACTCGTCACAGGAATACAAACAAATTTAATACTTACTTTATACCATATTTGGGTATTTGGTACCTCTGGTGTGGAGATATGGCCTCTAGCTGGTAAAAAGAGGTTTCTACCCAATAACACAGCAGCATATAGGGTGTGTGTGTTGATGTGAAAGTTTCTGTGTTTAGTGTAGATATAGATCACAGTAGGAGTTCAGATGAAATCCTGTGCCAGCCGTTTTCTTTTCCTGGAACAAATTGTTATCTGACCGGTACAGACTGTGAAAAATACCTTGGATGTGTTTTATTGCACCTTTGATACCCTGACATTAAGTGTCCTGTTGTCTTGAATACAGATGTGGGATACAAGGTTTTTCTGTTGACAATGGAAAATCAATACAGAAAAGAAATAAGAGTCTAGTTTGCCCAGATGACACAAACAAAATAATGAGCTTTGAATAAGTAATACGGGGAGGAAATACGCTCATTTGCTTTCTTTCCGAGTCTTGTCTTCATGGTGAGGTTTTCGGTAACATACACACACACTAGTTACTTTAAGTAACAAATACAAAACCGTACTAATGAACCTTCATTAATATAGGCCTTTATTTTATCTACAAGTGCACGTCACACACTGAGCGAGCCGCCTGTTAATGACGCTGTCGGCAAAGCAGTGATGATTGTGCTAAGTTGCTAATGGGCATGTAGCTACTTCCATGTTTCAGATGATGCGTCATGTTTGTAGTCGACCAATGAAGATGACTTTACATATCACCTTGGGTTGGTCCTTCACCTTCTCAAAATTATCCCACACTTTGGATTTCCTGCCCGACATGTTATTAACTAGCCTGTGGAATAACCGCAGGTACCAGCCCTGGAAATTAGGGCCCGTACACATGACAAGTCTTTAACCGCCTGGAAAACGTGAGGTCTCTAGGTGCTTCTCTTGTGCCTTTTCTGTGCCAGCTTTCAAGAGTGTGTCAGCAGGTTGCGTCTGACTTTGCTAAACAACCTTAACAAGCATCGTATAGCCTATTTACCTGAAATCCTGAAATAGAGCTGATCTTCTTCCAGGCGCTGTTTATAAGTGTGTAGTCCTATCATCTGTGGGACAGATGTAAAGCTCTGGGTAGCCCTGCACGAACATGATCAACTTTTCTGTATTTATCAGACTGCATATTTACAGAAGAAGGGAAAGATATCTGTCGGCTGTGATTGATTTGTAACTTGACTTTCTGTCTGACTGCTGAGCGTGGCCTCTTCCTGTGTCTGTCTTTTTTTTTGACTGTTTATTTGTTTATTTTCTGCGACTAAGCGACCAATAAGTCGATCAATGACCTTTCTGGTCAACTAATGTTTGATCAACTACTAGAGGGCAGCTCTAATAAATGCAGAAAATAAAAATGTAAACATGGTGTTCATTTGATTGGTTGCTGTTCAGTAGCTGCTCGTCAAATCCTGGATTGTCTGTCATTTAAAGCAACGACAGCAGCAACAACAAAAAAATCAGACAAAATGTTCTCTGTAATGGATCAGTGGTATGGTCTTAAAACTGTGGTTGGTGACTTTTATCAAATTTGCTAAACCTGTTACTGCATCCACACAGTTTTACATGAGACTAATAATCTGTGACAAAAATGTTCTTCTGCCTCCTCGAATGATAAGTGTGTAACCCAGACGCTTTGTTGGAAATAGCCTTTTTCATGTGGTTTCAGTGGCTTGAACCGGCTTCATTTTGATGCCTGCATTCTTGAAGTCGGCGCCATGTTTACAGAACACTGTTGCAATCTGATCATTTTATTTGGCGGTTTCAAAAAGACAAGTCTTCGTGTGGAGATAGCCTTAGAGCCTCACAGTACACTAACATATGCTTTAGAAAACAATTGATTGAATTTGATCAGCGCAGCCTAGTTTGACAGTTCGACCACAGTTCATGAGCAGTGATTGACATGGTCGACGGCTGCATTAGAGACTCCTCGGCTCTTATTGGTTGTGTCGGTTCAAAGGGGTGGATTCCTGTAAATGCCAGTAGAAGCATGACAAGGAGACACAGATTATCCATCTGATGTACTACTGTAAGGGTATAATGACAGTTGTAGCAAATATGACAAAAGGTTATTTTTATAAAAGTAACCAACTATAGCTTTAAGCATGTTTTAAGGCACTAAAAACTGGCTTTCATACTGACATGAAAGCAACTGAACATGAGGAGAAAAATCAGTCTAACACCTGGTGCAGATCCTTTGCAGTGATGTAGAGCTCTGTTTCTGTGACAGAAAATTATGTTCATAATTCCTGACTTTTAAAAAAATACTACTGTCTTCTCTTCAGGCGTCTAAAAAACCTTCAAATGAAACAATTAGAGAAGGAAATATCTCTTTGGTTGAACTCAGCGCCTGTCCACACTCAGGCTGTTAGCTGTGATGAGGACTCAGAGGTAGACACTGCTTCATTTTAAGGGGTCACAAACCCAAACGTTTGTGAGGCATTGTGGTCGACTAACAAAGGATGAAAAACGACTTGAAGCTTCTTGTAAAAGAATGTACTGCAGAGGCAGCTTCTGTTCCCCAGTCGTCAGATGTTCTTTATGTTGTTGGTTTTGACTTATCTCTTTCTGTCGGCCACGTTCCCCTGAAGATGTGACTTCTGTTTGGTGCTCAAGCCATTTGTTTAAATGTTTGATTATAAATGCTATCGCTCAATCGGTAGATAGACCTGAACGGACTCCTTTTGATGCAGCCTGAAATGCTTCTGAAGCAAAGTAGTTTGTATTTTTCAGTCCTGGGGGGGTAAATTGCTTATTTCCGCTCCAACTCCAGCACACAGACTGTTGCATCATCATGAAGTTATTAGTTTGCTGGTAAAAACTTTGAAGTGATCTTTCAGAAGTATCTGTATGCTGCAGGGTCGCTGCAAGTGAATATATTGTTGTGGTCGGGTGGGAACCTCATAAATCCAGGTTGGGTCAAGTTTTTTATTCAGTTGAAGCACCAGACGCTCCTCTGTGGGTTCAGACGCTTTCGGGTTTGTAGGAAACCTGTCAAAATAAACTCGAAATTTCAGACGCTGAGGCTGTTTTCTCTGTTCCTGACATGTTGACATTTTGTGTGTGTTCAGATGAGTTCAAGGGCCACTCGCTGCTTCAAGCTGCTCGCGAAGCTGACATGGCCAAGGCTAAGAAGACCTTGGCGCTGGAGATCATCAACTTCAAACACCCGCACACACACGAGACTGCGCTGGTGAGACGAACACACAAGCTTTACTGCACACACAGATTCCTACCCTGCTGCGGAGATGCTAAGATGTTGTTTGTGTCTGTGTTTTAGCATTGTGCAGTAGCATCGCCGCACCCCAAGAGGAAACAGGTGACGGAGCTGCTGTTGAGGAAAGGTGCCAACGTAAATGAGAAGAATAAAGAGTGAGTGCTGTTTTTATCTGCTCATAAACACAGAGAGAGATCATTATTATATTTGTGTGCAAACCTCAAGCTGTCAACAAAATAATTATACGTATGGAGGATGATATCAGTACTTTTGGACTGAAGCTGCCAACAGGTGGTATTTTCAACAACAAAGTCAAACACTAGATGAGGATGTTTTTATGAAGGTTTATTCCATGTAAAACAAATAATACAAGTTATAGCTGCTGTACATTAGTCAGTTTGGGCATTTTCAGGAGGAAGATGACACAGGAAAGAGGAGGAGACAAGTTGGAAATACACAATAGTCCGTCAGCTGAACTGCTCAGACCAAAATAATCAAAAGTTCTCTAAATGAAAATATGTTGAAAATCATGTGTCTCCAATACAAATAGTAGAGTGCCTGAGTAGGCATTACAAGTTTATTGGCATCACACGGGGCTCAAACTCAGCCTGAGACACCAAGAGTGAGTGATGATCTTATTAAGCCGCCTGCCAAGTTAGAAACGATGGTCCGTCTTTACAGTATGACTTTGACAATCACCAGAGTTGTGTGCAAAAGCAGAATTTAAACTGGTGCAAAAAATTTAGTTAACAGTACAAAATTTTGAGAATTTTATACTTCATCCAGACACCTAGAAATGTCTGTCATTTATTATGGGTGTAAACCACCAGTTTTATCACGATACCATATTATATCGATTCTTTGGACAACGATATGATATTTGCCGATATTACAAAGTTTGCCATGAAATGATTTTGATTCAATGTGATATTCGGGCCTGCGATCAATATGAAATGATATTATTTGCCCATTTTTACAAAATCGGTTACAGAATAAACTGCCACCACTTTTTTGCTCCTGGCCATAAAAGCTGAAAACAACATAGAAATAATGTAAGTAACTGTAACTGCTTAAGTGCAGTAAAGTTTACTTCAACATGACTTCACTAACACATATAACAGCACATTAGATAAGTTAACCTTCAGGGCTTTCTGCCAGAAACACTTTCTTGGAAGAAAACCATTGTCTGTTTCCTAAAGTTTCAGGTCTATCCGGCTTAAAGCCCTGAAGACAAACTTCTCCCAACAGCCATAAAATATGGATTAATAACAACATTGTTTAGCAAAAGTATCAAATTCAGCTCAGTAATAACTGTCAAGGTTCATAGACACGTCAGTTGTTTTTTGCTAGTCACACATTATTACCTTAAGCATGTTTACATTGCATAAATTAGCCTAGCGGCTAGCGGACTTTTTCTTCCTTTGCTCATACCTTAACAAATTACATGCAACGTTATTATTTTTCTTACTTGGTTAAAGTCAATGCATCTCCCGACAGAACAGCTTAGTTGATTTGCGGTCTGCATGCACGGTTTTTCGTTGTTTTTTTACATTGTTAAATCAGAGCAGCCAATGTTTTTGTAGTGAGGAGTTAACAGAGTGAGATGCCGTCCAGGCAGGTAACGTTACGTTGTGTTTTATCTTGTAACACCATTGTTAACATACACCATGTGCTTTGTCTGTTGACCTGTATCCTCTCGGAAATCCAGTATATTTCCTCACTGTGGGTTTTTTCCAGAGTAAATAATGTTATCCTCATTGTCTTTCTCTCGGCTGCTTGCCATTTGTCTCCTGCTGTTTGCCCGTGACACAGACTTAAAAATAAAAGCGTATGCTGCAGATGACGATATAGATCGATGTTTTCACTTTGCGTCGATGATATTGGATCATTGATCATTTAATTTACAAAAACATGACAGACTGATGTTTAAAGATGCTTGTCTTTCCATTGACTGCAATAGTTAACATGAGGATTGAATTCAAAATATTGTCAAACATCAGTGTTGAAATTTATCATACAACATCTACCATGACTGAAACTGTTCTCCTTTTTTTCAGAATTGGCGATTAATTTTGTGAGAATTTACAGTAGCTTTTTACAATATTGTTTATACTTGGGTGGTATCTATTTTTTCGTACTCGCTGACATTTCATCCCCACTGCCTTACACCGAACTACGACTAGCTTAAATGCCTTGTTATCTCATGTAAAACACAATTCATAATAACTTTACAGAAGCAAAGTAAAACTCTCCTGGGTATTAGCTTGGTTTGGTTGCAGAAAACCCTTAATTCACCAACTGAGATGTGAAAATGTGCCTTTTCTCCCCGCTGTTGCTCTGCCGTTGCTGGCTGGCTGTTTACAGTCCTCTAACGTTATCCCCACCACTCGCAGTCATTTCTCAGCTCAGCCATTCCACCAGTAGAGACTGATCTCTGGTCATGCATGATGGGTACAACAATGCATCCTAAATACAGCCTCTGTCTGAGTTTAATAGAAAGAGGACCATCTGTATTTTTGACGTTAGTGGAAATCATACTGTCCGGATTTCTAAATCCCCTGGTAAACTGTAATATAATGATACCGCCCAAGCCTAGTACAGTTAACACTAGATAATTTTGATGCACTGTGGGCCAGACTGTTTGTGGAGGACAGATTGAAGACGCTGTGTAGCAAGTTTGGTGTAAATTGAGTGAAACATGTGGGAGGAGATAAGTTTAATTAGTTTTACAGTTTTTGAGAAAAGCAGAGTGATGACTTCATAACTCCTGTCAGGTCCAAGTGAAGGAAAAATTATGCTAAACTGGGGATAGATTTTGATGATGCTGTTAAGTTGTAGCGGTTTTAAATTTTAGACAGTTGCTGTAGCGCTGCCATCAGGACTGTTAGCCCCAAATCACCTTCATCTCCTCCTTTCTCTCCTGTCTCTGTAGTTTCATGACTCCTCTCCACGTGGCAGCAGAACGTGCTCATAATGACATCATGGAGGTGCTACAGAAACACGGTGCCAAGGTAAACCACAATAGATATATTACTCTCAAAGTTTGGACACAGTTTTCCTGAACTTCTCTTTTTCTAAGATAATCCATCCACCTGACAAGTGTTGCATATTAAGATGCTGAATAAACAGCATCATAACTACACAGGTGTGCCTTGGGCTGGTCACAATAAATAGCCACACACTGCAGAAGTTTTCAGGGAGTTGGCATGCTGACAGCAAGAATGATAATCAGAACTGTTGCCCATGGACTTAATATTCATTTCACAACCATACGACATCTCAATGTCGTTTCCCTAACTTTGGCAGTGCATCCAACCATCCTCACAACCGCAGAAGTCGGTTAGGATGACAAACTGCTGTCAGGTCAAGACCCTGGTGAGGACGATGAGCGTGCGGATGAGCTTCCTTGAGATGAGTTCTGACAGTTTGTACAGACTTATGTTAACTATTTGTCACATCAGCTGTTTGTATGGCTGGTCCAGGACAATCTTGCAGGTGAAGACGCTGGATGTTGATGTCCTGCAGTTGGATGTACTGCCAAATTCAATAAAACGGTATTGTATATGACTCATGGTTGTTAAATAAACACTCAATTCATGAGCAGCAGCCCTGGTGGAGTTGCTCAAAGTCCAAGTCTCAGGCAAAGGGGTTCAAGTATTTCGGGGTCTTGTTCACAAGTGAGGGTAGAATGGAGCGTGAGATGGATCAGCGCTTTGGTGCGACTTCTGCAGTGACCGTCGTTGTGAAGAGGGAGCTGAGCTGGAAGGTTAAGCTTTCGATTTACTGGTCCATCCTCATCCCAGCCCTCACCTATGGTCATGAGCTTTGGGTAGTGACTGAAAATATGAAGTCACGGATACAGCGTCCGTAATGAGTTTCCTCGTGGGCTGGCTGGGCTCAGCATTAGAGATAGGGTAAGGAGCTTGGTCATCCGGAGGGAGCTCGGAGTAGAGCCACTGCTCCTTTGTGTCGTCAGTTGAGGTGGTTCGGGCATCTGATCAGGATGCCTCCTGGGCGCCTCCTGTTGAAGGTGTTCCGGGCACGTCACATTGGTAGGAGGCCTCAAGGCAGACCCAGAACACGCTGGAGGGACTACATATCTCATCTGGCCTGGGAACGCCTTGGGGTCTCCCAGGAGAAGCTGGAAAGTGTTGCTGGGGAGAGGGACGTCTGTGGTGCTTTGCTTGGCCTGCTGCCCCCACGACCCTTCCCCGGATAAGCGAATTACGATAGATGGATGTATGGATGTGTCTTTGTGTTTTGTTCAATAAAACTGCACATTTTAGAGTGGTCTTTTATTCTGACCATTGGAAAGCACACCTGTTTAGTAATGATGCTGTTGAATCAGCATCTTGATATGCCGCACCTTTTAGGTGAATGGATTATCTTGGAGAAGTAGTGTTCACTAACACCGATTTTAAGACATTTGTGACCAAAATTCGAGATAAAATATATCTACTGAGTGCATAAGAAAGTCTTGGATATTTTTTTTTATTGTTCAGTACATTTATTATCTCTTTATTTCCACCTTAACCCTCTTAAAATATATACTTTTAATAACTGTATCTCTCTCATCTGCACATAAATTAATGTCATAAATGTGTTTACTTTGCATGTTGTGTGGGTTGAGGGTATCTACTTTTCATTTCCATGTATAGTTCTTATCAAAAGTATTCACAATGTGTTGCTTTTGTGACACTGATGAACAGAAAAAACGAACCGATCTCTACAAAGTGTTCTAAATTTATTACAAATATAAAATACAGAATCCATCTAAATGTGGATTCTTGTAAAGAAGTGAAGCAGTTTAGAGAAAAATGTAACTGCAGGACCTTTAAAGAATCATGATATAAAGGTTTTTGTGTTTACAGGTGAACGCCCTGGACACGCTGGGTCAGACGGCGTTGCACCGCGCGGCTATGGCAGGCCACCTACAGACCTGCAGGCTGTTGCTAGGATACGGGGCAGACGCCTCGCTGGTGTCACTGCAGGGCTTCACTGCTGCTCAAATGGGAAATGAAGCTGTTCAGCAAATACTCAACGGTATGCCACCCTTTGTGCGCGTGGGTGGCTGGGTGCGCAGATGTGTAGGTGCTGTGTTTTGGTTGCTATGCACCAGCTAGCAACAGTGGGATTAGCTGGGATTGTTTTTTGAAAGGTCGGTATTGATACTTTCCGACTGAAGGTGCACATAGAGCGCCGGCACAGGCAGAGTGAGTCAACTCGTTTGTTCAGGGGTAGAGGAAACTGAACTGAACAGGTGTTCATAAAACACAGAGACTTCAGAGAGTTGCTACACAGAGCTAAAAAATAGTCAGGCACATTTTCATCTAAAACTACAACACTGTTTTTTAACACATGAGATAAACAGTTGTGTTAATTAGTGGGAAGTGAATGTAGGTTGATTTTCTTTTTTCCAAAGAGAGCCAGGTGTGCCGTTTCCCCTTCTTTCCAGTCTAAGCAAAGCTACATAAAGACATTAGAGTGATATCTTCTCATCTAACTCTCAACAAGAAAGCACATAAGCATATTTTCCAAAATGTCGGAATATTCCTTTAAGTAGAGCAGCTGTGGAGACACCTCCAACATATCTGCCTGGCCTGATAGATTCCCAAACGTCCTTCTTATGTGCTCTCAGTTTTAACCTCAGTATTGTAATGTAATGTAAACATCAATAGGAAAATTCACCTCCAAAGAAACAGTAGTCGCTATGATCAGTTAGTTGTACGTTGTGCTGTATGGGGGTGGCAGAGGATTGATGAATCATCCTCTCCTGTCAGTCATTGTCAAGGTGTAAATCAACACAGTTGACTGAAGAAATTTGGTCATTTAACACCATTTTTAGCAGGAAATGCAGTTTAGTAATTTGACATTTTTAGATGCAAGATGAAATTGTCCACAAACTGACGTCTGTGTGTGTAAAGTGAATTTAAATTACTCAGTACCGGAAGTGACATCCTGGATTTGTTTGTAGCTGGGGACTTGTTTAATCTCACCTTCTCTCCTCAACTCCAGCCATTTGCAGAGGATGATTTTGCTTTGATGATCATTTGTGGCTTTGCAAATAATTTCTGCATTTTAATATATCCTTCTCCGATGTTCTCCTGCTGCTCTGTAGAGAACGTACCGGTGAGAAACTCAGATGTGGACTACAGACTTCTGGAAGCTGCTAAAGCTGGAGACCTGGATACAGTCAAGGTAGTGTGGTCGTAATTTAACACATTTTGTAACTGACAGCTGACATTGTGTCATTGCTTGAAGGTTTTTAGTTACATGAATATATATATCATTAGATATTGTACACGGTATCTCTCAACCTTCAGACCAGTCTGTCAGTTCAACAATGTGATAATTGGTGACAGCTTTATGTCCAAATTCCTGCAAAGATCTGAAGGCCTTTGCACATTGAGTCAGTTTTTTTTTCATCTGAAATTGTTGCACGCGTCAATCACGTTTGCACACTGACACTGAAACATTCATCCGTCATTTAAAATTTTCGGAACAGGTTAGATTTTTTTTTGTGGGTTTTTCGCACCTGTCAGAAGCCTTTTGAGACGTTTGACCAAGAATCAGTGAAGAAAATGTGGCAGCGGGACACAGCTGTGACAAGACAGAGGAACAGGGCGAACAGAATCATGTCATGACGGGTCAGATAGTAATATTTGGGTGGACGATGATGATGAAAATGAGGAGGGTGTTGACCGCACGAAGAATGTGGAGGACAGAGAGGGAGGACAGCTCCGTCCCTTCATGCAGCTGCAGTTTCAAAGGGAGGGAAGGAGTGGCAACAGCCAGAAAGGTAACTTCAGTGGAGGGAGGCAAAGGAGGAAATGTAAAGGGTAAATGGTGCCTATAGCACCTTGCTAGTCTTTTGACCGCTCAGAGCACTTTTTACACTACGAGTCACATTCACCCATACACACACACATTCATACACTGGTGGCCAAGGCTACCATACAAGGTGCCACGTGCTACTCAGTTTTTAACACACTTGCACACCAATGGAACAGCCATCGGGAGCAATTTGGGGTCTATACTCTCTTGCTGAATACGGGAGCTGCTCGTCTGTCACTGTCTGGCTCCCAACCAACACCAAAGTCAAACAATAACACAATTAGTATTCCTTTAAAGGGTTAAATGGCAGACAATTCATTCCCCTATGAGCAGTCAATGTTGGTTTAACTTGAAATAAATTGACATGGAAAAAAGAACAGGACCTCAGTAGCCTTTGTATGTGTAATGACACCAATCCTTGGAAATAATTTGGTCTGAAGGAGCAAAAATCTTTATTAATTGCCTCATTATGGTTTGGAGATAGTGTGAAATCCTGTCCAGGAACGTGAGCGGAGTGATTGAACATGGACTGAATTTTTTAATCCCCAGAAGTGCCTGATCTGTCAGTCCACAGGTTGAACAAACACCTGTTGAGCCCAGTTAAGAAAACATGATAAATTACATGGGTTTATTGTTCTTAGATCTGTAATGAAGCACTTTCATGTGAAGCAGTGATTCACAACACAAAATGATGAATCTACAGATAAGATGAAATCTTTTATGATGCAAATTTGACAGTGACTCATTGAAATCTCGGCATGAATAACCTTGTCTTGATTTTGAAATGAAAATGGAACAAAATGTCCTGACCTTTGTGGCTGCTCTTGTTGCTCCTATGGAGTCCTGATCGTAGTGATTTTTGTTAAATGTCATGCGGATATTGTTCCCCGTGAATCAAATGTGTTCTGTTCACGTGTTTGTATTTTTCTCCACATTGATTCCAGTCAAATTGCAAACCCTTCTCGTTTTTTAAAGGCCAAATTTCCCGTCCGATAACATTTCAGACCAAAACACTCAGTTTTAATCATAGCCGCTGTTAGCAGTTTGATTTGCACCGGGCCCACTCGTGTTAAAAATGTAGGCGCTCATGATGCTCTGTAATATGCCTCGGATAAAACCACCCACCAAATGTCAGGACCTGGTAAGATCCGGCAAAGTATTTGACAGAAGTATTCGGTGTAGAGTGAAAATCGTCGTGTCTTTACCCGCCAAGACAGACAGTAATGGGGTTATCCAGATGAAGAGGGTCTGTCAGGGTCTGAAGTGTGATGCTTTGGCAGGTAGGCAGGGAATCGTAGCAGAACAGACAACGAGCTCTGGTCTGGCTTCATGTCATTCTCTTTCTACCTGATGCACACACACACACACACAGACACACACGCACAGACTAGGGTTAACAGTCTGGTTGAGCTACTGATTGACAGAGGAAAAATAACACTTTGCACTGCTTCTGGGCTGATTCGGCTGATTCCTGTCATCTGTTCGGATGTTGAGGAGGTTCAAACTGTGACTGTTAGAAAGACCGGTCACCCGAGACAACGGGTCAGAGAAAAGGAGCATTTTCTACTTAATTCGAAGCAGTGAATATTATGCCATATTGTGCACTCTGTAGGGATGCTAATACAGATGTTTAGATTAACAGTTTGACTGATAGCAGATGTCGATACCAATGTTTTTGGATGTTATTTAATTTGTTTATTCCCCCTTTTGTGCAAGGGAAACAAAGACATCTCCATTATAAAAGATAACAGTTTTAAATGTCTTTAATGTAGCCTTCTTTCACATTAAAAAAGATTTGTCTTCTTTCTGAAAAATAGAGCATCAAATGCCTTTTTACCTGCTGTACAACTATCTACGCCTATACTAACTACAACCACTAAAAATACTGTAAGCATCTCTGTCTTGTTGCAGCTTAATCTATCTCTCTTCTCATGTGAGATGCAGAGCTCAACAGCCGCTCGCTGTCCGTGCTTGTTCATGGAACACATTGGCATTTGCGTGCCATTTGTGCCGGCGCTGGGAAACGAAGGTGACTGCTTCTCCAATTTCCGAGTGCAGCCGCTCTTCTGGAAATGGGGCCTCCGCAAAGAAACATGTCTTACAAACTGCATGTCCCACAGCACCTGCTGAGGTCTTACCTCATGCCAGAGATGTAGAATCGTATCCAGCTGGTGGCTTCTTCTCCAGATCAGCAGCAGAGTATGCCAGCTACTGCTGTCTGAGTCCAACAGGAAGTAACAGAAATTGACATTTAGCGGGCGCAAATTTGATGCAACATAACAAAACTATATTGGCCACTGCCATCAGTAGTATCATCTTATTTGCTGATAGGATGATAGCAGTCAACAAAGCAAATACCAAGTCGTAACCGATGTTTGAGCTGTAAATTAGTACATCCCCAGTGCTCTCCACTGTACAGAAGCCACTCCTACATTTACTGTGTTTTGAATTATTATCAAAGGATGAGCATAGTGGAACATTTAGCAGCTGAACAGCCTAAAAAACTGAGCTAAACGAGAGTTTTTTTGGACTAACATTCATCAGGTGGCCACCAACACGAATCCAAATGGATGCTAATGTAGTTCCTTAAGTGCTGGGTGTGTGAATAATGCATGTGTCTGCTTACAAGGTCGCCCTATCAACATTAAAGGGCATGATATGTCATTGTTTCCACTGCCAGTTGTTGCAGGTTCAACTCAGGTGTAAACCCCATGCACGTTTCCTTTCCAATGTGCCTTTGAAATAAGATTTACGCAGATATTGCAGTGTCAGTTGAGCATACATATACAGTTTTTTCAGCTGCAGTCCATGTGACTCTCTACATTGATATAAAACATATGTAATTATAAATATCTCAGCAACAACCATTCAGAAGCATCTGGAATTGATCCTTAAATGAATCCATGTCATCCCAATCGAGTCATTTCCCTCCGTCGTTGCTGCTGTTTTGATTTGTTTGGAACTAATTTGCAAAAGTATAATCACGCTCATCAGCTTTAATCAAAACCAATCACATCATTTTCATTGTATACAGAATTTAAATTCCTCTCGCCACGGCTCAGGCTACAATTTTTTTATTGGAAACACAGCTTTGATAAAAAGAAACTGACACCACCTCGATGGCAGTTGAAGTGAAGGATAATAGCTTAAGTTTGAAGAAAACGTCTGCCAGCAGGATGTTTCATTTTATATCCTGTAGAAAAGGATCCTAGAGCGTGAAGGAAGGAAGCTCTAAAATAAATTTCTCACTGTGTCTCCTCTTAGTACTGAACCAAGGTGTAATTGGGTCTGAAATAACAGGAAAGCAGAGAAGTAGCGCTGTTATTTTCTGTGAACAGCAGGGTAGCAGGTGTCTGCCTCAGTTCAGCAGACGCGAATCAACTTCAGTTAATAACTTCAATATTGTTGCTGTTGTTCCCTAAAACCCTTTTTTCCCCACATATTTCATTTCACGGACATATTTTTCATCATAAATCGTGGGTGGGCAGAGGGGCAGCGTTACTCTTTTCTCTTTTATTGTTTCTCTTTCTTGCTGTCCCTCAGAAGTTTTGTTTGTTCTCATTTGATGTTGGTTTTGGTTCGTTGGCTTTGTTTTTCAGGGAATAAAAAGGGTGTTGTAAACTTTGAGTCTTGAAGATATATCACCTCCTCACAAGAGGTTTCTACTGGGTATTTGTCCTGCTCTGCAATCTTAATTTGGAAAGATTGCTTTTGCATTTTATATCTGACAAAGGTTTAACAAGACTGAGGGCCCTGTTTTACACCTGCTGCATCGTAGAGCACAGTGCAATGCAACCCTCATTACTAGTTTCAGACCGACACGGTTGTCGTTTTCACAGCTAGCGCCCACGTCGTGGAAGTAGCAAATATACTTGTGCCCATCTGTGTGCCCATGGGTGTGTAGGTCTAAAAATAAGGTGTGGTCTCTCAGGCAAATTGTTGCCATATTGCTATATTTAGGCAACAGCAAATGATTGCGCCATTGATCAACAAAAACCTTGTTCCAAGTCAATGGTGAAGCTTTTTCCTGCTATACAAAGGGGGCATTATTAAGATAGTAAGATGCACCTACATTGCTGGGCTCTCAATGCCAGTACACTCTGCTTGTTACACACACAGACGTGCAGATAGGCTGTGGATGGGTGAAATAAAACATCGTTAATGAGGAAAGTTTTAATGGCATTCTCTAAAATGTGAACATAGCAGAGAGCAGAGCAGAGCTGCTCACCGACTCCCTATTAAGAGAGATGCTGCGTGCATTTATGCAGGAGAGGCAGCATATCTTTAGTGATTATTTCAGAAGCTAAAAGTTTAGTTTTGTTTCCTGTGTCAAGTTTACAACAACAGTTTTTAGTTTTGCTGCTTAAATATCCCACAGGTGCAGGCTCACCTGGATGTTAAAGGAAACGGAAGATGACTCTCTGATTAGTTGATTTGCCCCTTGCTCTTTACTTTATGCCTAGATGATGTGTCATTTAACTTGCAAAAGGAGTTGGACACGCCCTAAATGCACCTGCACCATGTACTTAAGACCAGTGGTTCCCAACTGGTGGGTCGCAGATCCATTTTGAATGGACCGCAAGTGACTAGTGAATGTGTCAAGTTTATAAAAACACTTTTTTTTCCCACTACTGAGCTTTCATTTTGAAATGCTGTTTCCTGCTGTAGAGTGAGTGACTGTGGCACAGCTACTTAACAAAGACGACAAAGTAGCTCAGCAACATGGCCAAACACAAGTATGACACTGACTAGATTAAACTGTGTGGACCTTGACCTAATGACTACGGAGAAATCTGGACCTCATGCCTGGACCAGTTGGGAACCACTGTTTTAGACCACGTAGTATAGATCGTTTAATTAGTGCCCTATTAGTCTTATGCCATGCTAGCAGTTCTGTGAAGCTGTACTTAGGCGTGGAGGTGCTTGGAGCTAAATGCTAATGCCAACATGCAAACTTGCTCACAATGATAGTATGCTGACATTTAGCAGGTATAATGTTCACCATCTTATTGCAGTGTGTAAGCATTCTCATTTGCTAATTAGCAGCAAACACAAAATCCAGCTGAGGCTGATGAGACGTCATTAGTACTGGAGGTACAAATGTGAACCTCATGGTGGCGCTAAAGGAAAAGTGAGGGAATCTGGTTCTAGTGTGGTTAAAAAAAACAATTAAAATGACATTAGCAATAACATGAACTGTTTCTAGATCAGGTCAGGTTAAGTTTATTTATATAGCACACTGTCACAAATTACAGATTTGCCTCAAGGGATCTACCATCTGTACAGTATACAGCACCGTCTGTCCTTAAATCCCCCCCCAGGTGAACCTCAAGTAAACTTGATAAAAAGAAAAAGAAAATTGTTATAATAAGCAAAGAACAGTGACAAAAACTTCAAAGAAATACGTTCTGCTGAGAGAGGATAAACCTGAAAAATTCAAGGCAGAACAATGAAACGCTCCCTTTTCAAATTTATATGTAAATTATATTTGATTTTTGCACCACTTATCAGAGAAAAATGATGTGTCCGGTTTCCTGTCAGCTGCTTGTTTTTCCTCCCTCAGTTTTTCCGTTCCTGATTATTTATTGCGACTCATCATCCATCTTCAGTCAGAAAGTGGTGTTATTGCACTGGAGCATAAAAAAAAAAAAAAAACTGTCTCCATGTTCACATTGTGCTTGATGAAAAACCTCTTGAAATGATCTAATCTTAAAATCAAATCTTTCTCCTACAGAACTTTGTCCTTTTAAAGCTGAGTAATAGAAACAAGAAGGTACTACGTGTTTGGTTATGCAGCCAGATATCATAGATTTATTTCTTCATGGCTCTTTGGTAGATCAGCTCTTTAATTTGAAAACGGATATTCATTTTAATCTTCCCTCTTTGTCTCTGTCTCTGTCTCTCTCCAGTCGCTGTGCACGGCTCAGAATGTGAATTGTAGAGATCTGGAGGGAAGACACTCCACCCCCCTTCACTTTGCAGCTGGCTACAACAGAGTGTCAGTGGTGGAGTACCTGCTGCACCACGGGGCTGACGTGCACGCCAAGGACAAAGGGTGGGACTCTTATTATGGTTTAATTTGAAGCAAGCATTAAAATAAACATTAACAGACAGATTTCGGTTTACATGATAAAGTCATAGTAAAGTGATTGAATGTAGTAGTTTCTTAAAAACTAATTGTATGTCTGTTTTTTCCCTCTCCAGTGGTCTGGTTCCCCTCCATAACGCCTGTTCGTACGGTCACTACGAGGTGGCCGAGCTGCTGGTCAGGCATGGAGCCTCAGTCAACGTCGCCGACTTGTGGAAGTTCACGCCGCTCCATGAAGCCGCTGCCAAGGGCAAATACGAGATCTGCAAACTGCTGCTCAAGGTCAGACTGCACTTTCCTTTCCAAATGTCTAACGAACTTTCAGTGCCACAAAAGCACATAAATTCATGTGCATTGGCAACCTTAGTAGCAGTCTAATAGTAAGTGATAATTTGCAGCAAGTGGGTTATTACTTTTCTGAAATAAGTCTCTTGCAGCCAAGCCCCATCTCCACAGCGCTAAAGAAAAGGTCTTGAAACATTATCGTTCTGCTATAGGGATAAAAAGATGCTCTGGGTCGTTTGTATTTCTCTAAACCAATCAGTATCATCTTGGGTGGCGCTAAAACCAGGATGCAGCAACAGTGCTCTTTTAAAAAAGCGTTAGAAGAAAGCTTGTTCTCCGCAAAAGAAAGCACCACAAAAAACAGTACCGGATGTATGTCGGCAACTTTTACTGATACATAAGACAATTAAATTTTGAAAATCGCTGCAAACTTTCCATGTTTTTTGTGCGCGTTCCCTCTGTATCATTTGTGTCCTGTCTAAGAAGTTTTTGCAAGTCCTAGGAGTTTGATTAGCGTTGATGATAATTGATCCATAGATCCAATCAGAGCTGAACCGAAATAGATCGATGGTGTTGAAGAAAGACTATGACTCGGAGTCGATCTTACAGTCCTGTGGGACATTCATTGAAGATATAACATACAACTTCAAATACCGCAACAATGAAACAGCCCTGTAGAGGAGTTCACCAAGTATTCTTATACTCCTCCTCAGATAAACATCATACCTAACTTTCCATGTGTTTCCAGAATTTGCGCTTATTTTATCTTAATACCTGGCGTTTTACCACAACTTGTTCCTGCCAATGACATCCGTTTCCCATCACAATGTTTCACCCTCACAATGTTTGCCAGGTCACTCTGCTCTTAGACTTCGCCCCAGAGTAAGACCATTCAAGGTTACTCAATTTTAGTAGACATGTTTTGCTTCTAATTTTACTGTAAGGGTCAAATATTTCCAGGCCTTTTCGCCACTGCAATGGACGAGAGGAGCGGCTGCTGCAGAGGCGAGTGAAAGAAGCAAATTTTCAGAAGCAGCACAATGAATGTTTAAGTTTGATTTTCGCTGTGCCTCACGTTCTGCTGCTCCATCTATGCCCAGAGTCGCTCTGCACCCTGAGAGGGTGGTGCAATACATAACAGAATATATATTCCAACAGTGCACCTAATGAATGTTCTTGCTCCAAGAATAGAAAATCGATAAGTGGCACCAAATGATGTTGTGGTGGGCCGCCACAAATAAATGAACGTGTGGGAAGCCCTGTCCAGTACGTTATTACCTAGTAGGTACATGGAAATGTAAAAAGGAAACTAGATGATAAAGAATATGGTTACTAAGAAAGTACCCAAAGAACTTGAATTTAAAAGCTACCAGGAAACAACCTGGTTTTGTTCCTTCTGCTGCACAGCAACATACTATAGTTAACAGTTGTTGTATTGTTAGTTTTTTGCAGAGTAACAAGTTAAATGGTTTCCTGTGTTTCCTGTTAAAATAAAGACGAAGAAGACGGAAGAGCGATTGCTCCAAATGTCAGGTGGTGATGTTCCTAAATGCTGCTTCACTACCAGAAGCTAAACTTAATCAGTAGTTCAGGTGACCAAAGAACTACAGTCCTTGAGCTTCTTAAGAGCTAACAGAAATAGGTAAAAAAGAAAATAGCTGTTCATAAGAGGGCCCACACTTTGGAACAATTTGTCCTGTCAGTCATGACTAGAGAGCAAGGAATGTTAACACACAGTTACACAAAAGTAAATCACTTGACGCAGGCAGCCTTGTCATCAGAAGGGAACAATTAGGAATTGAAAATGCTGGCTGCGTTGGAATGAATTAACGTTACATAAATACAGATAGCTGCACTTTTTGTCTGGGAGCTTATTGATGTTTCGCTGCAGACCTGCCAGGAACTGGCACTGATTTAGTACCAGTTCTCAATAGCCATCCCCAGAAATAACAGACCGTAGAATGCTGTAATTGACCAATCAGAATCGAGTATTCAGTGAAGCTATGTAATAACTCTTGAAAAACTCAGTGGGAGTCAGTGCCATGAAAAGCAGACCAGTTCTGCGTATTTAAAGCTGCATAAAGTGTACAAATCAACAGTATGGATCAGACTTTTCTGTGAAATAACAGTCATTAGACTCCATGAATTGGCCCATCAGAGGCAAGTATTCGCTAAAAGGTATGACTTGTCATGCTCTCGGGGAGTTTTCAGCCCAATCAGGGTAAACTCTAACCAATCATGCTACAAGGCCAAAAATATCTGCTGCGTAATTCCTGATTGTCACATCTCATCGACTCTAAATGAGTCCTGTGAAATGATGCAGTTTTACAGCTGAGCGTGTTTTTGTTTTTCTATCATAAACACCTCCAGACAAGGCTGCATCACCACAGTGTTGCTGCCATATGGGGCTGAATAAATTATTTTTAGACACAGGACGCACACAGCAAACCAAAGGCAAATCAGCTGCAGGGAAAATGTGCTCCTTTAAGATTTTTTCAATCAGACTTCCTTTCCTGTCATTACACAGTGAAATTAAGTTGGGAGCAATCTGTGTGTCGGATGCACTGAAGAATATAAAACACAATAATGAAATTAAATACCTACAAAACAGAACGTAACAAAAGATAAGCATTAATACTACAATACTGGAGTTGTACAAGGACAACAGGAGTTATAAATGATTTCTCAGGGTCTGTTAAATGTTGCAACAAACAGTAACGCTTGATCTGTCATGTGAGTAGCATATGAAACAAAGAGGAATCAGGAGTGAGGTAGTTCAACCAACCAGAGAAGTTACTGTGAGACTGACAAGGTCAGACTGACAAACTTGTAAAAAAAAAAAAAGAAAGTACTGCACGCAACAGTTCACAGCAGCAATCACTAATCACTTTGAGGCTAACTGCAATTGAGCAGTGCTGGTGGTGACAAAGTAGAAGTGTGATGATGCAGTGAGCGTGTGTGGATGTGGTGTGTGGTGCAGTGGAGCTGCTGCGATGACAGTTATGGTTGAGTGGAGTGGGCAGTGTTAAGGAAGGTGACAGCTCTGGGGGGAAAAAGCAATTTCAAAGTGCAATGGAAACAGACTTAGCAAATAAATCATGACTAAAACCTGCAGCACAAGGAAACGGATCTTTGTGGGGCGACGAGAGGGACTGTAATGCTCCTCAAATTAACACATAAAGTCAACATAGAGGTTTTATATCCATCACATTTTCCGCACTGTTTTCCACCGTCCGAGGTTCGACTGACACTCTTTTTAATTGCGTCATCTTATTGTGGCCTCTTCTTCTGTGGTGGTTTAATGGCGTCTGACTGGAGAATTTTTGCTAAGTGTTCGTCTTGATTTACCCAACTCCTAATGTCTGCATAGCAGCAGTCGATGGAAACTAAGCACTATTAATTTGCATTTTCTTTTGCTGGATGTAAAATCTATTATTTAACATCCTATTATACAGAATATGAGAGAGGCAAGTGAAATGCTGCTATGCCTTCACCTTATCACCCCACTGGCAAAGTGATATTGATTCAAACTGGGGGAGGAAGGTTTTTTTTCTTGAAACACACTGTTTTTTGTTTTTTTTTCTGCCACGCGTAAGCATAGACGGGTCATTTTATTTATTTATTTAACCTTTATTTAACCAGAAAAACCTCTTGAGATTAAAAATCTCTTTTTCAAGAGTCTCTTGGCCAAGACAGGCAGCAACATGAGTTACAGACAAACAACATAGAGCAAAAACACAGAATAAAAATGTAAAGCTCTTAAACAAGCAATACCAAACACAAAATTAGATAACTACAAAGAAAAGCCAAAAAGTATGTTAATATTTACTAGAAACGAACCATAGAAATGCAAAAAACTGGAAGTACACATGATTACAAAGATCAGCTAAGGTATGCCATGACATTGGCATATAGAAGATTGTGTAAAACAATCCTGCAACAGTACTTTGAAACGGCCAAGAGGAACCATCCATCCTTCCATTTTCTAGCCGCTTATCCTCTTGAGGGTCACGGGAGGACATTGGGCGAGACAGGGTACACCCTGGACAGGTCACCAGACTATCACAGGGCTGACACATAAGCCTCTTTTACACAGGAATTGTGCAAATTTGCAGGAAAGCCCAATCCCTCTTCTTTCCGCATTGGCAGTATAAAAACAAAATCGGGGAGGGCGGCAAATTGCCGCCTGCCTTCTTTTGTTTATACAGAATGCGCCTTTTTCGGGGCAATGGGGGGCGTGAGCTAGTAACAAAACATGTAGCTCAGCGTGTGACATAAACAGTGACGTACCGAGGAAAGCCGCGGCTGGTCAGTCCTTCGGCGATTCTCGCGCCGATTCTCGGCCATCCTTCACGTTCCCGTCATCCGACGGTTAATAGCCTCCTCATTAGCGAGGGCAAGGAGGGCGTGCAATTCTTTATCTCCCCAGTTGCTCATCTTCTGCTTTGCGTCTCCTTAGTGCTGCTAGATACTCATTCCTGCTATCAGCTGTTTCCTGGTTTGAAGTCCACGCCAGTGAGTCGAACGTGCGGCGTCATCAACAGCCCCTCCCACAAGTCATCAACAGACCCTCCCAAGGTGGAAGGCTGCCTCGCTCTGTTTATACTAAAACCGTTCTGCCGATATGACTACCCTACGAGGCGGAAAATTGGGCGCCTCAGATCAACTCGCCAATCCGGCTCTGTGCGTGTAAACGCTCGTAGCTGGCCAGCAAATCGGCCGAACATTCGCGGAAAATCTGGCAGTGTAAAAGGGGCTATAGAGACAGACAACCATTCACACTCACATTCACCCCTATGGACAATTTAGAGTCACCAATTAACCTGCATGTCTTTGGACTGTGGGAGGAAGCTGGAGTACCCAGAGAAAACCCACGCTGACACAGGGAGAACATGCAAACTCTGCACAGAAGGGCTCCTGCACCCGGGATCGAACCATGAACGATCTTGCTGTGAGGCGACTGTGCTAACCATTGCACCACTGTGCTGCCCCTAGACTTAAAATGTCATTTGGATAGCAACAAGCCCTTAAAAGTCATTAAATGGTCTTAAATTTGAGTTTGTGAGGTCTTAACTACTACAAACATTTTTATCTAATTTCATTTATCAATGTTTAAATTTCTTTTTGTGGAAGCTAGTGAAGCCTTTCTGTGTAAACGTTCACATTTCTAATGTTACAATTCTTTAAAAAACTATAATGCTGCCATTTTACTTAATACTTGCACTTATCTGTTACCTTAACTGACTCTAATAACCATATCCCTACATAACACCTACCTCTGCACAACACCACATATATAGTACGTACCTGCGATGCCTAGCTGTGATGCTTTAATAAGTAAAACATGATTTGTCCAAAAATCGGTCCTAAATTTGGTTAAAAGGTCTCTTAAAAGGGTCTTAACAAGCATTAACACTAACTGTCTGATACCTGCAGACGCCCTGGTGTACATGTATCTATCTGTTTACAGCTTATCTTGAATAGTACTGGACCAATCAGCCTAATATTTTGTGTACACATCAATAACTGTAAACTCAAGGACCTCTTGTTGTTGTTGAAAAACCTGTTTTATTGACTGTCTTTTACCGTCATTGACCGCTGACTCCTCACTCCTCTTAACCAGCTGGCAGGGGCTGCAAGTTTTTTGGAAATTGGCTCGGCTAGAAACAACAAGCCTTACCATCTGTTGCAGACCAAATTGTGGCCTTCGTCTTGGCTCAAAAACTGACATCCATAACAAAGTTTGGTCTCATTTTGAACCGTAGCATCTGCAGATTAATTCCATACCCGATATGTTATGATCCACTAAGTCAAGCATGTTACGAGACAAATTAGTCCCTGTGTTTGTTATCTTCGCCCCCATCTTCGCTGTAAGGCAGCAGATTCGGACACGTCTACTGGCCGCAGGATCCTGCGGTGCGGCTACAACCTGATTTTGTTCCATCTGCCACACAGCCTCATACTACAGCATTATAAAAGTGGAACGTTTTGCCTGCCCGATTTTGTAGACTTGCAGATTTTGTTGATGTAGTCGTTTTTCCTTGATGGATGTGCTTCTACCATGAGTAAATAAGCAGGCTATGTAGTTCAGTGGTTTCTTTTTTGGTTAAATGATTTGTCTCTAGAGTGATCAGCCGCTTGGCAGAGATCTGTGCTTTTCTAGTTGTTTTTTTATTTTCTTTTTTATATTGACTCACAAAATAAAACCAGAAAAAAAAGACACACAATTTTGACCTTTTGGCTATTATTGGCAATTATTAGTTTAAATCTGAAGAGGAGGGGAAAAATTAATTAAATAAAAGATGATGGTCGTATATTTTTTTTCTTCTTTATAGTGACATTAAGTATTTTTCCACTGGTGCCTATTTTTCCGTATATTCTTTCTCATTATCTCACAGTCAGAAAGTGTCCCTTTCCAACTTAATCATATGTATTGCTTCAGTGATCCATTCTGTCTGAGGTGGTGTATTTAAAGCAATCCACTTCTCTATGATTACTGTCTTTGTGGCCATATGTAACGAGAAAAAGATCTTCCTATTCTTTGAGGTCGACTCTGCTGAAGTTATGCAAATCTCCCAGTATACATGACTGTAGTGTGAGTGGAATGGCTATATTAGTGTGGATCATCGCTTTCTATTTTATGCCAAACCAGAGATCTTTCATTTTATTGCAGTCCCAGAACAGATGGAGCAGTGTTCCTTCAGCAGCACCACATTTTATACATTCACTGTCAGCCCATTTTATATAGCTGCGACGGGGTGTAATGTAATCTGTTAAGTATTTGAAACTGCCTTAGTTTATTTTTACAAGGGAAGGGCTGCCATGAGTTTTCTATATATCCTTCCTGAGCTCCCTGATCTTTTTCATCACACACGTCTGAAATTGGCGATTGGTGCTGTCATTTAATGTTGTGTAACACATTTTTATTATATTTTTATTGAACGAGCTGTGCTTAGAAAGTGTGTTTCTACATTTCTGTGTGTCTAAAACACATCATGATTATGAGGGTTATAGTTGTTCACATTATTAACAGGTGATAGTTTTTGCACTGGACTAATACAGATCAGTTGCAAAGAAAAATCAGAGTATAGAAACATAGCAGATGCTTCTTAGAGAGCATGAGAGGTCACTGAATGGTCTGATGGTGAATTACATGGTGTGGCAATTACAGTCACAAGATTTCAAGCCATTTTGCACCACCATCTCCACCATCAACATCACAAATTGACTGAGCATCTTTTGAAGTCCCTCTGGTAGAAAATCTTTGCCAGGCATGTGATTGGCTAAGGACAAAAAAAAAAAAAAGCAGGAAAATATGATTTCCACTAAGAAAAACATGTTTTTCATGGACCCATGGTGCGATGTGTTTGGGGCACAGTCTGAAGAGTAAAGCAAGTGCAACACACTCATTTGTCTCTTGGGGAGAAAGCACCAGACCCCATTAAAAAATCGCTGATTTTTGTGAGTTGTAGAGTTAGAGGAAGCTTAATAAACTTTGTGAAACGCTGTCTGCAACAAATTCTTAATTATCTGTCCCCTCTTGTAAGTTTGGCAAATATAATACTTAAAGTTATTCCTTTTTTGTATTTAATTTGAAAAAACATTGTGTCAGCTTTCTCTGTGTGTTGCAATTACTCTGTGGATTGGATTGAATTTGGACCAATCTAATTGGTTTTATGACCAAGAAAACTTGCTTCGGTTCATCACTGGTTTAAGGACTACAAGACTGATGAAATATAACTCTTTTTGGCCATCTAAAACGAGACTACAGGCTAAATTAGTGTCTTACTAAGGCGAGGCCATAACTGTCATTGCTAAAGGTTCAGCTGGTTACAGTGCTATGCCAAGTGCGTCAGTTGTAGCTAGTATAACTTACACTCCACTCATATTATGTTCATGCATCTTGGAACTCAGATATTAACACACCTTGTGTTTCTGGCTCAGCATTAGAGGCGTTTTCCCTTTTTTTTACCAGTAAAAAATCTTCGTATATCCGTGACTGACTGACTGTGTGAGCTCAACTTAGCTAACCAGCGCTTGAGATAGTAGCCCCATCAATTAAAGATATACTATAGGGGTGTAAATCACCAGTTTCATCATGATACTGTATTATATTCTTTGGACAACAATGCAATATTTGCCGATATTACAAAGTCTGCCATGATATGATTTCAATTTTGATGCGATTTAGGGGCCTGCGATCGATACAAGATGATATTATATGCCCTATTTAACACAATCAGTTATAGGACGAGCTGCTATAAATTTACTTAATAGTGTGTCCACTAACACACATAAAACAGCAAATGGAATAAGTTAACCCTCAAGGCTTTCTTTTAAAAAGATCTTTCTGAAAGAAATCATGTCACTTGAACCCAAACCATCATCTGTTTCAGGTCTATCTGGCTTAAAGCCCTGAAGGCAAACTTCTCCTAACCGCCATAAAATATGGATTAATAACAACATTGTTTAACAAAAGTATCAAATTCAGCTCAGTAATAACTGTCAAGACAGCTGGTTTTTGCCAGTCACCCATTGTTAGCTTAAGCATGTTGACATTGCATAAATTAGCCTAGCGGCTAGCAGACTTTTTCCCCTCTACTCATGGCTTAAAAAGTTACTTGTAATGTTACTCTTTTCTTACTCACCGTTGGTTTAAGTCAGTGCATCTCTCAGCAGAACAGCATGTGTGAATTTCAGCCTGCACACACGTTTTTTTAAGCCAAACATTGAAAAAACAGCAGCTAATGTTGCTGTAGTGAGAAGTTATGGGAGTGAGGTGTTCTTCCAGGCAGGTAATGTCATGTCGTATTTTATCTGGTAATGGCATTGTTTACATACACCATGTGCTCTGTTTTTTCATCCTTATTTTCTCCGGAATCCAAAATATTTTCACACTGCCTATTCATTTCCGAGTATATAACATCATCCTCATCGTCTGTCTCTCAGCTGCTTGCCATCTGCCTGTCACTGTTTGACAGTGACACAGACATTCAAAATAAAAGGGTGCCCTAAAGATGACTAAATGGATCATTGTTTTCACTTTGCATCGATGACATTGGATCGTTGGACATTGAATCGATGTATCAATCCAGATTGATGGATCATTACACCCCTAGTATACTATGCAGGATTGTCAGTAACTGTTTGCTAGCCAACCCTACATTCTCTCGTTTGGCATTTCACCTCGCTAAATTTGTGTTTTTCTGTGCTGTGTCTCTTGGATGCCTGCTGCTTACAGTCTGGCAACTGGTTGGTACCTTTTTATAAAGCCTTAACTTCACATGAATGCTGTGGGGGTACACCCCCTTAAATGTCTCAAACACAGAAAATAAGAAGAAAATAAGAAAGAACAGGCAAAGGGCAGAGTCTCTGCAGAAAAACCCACACTTCTAGTGGGTCATAAGTAATAATTGAGAGCGAATTACTGAACATTGTTAATGAGGAAATTCAACCATAGTATATCTTTAAAGAACTGACAGACCTAGTAACCAAAAAATCACAAGTATTTTAACATCTTTTCCTGTAAACTCTTGCTGATTGGTCTCGTCTTGCCTCTGTTCCGTTCCACAAAATTACAGCACTGTGTACTTCTGAAGTGACAATGAACCACTCGAACTGAAGAAGCTTCTTGGATGAGAGGCGAAATGTCTTCAAGAAACGCAAGCAAGTCCAGTTGCCTACGATATAGCACTTATGATTACCATGACCTGGATGACTGAGAACCTTCACCAACATGCCACTCAAAGTAAAAACATTTCAAGGTCAAAAAAATGCAGATTTTCAGATTAATCCAGAAAAATCAAATCCCCCCTTTGCACTGAAGCTTCTGAAGAGTCATAGTGGTCCAACATCTTCCTGAGACACTTTATGCTGTTTTTCCTTCATCTGTATTTCCTAACTTGAGGCATGTAAAAATCTCTGAGCTGCAACAGCGAGTTGCTTTTCACTGCTCATAAAGAACGGTGCTTCTGTGGCTGGTCATCGCAGGGCTTCAGCACATGTCCAGAAACACCATCTGTCTCAGCAGCTTTGTTTATGTTCATCCAACGCAAGGCTCGCTGCTCTTAGTGGGAGTTTATTACAAGTTATTGTTCATCCTCGTCTGGTGTAACCTCAGTGATGGACTCAATGTCAGCGTGTGAGCCTCGTGCAGTAAGTGTCAGTAAGTGCTCTCACAGCAGTCGTGGAGCTCAGAGATACAGAAGCTCCCTCAGGCCTCGCTTTCACTGATCTGGCGGTTGCAGTAAGAGGTCTGGAGGCCGAGGTTAGAAACACACACAGATGATCGATTCTTCAAGGTGGTGGGAGGTTTTGGCATTTTTCCACCCTGGTTGGAAAATCCTCACACTGACTGTACTAAGCTTGTGATTGTGATTCTTGTGTACACATGGCAGCGCCCTAATTTCCCCTTTAACACACACACATGCACACAAGCAACAGAGTGTTCCCGCTCTTTGGTGTTAATCTGCCATGGCCTCGGGATGCAACTGTTCTCTCTTTTTGAATAAACTTTTTCAGAGTTCAGCAGTAGGTTTTCTTTTGTCTGCTCTGTTTGTTGTCAACTTTCTATTGTCCCCCTTTCTGTGTTGGATTTGTGCTCGGAATAAAACTCTGCTGCTTTTGCTCCCAGTACTGTGATATTCTGGAGGGATCTTTTGAGATGTACAAAACGCGTATTAGCATTTTCTTTGTAAGGAGAGAAGTGCAGGAATATAATGAATTTGTCCTCAATTAAAGGAGAAGGTGCCTTGTTAGCAGCTGGCATGAAATGTGTGAACTCACAACTTATGATCTGGGTGTGATGTGTCGTTGTTTTGCCAGAGACCAACTGTCAGTTGGGACTTCTTTTCTTGTTTGTGTTAATGAAATTTGACCTTCTGTATGGTGGGTTTCTTTTTTTTTTTCATTCTTGCTGCTGTTGTTCATAATTAACACCCAGCGCTGCGTGCATATAGTTTGATGAATGGTCCGAAGTGAAATAACCGAAAAACTTTTGGATGGATTATCTTTACATCAGATACAGATATCCATCATACCAGGGCCTGGATTGGATTAAATCTCATCTCTTGGTGTTTTTCGAGCTTCTTGTGTTCCTTCTACCTGATGTTGCTGTCGCTGGGGATTGCTACATCTATCACCACTGTCTTCGTCTGTAGTTTGTCGATCAACGCGATGTCCGGTTGGTTAGCCATCACCAGTTTGTCAGTCTGGATCTGGAAGTCCCACAGGATCTTAGCTCGGTCATTCTCAACCACCTTAGGAGGTGTCTTCTCTTGTGATCTTTGGACCTCCAGCCCATACTCAGTACAAATGTTCCTGTACATTATCCAGCCACTTGGTTATGGTGTTCCATGTACACTGTTCCTGCCTGCGTCTTACACCCTGCTATTATGTGCTGAACTGTCTCAGGAGCGTCTTTGCACAGCCTGCACCTGGGGTCCTTTCTGGTGTGGTAGACCCCTGCATATAAATATGTATCGCAATTGCCTTTCAATATAAAGTATAGTATGTAGCAGCACTTCCCAACTGGTGGGTCGCAGTCCAAAGTGGGTCACAGGTCCATTCTGAATGGACCACAAGTGACTTGCAACACATTTTATTTTTAAGTGTGGTGATTTTTCGGCACAGAGCTTTTATTTTGAAGTGCTGTTTCCTGCTGTAGAGTGAGTGACTAACAGACAGCTACTTGATAGAGACAGCAAACTAGCTTGACAACATGGCCAAACGCAAGTATGGCGCCAAATGTGTTTATCTGTGTGGACCTTAAACTAATGACTAAGGAGGAATCTGGACCCTGTGGCTGGACCAGTTGGGAACCACTGGTATGTAGTATAGTATATCAGTGTAAAAAAAAGGATTTCGTCCTCTAAATAGTTGTCAATATATAAAAATCTTTAATTTTAACTTAAATGTATCACTTACTGTTAATGTCAATGACACATTATTATTTAAAAAGTAGTTTCTAACAATTGCTTTACCCATGCCTTTGCATAAGGCTACATATTAAGCCCTCCAGAGCAGTAAAGTAATAATAAACAAGGATTTGTTTCCCATAAGATGATCCTCAAAATAGCTGTCAATATCTCAAAAACAAAATATTTAAAATTATGATCTCAAAGGTCTGTTTTGTTCTCTTTTGTGATACCTATGGCGATAAGTGGTAATTGCAGTGTGATTGTTGGTAGACTGTCTACATTTGGATTTTCAGTCCCATCGTTGGGCAGCTGTGGCTAGAGCGGAGGTGGAGATAGAGTGGGTCATCCACTAATCGGAAGATGGGCGGTTCAATCCCCGACCTCCCGTCTGAATGTCGAAATATTCTTGGGCAAGATACTGAACCCCAAATTGCTCCCGATGGCTGTTCCATTGGTGTGTGAGAGCTTGTGAACGGTTACTGAGTAGCAGGTGGCACCATGTATGGTAGCCTCGCCCACCAGTGTGTGAATGGGTGAATATGACTTAGTGTAAAAAGCACTTTGAGTGCTCAGAGGACTAGAAAGGCGCTATACGAGCGCAGTTTATTTAGAGCACTGGTCAGTCAGAATTTAGTTATCTTGAAAGTTTATATTTTGGTGATCCAAAGTTGCTTTGAAAAAACCTGCACAACAGTAAGATGGATTAGCTGATCCTGAACAACCAGACATGGGATTTAAAAATTCAGATCATTCTGATATAGATTTAATTTTTGCACAACTGGACATAGGTTTTAGGAATACCCAATTTTTAGATCTAATCCCATGAAGATAATCCTGACATGGATGAAAAGTTTTGAAATCTTGGGCTGTGGAGATGAATCCTGCAGCTTTAGTGATGCCCTGATCTTTCCTCTGCTGACACCAGCAGGTTGACATTTTGGGCTTTTAGAGAAATATTTCAGAAGGTTTGCCATGAAATTGGGTTCAAACATTAAATTTTTCCCAGAAGATGGTCCCTGAACTTCTCATCTAGCACCATAATCAGGTCAAACTTTCAATTTGTTCCACACTGTTATGCAAAAAAATCCTCCAAAACTAATGACAGTCCCATCAGCTCTAATTTGGGGTTAGCACTAATTAGCATATTTTAGCATGATGAACCAAGATGATGAACATGGTATTTACACCTGCTTAAAATCTGCATGTGGGCACCTTTATTTCGGGCCTGTTAGCATGCTAATGTTAGCAATTAGAATTAAGCTCCACGATGACTAAGTTCAGCTTCATAGAGCCACGAGCATGGCTGTAGACTCTTAATATAGTTTGTAAACAAATCAAAAATGTATAATTCATTACGTTTCATGAGTCAGATAATCATGCAGAAAGCTTAAAGGTTCCAGAATTGTTCACTATTGTAAATGAGAAATCTTTCATGAACTGAATATAGGCTGAAATCCAATGGAAGAGCAACAAAACCGACATGTATTTATATGTAAATGTCCCCAATTATTACTTAAATGGGTCTCTCTTCTAATTTTCCTGGATAGAGAATAAATTACAGTGAGAATACGATTACAGCAGCAGCAGCAAAGAGATAATAGAAATGGAGAAGTAGGGCAGAAAAATGAGAACATGGATAGGTTCAAAAAAACTTTGAAAAAGGGAATACAGCCATTAGAGATGTATAACGGACAGTTTCAGGCCAGCAGTGGATACCCAGGGGAGTGGTCCCACAACATCAAATTTTAATGAGCGGATTTTCAAAACTTACAATGAAATGACAAGTTAAACTGTAACCTAGGAGACAGTTGAACGATGAAAATGTCTGCTTTCCAGCCCATCTCCAGGGTGTGTGGTGTTTTCCACTTCACTGGATGTCCTGTCCTCACCTCGCTGCCTCCTTTTTCGTCTCTCCCTCTCTTCTTCTCTCCGGTGAATTACCTTCATCCTCTCCTCTCTCGTCACTTGTCAGCGTTGCTTCCTCGTCTATGTGAAACACTTCCACTGGGGTTCAAATGATGAGGGAATTTGGGGGGGCTGATATTTTTCAGAATTGTGTCAGTTTTAGCTAAAATTCAGTCTCAGAATTTTGTTTTTGACAAAAATGTTCTGCATTTTGACTGGAGAGCGGGTCGTCCACCAATCGGAAGATCAGTGGTTCGATCCCTGGCTCCTCCAGTCCGCATGTCATAGTATCCTTGAGCAAGATACTGAACCCCAAATTGCTCCCGATGATGCTTCCATCGGTGTGTGAGTGTGTTAAAAACTGGGTAGCAGGTGGTACCTTGTATGGTAGCCTCAGCCACTAGTCTGTGAATGTGTGTGTGAATGGTTGAATGTGACTCGTAGTGTAAAAAGCGCTTTGAGTGGTCAGATGACTAGAAAGACACTATATAAATGCAGGTCCATTTACTATTTACCAAACACTGTCCGCTGTGTAAATGTAACACTAAATTTTGGGTTTCTCTCTCCAGCATGGAGCGGACCCTACCAAGAAGAACCGAGACGGGAACACACCTCTGGACCTGGTAAAGGACGGGGACACTGACATCCAGGACCTGCTGAGAGGAGACGCCGCGCTGCTCGATGCTGCTAAGAAAGGCTGCCTGGCTCGGGTGCAGAAGTTATGTAGCCCCGACAACATCAACTGTCGGGATACGCAGGGACGCAACTCAACACCTCTGCACCTCGCAGGTAATACGCATGTAGAATCAACACATAAAAAAGCTGCTCACAAAAACACATATTCAAAGGTCTTTTCAAGTAAGAACCTCCCTGATTATGATAAGCTCACTTTGTAGACACATTACAACAAAAGATAAAGTCAGAGGTTTTTACTGTTTGGCTGAAGTTCGCAGGATTTTAGTGACTTTGAACATGGCATATTTGCTGGTGCCAGTCACTCTAGCTACAGCTTCCCAGAACCTCCTGGGATTCTGGCTCAGTGCAGTGCCAAGAACAAGGCAATAAACACACCCAGACAGCTAAAGTCTTGAGGGCAAAAACACCTTGTTCACAGACAGGGGTGCTGGGACAACTTGGCAATTTATTAATGATTTTAGATAACACTATTTTTTTTAATGCAGTCACATGCAGATCCCTTTTCTCCCAGGTGGCTGGTCTGATATAACATTTATTTTACTGGTACACTAAAATACTTTAATGAGGACACTTAAAAGTAGATACCATCATGGAGTATGAGCTCCCCCTGCTTAGTCCAAAGGTACATGTTTTTAAGAATATACCCATTACATTTTCCATATACCACACAGAACACAACAACTCGGATATGACATGACGAAATGAGTAGGTAAAAATAAGAAAATAAAAATAAAACTACTTGGAATTAAATACACCCCCCACCCTCACCAACCCCTACAACACAAAGGCAGCTTCGAATAAATAAACAGGCTATATAGACCCATAACAAGGTTACAGGGAGAGTGATTTCAAGGGAACGTACAGAGGCTGGCCGATATAGGAAACCCTTTTGATGATAGCATAGGGCCATTGGGAACACACTGCACAATTTTATTGGTTAGAGCAGCATCTTTGACGCAAACATGGGCTACCTTTAAAGACATTTCCCTCCTTTGTTCTCAAAATAATAAAATAAAATAGAAAAAGAGTTGCCTCACTGAATGACACTGTTCGTATGAGCACATGTCTTAGCTGTCAAGCGAGTTCTCAACTGACTACTGCTAAATAACTTATTGTGTTTAATATTTGCTAGGTATGTCAACCAGCAGTTAAAACTAGCCACTCAGCTAATCTTTGCTGTTGTTTTTCCAAAGCCAGCTGCTAATGCTACCTAGCTACTTGTTAAGTGTAGTTATAAGAGATACAATGACAAGTGATACAGCAATTATTTACCTGAACAAAACACATTATAGACAGTTGTAGCATCAGATTCCATTTTTAATGTATAATGTAAAGGGTCTTATTTGTTTCCCTGGCTTGAAAAAAACTGCAGTTAGCTCCTTAAGTCAGAGCCAGTTTGATTTAAAAACAGATTTAAGGGTGGTTGCCATTTAGAAAGTCCAAGATGGCAGCCACAGAGAATTGGTTTTGGGGTTTGTCACACTCTCCCCAAAGATTTTGAATGAAGTTTGAATTCAGGACATTGTGAACCTGACTAAAAAAATTCGTCCACACAGATACAAAGGCAAAAATCTCCATCCAAATGAAAACGTAAAAGCACAATAGAAGCGCTGTCAAGATTATGTCAAACCAACAGGCAAAGCTATAACACTAACCCTAAAGCCATATTGGCCAATCACACAAAGAAAAAGATGTTGGCCAATCAGAAGCCTTAAAATAAGCTATTACCAGAAGGCTACCTGGAGCAGTGACATCATTCTGACGCCTTCATTCCTGAATATAGTGGAAGCGTAACTGTACATTTATGTGTAAACGTGTAAAAAGTCCTGTTAGCAAGGTTAGAACAAACACCACTTTGATCACGTCTGCTATTGCACCTCATTTATGACGCCTCACATAGGAGATAACAGCGCAAAAATTCAGTCTTCCCTGTCTACAAGTCAAATGGAGTTTCTGAACATCTTCACCATGGAAGGCGTTTTACAAAAGGTCCTTTCTAAGTGACCTAAAATGCAGTTTGTGTGTGGACCAAGGGCCAAAACGCAGATAAAAGCTTTTCAAAATAACCCGTGTACGTGTGAACTCACCCTAAGTTTTGCCATAGCTTAATGAAAACAACTAATTAAAGTGGAGGAATCTCCCATCTCCAATGTAACTGTCAATCATGTCAGTAACTGCTTGTGAACTGCAGTCAAACTATTAAACTAGGTTCAAATATGAATCAAAATCCTATTACAGCGTTGCTGATTCCATGCCTCAAATTTTTTAGAACCATATTTTAGTGTACTGTTTAGCTGTAAAATGAGAACGTTTGTGACCCAGCCATGTTGAAAACAGTCGACCGAAAACCAAGCACTGCAACCTGGCCCGATCAAACTTCCTCGTTTTACAAATACAACAAAAATTTACTTCTTATAGGAGGTGCCAACTACAGTTTAAATGGTTAGGGTAAAGCGTGGTGTCGTCGTCGTCTTAATTGAAGTCCTCCCCAGTGCAAACATTGTTGTCATGAATTGGGAATTGAACCGTGGTCGTCAGGGTTAAAGGTAAATTTAACCCTCCTCTCGTGGGGAAACTGATTTGCCTTTGTCTTGTATTCATCTTTAGACTCTGTATTTATAGAGTTTCCTGACCAGGCTAGCTTTGTATGATGATAAAGTATATCTTAATTAAAAATGTTTTGCGGCAGGACTGGTACTTTTAAAAGTTACAGGACTGTTGAAAAACACTTTGAAGGTCTGCCTTTTTTTTTTTTCAATCTATCTGACCACTTAGACACACACCCACGCACCCTCTGCCTTGATGTGCTCGCTTGTAAAAGGAAAGATGATTATACGCTGTCACACTGCAGCTAATGTAGGCAGACATGTCTCTCTGTCTTTCCATCTCTCATTACCTGACTGCATTTTGGTCTCTCCTCATTCTCTGTATTTATCTGCCTCTGTCTCCTAACCAACGTCTGCCTCTCTGTCCCGCTGTGTTTTCCATACAACCCAACTCCCCCACATCGCCCTCCAGCCGGCTATAACAACTTGGAGGTAGCAGAGTATCTGTTGGAACATGGAGCCGATGTGAACGCACAGGACAAAGGAGGGCTGATACCGTTACACAATGCTGCTTCATATGGGGTAAGACACACACACACACACACACACACACACACACACACACTCAGACTGCAGACTTGAGTTCAGTTCACAAGTTCACTTCAGAGATGCTGCTCAGATTCTTTTTGATATCTGCTCATGTTTATGTACAACCCGTATCCAAAAAAAGTATGAACTCTTCAACTCAGTGTTGAAACAAGGGTAAGTTTTGTATTTTCCGACCTGGACTCTGTTCTTCCATGTTCTTGTGCCTGAGTGACTAATGAGAACATTTTTTTAATTGGTCCAGTATTGATTATCGAGCACTGCAGATGGCAACAACAAAACAGACTGCAACGTAACCACTCGGGGCATATTTGCACCATCGATTAACATTCACAAAAAGGGCTTGTTTTGGCCACCGACAGGCTCAGATTATTATTTTAAGTGTCCGACAACAATTACGGAAAGGACCCTACAGAGATTGACATTTTTGTTAAAGTACGATCCTTTTTGTTTTACCAGAAACGGCCCTGAAATCGCTGTCCCCAAACCCACCAGACTCCATTTAAATAAACAGTAATTTCATCACCATAAAACACACTTTGTTTCAAAGTTGACAGAAACAAAATGAAACTCACAAAAGCAATCTTGGTTCGTCTCTCCACTGTTCCAACAATCACCAACTCTGGTTTGGTTGAAATAAACTTTTAATTCACTCTATTAGATGTGAAAATCTGCTTAACACGCTGAAAAATCCATTTAATTAAATGGCGTCCTGTCAGTCACATAGACATGGAAAAAGGGAAGAGAGAGTCCTGGTTGGATAATTCTGAACTAACCCTTTAAGCCAAGGGTCTTCAACATCGTTCAGTCGTTAAGGAGAAACGGAGCAGGGCCCCCTACCATATATATTGTATAAAACTGTCTTGCAGATGGGCAGATGGAGGCAGTCAGGGCCATATCAGCCTCAGGCTGCAGTCTTGACATATATTTGCTTTTCAGGTAGGTGAAGGAGGAAACTCCACCTACACAAATATAAGTTGTCTGCTGTGAGGGTCCAAAGGAAGTACGGATGTTGTATGCTGTCAAGCGCTCTGAGGCAAATTGCAATTCGTGATTTTGGGCTTTTATAAATAAAATAAAATTGTTGCAAAAGGCAAAAATATGTTGAATTCATTTTCAGATATAATTTAATTTTTGAAAAGAAAAAAAAAGCTTTCAAAAAATGATCAAACAATAATTTGGAGGCCCCCCTGCAGTAACACTGAGGACACCGTAGGGGTCCTGGACCCCCTGTTGAGGACCCAGGCTTTAAACTATTACTTGATGGTACTCACAAAAAACATGAATTTTCATAATCAAGAACTTGTTTATTTCTGCAGCAAAAATACCAAACAGTCACTGGTTCCAGCTGCTGAAATTAATGGGGACGACAGGGAAGCAATCCAGGCTCTTGTAATGACTTAGCCACTACAAGACTTTTTAATATTTCCTCCCTCGTTTTTCTATTTTTTCGAAGTTCCTGGATTGCCTTCTTGTTTATCTGGTTGTTTCCATGTGCACCTGCCACAAGATTTTGATCTAGGTTTGTGTATACAGAGCAACCAGTCTTCTCTCTTCTGCTGAAATTAATATTTAGTGCTTCTTTTTGTAAATTACAACAGAATACTTTTGGTTTTGAGACTATTTGACACCCTGTGCTGTGGGAACTTGTGATGGCCATTTATTTAAATTTTTTTAGACTAAACCCATAAATCAAAAAAAGGATGCAAAGATTTAAACGACTATTTGGTATCATTTAATTTGTCTCGTCCACTCTAATGCTGCTAATTCTGCCTCAGATATCTAGAGTGAACATCATCAATTTAAAACTATTAAAATGGTGATCATGTGGGATGCGTACCACAGTTTCTCGGCCTTGTAGCTTCCGTCTTCTGAGTGCTGTTGTGGGCTGAAAAACTTCACAGCTCAGTCAACGCCTGCAGGTATTTTACGTTATGTGGGATAGTAAGAACCGTACTTATTTCCACCGTTTCCCCACATACAATATTATTACTCTCCTTATTATGACACTGAGGTTCTCTGAGGACATACATGTATGTATTACTTCCTTCATCTGTAGTCCTTGGTTGTCTCTCAGCCACGTCGTACTTATAGCTTGACAGCATCCTGCCACTGAAAGAGTCATGAAACACATGTTTGAATGAAAACTTGAAGAGCTCTGCATTTTGGAGACTGACACACACATACTGTACACACACTCCAGCATCCCCCCACTGATACTGCAAACAAGCTACATTGTGTTTGACGCTCAGACACGAGCTGGAGACAGACGATGAGGGAGAAGAACAGGAAGAGAGGGAAAGGAAAGACCTGCGGGAAAACAAGAATCATGATGGAGTTAATAATTCACACAGTTTCTCTTCCAGAGAATCCCACATATTGCATTTTTTTCTGATCACGATTTTTTTATAGCACTCATTCACCGAGCTTCACACATTTGCTCTCGTTAAACGCTTTTATTGCTGTTGTCTCTTTTCCTCCTCCCACCACCTCCTCCTCCTCTTCTTCCTGCTCTCATTTTTCTAATCTCTCTCCTCTGATTTCCCTCACTCTCTCCACCCTCTCCTTTCATCTTCTGTCTCTTTCTCTCTGTGTCTGTCACCACCTCCTCTTCCTTCCTCTCCTTCACCTCTACCTCCTCTTCTCCGTCTAGCACGTGGACATAGCCGCCCTCCTGATCAAGTACAACACGTGCGTCAACGCCACGGACAAGTGGGCGTTCACTCCCCTCCACGAAGCGGCCCAGAAGGGGCGGACTCAGCTCTGCGCTCTGCTGTTGGCCCATGGAGCCGATCCCACCATGAAGAACCAGGAGGGACAGACGCCGCTGGACTTGGCAACGGTACGAGAGGCTTTCTTAGAAACGTTTCACAGTGTTCGTCCTCGTTTCTTCAGATTAGGAGTCCTGTACCTGTTATGAGTCAGCCCGTGGCAATATCATTAGCTTCAACTGATGTTTGACTGGTTATGGTTAACTATTCAGACAGATGAGCACCATGAAGAAAGATTGCAGAAATTCAGAAGGTGGAAAAGGTAGCGTCCAAACTCCTTGCACCCTAACGAGGCTTCCTAATAAGCCTCCTAATGGGGTTTCTTGTTTTCCTGAGGGTACCACAGTTTGACAGTCTTCCCTACAGCTGACATTCACAGGAGGTGAAGAGCAACTTGTGATATTGCTTAAATTACCTCACAGTTCTGCCACAGATTTGTGGGCTTATCTGTATAGATGAGAGAAAACAAAAACTATACTAGTAGCTCTGTGCATGTTGACTACGAGTACATGTTATTTAACATAGTAGATGCAGTGAAAACTGCAGTCAGGTCATTAAAGCCCGGTTTCCACTGAGCAGTACGGTACAGTTCAGTTCAGTTCAGTTTGGCATGCTTTTTTTTTCTGTTTCCACTGTGAAAAGTTGTGGATGGTACCAATGGAACCGTCCTGTACCGTCCCCATTTTTGGTCACCCCTCTGTTGAGGCACCTAGCACACAGATCTGGTACTAAAAGGTGGAGCTGTGAACACTGCAGTCTGTTGATTGGTCAATAGAGGACGGTCACTCTTGCTTCGTGATGAGTTGTGGCTGGTTTTGAGGCTTATAAAGCATCAAACTGAGCCTCAACAAAGGCACTGTTGGGGCACTACCCCAAACAACCTGGATAATCCAACTGCTTTTTCAAAGTGTGTGAAACAAAAGAGTCGACAACACACAATTTGATCCTAAATTGAAAATGTAAGATGTGTAGTATTTAGAGTTACATGTTTTAAGGTAACTTTTCAAAGCAGGGACCTGCCTCCACCATTCAGTTAGTGGATGTTAAGTGGATGATGCTTTGTGTTGTTGTTCTTGGCTGTTACTTCAAGGCTTTGCACACAAAAAAAGATGCAAACACAAGCAACCTGGCAGAGAGACGATTCAGCTTTTCAGAGAGAAAAAAAAATCTTTGCCTTACAAATGAAAAGTTAGTTTCAAAGGAAACAAAACACACCGCTGCAGTACATTAACACCACGTCTGTCTACATGTTGTCATTCCGTCTGTCTGGTTGTCTCTTGCAGGCCGATGACATCAGAGCATTGCTGATTGATGCCATGCCACCAGATGCCCTGCCAAGCTGTTTAAAACCCCAGGCCACTGTGGTGAGTGTCCGCACCAAAGACTGCATATAAAGATGGACAACGTGTCTCTGGTTACTCCCACTTTATGAAAATATGAAGCCAAAATATCCTGGACACAGCCGCTGCCATCTTGTGCTAGTGACTTCATTTGGAGCAAGAGTCTGTGCAGTAGTTACCTCTGTGATATTGTATCCCCGCCATCCAACCAATCACCAGTCGCACCATTAATAGGGGGCTCACTAGTTAACACTCACAGCTGTCAGTTGTGACATCAGACCCCTTTTTATTGCACTGAATAACTCATTATAACAGAAAAATGAATATTTTAACATAAATCAGTGAATAAGAATGACCTAAAATGACATCTCAGGGAAAAAATTATTTTGCGTGAACTTTCATGGGAGCTTTTCAGTTTGGCCCATGCCCCATCTGCTAACAAGGAGAGGGCGGGGTTTATGACCAGAAGGCTACGCCGTGATGGCCGTATTATCATTTTTATTTTTAAAAGAAACTGCTAACACTTGAGTTAGTGTTTTTGCCCACAGTTTTTGCGTTGCAACACAGCTGGCATTTCTGCGAACTCAGCATGGAAAAGCACCACACGTCATTTTTTTTTTTCTCATCTTTTTTCCAATCGTCCAATTGGATGATTTGAGAGTTTACAGTTGGTAAACAATGGAGGAGAAACTGGTGGTAGCGGTTGCTGGATTCCCTGAGATATACGACCCAACAATAGACAGCAGGTTGTCAAACTGCCCCTGAGTCATCCTAAAATATGTCTGAAAATGGCCATCATCGAGGAGAAGCTCCTGGACCAACTGGTGGTATCCCCATGATCCACCCTCTTTATTAGGGTCTCATGTACCCACAACAATCTCCGTTTCTCTGTGCCCAACAAACTATTTACTGACAGCCTCTCACCGTCAACCAGAGCTACAGCAGTTGAACCGTTGTGTAAATAGTCAGAAATCAAAGTTAAAACATCAGTTGAACTTTAAACAATGGAAGCAAGTGGCAGTGTTCGTTAAAGTGTGTGTACTGGTAAAGAAGATGGAAAAATTGTCAGTATGTACAACACTCAAATCATCTCTCTCCCACTCTCAGGTGAGTGCAAGTGTGGTGAGTACAGGTGCAGCAGGGGGTGTGGTCATCTCTCCCTCTCCATCCCCGTCCTGCCTGTCCGCGGCCAGCAGCATAGACAACCTGACCACGCCCCTTGGTGACATCACTGTGGCTGGGGCCACTGGACCAGCGGATGGAGCATCTGGGTCTGATCGGAAGGAAGGAGAAAGTACGTACGGTTAGTTCCTAAAGCAGAAGCTGGGCCTTCTGAAATGAAAACATGCACAATGTGAACATGTGTGACAGCTGGAACTGTTCTATTAACACTGCTGACATCACTGTGTCTCTGCAGCTCTGCTCGACATGACCATCAACCAGTTCTTGAAGAGTCTAGGGTTGGAACACCTTCGAGACATCTTCCAGCGGGAACAGGTACACACAAACACACACACAGAAACACTTTTAATGTGTCTGGGAGAAGATAAAATTAAGAGGCAATAGCAACGCGAGTAAAATATTTTTAAGGTCGTATTTTTTTATGTAAATATCCAACTTTTTAATCATCTTTTAGGCGTGTTCTTTATTTCTTTTTAAAAAAAGGTGGCTTTGTTTTATCTATTCAATCAGTTTTCGTTGCTTTATTCCATTTTACATTACTGAGGTCAGTTTATAGCCGATCTAGCAGCGTGACTCGAGGGATGACCGTGTCGTTCTGTTGGTCCACCACTTTGGTCCAGACTGAATTATCTGAACAACAGATGGATTGCCATAAAAAGTGGTTCAGACATCCGAGTTCCCCTCAGGATGAACTGCAATAACTTCAGTGATCCCATAACTTTTTATCAGAGGCCGTCAAATATTTAATTTGTCCAACACTTTAATGGCTCATTATAGCCAGGTTTATGGCTAAATACTTTCAAAACTAATGACATTTTCATCAGCCTGAACTCTAATCTGTGTTTAGTGCTACAGTACTTACCAAATGTTTGCATGCTAACACGCTAAATTAAGACGGTGTTCATGGTAAACATCACACCAGAGGCCTGTATAACGAAGCCAGTCCAGGATTTCTTTTTGTTATCTGGCTTGACTAACCCTAACATTAGCTGTCTAGATAACCGGTACTACAAAGCTGGTTATCAACTAGTTCAGTCAGCCACGAGTGCGTTCATGTGAAAGAGGCAGGGGTGTTCATTATGAGCGACGTCATCAGAACCATGAGTGAAGGAGGCTGCTTAATGTCATATGAGATGCAAACTGTACCAAAAGTGTCTGCGACTGCGAGCCAGTAAAATGTCAGTGGCGTGGGATCTAAACGACACTCCAATCTGATAATGGAAAATGTAGAAACACAGGCTATATGTGACATTAGTATTTACTATTTAGTTGGAAGATGATGAAACTACTGTGAATATGTCACAATAACACTGTAAAGTAGCACCAGACTGTTTCTGCTGGAAAAGCAGCCTAGTTAATGACTAATGAGGTCTATCTGACCCAAATATAGCATTTATAATAACGGGAGCCAATTAACAGTGTGTGGACTATTTCACTAATAAAATATTAGTTCTTCCTCCCCAGTTCTCATCACACAGGTGTCTCATGTAATTTTGAGCTGCAGTGATGTAATCAGAGTGTAAAATAGCAACACTGTCACTGCAGACTAAAATGAATTTTGCACAAGTAAAAATGCTGCTAAAATCATGTGCTTAGTGTGTAAATGATCTGTCCGTTTGTCAGAAACTCTGTTTTAAAACCGAGGAAACAAAGCCCTAAAACAATGACGCTCACCTGTAACAACATATAGGCTCCTCTTTTTTTACCTGAGACTCCGGACTATGGTCCTTGGATACTTTTTTTTTTCAGCGATCTGATTGGTTAGTGATGGGGATGTTCACAGGCTGTGATCCATTACCCCGAAGTTAACCTGCTCCGGAGCAGGTTAGCTGTTCAGAATAAGTGACCACGGTGATTTATCCCGGTAAAAAGAGAACCAGCTTCGTAGTGCTGAAAACCCAGAGTTAACCCTGAAGTTACCTCACTAACTTCAAATCCTATTTTGTAACACAGGCCTCTGCTTATCAGCATGTTTGCATTGTCATTGTGAAGATGTTAGCATTAGCATTTAGCTCAAAGCAGCACTGCGCCTAAGTACAGCCTCACCGAGCCACGAGCATGGCTGTGGACTCATGCCGGCCTAACACAAAACGACTTTTCAAGCGATTTCATTGTCACAGACAAATTTCCAATGTTTTATGAGAGTTGTGGCATGCACCTGTGATCTCAATCGTTCAACGTAAGGTGGTCATAAAACTCATTCTGAGCTTTCTTTAGTCCGTCTTTATCTCGTCTTTACGTTCTGATAAAATGAAACACGTTTTAAGTCTTGGCTTATGCAAAAAGTAAAGTTCAGTGTTGTGTATATTATGAACAACCAGTAGCTGCGCTCTCTCCTGCGCCAAACAGGAGGCAGCAAACTGGGTAGGCAGTAAGCATGGAAGGTACTTGAGGGAGGCGCAAGAATGTGAACAAGTCTTCTCAAGGTTCTCGTGTTCTGTTGAAAACAAGGAGAAACTGGTGTTTTAGAGAGAACAAGAGCCCGTGTTTAATTCAGCAAGTATCTGATTTGTCAACAAGCACGTCTTTTAGTGTGATATCTTCCTTTCTGAAATGGTTCACCTCTCATTCCCATGGTCTCGTCCCACTAAAACAGCGCCGCTAACCAACACAGGCTGGTCATGATCTGAGGCCACAAAATCCAAAACATAAAGTTTGTACACAAATTCAGTTTCTTAATGGATTAAACTGACGCTGAATCGACAATAATACTGTGAGCAGTTTTAGCTGGTGCTTCTAGAGTTCTGTGTTTTTGCAGACACGTCAGGAATTGTTAGGATGTCACATTTCTTAAGGGAGTGGTTTGGTTTGGTTTAATATTTTACACCAGGAACAGGATGCGAAATAATCTTAAAAGGAATCTAGTTGTAGCGTTGCACATTGTGACCGTGCAAGACCCCCAGTCTTTGAAAAGTCCTGTGTGACTGAAAACTCACATTGTCCTTATGTGTGAGAGGGTGTCAGACTTTAGTCTTTTAAAGTCTTTTCAAAGTCTTCCAGTGAATGGTAGGCACTTTGTAAATGTTAACGTTCAATAAAAGAATAATAGGGAGAGATATATAGAAAGAGTTTGACGGACAGAAAGAGGTGGCGATGGCGGTGGAGCAACAGAGACAGAGGAGGGAATTCAGATGGACGGACTGAAAGAAAAGGGGAGAAAAATAAAGAGAGAGAAGCTTGAGGAGAAAGTAGACAAGAGAGAGGAGGAGGAGACAGATGGGGTGACAGAAAGAGGAGAAAGCAGACAGACAGAAATAGAAAGTGAAATTAAAAGGTGACAGCGGGCAAAAGGCTAAGCCTTGAAGGCAGTGTGGGAGCAATACGGAGGATATGTGTGTTTGTGTATCAATCTATTCTTGACTCCCCTAAAGGTATAACAAGCCGTCATTAATATTCAGACAAAGAGTGAGATGGAGGTGGGAGTCAGCTTGGTGTTAGTGGAAGAGTATATACTTATTTCAGAATAACATGACTCAGAGTCATATTGAAGAGATATGCATAACTTCAACTAATTTTACATCAGTCAATTTCATATATTTGATTATTATAAAACCAGATTTTTTACTCATGATGTGAGAATTACAATATTGTGTTAAAGTTAAATCAAGAACCCGACTTATCAACTTTGTGCTGTGTGAATCCTCCCTCTGATCCCTCTGTAAAGCCCCACTGCTGATTTGTTTGTTGTTGTAAAAGAGGATTAGTGGAAAACCTTTGTCAACATAAAGTTTGATCGAACAGTTTATGCAAAAAAAACAAGTACAGGGATTGTCCCTTATTACTGTCAAGTTTTAAGCCTTTCGTGCAGAAAGAATGCAATAATCTTGCAGGCTGCAAGGAATTAGTATAAGGAAAGAGAAGAAGTTATTTAAGCCCCTTCACCTCTGGACAAAAAACCCACTAACATGCACTAACATCTGGCTTTCTTATCTTTAGTAACAAAGGTTACATTTGGCATTCACTCCCTGGACAAATGACTCTGCAGTAGTCACTGTAGTTTATTGGCTCCAGCTCTGGTGTGACTGTCTAGAATTTCTGCGACTCTTTGTCATCTCAGCCAAAAATTCAGTCTGTCTCCGTCCAAGCAGCGCTCTAACATCATTACGAATTAGTCAGCACCGAGTTTGAAAGAGAGACTGAATAAGAAATAGAATGAAAGCAACATATTTTCACTGGCCTCCATGCTGCCTTCTGTTCACCAAAACAATGTTTCATGCTTCATGCAGTCGGCGTGGTCTGCGCAGTGCAGGACGGCGATATTGTGCAATTCTAGACTGGGTGATGGAGAGTGAGTGCTGAGCTGTCCAGACCAGATTTTGCAAGGGTTACATAGACTGCGTTGCACTGATTGGCTAGCTGCAGTACCTGAAAGTGCGTATATGTCAATTCAAATCTTACAGCAAGTCCAGAATATAAAAAGATCTCAGCTTTTGCAGCAGCTTTGACTACAATTAGTATGAACGACCAGACATTTGCAGGGACTGTACACGCCGTCTGCACTGCGACAACTTTAAGAAGCACAAAACAGATGTAACCTTGTTTTCCAACGTGCTTGTGAATCAATTGTGACACACCTGGGAAAAACGGAAAGCTATACTCATCTACTGGCAAAGAGAAAGAAGTCTGTCGCTTATTTTTGGCAGATTTTCCATACAGACTGTATGAAATGATGGATGTAACGACTGTGATGTTGCCCATTGGTTTGTAAAGTCCCATTTTGAAGCCTCGAGTTGGGCATTTTTGCTGCTGTCATCTTGGTTTTTTGGAGCCTTAAGTGATTGTACTTGAAGAGGGTGCAGCTTTGGAGGGGCAAGGGGTGGATCTGACTAGAAATCTCGCAGATAGCCTGTCACTCAAGCGGCCCCACCCCCCTAATTATGCGTAACTTTAAGCTTTTACAAAAATGTAAACGAGTGAGTTGCTTAAGAAAATCACCCCCGTACAGTTGTCATGAAGGGGGACATTAGCCATAGAGACCAAAACCGTTTTTTTGTACCAGGCTGTAAACATGTTTATTTCTGCTGTAAGTTGGGCATTTTAACATGGCGGTCTATGGGGAGTGACTTTGTCTTGGAGCCACTCAAGGAACTGCAGTTGTTGGCACTTCGGCATTGGCCTCATTTTTAAGGCCTTGCAGGTTGCTGCTTGGTTTTCCTGCATTAAAAACACTGCATGTAATTGCTAATTTTGGTGAAAAAGGGTTTTCGTCGGATGTTCCAGATGGCAAATTGCTCAGATGCTTCTTCACCGCTGTGATGAAACTGTAAAATGCCAGCTTGAAGCGTCCGCCAGTGGTGAGAACCTGGCTGTTGTATAACTTTCATTAGTTTTAGGTGATTACTTCAAATTGGGCGTGACAAACAGTTTTACCCTGTTAGAGAGATCATACAGGCCTCTGCACAAGTATAAAAATAAGCAGTGACTTTCATCTCTTTGCTGTGATTTCTGAAATGAAACCGGAGTTCTCGTATTCATTTTCGGTGCCAGACAAATTTCCAGTTTCAGCTGTGCTTACTGCTGCCTGGTGCTTCTCTCACTCAACTCCCAGCAGAGTATTTTAGTCTATGATGAGTTACACCTGTAGCAGTGATCACAGCATCACAGAGGAAAGTAGGTAAAGGTTACTGCTTAAAGAGCTGAGTTATCTCTGCCTCCAGCATGAATCTCATCTCTGCTTTCCCTGAAAAAACTCGCAAACTTCACCATCAGCAATTTGCATATCAATGGCTTGATTACTGCCATTCATTCATTGACCTTTTCTTCATGCTGCTTCCGTCTCTCTCATGAATATTTGTCAGACCCATTGTCTCTGCAATGTGTCTTAGATCACCGAACTCTGTATTTATTTTTGGCAGTTTTTAGACTTGCTGTTGTCACCATTAAACTGCATGTATATATTTTCTGTGGATCAAGTTTCTGCAGAGTTCTGCCGTTAATACAGCAGAAGGTCATTTAATTTAGTGAACAAGTATATAGGTAGATGTAAGGCTAGAACAGTTACTGGATATTATGATTATTAAATGTTATTTTCCCAGAAATTTACATTGTTTCTGCAGAACAACCATAAGCAAGACTTGCATGACCTATTTGTTGCAGATTTCTCTGGATGTGCTGGCAGACATGGGTCACGAGGAGCTGAAAGAGATCGGCATCAACGCTTACGGTCACAGACACAAACTCATCAAGGGCATTGAGAGGCTGTTGGGGGGCCAGCAAGGTCAGGAAACGCATAGACACACACACACAAACACACACACATACACAAGGGTACACAACTGTTCAGACCAGATTTACTGTAACGAAATGAATGTTAAATCTTAAAAGTTTTAATAACACTAAGTTATTTTATCTAGTAAACCTGCTTGGTTTTGAACCCTGGGTAGGGGAGCCCTTCTGTGCGGAGTTTGCATGTTCTCCCTGTGTCAGCGTGGGTTTTCTCTGGGTACTCCGGCTTCCTCCCACAGTCCAAAGACATGCAGGTTAACTGGTGACTCTAAATTGTCCGTAGGTGTGAATGTCAGTGTGAATGGTTGTCTGTCTCTATGTGTCAGCCCTGTGATAGTCTGGCGACCTGTCCAGGGTGTACCCTGCCTCTCGCCCAGTGTCAGCTGGGATAGGCTCCAGCCCCCCCCCGCAACCCCTAACAGGATAAACGGTTACGGAAAATGAATAAATAATAAACGTAATGAAATTAATGTTTAATCTTGAAAGTAATCCTCAAAGTTCTATTAACGCAAAGTTGTTTTATCTGGTAAACCTGCTTTGAATCAGTTGAGAAACACTCAAATGCTTTTTTTACATCTGAACATCAGACTCTTGGGTTTTATCTGAAAGTAACTGTAATTTATGATAAAGAAATTCAGTGTAATCATTTGTCTTCTTGTGAGATTCACCCCGTCCTGATTCCCTGTCGAAACGCGTGTTTGTAGGTGCAAATCCATACCTGACGTTCCACTGCTCCAGCCAGGGCACTGTGCTGATCGACCTGGCGCCAGACGACAAGGAGTTCCAGTCTGTCGAGGAGGAAGTAGGCAAACACACTTTTACACATTCATCCAGACACAGACTGCTGCGTTCCACATTGCATACTTTTTTCGTAAAACCTTCAGTACATATTGCAGCTGCTGTTACAAAGCATGTACTGCTCAATGGAGTATGCATACAATTGGGATATGCATTGTGCCCTGAACTTTGACCCTCTTGCTCATAAATCTGTCGCAGTCCCTACCAGACACTAGATCTTAACATTATCACTTAACATTACTGTGGAGATACAACAAAATGCCATGTGCTAAACCACACATTAAATAGTGTGGGTATTGTAACACACTGTAGGTGTAGGTATATCCTTTTTTCTTTTTAAACCTAGTTAAATGATTTATTGAATTTCTCTAGGTGGGTCATACATTTTTGACACATGCATATTGTCATCATTAGTAATTTCATCAGTAGTATCTGACAGAAGAGACACCACACACTGACACCACAGCACAGCAATGCTCTGCACGAGAGGCTCCATATCAGTGCTGCTGCTCCACTGAATATATTTCTCTCATAAATGAAAGCAGTAAGTGAAACAGACAGCAGATATCAGTCTGAATGGATTTAAAATTAATGAGGACCGTCAGATGTTAACACAAATTTAACAGGTAATTTAAACTGTAATTTTTACTTGGGAACTTGAAAAATGACTGACATGAGATCTCTCCAGACTGTGTCTAATACCAGGTTAAGTGCCGCTGCCTATTCACAGCGGTATTTTATAGTCATCAGTAATGTCAGTCATTAGGATGATAACTAATTTTATGAAAGGCGGTAATCACTTCACCCACATCGGAGAAAACTTTCTTCAGATGGCTCCAAATGCTTCTGCACTCTTTCACTTTAGATTCTTTTTGTGAGTCAAGTCGTCCTTTTCACTGCTGATGCCACACTTTTTCAGCTGCACTAAATTTCCCACGGGCATTATTTAGGTATCTGCTGTGATTGAATGAGTTGCTGCTCCACTTCATCGCTGACTGTACGGCTCTGTGAGAGACACTTGCCAGTTTATTAGGGACACCTAACTGAAACAAAGGCAGGCTAATAAAACAGCCCTGCAATAAATCTTACAGTCATTAAGTTTATAATGAGTTTGTCCAAAGCAATTTATGTCACTGAGTGTGACACCTCTTTTTGACACCAACCCATTCACACTTCCAACTTGTCAAATACTGACGCTTGGTCAGTGGCTCTTAGAACCAGTAACTAACGCATCAAGGCACCCTTTAGCGTCTGTAAGAGACACACTGGGCCTGTATCTTTGTGATGCTTTGAGCAATGGTGGTAGTGTAACTGGTGATGGGTCAAACAAACACAGGACTTTCACTCAGGAGACTGCTGTTCACATCTCGTGTGAAACCAAATATACAGGTTGAGTTGTTTTAATGTCAAGTTATCTTAGTAAGAAGCGCACTTGCTTTAACTCAAACCATGATCTCGTTTCTAAACCTAATTATGTATTATGTACTTCTGTGACTAGTTGTACAAAACAACTCAAGTTTTCTCCTTAAGTGTGACACTTAAGGCTTAATTTCCCCTTAGCTGAGGGATTTACACCGTTGCACAGAATCCCTTAAAAGGTTTAGGAAGGTTAAGGAAAAATGTTAACTCATTTACTGCATTGAAAGAGATTTTAGTTTCCATGGAGATTTTTTGTTTGCTCGGACTCACGCTTGTGTTGCCTGTTATCATCTCACAAAGTTGGCTTATAGTTGGTGAAAAAAATGATAGAAGAGAAGACAAGAAAACCATATTGGTCAGAGGAGAAAAAGATTATACTTCTGGAGGAATGCAATCACGGAAAGCACAAACTACAAAGTAAATTTAATCCCCAAATACCAATAAACAGAAAACGTGTAAGAAGAAATTGCAACGAAAATTAATTCAGTCAAATCTACAGTGTAAAATCAAAAGCGTATCGATTGAGTTCTCAGGGTGTGTTAGTTTTTTTTTTAATTATCACCATAAACTCTGTCATGTTGCAGTTAAGATAGAGTCAGAGCTTTTACCTGGCTTTGGTTGGTAAGGTCTTTGTACAATGGTCTAGAGATTCCTTAAGTATGAGACCAAGACAAGGAGAAAACCATAAATACTGAAGTGAACATTTTACCTTAAAGAGAAGCCTTAAGGGTGTTTTGTGCAACCTATTTTATTTTGAGGAAACCTTAACCAGGACTTAAAGGTAAATCTTAACTTAAGGTGTTTCGTGCAACGGCCCATGTTGCCTAAACTTAAGGAAGTTCATTTTGAAAGTAGACTGTACGCATTTAACGAGATGAAACCTGAAATTTCCTGTTAACACAGAAGTTTCTTTTGAAAACACACTATGCATTTAATCATCGGAAATTGAAACGCTGTCCCTGAACGTCCAAAAGTGATGCTAGAGGGGTACCTAAAGCGTCATAGTTTGACCTGTGGGGCTCTGACTAAGCGTCAGTATTTGACGCTTGAGAATGTGTTGGTAGCACTGGTGAAATGTTTTTGTATCATACAAACTACATCCTCCAAAATGTCCGTAAAGATCAACACCTCTCAAAAATACCTTTGACAAGCCTGAACAAGAATTCTGTATTACGCTGAAGTAGTTTAAACTAGGTGTACCTAATAAACTGGCAACTGTGCGTACTTGTGTAGTGTAGTCGGTAATAGCTGAAACACCTGACATCGTTCTTTATGGTATTAAATATATCATAGTTAAGAGAAGATACAGCAGGTACAGTACTGTAAGTTTGAATTGTTAATGGAGGTGGCTGTTGGACAGCACTCTGAATAAGTAAACACACTCCTGGGCTGCTGAGGTAAAAAATGACTCATCACGAGGTCCCCTAATGCCGCCCAGAGAGCTGTATGAATCACATCTTATGTTATTCACGATATATGGACACTGCATTTCATTAGCATGTTTTATCCCACACATTCTCCATTTTAACCTTCAAAAGCTTTGCATAAGTGTACAGTTTTGATCGTCTCCTGTCTGTTTATGTCCTCCTCAGCTACAGAGCACTATCAGAGAACACCGCGATGGAGGCAACGCAGGTGGAGTCTTCAGCCGGTACAACATCATAAAGGTGTGTACTCACAACTCACAACACACACATAGGGACCAGTTTTTTGTGTTCATGTTCACAAAGGAGGAGTTAGTCATTTTAAAATCTGTTTTCTTGTTTGACGTTTGCAAATACGTTTTAATATTAATTTACTCATCATCCCTCCCTCTGTTCCTCCTTTATTCTCTTTGACTCTGCAGATTCAGAAGGTGGTGAATAAGAAGCTACGGGAGAGATACGCACACAGGCAAAAGGAAATAGCAGACGAGAATCACAACCACCACAACGAGCGAATGCTCTTCCACGGTAGTGCATCATGACTAATATTCAGTTTTGCCACTTTCTTAAAGCTGTTGAACTACTGTGGAATATGGTGACGCAATCAAAGGCCAGTTTAGAGAGCCATGATGTCAAGTTGATATCTAGTGTTTACAAAAAATGTTGTTGCACATTTACAATCCATTATGAGCAAAGTTACATATTAGCTCAGAGGGCTACCTCGGCTTGTTTACTATATAACATGAACGTCGCCGTCATCCTGAACATCCCGTCGAACCCAGTTAGAATAGTCACTTGTTCCTATTGAATAGCCAAATCCAATTTCACTGACATAATTCTTATGCGGGTACAGCCATAATATGATCGCACATACTTTTTATGATAACTCTTTAAAGGAGAAGTCCAGTATTTTGCACTTTGAGCCCCATTCCTGGTTGTTTATGATGAAATAGAGTGGTTAAGACCAAAATCTTAACGATTGCTCCTTCTCTGAGAATTTGAGAGAATTTGGTTTGCTACGATTTTTATGTGGGAACATCAAGGAACACCACTGACCACTCGGTGAGTTTCATGGCTTTGAAAACAAACGTTTAAGGTGGTTTTAGGACAGATTTACACATGGCCATAGACAGCATTGTTAAGCCAGGCAGGGGAAAGCCAAATTCTCAGAGACGGAGCAATTGTCAAGATTTTGGTCTTAACCACTCTATTTCATCATAAACAACCAGGAATGAGGCTCAAAGTGCAAAATACTGGACTTCTCCTTTAAAGTATTATTGTTCCAGTGGAAGCTTCAGAAAAGAATACTTCCTATTCTGAGGCTAACACATACAAAGATGTGTTGGGAGGTGCCCACACAGGAAGTTGCCCCGTCTCCACAGTGGAGATCTGCAAGCAGAGTCTGTTGCATGTTTCTGCGATGCGATGGCCTTAAACTGAATGTCTCCTTTCTCCTGCCAGGTTCTCCTTTCATCAACGCCATCATCCACAAGGGCTTTGACGAGCGACATGCCTACATCGGCGGCATGTTCGGCGCCGGGATCTATTTTGCCGAGAACTCCTCCAAAAGCAACCAGTATGTGTATGGGATTGGTGGCGGCACAGGATGTCCTACTCACAAAGACCGCTCCTGCTACGTTTGCCACAGGTGAGATGTGTTTTTAGATTAGAAAAAACAATGCTGCCCCTGACACATGAACAGGATACTATGAAACATATTGACTTCATGTGTGCTGATTGCAAAAACAATAAGATATGAAAATAAGAATATAGTATATACTATCACATTGCAGTATGGAGTAGGTACAGGAGTTTAAAAATCAGTGTTGTGTGTTATTGTGGGAAGAAAAATCGAGGTACAAATTAAACTTAATTGATATTAATTGATATTGACGGCCGGCATGACGGTGCAGTACTTACCACTGTTGCCTCACAGCAAGAGGGTTCCTGGCTCGGACCAGGGTGGGGTAGCTCTTCTGTGCAGAGTTTGCATGTTCTCCTGTGTCAGTGTGGATTTTCTCAGGGTACTCCAGCTTCCTCCCACAGTCCAAAGACATGCAGGTTAATTGGTGACTCTAAATTGCCCGTAGGTGTGAATGTGAGTGTGAATGGTTGTCTGTCTCTATGTATCAGCTCAGAGTGTGCCTCAATTTTCGCCCAGTGTCAGCTGGGATAGGCTCCAGCACCCCGCAACCCCTGACAGGATGAGCGTCTGAAGAAAATGAATGATAGAAACTTACTGTAACATATAACCGAGTAAAAATGTACAAATCAAACAAATATTAATACACTTACAGCTGGCAGCGTCATTCTGTGTGTTTGCATTTCAGGCAGATGCTGTTCTGCAGAGTGACGCTGGGTAAGTCGTTTCTTCAGTTTAGTGCGATGAAAATGGCCCACGCGCCCCCTGGACACCACTCGGTTATAGGACGACCCAGTGTCAACGGACTGGCATATGCAGAGTACGTCATCTACAGAGGGGAGCAGGTCAGTACACACACACATTTTTACCACCACAGACATTTCATTCATAAGTGTAACACATTTTTGTAACTTAACTGTATGAGTAGTGTTGAACTAATTCTTATCTTTATATTTTTTTGATTCACTGACTCATCATTTTGTCTACTATGAGTTCAAGGTGACATCTTTAAATAGCAACAGTTTAAATCCAATGTTTAGAAATAAGCCTAACATTTAGTTTTACTTTTGATGTGCTCTCTGTCCACAGGCTTACCCAGAATACTTGATCACCTACCAGATTGTGAAGCCGGAGAGTCTGGCCACGCCTGCTGCCCCCACCGAGCAGAAGTCCTAAAATGCAATCACAGCTGGTGCCGCAGAAGGCCAGACGGCAATGGACTAGAGTCACTCTGCAAGAGGACTGGAACTGAACTAGAGGGTGTTTCAAACCTCAGCCCGAAATTAAAGTCTCCAGAGTTGAACTTGAGGTGGGCAAGGTGAAGTTTCGACCAGGCAGTAGTCAGACGACCCTTGGAAAACAGACCTGGATGTGTCTAAACAGGAGAGAAAAAGGAGGATGAGTTTCGGGGTGTGATACATGCTCAGTCCAAAGCAGCGGGCAGCAAAATCTATCAGCTTCTTTAATTAATTGGGTCTAATTTTGCAGGAGAAAATGCAAAGAGTTTGATCAACATTTTCTGGAAGTGTACCAGTAAGCTGTTTTTTAAATTTGCAGGCCTTTGGCTTCATCCTGAAAACAATTAAGGAAGCAATTACAACAGGACACGGTCCAAAGCAAAACAAACATCCCTGATTTTGCACCTTTGCGCGCTGCTCATGTAATCTACCCCCGGTTTTTAATGTGTTGTTTTGATATTGTGTCCTCTTTTGGCTTTGTGCATCATCCGCAGCAACAAAACAACACCCCGAGGCCACTTCCAGAAACAGCGATTGTCGTGCTGAGAGAACAGACATCCGGTACATTTTTATGTTACAGCTTGCCACGTTTTCACCAATGAGGCTCATGTAAACAAGACACACATCCCTCTGTGTTCTCTCACATCTTGTCTGCTGTAAACAAAGACAAAATTACGAAACAAGTGTGAGCAGGGAAGAGTAAAAGAGATTACAGCGGACAAATACCCAGAAGTCAATAAGCAGAAAACAAACAGGGGGCCACAATCCACTGCTGCTAAAGTGCCGGCTGCAGACTTTCCACTGCAATCCATACAGGGACCATTTTCTGCACCTGCCAGTCAGACCAAACAGCTCATGTCAAAAGCCAGCAGAATGTCACATCCATAAAAACACCATTTTAGAAAAGACTGTCTGGTTTATGTGGCCTGAAAATCCCAAATTTGGGCAGAGCTGAGATGTGACAGGCAAGCAGCAACCTGAGACAGCTTTCAATCAGGCTAACATGCCCTGAACTTAGAGTTTCAGAGTTACCAACAAGACTTTCTCAAGTACAATTACAAACTGACTTTGTGTTACTACCAGAATTTACTTTCTTCCACTATGTTTTGTAGTCAGTATCTTGTGGTTGCATATGAACTACATCTTAAACACTTTCCACTTCAGCTCAGACAGTCAAACATGATGGTTGCTGCTTGTTTTAACCCAGCTCAGGAGGACTACAAGACACCAGACTGTCACACACTTTTGTTACAGATAACTCAAAGCTGCACTTGGCAACTCCGACTACTGCAAACACAGTTTAGAGAGTCTAAACTTCAATACTGAGAAATCTTGTCAGGTGATGTCACCAAATGGCACACAGCAAGCTCACTGGGCCTCATTCACCAATTATCTTCCTTAGTTTTTGCCTAAATTTGTTCTTAAAGGTCCTGAGAAAAATCTACATCAGGTTCAAGATGTGTTTTTAAACCACAGAATTGTTACCACCTCTGTTACTCTAATGATGTAAACTCAAGGCGCGTGCCAGTTGATCCTAATTAGCAGGTAAACGCCACACCAGTCCCCATAACAGGGCGTGACTCTGCAGGGCAGGGTGCACACTAAGGGTGGGAATCATCACAGGCGCCACGATACATTAATCATGATACAATATTATTGCGATTTTAAACATTTTGAGATATGCTGAGTATTGAGATAAAATGTGTTGCAATTTATTACCTTTTTTCGGTGGCAAATTGTGTCCCCGAAGGACAACTTTGTCAACATCAACAGTTTTATCAAATAAAATAAAGTCTGTTCATCTCACTTCAGTCCTTTTTATTGCAGCAAAGTGTATCTAGTGGGCTGATTATATTATTCTAGTTGGCTACCAAAATTTTTTTTTTTTATTTGTAATGTTAATTGTATATATAATAAAAGAAAATTATGATACTTGGTGTCTGTGTAACAAGACAATATTGCTATATCAGTATCTCCCCCAACAGACACTGAAAAGTTGAGTAAATTAAGTTAGGGTTAGGGTCGTCCAAACGAAAGTCTAAATAGGGTGGAGCACTGCACTCCACGCATTAAAAAAAAAAAAAAAAAGAAAAAAAAAAGTGGAGGTTCTTCTGCAGAAAATGAACGCCAAACAGTTTATCATAAAGCGTCAGAAATGGATATAAAATAACACCCAAAAAAAGATGCATGAGATGCTTTTAGTCCTTCAGTGAACGCTGTATCCAGAGAAGAGTGCACAACTGATGAAGTAAAGCAAAAATGGTTCGATCACAAATCTGAGGCCAAAAAATACGGTCAGAAACGGGCCTACTTTGGGCCTTTAAATAGCGTAATCAATCACTAATTACTGGATGACTTGGTTCCAGTTTAACAGTATTGAGCGTTTATTTATTTAAGGCGCATAATACTTTGTAAAATAATGAAAATTATTATTTGAAAATACTATAAATGACACAAATATTACTGTAATTTAAATCTTGTATTTATATACAACTGTAGAATTGGGAAAAAAGCAATAACAAATTGTTGTCAAACATATCAGCACGCATGTGTCAGTGTGCTCGTTAGTGTGCGTGTAAACAAATCCAAAATAAGAAAACAGCAGTGAATGTCTCAATGAAAACTGCGTTTATGAAAGAAAAATCTTAAGAATGGTTGGTGAATGAGGCCCATTATGTTTTCAAACCCTGCCAGTATCTGATCTGTTTTGCCAAAATTAACCAAAAATAGGGAGCGCTTGCCGTCTGCTGTGATTAAGTTTTGTTACATCACCTGGTTTGGTGTGAGAAGTGACTGTTAAAAACTTTTCAGAACTTTGATTGAGAAAAAAAGAAGTAACTCTCAGTGAAACTGTGATCAGTCCTCATCTTGTCATTTGCAGCCTGACACATTATATAACATCACACTCTGTCATTAACACTTAGACTTGTTTTAATGTCAGACTGATGCACATTCTCCCCGTCGCTGTTGTTTACACGAACCTGCTGCCTTCTACCTTCTCTCCCCTCTACCTGTAACTGTTGATGCCCCCTAGTGGTGCAACAGAGGCATTGCTGGCTTGCAGTATTAAGTTGAGATTAATTTCTACACACTGCTATTTATTTGTTTTTCTCTGAGGCATATTCCATTTTTGTTGTTTTCCTTACATGTTTCCTCCGTCTTCTGAGTTTACACTCCTCAAACACTATAAGCAAATGTGAAAGGTGAGCCTTGTCTCTGTATCTCAGCGAGCCACTCAGCGGGCTGGTCGCAGGCTTCAGAAAGATATTTATATGACCGCAGATCTGCAGGTTGACTGAGGTTAGAGGATGATGAAGAGGATAACGGATGTGTTATGAAGATGCTATCATATTTCTGTTTGTATTTACAGTTTATATTTACTAACATGTACGACAAACCTCATAACAGCAAGATTAACAAACTCAGCACACTACTTACTGTGCACCTGAACTGTTTGCTAACTATACTGACCACGTCTTTCTGTTGATTATTTATGATTATCATTTGTAACTAGTGACACTGTACAGCACACGGGACCACACATGGGTTTAGTTTCTTTTATGTCCATCACGTCAGGTCAAGTCGAGCAGTGCGGAGGTCTTTGAGATGCCTTGAAACTGGGTGGTAATGAAAGGGAAATGGCCTTACATGAATACTTCACCCACAAAATGACCATTTGTATATGTGTGTGTGTGCTGCATGTTACCTTGAACTGGTGAAGAAAACTTTGTTTATCTCGCATGCCTCATGATGAGCGGAGAATCTAAAAAAAAAAAAAGAGAACATCTTTTATTATTTAACTTATTGTGTCCCTGTCTTCATGAATTCAAAGTAACATGCAGCGAGTAACTGATATACAGAGGGTCATTTTGCAGTTGAAGTATTCTTGAACAGTTTTTGAGAATGAGCCGATTGTTTTGAAAGCTTACAATGAAAGGTTTACCCAAATCCTGCAGCAGCTAAAGAGAGAGAGCCCGTTCATATCTGTTACTAAATCAAAAGATTTCAGACATCAGTGAGGGACAGGCCATTTATATCTTCAAAGCTGCTCTGATATGTGATTTCTTTTTATCCCAGCTTCATTCCAACACAGTGTCTGCCAGTCAAACTCAGATTTCAGCTGATGTGCACTTTCCAGGTGAAGATGACGTTGGTCTGAGCCCGGTGCGAATAAACATTCAATCCACGTTATGTGTGAACTGAGCCTAAAACCTCCATATGCTCCCAGAGAAAGTTAACTGCGAGCTGAAGATTGCCGCCTCTGAGACTATTAAACTAAACATTTTTGTCAAGCCGTGAAATTTTCACATCAGCGTTTTTCCCCCCAGTTTTGCCGCCCACACACTTGATAGCAATAGTTCATCTCTATAACAATAAATGATAACATAAATTATTTGAGCAGCAGCACATTTCGGCAAATTACAAAGTGACTCATTACAGGGAAATTGAAAAGGAAATGAAATAAAACTTAAAAATTAAATGAATAAGTCGATGGAATAACAACTGATGACTAAAGTAAAAATGAGAACAACTAATAAGCTTGAAATTAAACTGTAATAGCAAAAACTTTTCAAAGGGAAATTAAAGAGCTGCAGCACAGGGACAGAGTTAACAGTATATGGCCCTGTTTTAAAGTCAGACAGTGAAAGTGTGTTTTAAGGGTGTTTTCACACTTGGTCCTTTTCAGCTCTCTAAGAAGACTCAGCAGTGACTCAGCATTTTTTGTGCATATGTGAACACTAAGAGAACTCAGACCACCTCGGGAGTTGGTCTGAGTACGGTTCCCTGCAAGTCTGTGGTGCACTGTGAACACTGAGTGCTCCAGGTTTACTTTGCTCTTTGCAAAGCATTGGATTTAGCCCACTAGATCAGTGATTCCCAACTGGTGGGTCACGGTCCAAAAGTGGGTCGCAGGTCCATTCTGAATGGACCACAAGTGACTCACAAACTTGTCAAGTTTGTAGAAAACACTCTTTATTTTTAAGTACAGTGAATTTCCAGCACAGAGTTTTTATTTTGATGTGCCATTTCCTGCTGTAGAGGGAGTGACTAACGGATGGCTACTTGACAGAGACAGCAAACTAGCTCCAAGACATGGTCAAACCCTAGTATGACGCTGAATGTATTAAACTGTGTGGACCTTGAACTAATGACTAAGGAGAAATCTGAACCCTGTGGCTGGACCAGTTGGAAACCACTGCTCTAAATCACATGCTATTGCACTGGGACACATGAAAAAACAGATGAAACCACGTCGACCTGTAACACTTGCAAGGACACAGGACGAGAAGTAGTTTGGTCCATGGAAGATACTCCTGATGTGGAGTGTAGAATACATCAAATGGCAATAGTCTACAGCACAGAGAAACGCTGAGGTTTACCTCCCATTTTAAGTTCATGTGAAAGTGAGGGGCTTCATAACCGCACTGCAGTGCCAAGTCAAAACAAACACTACGGGCTACGGGACTAAGGCTGCTTTCACACCTGCCCTGTTTGGTCTGGTTCAATCGGACTCAAGTTTGTTTGCCCCCTAAGTGCGGTTCATTTGGGCAGGTGTGAACACGGCAATCACATTCAGGTGCGCACCAAAACAACCTGACTTAGACCTTCTTGAAGAGGTGGTCTCAGTCTGATTACAAAGCAACTCTGGTGCAGTGCAGTTTGTGGTGAGGACGTGTTCTGACCTCGATCTGAACCAACTGCAGTCACATGACACATAGTTTGGGTTAAACATGAGCATGTTACAGTCCTGGAGGATTATTAATGTGCGCCTCCTCCTGTACTGCCTTAATATGCACATTCAGCACATCCAATGCATCAAAACATTGTTTTCTAGTTGGAGCCGCGCCTCGTTTTCAAACTGTATGCTTTGACTCAAATGAACAATGACAGCAATATAGTCCACGATGAGCAGCGCTAAAATCAACCTGCGTAGTTGTCCCTCCATTGTGACATTAGAAAGTGTCACATTTATCTTACAAGTGTACTCTTCTTCAACGTTTTGTTTACCTCCTGGATTTTTACTGCATGGAAATTCTGACCAATCAAGAGCAGCTTTCTCACGCAAGACATTTTATCTGGTCCACTAGTAAATGCTGCCGTGAGACGACGAACCAACTCTAGGCAATTATGCAGCTTTGTAACAAAATTAGTCCCTGATTCAGACCAAAGCAAGTGAACTCTAGGTCTGAAAGCACCCTAAGGCCCCATCAGAGCTGAAGTTGACCAGAAAGATATCTAAGTCGTCTTTCACATGAACTGACAATGTGAACACAAAAAGAACTGAGTCCCTTTATTGTTGGTCCACTTTAAGAGCACTGAGTTTGGTTTATTTAAAAAGGACTAGATGTGAAAACACCCTAAGATATGACTGAAATATGTCAGTGATTTTACCTGCTTGGAAGACTTTTATCTGACACACATAATATCCAACGAATTGTTTTTCCTCAAGTAAATATTTCAAATCAGGCACGTCACAAACTGCCTCGATCTCATGTTTTAAACAGGCGAATGATAAAGCAAATTTAAAGTCAGTTTTTTAAAGACTAGCCAGAATTATTTCTGTTTCCTGTTGTTTTTCTAACACCTTCTGTGTCGTCTCTGAATCAGCACTAACACACAGGTTTCAGATGAAGTGGCAGCGTCACTGTTAGCTCTCATGGCATATACAGAGCAGGTGGAGTTTATGGTGTTGACCTCATTAAGGTCAGCAGCTGAACTGTATGATTTACGAGCAGGGCCGTGGGCTTTGTTTTAAATCAGACTGTAAATAAACTAACTCCAGATGGGCCTTTAATGGGTCTTTTATGGACGATTTTGAGTTTATTTTTCTTCCTTTGAAAGACTTTTCAAAGACTTTTTTATGTGATGACTATTCGAGTTGTGTTGTAGCTGGTCTGTCTCTGCTTATCTGTCTCAAAGGCCAGTCAGCCATCTTCTTGTAAATAGTTTGGAGGAATGTGTGCGTGTGTGCGATGTGCGTGTGCGTGTGCGTGTGTGTGTGTGTGTGTGTGTGTTCAGTAAATCCATGCCTCACCTTCTGACCTGCCTTCTACCGACAGCCACCAGTTTAATTAACACATTTCCTCATCAGTAATGTTTGACCTATGTTGTACAGACGGTTACAGAGCTGCTGACATGTGGAACAGATAAACTCCTCACTCTTGTACAGAAAAAAAATCTTAATAAAAGAACTTAACAAAGTGTATTTCTGTCTTAGTGTCATTCTGAGTTCTGAGTTACTAAACAGGATGTACTTTTTAATTAATATTGCCTCTGTTTTTTTGTACTTTCACTGTAGCAGGCGAGACAATTTTGTCAATCCACAAAGCAATTTTTGGGTTAAATGGATATTCTCGTTCTTAGCCTATGCAGTATGTTCTCAGTGCAAAATATTAGAAAGTAGTGAGGGGCGAAAATGAACAAAGGAATCTTTTCAAATTACTCTTTTTAGTGTGTAATGTACCTGGTGTACCAGGTCAGCCTGTCGGACATCAGAGTGCTCATTAATCCCCGCAGATTTCCGCAGCTCCTTAAAAACATGACAAAAGACAAAAAGACATTGACTTTGTTTATCAAACAGTAAGGTCTTAATTGGTATAGAAATGTCTTCCATCAATCTTTTAAAAGTTTTAAAAAGACAAACAAAGTAGGATTTTAGCAATCTTTTTTTCTGCCATTGAATTGCTAAACTTTTTAAATTGTTATTGTCTATTTTATTTTTCACATTTTTAATCTACCAAATGCCTCCTGTACTAATGGCACAAAAAATTCAGGTTTTATCTTCCCATCCATTTTCAACCGCTTATCTGAAGCTGGGTCGTGAGGGCAGCAGGCCGAGCGAAGAACTCAAGACGCCCCTCTCCCCAGCAACACTTTCCAGCTCCTCCTGGGGGACCCCGAGGTGTTCCCAGGCCAGATGAGATATATAATCCCTCCAGCATGTTCTGGGTCTGCCCCAGGGCCTCCTATCAGTGGGACGTGCCTGGAACACCTTTAACGGAAGGTGCCTTGGAGGCATCCTGATCAGATGCTGAACCACCTCAACTGACCCCCATTGACGCAAAGGAGCAGCGGCTGTACTCTGAGCTCCCTCTGAATGTCCGAGCTCCTTACCCTATCTCTAAGGCTGAGCCCAGCCACCCTTCTGAGGAAGCTCATTCCGGCCAATTGTGTCTGCGACCACATTCTTTCGGTCATTATTCAGAGCTCATGACCATATAGGTTGTGGCGTAGATGGACCAGTAAATCGAAAGCTTTGCCAATCAGTATTTGGGCAAAATTGTTGAAGTATTTGTCGAAGTAATTGATGCTGGTTCATGTTTTGTGAGTGAGGGTGGTTGGAACACTGATTTCGTGCCCACCAACTGTAAAATCAAGCGTTGTAACTAACTGTATTTTGAGAGATTAACACAATTTTGAAAGATTACAAACAATAAAAATGTTTTAATTAAAAGACATTCCTACTGATGGATTGTATTATCTTGATCTGTTCTTTATGACATCTATAGCACGTCTGTCCGTCCTGGAAGAGGCATCCCTCCTCAGTTGTTCCTCCTGAGGTTTCAACCTTTTTTTTTTCTTTCTTCTTTAAAGGGTTTTTTGGGGGAGTTTTTCCTTATCTACTGTGAGGGTCCAAGGGACAGAGGGATGTCGTTTGCTGTAAAGCCCTCTGAGGCAAATTGTGGTTTGTGATATTGACCTTTAGAAATAAAATTGAAATTGAATTGAAATTTAAAATTTTGATTTTAGAAATGGGCAGATTTTCTGTTAAATATTTTCTGGTTCTTGTTTGAATTAAATCTTCAAATTGTTTTAATTGGTTGCTTCATTTTTTGTAACTTTTTAACAAATGCAAAACATGACTAATTACAAGTCACCTAATTTTAGAAAATGTGTTCATTAAAACAGTTATTTATGAATTGAGTCCTTAGCCTTTAAATTACCTGCAGATTAAAATATTTAAACATTAATTATTGTTACCTCTACCAGTGACAGCTTCCTGGCTTCGAACCATCGTTGGGAACACGTTGGCTTATGTGTATAGTTTTAGCTTGGCTCGTTGTTAGCTGGTAACTTGCTTGTAGCGGTCCAGACCACTCTGCAGAAGGAAGGACGACAAGGCATTAGGGTGCCATTCACCAACAATGACTTGACCACAAAACAACAAACATGGCCTTCTCATGAGGTCTAAGAGCAGCCCTGAGCTTATCTAGACACTTAATTCTGCTGCTAGCATCACTATCTGCCACATGCATCTTCACCATGACACCCTGAGAGAGCTTGCTTTCCTTCACATACACCGAAGCACCCGTCACACACTCAGAGGTTACCCATAAAGCCACTGCCCTTAGAGGGCAAAAAGGGTGAGCCGGTAACACTATGCCAGACAAATACAGCAGAAAGTTGAAAGTGTGCCAACCAACCCCGGTCTCCCCTATCAAGTTAATTAAACAACCATAAACAGCCTCTGCGTGCTGAGTGTACCCCAGACGTAGTGAGACCTGGCAGACCGAGAAAGTTAATTTCAAAAACACGACATTTATTTTCTTGACTGAGATTAGGGAGGCAGTTAACTGTCTTAAAAACACCAATTCATGCTGTTTCCTGTACTGTTCAATTGATTTCCTGTATTTGTTAGGAGATGAATTATGGCCTTGAAGGTATAATCGTTTTTCAGCTCAGACAATCCAAGAACAGGAAGAGACTGCAATTCATCAAATGAAACACTCATCTGGATAGTAAATCAGGGTGGTGAGAAAAAGCAAAATCATCAATACTGCGGCCGATAAGAGAGCCAATGAACCCTTTTTGTAATCCATCTAAACACTGGAGTTTCTGGCATATTGATAACCACAGGGGCCAGACTGGAGCCAGCTGCATCCTTTAGAGTGGCCAGTATTTATTTTTCACCCAAATAAGCTCTAACTTTTGTAATTGTGTTTTTTTTGTTGTTGTTGTTGTTGTTTTTTTATACAACAGTGCCTTTTTGCAGAGAAATTATTTTCTGTTTCCTGCCCAGGGACTACAGATGAAAATTAGCTTATAGCTGACTCTGGTGCAGCTACGTAGCTGTGCACTGTCCCTGTTAAACTTTAGGAACAATGTGGTTCACAAAAGTTTTGTGGGGAAGCCAAGTCCAAGTTATATTTGTCTCATCACAAGTCTGTAATAGCCCAGGCCTGCCAATATTAAAAAGAACTAGAAATTGTTTTTTGCATTTGTGTGCACATGGTGTATGACAAAACAATTTGAATTTCTGCCAAAATAAAAGACAGAGGACATTTCCACAACTGGCTGACTTACACAGATTTCAAGAAAAGGGTCTAGGAGAAAAATAAATACACTTTGAATTTAATTTTCAGGTTAAAGTGTGCATTGTCTGCCAATTTGAGAACAAAAAAAGTTCTAATAAAAAATCAAATAATGTATGAAAAAGTTCAATTCAGTTTTAATAGTATTACAACAGTGTCATGTTTTGGAGTAAAATAAAAAAAATGTTTGCATTTGGCATTACCAATTAAATTTGTCTCAGATAATGCACACAAAAATGGAAAATAAGATTTCAATCTGACACTTCCACAATATTAAACAAACCACACAGGCCAAACTGTAACCTGTAAATTACTGAACCACAGGAAGGCAAGTGTTTTTAAATTAACACAGGCAATGCACATTTGTAGCCACACGACTTACATGACAACAGACAGTAAATAGAGATATCAAGATAGACACCACAAACATCAAAAATTATAATTTAATCCTCCACAAATGCTGCTTTCTAGACTATATGAGCTAGAAATTACTTATTTAAAACGACTAGACACACCATGCAGATCAGTTTAAAATCTAAACAAGCAGCTACCAAACATTTTGCACAGATCACACTGTCTGGACAAACCAATAAATGCAAAGTTCCTTTGGGCTCTGTCCTTATGTATCAGTGCAAACAACAGCAGCAATAGCATTAACAGTTTTAAGAAGCAGACAAAGAGGGTAAAAACAACACAACCCCATAACTTTAACAACTCCAGAGCAAGCAATACACACAGCTACAGTGGGATATTCAAGGTGGCAAAGTATCAGCAAAGAACCCCAGAGCACAAAGAGTCAGAGAGAGGGTGTTTGTGACTCACGTTATTTGATGCTTGGGTCAATTTGAATGTTTTTTCTTCATGAAAACAAAATGGGTATAGTCCACGATTTCCTCGAGTTTGATAGTGACGGAAGCTGGGCAGCGACCGCATCACTTTGGCACTACTTTTTTAATCAGCGGATATCAGTTTCACCTTGAGTCACTTATCCTGGTTCACCACATACACTGACAATGACAGCTGTTGACGTCCAGGGGGCGCTGTTTTACTAGTTTGTAGGAAGCAGGTCAGAAAGGGACTGGGCAGGAAAGACAGGGAGAGGATATCAACACCATTCAGTGTCTAGGTTTGTCTTGGTTATATTCCCCCCCCAGGAAAAAAATGTAAGACATTTCATAGCTAAACCATAGACATACAATACTTCTAGGAGCTAAACTGACCATTTCACAACAAAAAGAGATCAAAGCTTCTCCAAGTTTTGATGAACGAGTGCTATTTTAGAAAGCTATGACATTTTTAATGACATTTTTTAATGAATATTATAGTGTGACATTGACTATACTACTACATTTCTGAAAATTGCGTTTATGACATACTATACTATGACATTTTAAACAACACACTATGCTATGATGTTTGTTTTGATATTTTTATAGAACACTATACTATGACATTTTTATGATATGTCATACTTATATTATACTGTATTATATTTTGTGACATACACTATGAAATTCTTTTGCTGAAATTTTTATGACAAACTATGCTATGATACTTTATTATGGATTTTTTATGCCTCACCAGACTATTGCATTTATTATGAAAAACAATACTATGACATTTTCTAAGGGATTTTTTAAACGATATTTTTATCACATTTCTTCTCAGACTTTTTCATGGATCACTGTAGTATTTTATTTTTTCGTGAACTTTTTAGGACATACACTACTATGACATATTTTGTTTATTTATTTTATTAATGGTTTTGGAGGGCATATTTTATGACATACTATACTATGACCTTTTTTAATGGTTTTGGACAACATTATGGTGTTTTTTCATGATTTGGGATGACATAATATACTAGGATTTTGTTTTTTCATGGTTTTGGATGACATACTATAGTATGACCTTTTTTTAATGAAGCTCAGGAAGACTTTGTTTGTGCTCATCCATTCACAATTCCCTCTATCCCACTCCCACTGTTTCGTCTGATTAGCTTACTATGGGTGTTCACTATTCTAGTTATCCAATCAAACTTTGCCATAATCTCGATCAGCCAATCAGGATGCCACTGCAAAATTTTGTATCTTCTCTCTTCTCTGCTGCTGTCAGCCATCATTTTAGACAGAATCTTCATGGCCCACCTCTACCCCATTCACCTCCAGCCATCGTGTCCAGATTCCAGGACAAGCTCAACGAAGGGTCATTCCTCTACTCATCCAGATCATCAGCACTTCCATCCTCTTCTCATCTCATCTTCACGACCTCGACCACCACCAGCGACTAGACCCCCAGGGGGTGTGTATTCGACCATGGATTCATCACCCTCCTTAACTCATACAATCTCCACAAGGTCTAATAGCCAAAGACTTTCCACATTTTTATTCTTGTGTGAACATATCAATAAATATTCTTTTAATATAAAAGAACGAGTCTCTCCTGATTGAAATACTTTTGGATGACATTCTATACTATGACTTTATTTCATGGTTTTTAACGAAATATGACTTTTTTTTTCAATTTCAGATGACATACTGTACTATAACGTTTTTTCATGATTTTGGACGACATTCTATACTACGACTTTTTTTAATGATTTTGGACGACATACTATACTATGACTTTTTTTTATAACATACTATACTATGACTTTTTTTTTTCATATTTTTGGACGACAGACTATACTATGAATTTTTTTCATGATTTAGGACCACATACTATACTATGACTTTTGTCATGATTTCTGATGACATACTATACTATGACTTTTTTTCATGATTTTGGACGACATACTATACTATGACTTTTTTCATATTTTTGGACGACATACTATACTATGACTTTTTTCATGATTTTGGACGACATACTATACTATGACTTTTTTTCATGATTTTGGACAACATACTATACTATGACTTTTTTTCATGGATTTGGACCACATACTATACTATGACTTTTGTCATGATTTCTGATGACATACTATACTATGACTTTTTTTTCATGATTTTGGACGACATACTATACTATGACTTTTTTCATATTTTTGGACGACATACTATACTATGACTTTTTTCATGATTTTGGACGACATACTATACTATGACTTTTTTTCATGGATTTGGACCACATACTATACTATGACGTTTTTTCATGATTTTGGACCACATACTATACTATGACTTTATTTCCATATTTTTGGACCACATACTATACTATGACTTTTTTTCATGGATTTGGACGACATACTGTACTTTGAATTTTTTTTCATATTTTTGGACCACATACTATACTATAACTTTATTTCCATATTTTTGGACCACATACTATACTATGACTTTTTTTCATGGATTTGGACGACATACTATACTATGACTTTATTTCCATATTTTTGGACCACATACTATACTATGACTTTTTTTCATGGATTTGGACGACATACTGTACTTTGAATTTTTTTTCATATTTTTGGACCACATACTATACTATAACTTTATTTCCATATTTTTGGACCACATACTATACTATGACTTTATTTCCATATTTTTGGACCACATACTATACTATGACTTTTTTTCATGATTTTGGACGACATACTATACTATGACTTTTTTTCATATTTTTGGACGACATACTATACTATGACTTTTTTTTCATATTTTTGGACCACATACTATACTATGACTTTTTTTTCATATTTTTGGACCACATACTATACTATGACTTTTTTTTCATATTTTTGGACCACATACTATACTATGACTTTTTTTCATGATTTTGGACGACAGACTATACTATGACTTTTTTTCATGGATTTGGACCACATACTATACTATGACTTTTTTTCATGATTTTGGACGACATAGTATACTATGACTTTTTTTCATGATTTTGGACGACATACTATACTATGACTTTTTTTTCATATTTTTGGACGACAGACTATACTATGAATTTTTTTCATGATTTAGGACCACATACTATACTATGACTTTTTTTCATGGATTTGGACGACATACTGTACTTTGAATTTTTTTTCATATTTTTGGACCACATACTATACTATAACTTTATTTCCATATTTTTGGACGACATACTATACTATGACTTTTTTTCATGATTTTGGACGACATACTATACTATGACTTTTTTTCATATTTTTGGACCACATACTATAGTATGACTTTTTTTCATGGATTTGGACCACATACTATACTATGACTTTTTTTTTCATATTTTTGGACCACATACTATACTATGACTTTTTTTTCATATTTTTGGACGACATACTATACTATGACTTTTTTTCATGATTTTGGACGACAGACTATACTATGACTTTTTTTCATGATTTTGGACGACATAGTATACTATGACTTTTTTTCATGATTTTGGACGACATACTATACTATGACTTTTTTTTCATATTTTTGGACGACAGACTATACTATGAATTTTTTTCATGATTTAGGACCACACACTATACTATGACTTTTTTTCATGATTTTGGACGACATACTATACTATGACTTTTTTTCATGATTTTGGATGACATACTATACTATGACTTTTTTTTTTCATATTTTTGGACGACAGACTTTACTATGAATTTTTTTCATGATTTTTGACCACATACTATACTATGACTTTTTTTCATGATTTTGGACGACACACTATACCATGACTTTTTTTCGTGATTTTGGACGACATACTATACTATGACGTTTTTTCATGATTTTGGACGACATGCTATACTATGACTTTTTTTCATGATTTTGGACGACAGACTATACCATGACTTTTTTTCATGATTTTGGACGACATACTATACTATGACGTTTTTTCATGATTTTGGACGACATGCTATACTATGACTTTTTTTCATGATTTTGGACCACATACTATACTATGACTTTTTTTCATATTTTTGGACGACATACTATACAATGACTTTTTTTTCATATTTTTGGACCACATACTATACTATGACTTTTTTTCATATTTTTGGACGACATACTATACTATGACTTTTTTTCATGATTTTGGACGACATACTATACTATGACTTTTTTTCATATTTTTGGACGACATACTATACTATGACTTTTTTTCATGATTTTGGACGACATACTATACTATGACTTTTTTTCATATTTTTGGACGACATACTATACTATGACTTTTTTTCATATTTTTGGACGACATACTATACTATGACTTTTTTTTCATATTTTTGGACGACATACTATACTATGACTTTTTTTCATGATTTTGGATGACATACTATACTGTGACTTTTTTTTCATATTTTTGGACGACATACTATACTATGACTTTTTTTCATATTTTTGGACGACATACTATACTGTGACTTTTTTTCATGGATTTGGACGACATACTATATACTATGACGTTTTTTCATGATTTTGGACGACAGACTATACTATGACTTTTCTTCATGATTTTGGACGACATACTATACTATGACTTTTTTCATGATTTTGGACCACATACTATACTATGACGTTTTTTAATGATTTTGGACGACATACTATGCTATGACTTTTTTTCATGATTTTGGACGACATACTATACTATGACTTTTTTTCATGATTTTGGACGACATACTATACTATGACTTTTTTTCATGGATTTGGACGACATACTATACTATGACTTTTTTTCATATTTTTAGACGACATACTATACAATAACTTTTTTTCATGGATTTGGACGACATACTATACAATAACTTTTTTTCATGGATTTGGACCACATACTATACTATGACTTTTTTTCACGATTTTGGACGACATACTATACTATGACTTTTTTTCATATTTTTGGACCACATACTATAGTATGACTTTTTTTCATGGATTTGGACCACATACTATACTATGACTTTTTTTTTCATATTTTTGGACCACATACTATACTATGACTTTTTTTTCATATTTTTGGACCACATACTATACTATGACTTTTTTTCATGATTTTGGACGACAGACTATACTATGACTTTTTTTCATGGATTTGGACCACATACTATACTATGACTTTTTTTCATGATTTTGGACGACATAGTATACTATGACTTTTTTTCATGATTTTGGACGACATACTATACTATGACTTTTTTTTCATATTTTTGGACGACAGACTATACTATGAATTTTTTTCATGATTTAGGACCACATACTATACTATGACTTTTGTCATGATTTCTGATGACATACTATACTATGACTTTTTTTCATGATTTTGGACGACATACTATACTATGACTTTTTTTCATGATTTTTGACCACATACTATACTATGACTTTTTTTCATGATTTTGGACGACACACTATACTATGACTTTTTTTCATGATTTTGGACGACAGACTATACCATGACTTTTTTTCATGATTTTGGACGACATACTATACTATGACTTTTTTTCATGATTTTGGATGACATACTATACTATGACTTTTTTTTTTCATATTTTTGGACGACAGACTATACTATGAATTTTTTTCATGATTTAGGACCACATACTATACTATGACTTTTGTCATGATTTCTGATGACATACTATACTATGACTTTTTTTCATGATTTTGGACGACATACTATACTATGACTTTTTTTCATATTTTTGGACGACATACTATACTATGACTTTTTTCATGATTTTGGACGACATACTATACTATGACTTTTTTTCATGATTTTGGACGACATACTATACTATGACTTTTTTCATGATTTTGGACCACATACTATACTATGACTTTTTTTCATGGATTTGGACCACATACTATACTATGACTTTTTTTCATGATTTTGGACGACATACTATACTATGACTTTTTTTCATGATTTTGGACGACATACTATACTATGACTTTTTTTCATGATTTTGGACGACAGACTATACTATGACTTTTTTTCATGGATTTGGACCACATACTATACTATGACTTTTTTTTCATGATTTTGGACAACATACTATACTACGACTTTTTTTCATGATTTTGGACGACATACTATACTATGACTTTTTTTCATGATTTGGGACGACATACTATACTATGACTTTTTTTCATGGATTTGGACCACATACTATACTATGACTTTTTTTCATGATTTTGGACGACATACTATACTATGACTTTTTTTCATGGATTTGGACCACATACTATACTACGACTTTTTTTCATGATTTTGGACCACATACTATACTATGACTTTTTTTCATGATTTTGGACCACATACTATACTATGACTTTTTTCATATTAATGGACGACATACTATACTATGACTTTTTTCATATTTTTGGACGACATGCTATACTATGACTTTTTTCATGATTTTGGACCACATACTATACTATGACTTTTTTTTATGATTTTGGACGACATACTATACTATGACTTTTCTTCATGATTTTGGAGGACAGACTATACTATGACTTTTTTTCTTGGTTTTGGACGACATACTATACTATGACTTTTTTTTATGATTTTGGACGACATACTATACTATGACTTTTCTTCATGATTTTGGACGACATACTATACTATGACTTTTTTTCTTGGTTTTGGACGACATACTATACTATGACTTTTTTTCATGATTTTGGACCACATACTATACTATGACTTTTTTTCATGATTTTGGACCACATACTATACTATGACTTTTTTTCATGATTTTGGACGACAGACTATACTATGACTTTTTTTCATATTTTTGGACCACATGACTTTTTTTCATGATTTTGAACGACATACTATACTATGCCTTTTTTTTCATATTTTTGGACCACATACTATACTATGACTTTTTTTCATGATCTTGGACGACATACTATACTATGACTTTTTTTCGTGATTTTGGACCACATACTATACTATGACTTTTTTCCATATTTTTGGACCACATACTATACTGTGACGTTTTTTCATGATTTTGGACGACAGAGTATACTATGACTTTTCTTCATGATTTTGGACGACATACTATACTATGACGTTTTTTCATGATTTTGGACGACATACTATACTATGACTTTTTTTCATGATTTTGGACGACATACTATACTATGACTTTTTTTCATGATTTTGGACGACATACTATGCTATGACTTTTTTTCATGATTTTGGACGACATACTATACTATGACTTTTTTTCATGATTTTGGACAACATACTATACTATGACTTTTTTTCATGATTTTGGACGACATACTATACTATGACTTTTTTCATATTTTTGGACAACATACTATACTATGACTTTTTTCATGATTTTGGACGACATACTATACTATGACTTTTTTTCATGGATTTGGACCACATACTATACTATGACTTTTTTTTCATGATTTTGGACGACATACTATACTATGACTTTTTTCATGATTTGGGACGACATACTATACTATGACTTTTTTTCATGGATTTGGACCACATACTATACTATGACTTTTTTTCATGATTTTGGACCACATACTATACTATGACTTTTTTTCATGATTTTGGACGACATACTATACTATGACTTTTTTTCATGATTTTGGACGACATACTATACTATGACTTTTTTTCATGGATTTGGACCACATACTATACTATGACTTTTTTTCATGATTTTGGACCACATACTATACTATGACTTTTTTTCATGATTTTGGACGACATACTATACTATGACTTTTTTCATATTAATGGACGACATACTATACTATGACTTTTTTCATATTTTTGGACGACATGCTATACTATGACTTTTTTCATGATTTTGGACCACATACTATACTATGACTTTTTTTTATGATTTTGGACGACATACTATACTATGACTTTTCTTCATGATTTTGGAGGACAGACTATACTATGACTTTTTTTCTTGGTTTTGGACGACATACTATACTATGACTTTTTTTTATGATTTTGGACGACATACTATACTATGACTTTTCTTCATGATTTTGGACGACATACTATACTATGACTTTTTTTCTTGGTTTTGGACCACATACTATACTATGACTTTTTTTCATGATTTTGGACCACATACTATACTATGACTTTTTTTCATGATTTTGGACCACATACTATACTATGACTTTTTTTCATGATTTTGGACGACAGACTATACTATCACTTTTTTTCATATTTTTGGACCACATGACTTTTTTTCATGATTTTGAACGACATACTATACTATGACTTTTTTTTCATATTTTTGGACCACATACTATACTATGATTTTTTTTCATGATTTTGGACCACATACTATACTATGACTTTTTTTCGTGATTTTGGACCACATACTATACTATGACTTTTTTCCATATTTTTGGACCACATACTATACTATGACGTTTTTTCATGATTTTGGACGACATACTATACTATGACTTTTCTTCATGATTTTGGACGACATACTATACTATGACGTTTTTTCATGATTTTGGACGACATACTATACTATGACTTTTTTTCATGATTTTGGACGACATACTATACTATGACTTTTTTCCATGATTTTGGACAACATACTATACTATGACTTTTTTTCATGATTTTGGACGACATACTATACTATGACTTTTTTTCATGATTTTGGACGACATACTATACTATGACTTTTTTTCATGGATTTGGACCACATACTATACTATGACTTTTTTTCATGATTTTGGACGACATACTATACTATGACTTTTTTTCATGATTTTGGACCACATACTATACCATGACTTTTTTTCATGATTTGGGACGACATACTATACTATGACTTTTTTTCACGATTTTGGACGACATACTATACTATGACGTTTTTTCATGATTTTGGACGACATACTATACTATGACTTTTTTCATATTTTTGGACCACATACTATACTATGACTTTTTTTTCATGATTTTGGACAACATACTATACTATGACTTTTTTTCATGGATTTGGACAACATACTATAATATGACTTTTTTTTCATGATTTTGGATGACAGACTATACTATGACTTTTTTTCATGATTTTGGACGACATACTATACTATGACTTTTTTTCATGATTTGGGACGACATACTATACTATGACGTTTTTTCATGGATTTGGACCACATACTATACTATGACTTTTTTTCATGATTTTGGACGACATACTATACTATGACTTTTTTTCATGGATTTGGACCACATACTATACTATGACTTTTTTTCATGATTTTGGACCACATACTATACTATGACTTTTTTTCATGATTTTGGACGACATACTATACTATGACTTTTTTCATATTAATGGACGACATACTATACTATGACTTCTTTTCATATTTTTGGACGACATGCTATACTATGACTTTTTTTTATGATTTTGGACGACATACTATACTATGACTTTTCTTCATGATTTTGGAGGACAGACTATACTATGACTTTTTTTCTTGGTTTTGGACGACATACTATACTATGACTTTTTTTTATGATTTTGGACGACATACTATACTATGACTTTTCTTCATGATTTTGGACGACATACTATACTATGACGTTTTTTCATGATTTTGGACCACATACTATACTATGACTTTTTTCATATTTTTGGACCACATACTATACTATGACTTTTTTTTCATGATTTTGGACAACATACTATACTATGACTTTTTTTCATGATTTTGGACAACATACTATACTATGACTTTTTTTCATGGATTTGGACCACATACTATACTATGACTTTTTTTCATGATTTGGGACGACATACTATACTATGACTTTTTTTCATGGATTTGGACCACATACTATACTATGACTTTTTTTCATGATTTTGGACGACATACTATACTATGACTTTTTTTCATGGATTTGGACCACATACTATACTATGACTTTTTTTCATGATTTTGGACCACATACTATACTATGACTTTTTTTCATGATTTTCGACGACATACTATACTATGACTTTTTTCATATTAATGGACGACATACTATACTATGACTTTTTTCATGATTTTGGACCACATACTATACAATGACTTTTTTTTATGATTTTGGACGACATACTATACTATGACTTTTCTTCATGATTTTGGAGGACAGACTATACTATGACTTTTTTTCTTGGTTTTGGACGACATACTATACTATGACTTTTTTTTATGATTTTGGACGACATACTATACTATGACTTTTCTTCATGATTTTGGACGACATACTATACTATGACTTTTCTTCATGATTTTGGACCACATACTATACTATGACTTTTTTTCATGATTTTGGACGACAGACTATACTATGCCTTTTTTTTCATATTTTTGGACCACATACTATACTATGACTTTTCTTCATGATTTTGGACGACATACTATACTATGACTTTTCTTCATGATTTTGGACGACATACTATACTATGACGTTTTTTCATGATTTTGGTCCACATAGTATACTGTGACGTTTTTTCGTGATTTTGGATGACAGACTATACTATGACTTTTTTCCATATTTTTGGACCACATACTATACTATGACGTTTTTTCATGATTTTGGACGACAGACTATACTATGACTTTTTTTTCATATTTTTGGACCACATACTATACTGTGACGTTTTTTCATGATTTTGGACCACATACTATACTATGACTTTTTTCCATATTTTTGGACCACATACTATACTATGACGTTTTTTCATGATTTTGGACGACATGCTATACTATGACTTTTTTTCATGATTTTGGACGACAGACTATACTATGAATTTTCTTCATGATTTTGGACGACATTCTATACTATGACGTTTTTTCATGATTTTGGACGACATACTATACTATGACTTTTTTTCATGATTTTGGACGACATACTATACTATGACGTTTTTTCATGATTCTGGACGACATACTATGACTTTTTTTCGTGATTTTGGACCACATACTATACTATAACTTTTTTTCATGATTTTGGACGACATACTATAGTATGACTTTTTTTCATGATTTTGGACGACATACTATACTATGACTTTTTTTCATGATTTTGGATGACATACTATACTATGACTTTTCTTCATGATTTGGGACGACATACTATACTATGACGTTTTTTCATATTTTTGGACGATATACTATACTATGACTTTTTTTCATATTTATGGACGACATACTATACTATGACTTTTTTTTCATATTTTTGGACCACATACTATAGTATGACGTTTTTTCATGATTTTGGACGACAGACTATACTATGCCTTTTCTTCATGATTTTGGACAACATACTATACTATGACTTTTTTCATGGATTTGGAACGACATACTATACTATGCCTTTTCTTCATGATTTTGGACGACATACTATACTATGACTTTTTTCATGGATTTGGACGACATACTATACTATGACTTTTTTTCATATTTTTGGACGACATACTATACTATGACTTTTTTTCATATTTTTGGACGACATACTATACTATGACTTTTTTTCATGATTTTGGACGACATGCTATACTATGAATTTTTTTTATATTTTTGGACCACATACTATACTATGACTTTTTTTCATGATTTTGGACGACACACTATACTATGACTTTTTTTTCATGGATTGGGACCACATACTATACTATGAATCATGAGAAAACGTCATAGTATAGTATGTGGTCCAAAAATATGGAAAAAAAGGCATAGTATAGTATGTCGTCCAAATCCATGAAAAAATTCATAGTATAGTATGTCGTCCAAAATCATGAAAAAAAGTCATAGTATAGTATGTCGTCCATTAATATGAAAAAATCACAGGATAGTATGTCATCCAAAATCATGAAAAAAAGTCATAGTATAGTATGTCGTCCAATATCATGAAAAAAGTCATACTATGGTATGTGGTCCAAACATATGGAAAAAAAGGCATAGTATAGTATGTGGTCCAAAATCATGAAAAAAAGTCATAGTATAGTATGTTGTCCAAAATCATGAAAAAAGTCATAGTATAGTATGTGGTCCAAAATCATGAAAAAAAGTCATAGTATAGTATGTCATCCAAAATCATGACAAAAGTCATAGTACAGTATGCCGTCCAAAATCGTGAAAAAAGTCATAGTACAGTATGCCGTCCAAAATCTTGAAAAAAGTCATAGTATAGTATGTCGTCCAACATCGTGAAAAAAAGTCATAGTATAGTATGTCGTCCAAAATCATGAAAAAAAGTCATACTATAGTATGTGGTCCAAAAATATGAAAAAAAGTCATAGTATAGTATGTCGTCCAAAATCATGAAAAAAGTCATAGTATAGCATGTTGTCCAAAATCATGAAAAAAAGTCATAGTATAGTATGTCGTCCCAAATTATGAAAAAAAGTCATAGTATAGTCTGTCGTCCAAATCCATGAAAAAAGTCATAGTATAGTATGTGGTCCAAAAATATGGAAAAAAAAGGCATAGTATAGTATGTGGTCCAAAAATATGAAAAAAGTCATAGTATAGTATGTGGTCCAAAATCATGAAAAAAAGCCATAGTATAGTATGTTGTCCATTAATATGAAAAAAGTCATAGTATAGTATGTCGTCCAAAATCATGAAAAAAAGTCATAGTATAGTATGTCATCCAAAATCATGAAAAAAAGCAATAGTATAGTATGTTGTCCATTAATATGCAAAAAGTCATAGTATAGTATGTCGTCCAAAATCATGAAAAAAAGTCATAGTATAGTATGTTGTCCAAAATCATGAAAAAAAGTCATAGTATAGCATGTGGTCCAAAATCATGAAAAAAAGTCATAGTATAATATGTCGTCCAAAATCATGAAAAAAGTCATAGTATAGTATGTTGTCCAAAATCATGAAAAAAAGTCATAGTATAGTAAGTGGTCTAAAGATATGAAAAAAAGTCATAGTATAGTATGTGGTCCAAAATCATGAAAAAAAGTCATAGTATAGTATGTCGTCCAAATCAATGAAAAAAGTCATAATATAGTATGTCGTCCAAAATCATGAAAAAAAGTCATAGTATAGTATGTCGTCCAAAATCATGAAAAAAAGTCATAGTATAGTATGTCGTCCAAAATCATGAAAAAAAGTCATAGTATAGTATGTGATCCAAAAATATGGGGAAAAAAAGGCATAGTGTAGTATGTGGTCAAAAAATATGAAAAAAGTCATAGTATAGTATGTGGTCCAAAATCATGAGAAAAAGTCATAGTATAGTATGTGGTCCAAAGACATGAAAAAAAGTCATACTATAGTATGTGGTCCAAAAATATGAAAAAAGTCATAGTATAGTATGTCGTCCAAAATCATGAAAAAAAGTCATAGTATAGTATGTCGTCCAAAAATATGAAAAAAGTCATAGTATAGTATGTCGTCCAAAATCATGAAAAAAAGTCATAGTATAGTATGTCGTCCAAAATCATGAAAAGAAGTCATAGTATAGTATGTGGTCCAAATCCATGAAAAAAGTCATAGTATAGTATGTCGTCCAAAATCATGAAAAAAAGTCATAGTATAGTATGTCGTCCAAAAATATGAAAAAAAAGTCATAGTATAGTATGTGGTCTAAAGATATGAAAAAAAGTCATAGTATAGTATGTGGTCCAAAAATATGGAAAAAAAAGTCATAGTATAGTATGTGGTCCAAAAATATGAAAAAAGTCATAGTATAGTATGTCGTCGAAAATCATGAAAAGAAGTCATAGTATAGTATGTCGTCGAAAAATATGAAAAAAGTCATAGTATAGTATGTCGTCCAAAATCATGAAAAAACGTCATAGTATAGTATGTGGTCCAAAAATATGGAAAAAAAAGGCATAGTGTAGTATGTGCTCAAAAAATATGAAAAAAGTCATAGTATAGTATGTGGTCCAAAATCATGAAAAAAAGTCATAGTATAGTATGTGGTCCAAAAATATGAAAAAAGTCATAGTATAGTATGTCGTCCAAAATCATGAAAAAAAGTCATAGTATAGTATGTGGTCCAAAAATATGAAAAAAGTCATAGTATAGTATGTCGTCCAAAATCATGAAAAGAAGTCATAGTATAGTATGTGGTCCAAATCCATGAAAAAAGTCATGGTATAGTATGTCGTCCAAAATCATGAAAAAAAGTCATAGTATAGTATGTGGTCCAAATCCATGAAAAAAAGTCATAGTATAGTATGTCGTCCAAAATCATGAAAAAAAGTCATAGTATAGTATGTGGTCCAAATCCATGAAAAAAGTCATAGTATAGTATGTCGTCCAAAATCATGAAAAAAAGTCATACTACGGTATGTGGTCCAAAAATATGGAAAAAAAGGCATAGTATAGTATGTGGTCCAAAATCATGAAAAAAAGTCATAGTATAGTATGTCATCAGAAATCATGAGAAAAGTCATAGTACAGTATGCCGTCCAAAATCTTGAAAAAAGTCATAGTATAGTATGTCGTCGAAAATCATGAAAAAAGTCATAGTATAGTATGTCATCCAAAATCATGAAAAAAAGTCATAGTATAGTATGTCGTCCAAAATCATGAAAAAAAGTCATACTATAGTATGTGGTCCAAAAATATGAAAAAAAGTCATAGTATAGTATGTCGTCCAAAATCATGAAAAAAGTCATAGTATAGTATGTCGTCCCAAATTATGAAAAAAAGTCATAGTATAGTATGTCGTCCAAAAATATGAAAAAAGGTCATAGTATAGTATGTCGTCCAAAATCATGAAAAAAGTCATAGTATAGTATGTCGTCCAAAATCATGAAAAAAAGTCATAGTATAGTATGTCGTCCAAAATCATGAAAAAAAGTCATAGTATAGTATGTCGTCCCAAATTATGAAAAAAAGTCATAGTATAGTATGTCGTCCAAATCCATGAAAAAAGTCATAGTATAGTATGTCGTCCAAAATCATGAAAAAAAGTCATAGTATAGTATGTGGTCCAAAAATATGGAAAAAGTCATAGTATGGCATGTTGTCCAAAATCATGAAAAAAAGTCATAGTATAGTATGTCGTCCAAAATCATGAAAAAACGTCATAGTATAGTATGTGGTCCAAAAATATGGGGAAAAAAAGGCATAGTGTAGTATGTGGTCAAAAAATATGAAAAAAAGTCATAGTATAGTATGTCGTCTAAAATCATGAAAAAAATTCATACTATAGCATGTCGTCCAAATCCATGAAAAAAGTCATAGTATAGTATGTCGTCCAAAATCATGAAAAAAGTCATAGTATAGTATGTGGTCCAAATCCATGAAAAAACGTCATAGTATAGTATGTCGTCCAAAAATATGGAGAAAAAAAAGGCAAAGTATAGTATGTGGTCCAAAAATATGGAAAAAAAGTCATAGTATAGTATGTGGTCCAAAAATATGGAAAAAAAGGCATAGTATAGTGTGTTGTCCAAATCCATGAAAAAAAGTCATAGTATAGTATGTGGTCCAAAAATATGGAAAAAAAAAGTCATAGTATAGTATGTGGTCCAAAAATATGGAAAAAAAGGCATAGTATAGTGTGTTGTCCAAATCCATGAAAAAAAGTCATAGTATAGTATGTGGTCCAAAAATATGGAAAAAAAAAAGTCATAGTATAGTATGTGGTCCAAAAATATGGAAATAAAGTCATAGTATAGTATGTGGTCCAAAAATATGAAAAAAAATTCAAAGTACAGTATGTCGTCCAAAACCATGAAAAAAAGTCATAGTATAGTATGTCGTCCAAAATCATGAAAAAAAGTCATAGTATAGTATGTCGTCCAAAATCATGAAAAAAATTTATAGTATAGTATGTCGTCCAAAATCACGAAAAAAAGTCATAGTATAGCATGTCGTCCAAAATCATGAAAAAAATTCATAGTATAGTATGTCGTCCAAATCCATGAAAAAAGTCATAGTATAGTATTTCGTCCAAAATCATGAAAAAAGTCATAGTATAGTATGTGGTCCAAATCCATGAAAAAAGTCATAGTATAGTATGTCGTCCAAATCCATGAAAAAACGTCATAGTATAGTATGTCATCCAAAAATATGGAAAAAAAGCCATAGTATAGTGTGTTGTCCAAATCCATGAAAAAAATTCATAGTATAGCATGTCGTCCAAAATCATGAAAAAAAGTCATAGTATAGTATGTCGTCCAAATCCATGAAAAAAGTCATAGTATAGTATTTCGTCCAAAATCATGAAAAAAGTCATAGTATAGTATGTGGTCCAAATCCATGAAAAAAGTCATAGTATAGTATGTCGTCCAAATCCATGAAAAAACGTCATAGTATAGTATGTCATCCAAAAATATGGAAAAAAAGCCATAGTATAGTGTGTTGTCCAAATCCATGAAAAAAAGCCATAGTATAGTATGTGGTCCAAAATCATGAAAAAAAGTCATAGTATAGTATGTCGTCCAAAATCATGAAAAAAGTCATAGTATAGTATGTGGTCCAAAATCATGAAAAAGAGTCATAGTATAGTATGTCATCCAAAATCATGACAAAAGTCATAGTACAGTATGCCGTCCAAAATCTTGAAAAAAGTCATAGTACAGTATGCCGTCCAAAATCTTGAAAAAAGTCATAGTATAGTATGTCGTCCAACATCGTGAAAAAAAGTCATAGTATAGTATGTCGTCCAAAATCATGAAAAAAAGTCATACTATAGTATGTGGTCCAAAAATATGAAAAAAAGTCATAGTATAGTATGTCGTCCAAAATCATGAAAAAAGTCATAGTATAGCATGTTGTCCAAAATCATGAAAAAAAGTCATAGTATAGTATGTCGTCCCAAATTATGAAAAAAAGTCATAGTATAGTATGTCGTCCAAATCCATGAAAAAAGTCATAGTATAGTATGTCGTCCAAAATCATGAAAAAAAGTCATAGTATAGTATGTGGTCCAAAAATATGGAAAAAAAAGGCATAGTATAGTATGTGGTCCAAAAATATGAAAAAAGTCATAGTATAGTATGTGGTCCAAAATCATGAAAAAAAGCCATAGTATAGTATGTTGTCCATTAATATGAAAAAAGTCATAGTATAGTATGTCGTCCAAAATCATGAAAAAAAGTCATAGTATAGTATGTCATCCAAAATCATGAAAAAAAGCCATAGTATAGTATGTTGTCCATTAATATGAAAAAAGTCATAGTATAGTATGTCGTCCAAAATCATGAAAAAAAGTCATAGTATAGTATGTTGTCCAAAATCATGAAAAAAAGTCATAGTATAGCATGTGGTCCAAAATCATGAAAAAAAGTCATAGTATAGTATGTCGTCCAAAATCATGAAAAAAGTCATAGTATAGTATGTTGTCCAAAATCATGAAAAAAAGTCATAGTATAGTAAGTGGTCTAAAGATATGAAAAAAAGTCATAGTATAGTATGTGGTCCAAAATCATGAAAAAAAGTCATAGTATAGTATGTCGTCCAAATCAATGAAAAAAGTCATAATATAGTATGTCATCCAAAATCATGAAAAAAAGTCATAGTATAGTATGTCGTCCAAAATCATGAAAAAAAGTCATAGTATAGTATGTCGTCCAAAATCATGAAAAAAAGTCATAGTATAGTATGTGATCCAAAAATATGGGGAAAAAAAGGCATAGTGTAGTATGTGGTCAAAAAATATGAAAAAAGTCATAGTATAGTATGTGGTCCAAAATCATGAGAAAAAGTCATAGTATAGTATGTGGTCCAAAGATATGAAAAAAAGTCATACTATAGTATGTGGTCCAAAAATATGAAAAAAGTCATAGTATAGTATGTCGTCCAAAATCATGAAAAAAAGTCATAGTATAGTATGTCGTCCAAAAATATGAAAAAAGTCATAGTATAGTATGTCGTCCAAAATCATGAAAAAAAGTCATAGTATAGTATGTCGTCCAAAATCATGAAAAGAAGTCATAGTATAGCATGTGGTCCAAATCCATGAAAAAAGTCATGCTATAGTATGTCGTCCAAAATCATGAAAAAAAGTCATAGTATAGTATGTGGTCCAAATCCATGAAAAAAGTCACAGTATAGTATGTCGTCCAAAATCATGAAAAAAAGTCATAGTATAGTATGTGGTCCAAAGATATGAAAAAAAGTCATAGTATAGTATGTGGTCCAAAAATATGAAAAAAGTCATAGTATAGTATGTCGTCGAAAATCATGAAAAAAAGTCATAGTATAGTATGTCGTCGAAAAATATGAAAAAAGTCATAGTATAGTATGTCGTCAAAAATCATGAAAAAACGTCATAGTATAGTATGTGGTCCAAAAATATGGGGAAAAAAAAGGCATAGTGTAGTATGTGGTCAAAAAATATGAAAAAAGTCATAGTATAGTATGTCGTCAAAATCATGAAAAAAAGTCATAGTATAGTATGTCGTCCAAAATCATGAAAAAACGTCATAGTATAGTATGTGGTCCAAAAATATGGGAAAAAAAAGGCATAGTGTAGTATGTGGTCAAAAAATATGAAAAAAGTCATAGTATAGTATGTCGTCCAAAATCATGAAAAAAAGTCATAGTATAGTATGTGGTCCAAAAATATGAAAAAAGTCATAGTATAGTATGTCGTCCAAAATCATGAAAAAAAGTCATAGTATAGTATGTGGTCCAAAAATATGAAAAAAGTCATAGTATAGTATGTCGTCCAAAATCATGAAAAGAAGTCATAGTATAGTATGTGGTCCAAATCCATGAAAAAAGTCATGGTATAGTATGTCGTCCAAAATCATGAAAAAAAGTCATAGTATAGTATGTGGTCCAAATCCATGAAAAAAGTCATGGTATAGTATGTCGTCCAAAATCATGAAAAAAAGTCATAGTATAGTATGTCGTCCAAAATCATGAAAAAAAGTCATACTACGGTATGTGGTCCAAAAATATGGAAAAAAAGGCATAGTATAGTATGTGGTCCAAAATCAAGAAAAAAAGTCATAGTATAGTATGTCATCAGAAATCATGACAAAAGTCATAGTACAGTATGCCGTCCAAAATCTTGAAAAAAGTCATAGTATAGTATGTCGTCGAAAATCATGAAAAAAGTCATAGTATAGTATGTCGTCCAAAAATATGAAAAAAAGTCATACTATAGTATGTGGTCCAAAAATATGAAAAAAAGTCATAGTATAGTATGTCGTCCAAAATCATGAAAAAAGTCATAGTATAGTATGTCGTCCCAAATTATGAAAAAAAGTCATAGTATAATATGTCGTCCAAAAATATGAAAAAAAGTCATAGTATAGTATGTCGTCCAAAATCATGAAAAAAGTCATAGTATAGTATGTCGTCCAAAATCATGAAAAAAAGTCATAGTATAGTATGTCGTCCAAAATCATGAAAAAAAGTCATAGTATAGTATGTCGTCCCAAATTATGAAAAAAAGTCATAGTATAGTATGTCGTCCAAATCCATGAAAAAAGTCATAGTATAGTATGTCGTCCAAAATCATGAAAAAAAGTCATAGTATAGTATGTCGTCCAAAATCATGAAAAAAAGTCATAGTATAGTATGTCGTCCAAAATCATGAAAAAAAGTCATAGTATAGTATGTCGTCCAAAATCATGAAAAAAAGTCATAGTATAGTATGTGGTCCAAAAATATGGAAAAAGTCATAGTATGGCATGTTGTCCAAAATCATGAAAAAAAGTCATAGTATAGTATGTCATCCAAAATCATGAAAAAACGTCATAGTATAGTATGTGGTCCAAAAATATGGGGAAAAAAAGGCATAGTGTAGTATGTGGTCAAAAAATATGAAAAAAAGTCATAGTATAGTATGTCGTCCAAAATCATGAAAAAAATTCATACTATAGCATGTCGTCCAAATCCATGAAAAAAGTCATAGTATAGTATGTCGTCCAAAATCATGAAAAAAGTCATAGTATAGTATGTCGTCCAAAATCATGAAAAAAGTCATAGTATAGTATGTCGTCCAAAATCATGAAAAAACGTCATAGTATAGTATGTCGTCCAAAAATATGGAGAAAAAAAGGCAAAGTATAGTATGTGGTCCAAAAATATGGAAAAAAAGTCATAGTATAGTATGTGGTCCAAAAATATGGAAAAAAAGGCATAGTATAGTGTGTGGTCCAAAAATATGGAAAAAAAAAGTCATAGTATAGTATGTGGTCCAAAAATATGGAAAAAAAGGCATAGTATAGTGTGTTGTCCAAATCCATGAAAAAAAGCCATAGTATAGTATGTGGTCCAAAAATATGGAAAAAAAAAAAGTCATAGTATAGTATGTGGTCCAAAAATATGGAAATAAAGTCATAGTATAGTATGTGGTCCAAAAATATGAAAAAAAATTCAAAGTACAGTATGTCGTCCAAAACCATGAAAAAAAGTCATAGTATAGTATGTCGTCCAAAATCATGAAAAAAAGTCATAGTATAGTATGTCGTCCAAAATCATGAAAAAAAGTCATAGTATAGCATGTCGTCCAAAATCATGAAAAAAATTCATAGTATAGTATGTCGTCCAAATCCATGAAAAAAGTCATAGTATAGTATTTCGTCCAAAATCATGAAAAAAGTCATAGTATAGTATGTGGTCTAAATCCATGAAAAAACGTCATAGTATAGTATGTCGTCCAAAAATATGGAAAAAAAAGGCAAAGTATAGTATGTGGTCCAAAAATATGGAAAAAAAGTCATAGTATAGTATGTGGTCCAAAAATATGGAAAAAAAGGCATAGTATAGTGTGTGGTCCAAAAATATGGAAAAAAAGGCATAGTATAGTATGTGGTCCAAAAATATGGAAAAAAAAAGTCATAGTATAGTATGTGGTCCAAAAATATGGAAAAAAAGGCATAGTATAGTGTGTTGTCCAAATCCATGAAAAAAAGTCATAGTATAGTATGTGGTCCAAAAATATGGAAAAAAAAAAGTCATAGTATAGTATGTGGTCCAAAAATATGGAAATAAAGTCATAGTATAGTATGTGGTCCAAAAATATGAAAAAAAATTCAAAGTACAGTATGTCGTCCAAAACCATGAAAAAAAGTCATAGTATAGTATGTCGTCCAAAATCATGAAAAAAAGTCATAGTATAGTATGTCGTCCAAAATCATGAAAAAAATTCATAGTATAGTATGTCCAAAATCATGAAAAAAAGTCATAGTATAGCATGTCGTCCAAAATCATGAAAAAAATTCATAGTATAGTATGTCGTCCAAATCCATGAAAAAAGTCATAGTATAGTATTTCGTCCAAAATCATGAAAAAAGTCATAGTATAGTATGTGGTCCAAATCCATGAAAAAAGTCATAGTATAGTATGTCGTCCAAATCCATGAAAAAACGTCATAGTATAGTATGTCATCCAAAAATATGGAAAAAAAGCCATAGTATAGTGTGTTGTCCAAATCCATGAAAAAAAGTCATAGTATAGTATGTTTTCCAAAAATATGGAAAAAGGTCATAGTATAGTATGTGGTCCAAAAATATGGGGAAAAAAAGGCATAGTATAGTATGTCATCCAAAGATATGAGAAACAAAGTGATAGTTTAGTATGTCATCAAAAATCATGAAAACAAAGTCATAGTATAGTATGTTGCTGGGTTGGTACTTACTTATGTTTTGTGGCTAAAACTAGGCTGAAAGGGGACAATTAAATCTTATGACCACTAGGTGGCGCTACATACTAATATTCTGTTCTCTGACAGGGTGCATATAAGAAATACCACACAAAGATGGTCCTGGTATTTTAAATGACAAGTAATACACATGCTGTCCATAGATTTCAGAGTTAATCACATATTGTTAAAATCTCTGTTGTTTTATAGCATGTGAAGCAGAAAGAAGCAACACCAACTGTAGCACTTGAATATTTTCTGGCAAATTTGCCTTGATAAACTTGCCAAATACATTTTTGGAATGCTGAAATCACATCTGTAATCAACATCTGCAAGAATACTTTCAAACATTTACCATATACTGTTTAAATATTTTGCTTCCATAACCTGTAAAATCTGTTCTTAAGAAATCAAGAAATCAAACATAACAAGCCATGCATAGTCAGTCATTATTTCATTTCATTGCATTTGATTGTGGCTTTTACTGTTACATGTCCACCTACTTGACTATATTTGACTGTCCACTTGTTATCTTCGACCTCAGGCCTTCGTGGACAATTTTGGACAACTATATTTACTTTTGAAGCTTGATTTGTAAGAAGAGGCACTTCAGTAAAAATCCCACTCAACTGGCTTTTGCACTGTTACGTCACCAATCTGTGATTAGATGAGTCATTTACTGGTTTTTTTTTTTTTTTTTCCTTTCTTGAACGCATCTCAAAACCTGCATCATCTGCTGTCCTTCTACTTGTGCACTAATTCCTACACCACCCACAATGTAGGTTTTAACGCAAATATATTTTTCACTGCATCAATTTCCATGATAAACAGCATCCAAAGAAAGCACACACACCTTGTTAATTAAGAACATTGTTTATTCAACAGTGGATCTTCAGTAATAAATAAATGCACAGATCATTCATTCCACAATAAAATTGAGGGAAAGTTGTTTTTTTTTTTTTATATAAATGTCCCAGTGGAGGATTGATATTGCCATGATGGGTAAACAGCATTGACCAGACAAAGAGACAGTCTAGACAGATGGACTAACACAGAGAGGCAGACAGGCTGACGGACAGACGGACGGACAGACAATTACCACACAGATGTGTACAAAGTATTGCGTTTTTCACTGATTGGCTCTCTTTTCTCCCCCACTCTGTCTCTCTCTGTCTCTCTCTACGTGGACAAAATGTCTTTATGCAAAGCCTAGTCAGTCTACCATCACCATGATGTGCAAATCAATCATAAATTATAAATACAGTATTGCATCACTTCAAAGTGCTACAGAGATAGGTGCCGACAATCTTCAAAAAACAGAAAAAGGTTTGTTTTCTTTGAAACCCTGTGTGTTTGTGTGTACGTGTCTGTGTGTGCTTGTGTATCTGTCGTGAGTACGTCAGGACCCGGGTATAAAAGCAACCATGGTTTGGACTTTGTGCCTTTGGATGCCTAGCACAGAGTGTAAAGCTTAGCCTGGTCAAAAGCAGAAGCGATACAAACATTGTCTCAAATTGTGACATTACGAAGAGTTGACATGACGTTTGGGGGTGTGATGCCTTAAAAAGTCGCTGCTGTTGTTGTTGTTTCCCTTGAGTGGATTGTAAGTACGGTATTGCATGATGTCAGAAAAAGCTGTGGACGATCTTTAAAAAAATTAGAAAGACAACTTCCTGTTATTGGATTATGGTCTCAAAGCTCAAAGCTAGCTTCTCTTTTTCTCCATCGGTCCGTTTTTTTTAGCATGGATTTAAAAAAGTGAAATCAATAAGTGTTTTATTTTAACCTGGATTTCCCTTAAAAGGAGCAACACTGAGGGTCCCTGATGTTTGGTAGGCAGAGTGTAAAACACTAATGTTTGAATGTACCCGCTTTGAAAATCTAGCCACGAGGATATAAGTGAGAAAATTAAAAAATTCTTCAATTAGCTTATTTTTTTTCCAATATTCATGAGTTTATATTCATAGTTTAGGGAAGTTTGTCTTCACAGCTTGGGGAAATCTGTTCAGAAATTGCTTGAAACATATATATTTGTGAGTTTTGTCAGCCTGAAAATCAGCTGTCAGTGTAACGTCTAACATGGTCTCACTCAAATACAGTATGTTTTGTGTTTGTGTCCATCTGTGGGTGTGTGAGATGAAGAGAGAAGCTTTTGCTCTTTTGACATTGTGGAAAAAAAAGTCTGTACTGCGCTGCTGAAATGCTGAGATTTGTTTTTTTAAGTCTAACATTCAGCAATCGGCTTCCTAGCAGCATGCCTGAATCCATGGGATACCTTTGTGAACAAGGCACAAACATCTTAAACGACCATTCGCTGGTGATGCACATCTTAGCTCATTAACTAAAATAAAAACCTTCTTTTGAAAGCATCCTGTAGGAGCTAATATTTTGAGTTTGTCTGCTATGAAAATGAATTTCCAGAAAAGAACAGTGACTGATTAAAAGTTATGTGTGTTGAGGAGAATAGTTAACAGTAAAAATAGATTATTTTTAATGCGCTGAAACATACAAAACCGTCAGAATGGTCCTTTAAGCGGCTGTCTTCCAGAGCCAGCGCTCCAACATTTGCCCCAAATTAGCAAAACCTAATTTTTGTGATGACATCATTCCCTCACAGCTTTTTCTTTCAGCCCTTTCATCCAAAAAACAACTTTTTTTGTGATGTAGCAGACGGGGTTTCCTACGGTGTGTATCAGGGGCCCGCAGTGGGGTTTCCCAGTCCATTTAAAAAGGGCCCTGGCCTTTATTTGGCATCTGATTTTATTTATTTAGCCTCTTCAGTGAGGAGATGAGGAGCAGAGGACAAGGGGCGGACGGGGTGAAAATGAGAGGAAGAGATGAGAAGAGGAGGTGGAGGAGGAGGAGGAGGAGGAGGAGGGAAGGAATATAAAAAGGATGAAAAGGAGATGAGAGGAGAGGAAGGTGTGCGGGGGGGGACGCAGAGAGGAAGAGGACGTATGAAAGACAGGAAGCTCCGGTCAGAGCACCTGTCACTGAAGAGGCTCCTGCTTTCTATCACCGTCTCCTCCCCTCTTTTTTCCATCCATCTCTTTTGTCTGGCAACAGGAGGGACACCCAAAGGGGAAAGAGCGGGTGCTTAAAATTCCTCCTTCCTTCCTGTGTCCATCTCCTCTCCTAAAGACCTGTTGTCTCCATAGCAACAGACCCTGTCTTCATACTGAGCTTATTCAGTTGGTAGTCATGAATGTGTGTGTGTGTGTGTGTGTGAGGCAGAGAGAGAGAGAGTTTGCTGCCGCTCGTGCCTCTCTGTGTCAGTGTTTGTGTGTCAGTGTGCCCCTGTGCATGTTGTTGTTGTTGTTGTTGTTGTTTTTAAAGGAAGAGGGTGTATCATCAGTAAACGTCAGTCCAACACTCCGTCCCAACTCGTCTGCTCAAACAAGTTTTGAAAGCCAGTTCATTTTTGGTCAAATTGAAGAAATCTTAAAATGGAAGGAGCGTTGGCTGGTTTCTGAACTTTAAAAAGTTTTTTTTTTCAGTCTTTCAGTTTTGAATCAGGCACCGTGTCGCTTCTCACCTCCCCGCCCTGGAAGCATGTACATACTGCAGCGGTCAGTAAGACTGACAGCTCTTCCAGCCAATGGCAGCGCAGTCTGTGCTGAGTCAGTTACTTGGGGGAAGGCTGCGATTGGCTGTCCATCAGCAGCCGGGGGAAGTCGTGAGCGGGCTGTGGTGCAGGTAGGCGGGGTTCACCACCGAAACTGGGAAGTTGAAGATGAACGGAGAGGTGGGCGTGGTCGCCGTCGCCGTGGTGGACGTCGAGGTCTTGGGTCCAAGCAGCGGGCTCGCCGTGGCGACCGCTTCGGCGGCGCACGAGGTGGCGAGGAGCTGCGACTCGAACTGCAGCAGCTGGCCCATGAAGCTGAAGTTGGGGGAGATGATGCTGCGACGGCGGCGTACAAACTCAAAGGCTTCGTCCAGACGCACCCGCTTCCTCTTCATCAGGTAGGCCAGGCAGATGGTGGCGGAGCGGGAGATGCCTGCTTGACAGTGGACTAGTACTCGCCCGCTGGAGTCCCGTACTGAATCTGAGGAGAGAGGGGGGTCAGAGGTCAGATGTTTCCATGGATAATAAATGCAATTTAGGTTTTTATGGGCTACTGAAAAATGTTAGCGTGTTGACATCAGAATTTACATGCACACTAATATTCTCCCAATGAAAGCCCACATTTCTGGTCAGAAGGAGAAACACACACACCTACTTTTAACCATTCTAAAACAGTGAGTCCCAACTGGTCCAGCTACAGGGTCCAGATTTCTCCTTTGTCATTAGTTCGAGGTCCACACAGTTTAATATATTCAGCATCGTACTTGTGTTTGGACATGTCATCAAGCTAGTTTCCTGTCTCTGTCAACCCGCGACCCACTTTTGGACCGCGACCCACCAGTTGGGAACCACTGTTCTTAAAGACTTGGATATCAGCAGGTTTTTGGATACGCACAAATATCACGATCACAAACTTTTCAAGAAGGTGGTCGAAGAAATGAAAGAAGGAGGCTGTGTTCATACAAAGTCTGCCATCAACTTCTGCTAACTTTGAAAAAAAAACCTATTTTGATGCAACGAAACAAAATAGCACAAACAGCTTTTCCATATTTTGACGTGATAAAAGACACGTTACGATACGTTAAACAACATGTCAGCAGGTATATCGTCGGAATATTCCTTATCATTAGCCATGTAAACAGCTTAGTAGACATATTGTCTTTGTCGGAATAAGGGCAACGAGTGTAATGTTTTGTACATGTAAACATAGTCATTGTTGTCCCTTAGCTTAGCCTTGCAAAGCTTTACACTCCTATGCAAGCGACAACAACGTCACCAGCTACATTATCGCTGAGTCGATGTTAAGGTGTTGCTCAAGTGCTTGCTAATGTAGTTACGTCATATCAGGCTGCGTATGTCTGCTGCTCCCCACAAAACACCCCAACGAAATGTCATCTAACGTTAATATCTAGTCATAAAAATATCTGTCTTTGACCAATGTCTGAGCCCCTTTTTTAACGTGACAATTCGTCGCCCCATTGCATCCCAGTGTGCACACAGAAAGCTTGCATAGCGTCAGCTAGCTAGGCTAAATATCACATTACTACATCTAGAAACTAAAACTTTCATTTGTTGTTCGTCATGCCCGTCAGCAGCGACAACTGTCAGATGTCAGCTTGTAGCTTCATGTCAGCACCTTCCATTGAAAATGAATGGTAGCCTGTTGCTGTGTCGCTGCTAGTGTGAACACAGCATTTGACCTGCTTTTGTTTTGTTGCTGGGAGTTGTTTTTCATAGTGGTTTGCTGCAAGCTAAATTTCCATAATAAACAATGACAGTCTCTTCCTGTTTATTTTATCTTGAAGCAACTTAGCTATTTATTTTAAGTGAAAAAGGCCCAACTTGAACTCGGTGGCACCACATAGCCTGATAACACTGTCACACCTCAGCACGTCAATCTTGGTCAACATTAAGGAGAATTGATGGCTAATTTCCTTGTGCTGTCTTTATCTCTGAGAAAGACGATTTGTACTTCCTGCACAGACGCAGAGAGGAGGGATCATCATCATTCTGTGTGGACACCACGACCCCCAACAAACAAACTGTCACCCTAAATGCATTTTTTTTTTTACAGCCACCAAGTATTTTAAACTCAACAGATGCACAGCTTTGCCTCAAGCTGTTTTCATTTCTTCTCCTCCACACTTTCATGCCTTCCCCTCTCTGTGCAGTCAAACTAACCTCACAGTGAGAAAGCAGCAAATCACATTTAACTGAAACACGCAAGTGCAAAAAAATTGAGTCATCAGCCTCTTTCACACTTCCTCCCCGTCCTATTTATGTCTCTGCCTTTTTTCAGTATGTTCAGACGCACGCTCTTACTTTGTTACTGTGAATAACCAGATTTAGGTAATAGTTTAATAAAGCAACTCAATTTCCCCAGCAGCCTCACTTTGAATGATTAGGTGGACGGTCATGTTACGGAGCATGTGTGGCGGCCTGCAGGAAATTAGAAGCCTGGAATATTTGATTGTTTTTGCATGTTGGTTAATCTAATTTTCCACCACTGCTGGCCATGCTGCTGTTTCTATAAAAGTACTGCTTTAAATCCAGCTCACTTCATGACCTCTGTGGCACACGAGCAGGAGAATATTTCCTGGCATTTCTCTAAACGCACAGATGCGTGATTGCGAGCGACCTCCTCCCCTATCTCTGATTCTTTGTGTCTTGCTCTGCTTCTCAGTTGTCTACATTTTCTCTCTCTTTCACACACAAACAGACAGATTTCAGGTAACTCCACCACAGCGTCTGTTCACCCGGTAACAGTGGATGAGTCAGACTCTGGTCCCACAGCAGCTAACTATGACGCATACCAGCACCTACACACACACAGACCACACGCTCACGAACATACACTCACAGCACGGAAACGACACACACAGTGTCTACGCACGGCGTGGATATGCAAAGCAAAAGCAAATCACACACTTGCTTATATTACATACACAAACACAAACGCGCTCCAGAGAAATGATTGATTGGGATATTTTCCCAAACGCTTTCCTCTGTCTTCCCCCTGATTGTGTTACATCGTTTTGTTCTGCAACGGATTAATCTGATTAGATTTGTTGGGTATTTTCTTTCTTTTTCTGCCTCTGCAGAATCCTCTGAAATGTGTGTGATGAAGGACTACTTGGAAATAATAATTTTCGACAGATCCCAGTGAATAAATGTCTGATTTGTCATCATGTGCCTGCTCTATATGCACAGTGTATCCGGTGCATGAAAGCTTTTCTCTCAAAGCTCTATTATGGGGGAAATACTCAGACGCTAAGAAAATGGAAAGAAAGAAATATCCCAGCAATGAAAACTAAGAACACGAAACAAAGACATGAGATTTAGTAAACATAAAAACATGTTTTGATCTGCAATTACTGGTCAGATGAAAGAAAACTGATCTATTTTGATAGTTTCAGTTTGCCAGATGTTACAATTTGCTGCTTTTTCTTGTTTTACATGATCATAATTTGAATATCTTTAGGTTTTAGACTGTTGGTTGGACGAAAAAAAAGATGTGATATCATCACCTTCGGCTCTAGAAAAATTGTGATGGGCATTTTCAACATTTTTTCTTTTTAAAAAAATAATCAGCAGATTATTTGATCATGAAATAACTGAAAATGTCTTTTTAATATTAAAAAGGTCCCTGATATGTTCTAGCAGACATATTAAACAATCTTGTCCAAGATCAACTGTTTTAACTTGACCTAAAAACGAAGCACATGAAGCACAAAACACGCCGTGGCCAGAAGGAAGCTCATTTCATTGGTGGTTATCCACCGTGGGAAAGCATTTGTTCTGCTAAGATACCACACACACGCAGACACACACACTCACGCACACGTCACACGCTTGCTCACTGACCTATGAACTCAATAGCCTCCAGGAACCAGGAGCTGATGTCTTCTTTATGGTTGTCCTCCACGGGAATACATTTGTACTGGTACGCCCCCTCAAAGTGGTTGGGACAGTCGGCGGACACGTTCAGCAAGGCGGAGATTCCTATGGCGTCCAGAACCTCTTTCTTCGAGGCGTGGAGGGCGCTGCCAAGGTAGAGGAATGGGAGGATCTCGACTGGGCCCCCCTGGAGGAGAGACAGACGGGAGAATAATGATTCATTTGTTATTTCTTTGGAAATCAGCAGTGAGAGTCTGATTTCTGTTCTGAGAAGCCATGACGTCACCCACTGATTTGCACACTTTTACTGCGCACCCTACTCCACCTTCGTCTGCCTTTGATACCCTGAAAATCTTACCCTAACCAGTCTCACTCCTCTTGCCTAACCTAACCAACCCAACCAACCACGGCAACGACTACTAGCCAGTCAGAGGAAGGGTAGAGCGGAACTGCAGTTTTGTCACTTCCTCGTTGGCTTCATTTTTCAGCCCTGAGGTTGCTGCTCGCTTTTGAGACAGCTCGTTCATAATTCATTCCGTCAGTCAGTCAGTCTTCATTCATTGAATCATTACGTGGAGAAACATCTCCTGACCCAGCTCAGAGAGCCATGTAAGACAAAGAATGCACTGTCTGAGTGCGCAGCAGAGGCCAGACAGCAGATGACTTCAGTATAAGTGTGACCTCGCTTAAATATTTTGCTAATCACATTAGCCGCGTGTATCATCGGGCAGGGGTCGCTTATTATCTGTGTGATTAATGCAGGGTCGTTCAATATGCAACTATTGGGTTTATTAGTTTCAAGCAGAGGTATTTCCCCCGTATGGAAACACATCTCACTGCAGGAAGTGACTAATGTTTACAGGCTCAAACCATAAGATCAGATCAGTATTAGCACTGTTTTTGGCTCATCAGTAAGTACGACAGATCTATCTTGTGGTTTTACATTCATTATTCTCTCAGGCCTCACTGAGGACACCTTGTACTTTTTCTGTGATCACATTTTATCAGTGGGGAAAGCAAAACTGTTACTCTGAGAAAAACATGCTCCACAGCAATAATTCATCAGACCGCAGCTCTACTCTGTGACATTTATGACATTAGAATAAACCAATTTATTAAATAAGGCTGATTTGGGGGTTCTCATTAGAAAATTTTGAGCATTAAACACTAAATTTATTTGCATTTTAGTGATTTTTTTTGCACAAATTTGTGCCTTTTTTGCATTCGTTTATGATGTTATGATGTGTGTGTGTGTGTGTGTGTGTGTGTGTGTGTGTGTGTGTGTGGGAAGGCTGGGTTTTTAAACTAGGGCAGGGCGATATGGAGAAAATCAAAAACAGCAATACTGTTGACCAAAAAACCTCAATGTTGATATTGTGATGATATTGTAGGGTTGACTATTGGTGCTTTCACAAAATACACCATGACATTTTTCATAAATAATCATCAGTAATCTGGATTTGATGACTTAATTTCTTCTGGACTATTATTATAAGGCAGCAACACTAGTGCAACTCCCAAGTCCAAGACAAATTTCCTTATGGGGACAATGAAGTGTATCGTATTGTATCGTATGGTATCAAATCGTATCGCAAGTTCAGAAAATTACTTCATTTTACTGTAATGCAGCCTTTAAAACCAGAAAAAGACAACAAGACAAGACATTATCTAGTCTAATTTTGAAGAAATTAAATGTTGGTCATAACATTTAAATGCCTGAGCCAACACCAGACCACCACTACCACTGCTGGCATCCTTCACAATGAAAAACAAAGCTTTCATGGGCAAATTTTATGATTAATACAACATTTTGGGTTGAATTCCACTAGTATTTGTGCAAGTTGTGTCTTCTGTGTGTTCTGTAACGTATTATAAAAAGAAAATATTTCCACAGAACACATACATACTGTATCTAGTCTGTGTTACATAAACAAGAAATATATCCTGAATCGAAGGCCGGCTTTATTTTGAAACATACACACAGCATGTTCCAGTGTGAGAGCAGAAGTATGGTTTTCTCTTTCATTGGATCTGAGGGGTCAGCCAGTTGGCGGTCCATACCGGTAGTGAGACTTATTGACGAGAGCTCTGTCTGTTTATGTCACTGCCGCTGACGACCTCGGTACTGACACAGCGTCAGGAAATGATCAATACTGCTAAGAGATGTAATGTGAGGAGGGGGAGGTGGAGGCTGAGAGGAAAATAGCGAGTGAGATATCCAACAGGAAGCTACAGAATTCACTGAATTTAAAAAAAACACAAACATTTGACATTTTGCTGAGACTATCAAGCTTTTTTCTTAGAAAACACACAGAGGCTGGATTGTCTGCGTCCGTCTCCTCGTGCGTTCCAGGGGAATTAAACCCAAAGAACATGTGACTGTGAATGTTATGTTAAATCTGCAGGCTCAGAAAGTAGATCACTGACCAGCTAAACCAGACCACCCAGGTCACAGGAAGAGACGCAGAGGTGAATCAATACTGAACTTTGACCTCCAGGGTGGTTTATCATCAGGCACGTTCAAACAGATTTGCAGATAATGTTCCAGTTTGTGTTTTCTCATGTCGCCTTTAGACTTTCACTGCTTTGAATACTCAGACTGGATGAAGTGAACCACGGTAATGTTACAAAGCAAATAACTTCCAGTGTTTGCACATGGGAGCTTTCTGTGTCAGTGCGTACAACTGTGTGTCTCCTGTGGTGTCTTACCTGGTCGTGGTGTGGCGTCCCACAAGACGAGCAGGCAGAGTCGATGCTGGACTGGCTGGTGAGGGTCGGTAAGGATTTGGTCTTTATACAAAACTCTGGGTACTCTGAGAAAAACCTGTCGTATCCACCTGGAAAAGGGAACATCATAATCAAATACGATGCACAGTGTATCTTAAATTAGAAATATTATAGTGAAAGCAGAGATCCTGTGGAATATTACAGACGTGGGGATTTTATTGTGCACGCTACAGAAGCACACATGAGGACAAAAGAAGCGTTAACATCGCAGCACAATCTGCACCAGGATTTACACCTCTGCATTCAGCAAGCTTGACATAAAGTCTATTAAACCGACCCCTGACCTACTCCGTCCTGTGTCTACTACCGTGGATTTGAAAACAATTTCATCATCCCTTTGCTTTTTTTCCCCCTCTTTTTAATACATCTGCAGACTGACCGCTGCTCCCTGCACCTCAGGGATCACATCAGATTAACTGGGGAAATGTCATCTTTATAAGCTACACACATACACCCCTGTGCTTCAAGGCGTCTACGTCATTAGGTTACACACACACACACACGCACAAAAAAAAAAAAAAAAAAAGAATGCGCCACAGCTTGCAGCAGCTTTGCCTTTTCAAATTCCCCGCAGTCTAAATATAGTCTGCTGGGGTAAATCAAGCATTCATTTTTTTTTTTTTTTTTAGATTTTTACAGCGTCCCATCGGTGATTTACCCCGAAGCCGACTGTTTTCTGAAGGGATCATGTGTGTCCTGTAAGTCCCTCCGGTTTGATGTGGCTTCCATGCATCAGCATTACCTCATTCACTCAGCTCACAGCCATTGGTCTGTGTGTGAATGTGTGTAGCTGTGAGTGACTGAGTGAGTGTGTGTATTGTAAAAAAAAAAAAAAAAAAAATACACTAGTGTATAAAAATAGAGTAGGGACAGTTAGGAGGATATTTTAATGTGGGGTTTATATCCGGCTACTGAGCAGCTACACAAACAATGTTCAGTATCTTTATGGAGGTAATAAAATAATATTGATTATGGTGGTTAAAAAATAAAATGAGCAATGCCCCTGTTAAGCTGGTGGCATATCCATTGGAATTATGCTTTTTGAGCTATGATTTAAAGCCTATATAAGATTAAAAAAACACTATTATTGACAATAATTTAATGTTTCATATAAGTGCAGTTTTATTATATATTTACTAGCACAAAGAGGCATCCTTTGTATATGGTTATAACAATATAAACATGACTTTTTATAGGTTTTTACTTCCCAACTGAAAGGATGGATTTAACAGTAAAATAAGCACTGGCCTAATTGTGTTATTATTAATTACATTTATTTTTATAGCTGTTAATATGAGGTTAAACCAAAGAATAGACTGATATTTAAAGAGCATACTGGCTCTATTTTGTCATGATGCCATGCTGCATGTGACCCATATATAAACGCTGAGTGTATTAATATTATTTACCTTTGAGCAGGTATATCTGGGAGCCGGAGGAGTCCCTACACACCGCGTTGAGCACCAGAGTCAGTGTGCTGTCCTCCTTCACCGTCTCCGAGTCCGGCGTCCTCTCGTCGTACAGCACCACGGCGGAGTACATCCCGGAGCGGAGGCGGCCGCGCACCTCCTCGTCCCCGGCCAGTATCTGGTCCAGGCTGAGCACGGAGCCCTTGGCCCTCCGGCGGACGATGGTGTTGCACCGGGCGTTGACGGCGCCGCGGATGTGCCCCGCGTTAAAGGCGAGGAAGGAGCGGCAGTCCAGCAGCAGGCACTTGGCGCTGTCGTCCTTTAAGAAGCGCTTCACCACCGGGCAGTCCATCTCGCCCAGGTCCTCCATCGTACGTCGTTTCAGGCTCTGACTGTGTGAGTGTGTGTGTGTGTGTGTGTGTCTCTAGGCTTCACTGCTCTCTCTCTGGCTGCGCCCCCCCCCGTGTGCAGCCGTGTCCTCTATCCGCGCATCGTAACCGCACTACTCCTCATGCTCAGTCCGGTCACCTCTTTCTTTCTCCCTCTCCCTCTCCGAGTGCTGCTCCTCAGGATTGTTTCTCTTCTTTCCCTTTTTTTTTGTGAATGGGTGCATAGCGTCACGGCGGAGGTGACGTCAACCGATAGCAGCCAATCACAGAGCGTCCAGTTTCCCGTCCCCTTTCCTCCTCTGCCGTTCATTCATAAAAAAAAAGACAGACATCAATGAAACGAGAGGCGATAGGGATGGAGATTAGACTCCATGAGGCGTACAGTGGAGTCTGGCACTCGCTGTGCCTTAACCAGCTCATGACCACATTTAAAGACAGTGTCTTATAATTAAAAATAAAGAGGTTTTAAAGGAGCAGTCATAACCACAAATTAAAATAAACAGGCCTAGAGACACTCCATTTAATTTTCTATTCATAGTTTACATTTGGTTTATATTAAATTAAAGTTTTTAATTGTGCATTGATAAATATATTTCTTAATAAAAGTTAATCCAATTAATGTAAAAAGGATAGGTGTACATAGACACACCCCCTCAATATTTAAGCAGGATTTATACTTGTGCTTCAGCTCTATGCGGAGCCGACGCCATTTGTTAAGTTTAGTTGATTCAAAACACACATTAAACATGGCTTAATAGAGACTATTTCAAACACAAGCACACAAATCAGCTTCACTATAACTCGCAGCATTCACAGACAAAACACTTGTCTTTATCTGGACACATTTTCCCCACAAACACAACATGCTAATGTTTTTAGCACAAGCCTATGGCATTTTACATTCTATAAATTAGCCTAGCAGCTAGCAGACTTTTCCTCTTCTCATATAAAACCAGGTACAACAGCAACATTTAACAAAGGTAACGTCACAAAATTCGGCTCCATTACAACTCACAAGGTTCACTGACAAAACAACTGTCTTATACTAAACATGTTTTCCAAACAAATAATATATGCTAACTTTATTAGCACAAGCCTATGGTGTTTTACATTGTATAAATTAGCCTAGCGACTAGCAGAGATTTCCTCTGCTCATATGAAGCCAGGATATATCACACACAAGACTTAAAATATTGTGTGGTTTTACTGTCTTCACAATATATTGTTTCTTATCTGGGAAATTAAAGTAAATAAAAGCTTCATTTCCGCTGCGGGAAATGTTTTCAGCAAACAGAAATAGCATTGCCACGAGGTGTAGTGACATTTCTAGATGTGCAAAATTTAATTTGACAAAATTAAAGACATTTATACTATAAACTGATGCAGAAAATGCAAAACTGCTGCATAAAAATATACCAGAATGTAGGAAATTCAGTGTTTGTTTAAAGGTGTGTGCTTGCCTTGTACATACACAGGCTACTGATATCACTGAGAATTTAAACACAACTCCACAGCTAGGCTATGTGACGCCTTTTAGCCTCTTTTAGCTTTTTTCTTTGTCTGTTTTGATATCAGCCACAAACATACTGCTTGCATTAAACTTCTCTCACCATGTCCAACAAAATAAACTGTTATAAACTCACTGTTCAGTGCCCAGCAACAAAAGACGAAAATTTAGCAAAGCCAGTTTAGCCTAGCAGCTAAAGCACCAGCAAAGCTAAAAGAACATTGAATATTAGACTTACATTTGTCACTGGGCCCAGAAATGCAACCACTAATGAATGCTGATGTTGCTTTGTTTCTACTGGATGCGAAAATATGAAAGATTTGCTGACATTTAGCAACTTTATAAAATGGCATTAGCATTAGCATTAGCATTAGGGCTTACTTTTATGTTTTGCTGTTGCCCAGTGACCAAAAATCCAGTAATGTATCACTCCTTAAAATTAATGCATTTTACTTTAATTAAATTAATTCAAAATTTTTAAATGCTTCCTATTCTCTTCAAATATTAGCATCACAAAAAAATGTAATTGTAAATTAAACTGTGTTTGATTCAAGGTTAAGTACCACTACTCACCCACTGTGTTTATTATGTCTGGTTGTGTTATGATGTGCTGAGAGATGTGATGGACAGCAGGTGGGTGTGCTTACGTAGCCTACGTGCTCACACGAACGCTTGTGTGTGCGTGCGTATACGTCTGAGTGTGCATCTGTGTGTGTGGGTGTGTAATCCTACAAGCGGAAACGCAATTTGCATCTCCTATCACACAGCCTTAGCAAGCGTGCTCAGGTATTTGCATGTTGATCCCATTGCCATGGTTACGAGGGGAAAGAGAGCAGCGCGGCAGCAGATGAGAGGAGGGGAACGCAGACACCCTGACACAAACAGACTGGCTGCAAAATAGGCAGACACAGCAGCTGAAAGAGACAGACAGATGAACACACTACATGAAAAATGGATAATTTTTATACTGTATCATCCTCAGGTAGATTTATTATGAATGTGGGAAAACATGAGTGTACATGTGTACATTCAGTACATGTGCATATGACTCTGTTTGTTTTGTTCACAGGCGTTTATGTTTAACTATGTATTTTTAATGAATATTACAAACTGCAACTGATGTAACACACGTATTATCTTACAGCAACGTTCATGACGATCAGTATGAAACAGCTGAAATTCTTAGTATGAATGTCATGCTTCCTGTCTGACATGGTAAAAAAAAAAACACTGTCTAGACTCAACAGTAAGCAAAAGCCAGACCTCAAAAGAGGAATCGTTGAACGGTTATACGGCTGCAATACATATTTGTAGGTTTCTACGAAAACAGAAGCAGTCCCTTTTTTGTATTAAAAGAAATGATGTATTTTTTGTACAATATAATGTTTTGAAATTTCATTGAATACATATTGACTGGAGATACTGGCCATGATGTTCCCACACATTTAGATGCAGTGACTTACTCTAAGTAAAACTACAAAAACACTGGCTGCCACATTTGCTATCATGCAACTCCAGAGCATCTTTCATTACTTCTTCCCTGCCCACGTCTTTCAAGACTGACATTTGTTTGCTATGTGGTATAACTTTGTAGTCTCAAAGCCCAAGCAGGAATGACTCGAATGATATTGTTTGAGCCATTTTGTTAGACTTGACAAAGCTGTCTTATACAACAGGCTGAGCAGTACTGACCCGTGGTCTCATTTATAAAACGTATGCCAAAAAATTTATATACCAGTTTCTACAATCAGGCTTCTACCTCACCGTCTGCAATGCCAATTTCCTGTCTACTAATGTTTGTAAGCATGGGTTAAAGTTTCTCCCATCAAGTCTGTTTTTATAGATCACAACTTTTGCATGGGAAGTAGTGTACGCCTCTTTCAGGCCTCATTTTGTGACCCACGGGGTCATGACTAGTTAACTGATCTCCATGTGTAAATCTGATGGAATGCCCCTTTAACCACATTTAAATGTCTCCTTTGTAGTGCTGCAGCAGTGTACCTGTTTCAACATTTGCTTATCTACTAAACTGAAAAAAGTGCAACCACATGGAGAATCTCGCACCTCCATTCCTCCTTCACTTCCTGTCAGACTTTTTACACCAATTTCTATCTTAAAATAATGCTAATAAGTTTCAATCATAACATATTGTTAGTTCAACATTCTGTTTGTATTCCTTGAGGGGTCATTGTAACTGATATTGAGAACAATTATTGTGTAATACCGTGAAACCTTGAAACTGTGATATTTTCGGAGACGGTCATTGTACCATGGAAATCTCATAGCTTTGCAACCTTACTTCTCAGGCACTAGAATTATCAACTAAAGGATGTAGGACACTGCTGACAAATCCCAAACTAAGCATTCGAAGATGGGTGACAAAAGGACTAACCAACATCATGAGGTGTTTAGCAACACCAGAGCAACTTCAATGCTCCTTGACAAAGATTTTTCAAATCGTTGGAGCTCTCCTGGAAGTGTTGGTCAAAAATCTCTGTCTGTATACTGGGTTGAGATCTGGTGCTAGGCCAGTACTAGAAAAAGGTTTAGAAGCATGTGTTATCATTCTGCTGGAGGAGGAAAAAGCTCTGGTTTGTTTGTATTTCTTTAAACCAATCACAATCATCTTGGGTGGCAGTAAGCCCAGGATGCATCAATGATAACCTTCCAAAATAGTGTCAGGCTTAACCCGTTTTGGTGAAACATTTGGATGTGGGGAGGCGAACACTGTCATTAAAATGGCTAATTCTCTGCAAAAGAAAACGCTACAAAAACAGTAACAGACATGAGTTGACTGTGTAGAACGCCACTCTTAAAAGCCAGCCAATGGCAGGTTTACAGCCACAGTCCATATCTGGTGAGTATGACTACATCATTCTCATCAAACCACTCAGTGACCCTTCATGCCCTGTGTGTAAACATCTCCCGTGTTTGATTGTCCAAGGCCTGCCCCCGTAATAGTCAACTGGAAAGGTCATTAGTCGGCAAGACTGCATTGGTCGCTTAGTCACAGAAAACACAAACAAACATGAAACTCTATTAGGAGCTGCACCTTGTCAAAATAAATCAAAACCTATATGACTGGACCATTTGGGAATTTAATTTGAAAGGACAGACACAGGAAGACGCCACGCTCAGCAGTCAGACAGGAGTCACGTTATAAACCAATCACAGCCTACAGATATCTTTCCCTTCTTCTGTAAATATTCAGTCTGATAAATACGGAAAAGTCGATCATGTTAGTGCAGGGTTACCCAGAGTTTTACATCTGTCCCACAGACGATAGGCCTACACACTTATAAACAGCGCCTGGAAGAAGATCAGCTCTGCATTTAGGATTTCAGGTAAAAAGGTTATACGATGCTTGTTAAGGTTGCTTAGCAACCTCAGACGCAATCTGCCACTGCACTCTTGAAAGCTGGCGCAAAAAAGACCCAGCGCCTGACCTTGTGTTTTCCAGGTAGTTAAAGACGCGGCATGTGTACGGCCCCTAATTTCCAGGGCTGGTACCTGCTGTTATTCCACAGGCTAGTTAATAACATGTCGGGCAGGAAATCCAAAGTGTGGGATCATTTTGAGAAGGTGAAGGACCAACCCAAGGTGATATGTAAACTCATCTTCATTGGTCGACTACAAACATGACGTATCATGTGAAACATGGAAGTAGCTACATGCCCATTAGCCCACAGCATCATTAACAGATGGCTCGCTCAGTGTGTGACGTGCACTTGTAGATAAAATATAGGCCTATATTAATGAAGGTTCATTAGTACGGTTTTGTATTTCTCTGTAATGTAGCACAGTGTTAACAATGTTACTGAGACTATTCTTTCTCACACCTTCAACTCAAACCATTGTGTTGCCCCACCCAAAATGTATCATGTAACAATTAAATTAATATCGTAACCATACAGGCAACTAGTCGCCTAATGGCCCTAAATGACGCCGGTTGGTCGACTAGGAAAATTCTTAATTGGGGGCAGCTCTAGATTGTCCACTCATTCATTCAGGTTTTGTTTTTGTCATTTGTTTGTAGACTCACATGCTGTTGAATCAGACTTTGTTTTCAAAGTAAAAAAAGTGACTCCTTGCAGAACATGTATGATATATAGTACGCAGTGTTCATATACATGTGCATATCAAGTTTGCTCTGTGTGAACGTAAAGTGTGAATACTTGTCAGTAGCACTGCAGCAAAATAAATCATGAATGAAAGGACCTTGGGTGTTAAGACAGAGAGGTGAGATGGAAGATGGAAGACGAGACGGCGACAGGCACAACAGGGATGAAGTGCAGGAAGAGATGAAGGATGACAACGACAGAGAGGGAGGAGGGAAGGTGAGGGATGGATGATTGAGTAAGAAAAAAGAGGTGATTACTTGTGCTGGATTGCAGCCTCTAGTGTCCCATAAAACACACACACACACACATACACACCACGCCGCATTACTACCAACCCTAAACAATGCCTCGCACAGGCGGGATGGTGCTGCTGCCGTAGCAACAAGGGAGAGGTGTGGGAGGGCGGAGAAAGTAGGCAGGGGGCTGCGAGGGGATTGGCTGGAAACAGACTCTGCACTGATGTCATCCCTCCCTCCCTCTGCTCTCCCCTGTCCATCCATTCATCCCCTCACATCCCTCGCCTGCATGCCGTCATCCATCAATACAGTGGACAAGAGAGAGAAAGAGAGGGAGGATATTTTGTATATGAGCCTTGTACACGTCAGTGTTGGTAAATATCTCTCGTACTCCTTTTTTACTCCATTTTCTTCTCTTTAATCCCTCACTCTGTCTCGTCTTCTTTCACCCTCGTCGTCCTCTTTCTATGTAATGACTTTTTTTTTTCTATTTACAGGCACAGTGCATCACCGTAATACATCTGGTGGAGTTAGCCAAAGAGCTAGCTTTCATCTGTATTCCCTGGACAGACGTTACGTAGCCCCTCAAAAAACAGTAAAGCATCTAGAGCAACAATGAAAAAGGGGAATGTCAATGTGAGTAAATGTAAAAGGACAATACAGGACATCATTAGTGTCAGGCACTGATTTAAAACCATTAACACATGGGATGGGTATGGACCCCTTATACAATTGCTAGCCATATCTCTTAAATCCAGTAATATCAGCCTAGCTGGTTTTAAGAGGCTGTAGTGCACTCATTTTTTAAGCTAATACAAACATAGTTACATCTTGCGAAACTAGACAACCTAAGGCATCCATTGGTACCAACCATGTCATCATAGCTTGTTGGAAAGGAGGCTGAGTAATGCTCCACAGTGAGGCTATACTTGGTGAGGGAACAACTAGCATGGCCGTTTTCAAAGGGGTGAACTCTCATCTGAAGATATCTAAATAATAATGGGTTCTACCCAAAGGTCTCCCCTACACCTATGTAGACTTGTTTCAATTAAATGTTATGCTCCATACAATTAATGTACTCCTTTAAATTAAAGCTGTATAATTGCCCTTTAAGGAAAAGGACAGCTGGCCTATTTGAAGAATAATAAAGATACACAACACATTAAAACAGGATTGTTCTTGGAACTCAAAATATTGACTGCACCAATATAGACCTTTTTACTGTTAAAAAAACAGTATGAAATTTTTTGGTGGGCGGGGCTTAGCTGGAGGCAAAACAGTTCTCCACATAGCTAGCACTAGCTAGCGAGTTCTGTTAGCTTCTTTCAGACAATGGAGGAAGATGATGTGAGTGGTGCATTCAGACTGCCGGAGCGCAATCTGGCACAAACTGCACCGTTTGTAAACTCAGAGTGATGTTTGAATGTACCATTTCATTGTCCGGAGCACCGCACTCTCGGGACTTAACTATATGTTCATTCATAAAGTATAACGCTCTGTTTCTTCGACCAACAGGGCTCTCATTTTACGGTAGAGCATCAGACTGAATTTACGAATGCACCATGTCAGGTCTCTCACTCTCCGGGACCATGAGTGTTACTTAAAAAGTAAACACTGACCAACGGGACCAGACTGGCTGACCCGTATGCTCTCACTCAGTGGATGGATGATCTGACAGGATTGCTGAAGGTGGGGTGGCTAGCTTTGTGGTTGATTACTATGCCAGTCTTCCAAAGGAGGAAGACACTTGAACGGTTTCCTCCAGTTTGTTTTGCTATCAAAGCTAACGTTAGCTTATGCGCTAAAAAGTTAGCGTTACAGAGAAATCCAATGTTCCTCTTAATATCTCCCCAATTTCTGACGAGGTGGACATGATAACCCTAAATACACATAACCTTATTCATCCCTACAACAGGAAATACGTTTTCCCTAACCTGATATGAAGTGTGCACTGCACATGTGAGCATTTATTAACGATCACCTCTGTCCAGTCCTTTCGTCTTATCGCATTTAACCTTGTCTTCATGTTTGTTGATGGGCAAACAAATTTAAGTTTTGTGCCATGACTCTTTCTATTCTGGTTCCCAATAACACAACAAGACGACATTTTAAGACTCCTATGTAGCCTACAGCCCTGTGGTGGTGAGTTGTGTTTTGCCTCCAGCTAACAAACTGACGTCATTGTGACACTGGCCCTAAAAGGGCCTATGAGTCTATGCACATCAGACAAGTAGTAACATTAACTGTAAAATAAGAAACCAAGTATATCAGTATGTGATTCCTCAACTCTCCATATTGCCATAGTTTTCAACTAGCCTATTTATGACATCAGCATAATAGAATTCTTGAAATTCAGTTATGGCTTTTTCGTGTTGGTGTGCCTTCCGAAGATTTTCAGTGGCCCCGTCTGGCCACCCCTATGAAAAAATGTTTGGCAAGAAAGTAGACTAAATAAATAAGTCTTTATCTCAAAATGAGCTCCAGACGAATACTACGTAATGTAAATGTCATATTGTATGAATATATGTAATAAATAGACGTGAGTAATAGTGCAGTGAACTGCTGTTTTTCAGAAAGGAAATCCTGCATACACTGAGTACAAATAAAGTCCACAAGGCAGGATAATTAACACACCAACACAACATAAAAAACACAACACACACTCAGATTTGTATGAGTGTGTGTAATGCATGTGTGTACGTTCTAGATCTGTCCCACTCTCTAATCCCATAATCCAGTGGTTAAGCCTTGACTGAGTGCCGCAACATTTTCATGAATGAGTTTGTGTCGTTTGTCATGTGTCTGTGCGAGTGTGTCCACAGAGGCAGGGAGAGGGGGATGAAGGAGAGTCAGAGTTATGTGTGTGAAAGAGGGAAAGAAGAGTGAATATGTGAGAGGAAAATGATGAGAGTGAAATGCTGTAAAGGACACAGGGGGATAAAAATGAATAGTAAAAAAAAAAAGTAGAGAGAAAGAGGGCGAAGGATAGAGGCAGGGCGAGTTGACCAGCGGAAGTGAGTGAGTGGCGTGGTGGTGGGGGTTGTTCCTCTGTTTGGATCAGATCCATAATTTCTCTCAGAGGCAAATTCTCGTGGCTGACAAGCTGTTTAACCTTTCCACTGGGACGACCAAATAATAAAGATGATGTTTTTCCACTCTTGTTTTGAAATAAAAAACAAAACAAACTACATTTTGTTATTACTATTTTGCATGTTGGTCAAGTGCTCAGTGCATAAAAAATGAAATAAATACAGGACATTGTTCCAGATACTCAAGATAGTGTCTGCCATGGCTTAAAGGGGTAAGTGAGAACACATGTTAATGAGATTTGAGTGATTATTCAAAGAACTACATTGACTATTTGTAGGTACACAGCGCCCTGAATGTCAGTAGTTTCTAACCTTTTTGGTATGTGACCACTTAACATAAAGTAAAATCTACTCATGCCTACAATCAGCTGCAGTACAAATTGGAGTTCCACAGGGATCCATTCTTGGACCCTTACCATTTTCTTTTTGCATGCTGCTACTCGGTTGTATCCTTAAAAAAACACAACAGTAATCATGTCTATGCCGATGACACACAATGATATCTTTCATGTGACACCAATAATACCAGTGAATTAAACACCTTGTGCATGTGCATGTGCAGATATTGCCAAGTGGATCACTTCACTGGCCTCCAGTCCATCTAAGAGTGGATTTTAGAATTTCAATGATCACTTTTAAGGCTCGTAACGGGTTAGCTCCAGAATATATAGCTGACTTCCTGACCTCCTATGACCCTGAATGCAACCTGGAAACCTCTGGTAGGTCATTCCTGGCCATTTCACGATCAAACCTTACAACTGAAAGTGACCGGGCCTTCCCTGTATGTGCCCCTCAGTTGTGGAATGACCTGCTAGAGCAGATCAGGAAAGCTAACACATTATCTTCTTTCAAGTTACTTTTAAAAACTCATTATTTCAAACCTTCTTTTTGTCATTAATTTTACTTTTGTTTTTTTTATTATCTGTTGTATTTATTATAAAATTGTATTACTTTTACTTACTTTATTTAATTGTATGTACAGCACTTTGTGACTTGTTTTGAAATGTGCTTTATAAATAAAGGTATTATTATAAGTACTATTATGTTTTATATATCAGATTTTGTTTCTTAATTTAAAATCTAGGGAAATTAAACATAAATAAAATAAACGTAGATATACGCATGAACCTGGATTGACATGTTGAAGTAATGCTTGTGGTAAATGTTTTTTTGGGGGGTTGATGTCATGTTTGTCCGGAGCTGTTTGTGGAGACTCTGTGGGTTAATGAGTAATAAAACAGGTCACCAGGTGCTTATCCCCATTTAAATGGACCAACTGCAACTTACTGAACACACACAGACACGCATACACACAGATGCAAGGTCATTGCACTGAATCCCTTCTTGTCTGGACCTCACATGCTCTGTTGGCACACACACACACATGCACACACGTGCCTTATTGCCTCTTTACTCCCAGTGATTATTGTGAATGGGAATTGTGAGTCTCTTATTTGGTCACTATGTGTCTCGGTGCGCTCCACTGTTTGACAGTCCCTGACTTTTGACCCATATGAGCTTCAGTTTGTGGGAAATACGTTTATTTTTTCCATTTTAACCTTGATTAAACAAATAAAGTCGATAAAGAATGAATTTACACTGATGACCCAGCAACACACATTGTTGTGACTTTAAATTGGGAAAAAGAGAAGAAACAAAAAAACAAAGCAGAAAAAAATAGGACAAACACTAGGGGCAAATAGCTAAGCTAGCCTTTTCCCCATATTTACTGTCTTTAAGCTTTCCTGCTAAGCTAAGCTAACTGCTAAGCTAACATTCAACTCTCTCCCCCTAACATTTCCAAGTATTAAAAGTATTATTGTTGGCAACGCTGTCGCAAAGACAACCTGATTGATTCATATTGACACAATATGGCGGCATGCATGGATGCAGCGCCTTGATGCCCACTTTATTAGTTTGTGATGGTTTTACTATTGCTAATTTTGGACTGTGAAGTTCAGATGTACTTAGCCTATAACTGCTATGACTCAGCACTACACACAGTTATCTTGGGTTTGACTGCAAGCAGCATAAAAACCTCCTATATCCACAGAAAAAAAAACAATTAAGAAAAACAGTGAAGTCTAACAGAAAATGGATATCACATAAAGCAAACCTTTGATTGTAATGGTCGATTGTTTTTACAGTGTCATGTTTTTAACCCAAACTGTGGCAAACAAACTTAAAATAAGGTGACATTACAGTGCAGATTTCTTTCCATTCTTCTGCTCTTGCATCTCTTCCTCTCTGACACTTACAAAACAAACACTTATTCCACATTAAAATTTCACTTTGTATTTGACTAGTCAAAGCAGCACAGGATGAAACGGTGAGATCATATTCAAACCTATTCATATTTTACTCAAACATCTCCAACCCAGGGGCTTGTGTGCAGCCAAACATTCCTGTTACGCCTACAGCATTCAAACTTCTACCCTATGAAGCTCATACAAATATTGTTTTAGTGAATGAGAACAGGAGCTAAAGTTTTGAAAGTACCTTCCAGTCACACTCTCGCAGCTTGGGCACAAGTCCAGCCTGCTTGTTTTCATATGTGGCGGTCTGGGTAGTGTCCACAGGCTGGTGCTGAGGGCTTTACAGACGATTGGTGACGCCAAAGAGAAGTGTTTAGGTACAAGCAGGCGTCATATTTTGGATAATGTGATGACATGAAACAGTTCAAAGTAGAGTTTTGCATCAGTTGTGGTTGTTATGGCCCGGTCACACCAGACACACACCGAAAAATTAATCTGTGTGTTTCATTAGTTGTTAGCACTGCAACTCTGGGTATTTAGATACCAACGTTATCAGCTCCTCCATCTTGCCTTCTTTCTGCTTTCGTGCTGCCCACTGATCGGCAAAAGCCAGGCAGCAACCTCCAGAAGTTCAACAGAATGAGCTCAGCGTGGCAGAGAAAAATCAGTGCACACGCATGTGGGAAGCAATCGCTTCATGCACTGGTGGCAAGTAAATGCACGCCACCCCACAGAATTAAATGCACTTTTCCCCCTCTCACTCTTTGCTTGTACATACCAGCTCCTGTAGCAGCTCTTTTTCTCTGCTCCTATGGCAGCTTGACTCCTGTCTTTACCATTGACATACAGCGAAGTCTGTTGCTGCTGCTGTATCTTGTGGATACAGAGAGACTTCTTGCTGAGGTTGAATAATATACCAAGCCAAACAACCCTCAGTCCTGACAATATAAAGACCATGGCCAAAAAGTTATTGCCCCGCGAGTCACATCTCTGGAGGCTGGCACTTCAGGAATGAAATTAACTTCTATTAAGGGTGTCCACGCGTAATTTTAAGCTAATGTAGAGGTGGAAGAGGTACAGATATTTCCGTAAAAGTAGCAATAACTTTGTGTGATTGTCTGTTAACGAGCTGCAGTTAGACGCATCCGGTGTGTGCTCTGGGTGGCACTTGACGCGCACCACATGACACATCGCGCCATGGCGGTGTGTTTTCAGCTTGACGCAAAAAAAAATATATATATAACCTATATTTTCTTTATCAGTGCAGATAAAATAAATAAATATAAATATTTAACTTAGAAAAAATAAGTAATTTTGTACAGCACTGGAGACAAGTTACAAAAAAAAAAAACATACACACACAAACTATTAGGTGAGAAAAGGGTTAAAATAACTGACACAATGGCTTGTTTAAGCCGATGCAGAACAGTACTCTGGAGGTGTATGTGCACGTGTACTGTATGCATGTGAGTATGTCTCTGCATGTAGAGGTGGAGAGGTGAGACAGAAAAGAGATAGCAAGAAAGAAAATATTATAATTGAATTTAATTTTATTTTCACCTCTATTTTCTTAAATATTTTCTTACTATTTGCGTCAGTGGCTCTGACCCTCGGCACATTTGTGAATGAACGACTATGAATGAAGACTGTGAGAAGGATTATCTGTAGGTCAAAAGCAGGCAGGACTAAAGCACAACTTGTGTGTGTTGAGTGTGTTTGTTTGACATGTGGCAGTGTGAGCAGAACAGACACGGGGATTAAAGACAGGAAACAGACTGCCGTTGAAGCCCTTTCCACATCTGTACACAAACACTCTCACGCGCCTTTCTCCTGCAGTTTGTTAGCAGAACATACATTTGATTAAAACTGTATGTTTTGTTGCTGCAAACATGCAGCAAACCTCTCTGCCGTCTCATGTGGCAGAGGTGCGTCCAACTTGACACACAAGTTGAGGTCATCAATCTGTCATGTTTCTGTTTCAGAAACTGTGACAGAGCCAGAAACTGTGGTTACTAAGGCAACAAGCGGGGCAAATATGTCTGGTGACGACAGGTACAGACACACAAACACGTGGGAGGCACGCACATATAGACAAGCATACACACACACATATAGCAGGATACTCTCAAAGCACACATGCAAATATTCAGTAAGACAAACCATGCTGAACTCACGTTGACTTGTGTAACGTATGATATTTTCTGTTCGTTCCCCCAAAACACATCATAAAGGGCAGCTGACCAGTGACTGAGGATACAAGGGGAGGAGGGGGGAGGAGAGGAAGACAGGAGATGAATGGGGGAGGGACAAGAGGAAGCGGAGTGTCCTTGTTAATGTGACACAGTCACATTTAAGTGAATTTCCTCTGTGTGTGTGTGTATAGCCATGAGTCAATTGCCCAATCACTTGACAGCCAACAAGACTAAAGTTACACAACACACAACTGAAACATTTCCCCCCTCTGCGCCCGCTGGAGGCTCGAAATTAAACTCAGGGCACGAGGTGTTATCACAATCAGACACAGTACAATGTGAATGAATCATATTGTATCCTGTGTTGTAACATTTCACAAGTTCTCTCATCCTGCTTGCTTCCTGCCCGCATGCTGTAATAAAATTCAGAGGAAAAGTCAAGATGGTGTTGTAAAAAGTAGATGCTACGAAGCAGTCAATAAAACCTTGCGGAGTCTAATGGAGGACTCTGAACCAAACAACCACTTACATTCTTTTGCTCAGTGGGTTGAGTGTCTTGTCTTTTTGCCGTTTATCTTCTGTCTATTGCTTACATAACACCAACATTGGCAACACATTAAGGTTAAGCCTATTTCTCTTTTATCAGTTTTAAAATAAAGCTGTGTCACAGCTATCTTGATTTTTTACATACATATTTAAAGACATATTATGCAGGAATTATCAGTTACTATCTGTAAACACATTAAACTTGCAGTGTTGGGCTTTTTCCAGTAATGAGTAGTGTAACTAATTACTAATAAATTTCAGTAATAATATTACAGTTACCCCAAAAACAAGCAACTCCTTACAACATTATTTTTGTTGTCACATCATTACTGACTTGAAATACAACATCACATCAGCTGACTCATTTTCGTAATCGTCGCACTGTGCAGGCACGTCACAAAGCAGCAAGCTAGTTTGGAAATGCTTACCCAGGTGGCTGGAAATATTTCCGTTACTTTAATGTTGTCGGGAGGAAAGATGACAAGAACACTGTTGCTGCAGGTAGTTGAACTGAAACTCTTTCCACTGCGAAAAACACATCCTCAAACCTCTGATCCTCTGAAACCTCTGAAACACCTCGGCTACTACGACCAACAATACAACAATGTTAAAGGGGAACTATTATGCTTTTCCTCTTTTCTGACCTATAAATGTTGTTACAATGTGAGATACTCGTGTTAAACGATGCCAAAGCGTCAAATAATGAGGTTTATGCATTTGGACGTGAGCCCTGCAAGCTGTTTTGGATGGCTCTGCACGCTGTGTTTTACTGTCTTTTTTTTACGGAGTAGCCACATTGACGTCAATGCGTGCCGGACTTACTTATATGGGCATGCCCAGGAATACGCAGCAGAGGTAAGCAGGTAATGACAACAACAAGCTACGGCTAACGGCTAACGTTACTTACCATTCAGAGACGTCTTGAAGTAACCTCTGTACTTGAGAAACTTCAGGCTGTCCAGTCTCTACCTCTTGATCAAATTCGGGATCCAACACATACGGCTGTATTTCAAAAGTTGACATCTTCAAAAGTGAAATTCTCTCAACTTCCGCACCAGCAAAATAAGGAGGTGGGGCTCGGCAGCTCTCGGCAGCCCTTCAGAAGTCCTCGGGAGTGTGACCAATCACAGCGGAGTGGGCTCGGGGCCAGGGGGGGTGGAGTAAATATCAGAGACCGTTTTCGTGGGATGCAGGAAATACAAGGAAGCGATGCAGCGAGAGACACAGCGTCCCAAAGATCTACAAAGCTTTCGGTGCGGGTAATCGTGTGTAGCTGCTTTATAGGAGTCCAGTAATCAAATACAAAGGCCTGAAAATGAGTATAATAGGTCCTCTTTAAGTTCCAGGAAATACCCCCCACCAAAGGTGAGCCCTCCTTGGCTGTGGAGGTCAGCTGTATCCAGGCACTGGCTAAACAACCAAATCTGGATTTCACTCCGAGACAGCTGCAGCTACAAAGACGTGATGAAGCTTGTGGATGAAATGTTGCTCCACGAGTGACTCTTCATCTTTCAAGCAGAGCCTTGGTAAAACACCAGTCACAGGCAACTGAAGACCCCCATTTAAAAAGATAAAAACTCATCTGCACACAGTCTAGCCTTAGCTACACTTACCAGTGATTCCCATGACATTAACAGAGAGGCACACATCTGAATTTTTGGGGAAGACACACAATTACCAATTTTATGAGGTGTAATGGAAAAAGTAACATAATGAGTGGTGTAACAAAATACAGGTACAGTTGACAGGGTGTAATAAGCAAAGTAATGTTATTACTTTTGAAAAGAGTAACGAGTTGTGAGTAATATAGTACATTTTCAGAGGAACAAGCCCAACCCTGAGACATGGCACCTCTTCTCTATACTGGTTGTACAAATACTGCATACTAATGTACTATCATATGAATATTATATTTTTTTGTTATGGAAAAGCTGAAACTTTTACAAGCTAACTAAGCTAACAAAAAAAGAACTATATATTGTCTTCATCCCATTCCTGTTGTTAAGTGCTCCCCAGTGAAAGTGAAAGCTAACCCCAAATTAACTCTCTTAGTGTTTCGCCTCATTATATTTGCACTTTTTTGAAGCTGTGTCCACGATTTTCATAGCTTTGACTTAGATGTTTACTGCACATGGTCTGGCACCTGGTTACTACCTTTTTATTAAGTCCCAACCTCACCTGTGCACTGCTATTGGCTGAGGGCAACACACCACTGCCCAGAGCCTGCTGCCTAGAAACGGCCAGCAAAAATAAGAACACAGGAAGGGGTCAGGGTCTCTGCGGACAGATACACCGCCACACACTTCAAGTGGGTCATAAGAACTGATGATTGAGAAGGATTACTTTTGATTTCTTTTATGGATCTATACTTTTCTTTTTTTTTTTAGGAAAATCCTGCACAGTATACTCTTAAGAAATCTGAGAAGAATTGGGGATCTGCGCATATGAAACATTAACAAGCAAGCAGATAAATGGGTAAAAAAGGAATTTCTTGTCATCTACCTCCTGAATCCCGTCAAATCCAGTAGCAGCACTGGTTGGGGAAACAACACAGGACCATTGACACTAAAACCCTAAAGCCGAATCCATCAGAATTCATTAATTCCAGTAGAAAACAGAAGACCAGCAATATTATTTCTCTAATGGATTTCTTTATCAAATTACAAGGAAACATGGTCTGAAAGGCAAAAAAACACTGTTGTGTAATGTTGCCTTGAGGAAAACCAGCTCACATTCATGTGTGAACCTGCTAACAATAGCCTGCTAACACAACTAACCCGCCAGCTGCTGTCCACAGACACAATGTGGGTGGACATGGTGGATGTAGCAAGCTATTTTTACTCACACGACTTATAAACAAATACATGATTTGTAGATTTGAGAATGTTCTTTCAATAGCTACACAGAAAATGCAGTTGCAAACATAAACAGCTAATTGAGCTAGCAGCATTTAGCCATACTTTGGCAAAAATATATACGTATCTTTGCATGTTTAAAACTTTATAATGCAGGTTTTGAAATTCTGTTTCTTATAGTTACGCCCTGTAACATCTGTAAAAGTGACCACATCTGGGAACGAACAATAACATTTTAAGCTAACAGATATAGAGTGTTCGATACCTAAGACATACGCCCTACTCATACAGGACTAATATTACCTGGGCACCACCAGTAATAGGTAATATTTGCGGAGGTCGTCCATGACCCTAATCCCGTGCAAATCTGCCATGTCTATAATTTGCAAAGTAAAAATTCCAGCATGCAGCATGTGTATACATTCAGTCGGCTATATCTTCAGTAGCTAGCTAGCTAACCCTACACTTTTCAGGGTTTGATTTTGGTTTTGGAACAGGGAAGAAATGTATATCTTTTTCCAACCTCTCCAGGTAACGAGTATCATTAATACACAACGTGCCCCAGGCACAACATTTAGCTCCAAATCCACAAAACCAGCCTGAAAATGAAGGAAATCTGAAACGATTGCATTAGAGTCAATGGAGCACAGCTGGGTTGTTGTTGGATCCTGATCTGAGTTGGCCTGATACTAGGTTATGTTTGGCCAGTCTGTGTCTGGGGCCGGACTTAGCGAGGGACCAGTTTTAAATGAAAGTTTCGACAGCATTTTATGAGTAGGAGGCTCATTTTGCTTCACAGCATGGAGACCCATTCGCAGAAAGAGCTCTAATCCATCAGAGGAGCCAAATCATGAAAGATGACGAGATGGAAAACATGGCAATGAGTGGCAGAATTGGTTGTATTTGTTTAACCAACATTTAAAAAAAAAAAGACTGACGCTGTACATCACCGCTAGTGGTGCTGTGTTGTGTTTCTGTGTTGTGTAAAATGGAGTTACAAATGACCGTGCGCATCACATCCGTGATTTGTATACATGAACAGTGTAAATAGTGCATACAGTTGAGCTTATAGGACTTGTTACAATACCTAAGAGTAATCAGCACTTGCCTGGTGTCTTGTGTCTTGAGTGGGAAAGAAGTCAACACTTCATCAAGATCATCAGGTGGGCACCCTCCTTCATTGGTGTTTGGTTGATAGGCCTCCAGAGGGCTCAATGGCGAAACCTGGCGTCCCAGGTGTGCCCCCCTTGGCTTTTACAACCCCCATGTTGGACATCTTGCCGACCATCCATCCATCCATCCATCCATCCATTTTCATCTGCTTATCCGGGGCCGGGTCGCGGGGGCAGCAGGCCGAGCAAAGCACCCCAGACATCCTCCTGGGGGACCCCAAGGCGTTCCCAGGCCAGATGAGATACGTAATCCCTCCAACGTGTTCTGGGTCTGCCCCGGGGCCTCCTACCAGTGGGACGTGCCTTGAACACCTCCAGTGGGAGGCGCCCAGGAGGCATCCTGATCAGATGCCCGAACCACCTCAACTGACGCCTTTCGATGCGAAGGAGCAGCGGCTCTACTTTGAGCTCCCTCCGGATGTCCGAGCTCCTCACCCTATCCCTAAGACTGAGCCGACCAGTTTGGGTCTTTCCTCTTCTTCCAAAGCAAGTTGCTGCTTCGCTCAGAAGCCTCTGATAGAGACTTGATGGCTTTTTGGAAGGCCTGTCTTCGAACAACCATACTCTTCAGAGGCCTGATGATGACGCCCCTACAAATCATCTATATATAATATGCTATAATTTTATTTCTATTTCCTCTAATTTGTATTTTTGTATTATTTTATCCTATTTAGCACTCAATCACTTTTGTTTTTCTCTTGCGTCTGAATGTCCCTGCTATGGGATTAATAAAGTCTTATCTTATCTTACAATGTAGGTAAATTCGGGTAAAACCCAGACTGTGCATATCTAGTGTGAATGTGCTGCATGACACACAGACCTGGGGGGTAATTTCTAAACCACAAGGTCCCCTGGTAATACTAGTCCTGTGTGAATTGGGGTACAGGATAAGATTGTTTAAGATCAAACAAATTTATTAATTATTGATACACCTTTTGTTTTGAAAGAAAAAGGGGGGACGTGCTATTTGGACCAGTTATACTCCAAAGCCTGGGAATATCCGATACAGCTGCGGACATTTCTTCCAAGGAAAGTCTTTGGTTCAGTTATCCTGAAATCTGACTCATGGCTTCCAGGGAATGATGTGATTACTAACGCAGCCTTTATCACCAGCCCAGCCTTTATCCAAATAAAGAATGATGTTTATTTTCTTCTGAGCAATGAGTATCACCGTCCATGTGGGCTGCTTGACTAAGATGGGTGTATTTTTACATTTGAAATCGTGCAACGTTAAATCGAATCAAGATGGAAGATTACCAGTTTGAATCCTTGGAATGATAAGAACACTGTGGAGAAGACGGAGGCGAGAGCTGTACAGTCACCACTCTGATGCAAGCATTTTATTTATAATTCTGGGAATCAGCTCAGCACATACCACGTTCTTCAGGACAAAAAATAAACACACAAATCAACTGAGATGACTGAGGAGACAACTAACAAGCCTGTCTTTATGTGGGCTAACGTGGGTTTATTTCGGTGGTGTTAATTGGAAGATGTAATTGGATGACATCTTCATACTGTTTTAAATAAATCATTGCTCATTTTTTCTCTAAATGTTATGTCTGAAATGTTCTTTTGCATCCTCCTGCAGACTTATAGCCTTTTTATTTTGTTTTTATTTGGCTGTATGTGTATGGAAAGGTGCATGTTTCTCTTTAATGCACATTTAAATAAATATTCCATGTCCCCAGCCAATCTGCAATGCCGGGGATCAGAACGTCTGGGGCCCCCGCCACTGCCTGCCACCCGGCACACAATGCATTCAGCCCCGATGCCAGTCCCTGCAGGTAGTGGGCCCACAGGGTGACAGCTTCATGTTATTCATTCGGGCTGAGGCAGACCGGGCCCCATGGCCTAAGGCCTGGCCACCAGACGCTCGCTGCCGAGCTCAGAAGGGGGGCCCCGTGTCCATCCTCTTGCTTCTCCCGGTTTGCGCTGTTGGCTTTGTTTCTTTTTCTACTCAAAATGCACTGTGTTCTATGTAACTTCCTCTCTTTGGTTCACTTCCTCTCTTTAGATAGTCCATTTGTATTTCCCACTGTAAGCGAACCACACCAGGGTTCACTTGCAAGTGAATCGAGACCCCCAGTTTTCATGTGGACCAGAGTTCGCTCGTTTGGTCCGCACCAGAGTTCGAATGAGCGTTCGCACCACTCCAAACGAACCAAACTATCCGTGGAAGCGGACCAGGGTTTGTTTAAAGCGGACCAAATAGTGCCAGTGTGAATGCGTCCTTAGTCTAGCCCCTCCCCCGGGACCACTTTGCCTTGGGAGACCCTACCAGGGGTTATTAGCCCCAGACAACACAGCTCCCAGGATCATGGGGACAGGCAAACCCCTCCACCACGTTAAGGTGGCGATTCTTGGGGGAGGCCCCGGGGCAGACCCAGAATATGCTGGAGGGACTACATATCTCATCTGGCCTGGGAACGCCTCGGGGTCCCCAGGAGGAGCTGGAAAGCGTTGCTGTGGAGAGGGATGTCTAGGGTGCTTTGCTTGGCCTGCTGCCCCCGTGACCTGCCCCTGGATAAGTAGATGAAAATGGATGGATGGATGGAAATAAATATTGTACATCAGTTTCATAAAATGTGGACACATAGATGGATGATTTACGGTGAAGGAGCGTATTTCACCTGCCGATGCAACCATCCCTCACTACATAAAGGCCAAACTGCTCTCTGCCGTCACAGGTTACAGCAATGTCACATTGTGTGAAAATCACATTCTCATTCTGTTTCATTTAATTGTACATTGTCTCCTTTTCTGAGATTTAACTTCCAATCAGACCACAAAATATCATCATGTTTCAGATGTGAGGGTCAAGTCACATTTACTGGACCTCTCAGCTAATCTCACTGTGTTGTGGCTGATATGACATGATATTTTTGCTCTTTTAAAGCACACTGCATCATCCACATTGACTTTGCCATGGATACCCGTTGTCTGTTTATGCTGCAAGCAATACTGCCCATGCCCTTTGCTTTAACATTCTGTCTATAAATAGCCGACGCTTTAAAGAGCAAGTTTTTGGCGATATTTACAGAAATGTTGGGCTGTTGGATACAGGAACTTACATAATATCGAGGGCGGCCCAAATTCTGGGAACCAAAGATAGTTTGAGTGATTTTATTTTTTAAAGAGGACTGTTTTCTCCATATCAGATATGTCCCACTAACCAGCTTCCATTCTAGCTGCAGGGTAAATGCCTCTTTCTTCAAAATGTTTCCCATGAATTATGCCTTAAGCCTGTCACGCATTCGCCTCAGCATTGTGCTTTAATGGCACTAAAACTTGCGGTTGCCAGGAAACACTTGATAATATTTTGGGCCCCGTGTCTCATTTGTTGTCTCCTGCTGGGAATTTTGCCCACCTCCATTGCACTTGAGTTTCACCTTGTTTATCACATTCAGGAGGGCACTATTGTGGGCAGTCTCTGAATACTTTACTTCAGCTTCAAGTCCTGAAACCATCCAAACCTCAAGAGGAGGATGAAACACCGGAAAGTTCACTGAAACTCGCAGTCCAACTCCTACTTATTTCACCAGAAGCAGCCAAACACTCAGCTCTATTCTTCAGCTTCGAAGAGAAATGTGTTTTCTTTTTGAGAGAGTTTTGCTGTAACTGTACATGTTCTATCTGCCATCTTCTCTAATTGTGCGAAGACAAACATCTCCTCCTACACTCCCACTGGGAGTTCTGAGGAACAAAACACAGCATGGAGGACACAATGATGTAACATTGAATTAATATGACAATTTTTTTTACAAGTGTGAGGGCTGACTAGAATTAGAACTAGAAAAAAAGGTTTTTATTGGGGCCGCCCCCTGATAGTAGACCAAAGGTTAGTCAAAGAGTCAGAAAGGACAGAAAAATACAAACAAACAAACAAACATGAAGTTCTATTAGGAGCTGCACCTTGTCAAAATAAATCAAAACCTATATGACTGGACCATGTGGGAATTTAATTTGAAAGTTCAGACACAGGAAGACGCCACGCTCAGCAGTCAGACAGGAGTCACGTTACAAACCAATCACAGCTGACAGATATCTTTCCCTTCTTCTGTAAATATTCAGTCTGATAAATACAGAAAAGTTGATCATGTTAGTGCAGGCCTACCCTGAGTTTTACATCTGTCCCACGGACGATAGGCCTACACAGTTATAAACAGCACCTGGAAGAAGATCAGCTCTGCACTCAGGATTTCAGGTAAACAGGCTATACAGATGCTTGTTAAGGTTGCTAAGCAACCTCAGACACAACCTGCTGCCCCTGCTCTTGAAAGCTGCCACAAAAAGGCAAAAGAGTAGCACCCAGCGCCTGACTTTGTGGTTTCCAGGCAGTTAAAGATGCGGCATGCCTACGGCCCCTAGTTTCCAGGGCTGGTACCTGTGGTTATTACACAGGCTAGTTAATAACATGTGGGGCAGGAAATCTAAAGTGTGGAATCATTTTGAGAAGGTGAAGGACCAACCCAAGGTGATATGTAAACTCATCTTCATTGGTCGACTACAAACATGACGTATCATCTGAAACATGTCAGTAGCTACATGCCCATTAGCCACTTAGCACAATCATTACTGCTTTGCTGACAGCGTCATTAACAGGCGGCTCGCTCAGTGTGTGACGTGCACTTGTAGATAAAATATAGGCCTATATTAATGAAGGTTCATTAGTATGGTTTTGTATTTCTCGGTAATGTAGCACAGTGTTAACAATGTTACTGAGACTATTCTTTCTTAAATCTTTAATAATAAACTTTGTAATCTAAGTGGTCAGCGAAAAAACAACAATTGTGCACCTCCTCCACAACATGCTAATGTTTTTAGCACAAGCCTATGGCACTTTACATTGTATAAATTAGCCTAGTGGCTAGCAGACTTTTCCTCTACTCATATGAAGCCAGGGACAACTGTAACATTTAACAAGGGTAACATTACAAAGTTTGGCTCCATTACAACTCACAAAGTTTACCGACAAAACAACTGCCTTATACTCAACATGTTTTCCAAACAAATATAACATGCTAACATTATTAGCCAGGCCTATGGCATTTTACATTGTATAAATTAGCCTGATGACTAGTGGAGATTTCCTCTACTCGTATGAAGCCATGATACATCACACACAAGACTTATTTATTATCTGTTAAATTGTTCCACAGAGGGAAATGGTTTCAGCTTACAAAAATAGACAGGAGGTCTGTGTCGGCACGACACAGTTACAGTTCTGGGGAGGTGCACGTCAGGCTATGGCGTAGGCCCTACCTCGATGCAGAGCCTACACCATAGGTACAGCATCGATTCGATGCAAAGGAATACATTCTGCTTTAGTGCCATCTATTCCTGCAAACAGGGAGCATGCTGATTACCATTTACTGCATGTAATACACTGACCACAGATAAGCTCACATAGCCCCACTTCAAAAAACCCGAACTTTAAATAAATAAGTGTATGGGAAAGACTGGGTTACTGTATGAAGCATGTGCATATGCTTGTGGTAGTCTGGTGGTTGTCTTTTAAAATTCTGCTGTTTTGTTGGGGTTTTTTTTTTTTACCTTTTCCAGATCTCTGGCCATAGCTTTAAATACTTGTGAAATTATTATGAAACACATTCTACAAGCTAGTTGAGGCAGATGACTCACGTTGCCCACAACACTCAAACATGATACAGTCTACTTGCTGTGACACATTTCCAATTCACCCTTTAAAATAGGGTAACGTATTTAGGTCTTCAAAGCTCTGATTATTCTTCTGCTCTGCCTTGCCAGCTGTTCACCTGAAAACTCTACTCACACTACTGCTAGTACATCAGAAGCCACACCTCCGCAGTCCCCTGGGGAAAAGTTATCATCATCACTCCCCAAACCCTGCTGTTCTGAGTTTGTTGTATCCCTAGGGGAGATACGAGTTCATAGTCTATTGACACTAAATATTTACTGTACCGTACTGTACTCTCTGTGCTCTGCATTTTTATAGTTATGCACTCCACGTGACTTGGCTCACTGCAATAAGGAAAAGGCAAAGATTGCAGGAAGATGATGCACAACTAGCACAAGTTTTGCAAGTTTCTGCAACTGAATTCTGTTAGATAACACTTCATCTGTAACCTGAAATGTTCAGCTCAACTACCATTTTGCTTGTTTGCTTAGTTGAATGAACAGCTAAGTTCACTCCGTGTGAATCAGGAATGAAAAAGGCACCATTAGAAAAAGTGGCCTGACCTCTTAATTCAAACTGTGTGAGCACGGCTAAAGCTGTGGAAGAAACAGGCTGCTATTGTTGTCTCTGTATCGGAGCGTGTTGGGAAGCCAGCTTTCCTAACAGCTGAGGATAAACATACTTTTCACAGAGCTCTGTAACACCAAGCAAACGGCACAGATTGAGGGTAAGAATGCAGTCTGGATGGTGCCCTTGTCTGACAGGCTGCTTGTTCACTGTGAGCATGACGAGGACTGACCAAGATTTATGATATTTTTTGGCAATCTAATCCAGGGAGTGGAAGTTAGCTGTCCAGTTTGTCAAAAAGTGAAGGCAAATTTAAATGCTTATAATATGTGTCATACATCCTAAATGAGAAAAGTCAAATCCCAACAATAGGGTTATATTTCATTAAAAAATACTGGTTATTGGTCTCAATTTGATGACTCAGTTATGCCATGGATGCAAATTATTTTTTTGACACCATATTTTGATGAGTTTAAAGACATTTTCCTCTGCAGAAAAAAACATTCTGATCAAACAGCAAGTAAATAAATATGCCCCAGCACTACCTAGGAAGTTCAATTCTACAAATAGGAGATACTTTGACACCTTAACAGTACAGCAGAAAGGCAGGGAACACATTTACTTTTACAACCCAATCTTCGCCAAACACTTTGCAAATTCATTTTAATGGTACTGAAGACATATATCTTTAAAAACAGGCAATGTACGTACACTTTCATTTTAAAAAGAGGCTAAATCTTTTCCTAAAATAGCTGGGCACTGTAGTTTTTACTCAAACAAGAATAAATAGCGCATTTGTTTAGGACTATTTTCAGAAGCCCTAGCGTTCACTTGCTATGGTCCGAATAGGGACTAATTTTGTTACAGAGTTGCATAATTGCCTAGAGTTTGTTTGTGTTCTTACGGCAGCATTTACAAGCGGACCAGATCAAATGCCTTGTGCGAGAAAGCTGCTCTTGATTGGTTTCCATGCAGGAAAAATCCAAGAAGTAAACAAAATGCTGAACAAGAGTACACCTACAAGATAAATGTGACACTTTCTGATGTCACAATGGAAGGACAACTGCGCAGGTTGATTTTAGCACTGGTCATTGCATACTATATTGCTGTCAATGTTCATTTTAGGCAAATCCTGTAATATGCTCATGCTTGCTTCACCCAAACAATGTATAATGCGACTGCAGTTGGTCTGAAGTTCCAAATGACCCACCATGTTGATCCGGTTTGAAATCTAGGAGCAGACAGTCCATGTGCCTAGTGGCACAGCCGTCACACATCCAATGCTGGGAGGCAACATAACCCCTCACGTCCAAAAACGCCCCTGTGGACAAGTCCCATTAAGGTAAAAAAGTCAGGGTAAGCCATGTATAGTAAGAGTAAGAGTAGGGTTGGTCATGCCTTCACCATGTTAGATTAAAAAAAAAAAAAAAAAAAACTCACCACCTGTAACACATCTCAAACAGGTGGCTGATTTCATGAAGAGGAGGAGGAAACAAAAACATTGGCAGACTGTGATTCAGATTCTAATGAAAAGGAATTTTATAGTGAGAGAGGAAGAGACAGACTGTGTGTGTGTGTTTGTGTGTGTGTGTACTTGTATATGCTGCACAGTGAGGACCAAAAAAACATATTTCACCAACACAGTGAGGACGTATTTGCAAAGTGAGGACATTTTGGCCAGTCCACGCTTTTTCAAAGGCCTATCTGAGGATTAAGACTTGGTTTTAGGGTTCAGATTAGAGCTAGATTCAGGTTAGGGTGAAGGTGAGGGTAAGGGGCTAGGGAATGCATTATGTCAATGTGGGTCCTCACAAAGATAGAAGTACAAGAATGTGTGTGTGTGTGTGTGTGTCAGATTATTAAATTTCTGAGTTTGCTTAAGTTTGATGTTGAAAGACTGTTAAAGTTCTGACTTAAAACTGACCTACAGTACACTGCTGTTTGGGTGTCTGTGTTTGGTTTTTGTGCATTTGAAGAATATGTGTGTATGTTTGGTGTGAGGTGGACTGAATTAAAAATGGATAATCATAAGTGAATAAATATTAAATAAATAGTTTTTGAGGGAAAATAACTTTTTTTCTCAAAGCAAGACAAACGTGGCACTAAGGCAAGTTATATGCAAATGTGCAATGACAGAATGGTGACTGGTTAAAGTACGATTGGCTGTTAATTTTCCAAGAATGCCAACTACACACCTTCTTTGCTGTCCTCTCCTCTGAACTCTCCCCTCATCTCATTCCTTCCATCCCTCTGCCTTTCGCCTCCTATTTCACCTCCTCTTCTTCCTCCCAAGCGGACGCCACCGGAGACAGGGCCATTACCCCGGCAGCTAAAAACAGGTCAAGTGTTGTTCCGTGATGTTGAAATTAATGACTGCAGTCCCACAGAGAGGCGAGGGGGAGAGATGGAGGGGAACGATATGAGAGACAGAAGAGGAGGACGAGTGGTTCAAAGTGTTTAAAAGACAGAGTGAGAGTATGTCAGTTGGAGGGAGTTTGAAGAGGGATGCTTTTACTCAACTGTACTCCCAACCACTCATCCGGCTCCCCTGTTTCCTCTCTATCTCTCACATTACAATTGCAACATCATGGAACAACACTTCATTGTAATTTTGAAATCATAATGAGTCACAAGAGGATGACAGCTAGTCCTGAAATAGTCTTCCTGCCTAGTAAGCTGTTGAGTTATTTCATTGTCAGAGGATAATGCAAATGCACTTAAGAGGACTAAAAGTAACAGTTACATTTGTTTTACCTAACTAAAATGATTTCAGCAGGTTTACTGTGTGTAGCGCATTGGAGTATTTATATTGTGTAATGTATACTGCAATGGGCGAACAATATATGGACCAACTTACGACCAGACCTGGTCCTCTGGTCGAAGTTCTGTCAGCGTGCTTTCCTCAAGGAACTAACTGTCCCTTGGGAGGAGAGCATGGAGGAGGCATTTGAACACAAGAGATTGCACTATGCTGACCTCATGACTGAAGCAGGGACTAGAGGCTGGAAAGCTGAGGTGCGACCAATCAAGCTAGACTGCGGAGGCTTCCTCGCTAGGAAGCTAGGCTCCTCAAGGAAATCGGGATTCGTGGGCAGGCCGAGAGGAAAGTGGTGAAGGATCTGTCCAATACAGCTGAGAGGTGCAGTCATTGGCTATGACTGAAGAAAGGGGATCCTGTCTGGGCACCTAAGTGACCACCAAGGAGTCAGCCCTGATCAGCCTCAGGTGGGCCTCCCTCAGCGGATGGTGTCTTGTGATAAAGGCCGAAACACCCAATGATGTTGAGGTGCACGACTGATGATATGTCGGGGGTGGCTCTGCCAGGTGGTCAAGACTGAAACACCTTTGCTCTGGCATGAAGCGTGCTGAGACCCCAGGACTGTAACGAAAAGTCCTAACTGATGAATCAGTAAGATAAAAATAGATATCAATGTTGTAAATTTGGAAGATGCACAAACAATGAGAGCGCTATTCACATATGAAACATATAAATTAGCCAGTCATCTGGAGAATAGTCTGAGAGAAGAGGAGAAAAAACAAGTTCTTACTCAAATAATATTTGGGATATTGTTTTTAGTTTGTTTATTTTCCTTTTCCACCAGTTTTGTACGTGCTTTGTGCAAGACTTAAATATGTATGTGCAGTGATCCATCATCCATCCATCCATTTTCAACTGCTTATCCAAAGCCGTGTCGCAGGGCCAGCGGGCTAAGCAAAACATTCTAGATGATCCTCTCCCCAGCAACACTTTCCAGCTCCTCCTGGGGGATCCTGAGGTGTTCCCAGGTTAGATGAGATATATAATCCCTCCAGCTTGTTCTGGGTATGCCCCGATGCCTCTTACCAGTGGGACATGCCCGGAACACCTCTAACAAGAGGCACCCAGGAGGCATCCTGATCAGATGCATGAACCACCTCAACTGACCCCTTTCAATGCAAAGGAGCAGCGGCTCTACTCTAAGCTCCCTCCAGATGTCCAAGCTCCTCGCTGAGCCCAGCCACCCTATGAAGGAAACTCAATTCGGCCAATTGTATCCACGATCTCATTCTTTCGGTCACTACCCAGAGCTCATGACCATGGGTGAGGGTTGGGACGTAGATGGACCAGTAAATTGAAAGCTTTGCCTTCAGGCTCAGCTCTCTCTTAACCATGGCGGTCCGGCACAGCACCAGCAGCACTGCAGATGCCGCACCAAACCACTGATCCATTTAATGCTCCATTATACCCTCACTTGTGATCAAGATCCCGAGATACATGAACCCCCTCACTTGAGGCAGTAACTCTCCCTCAACCCAGAGGGGGCAATACACCGTTTTCCAATAGAGAACTATGGCCTCAGATTTGGAAGTACTGACTATCATCCCGACCACTTCACACTTGGCTAAAAACTGCCCCAGTGCATGCTGGAGGTCACGGTGTGATGAAGCCAACAGAACCACATCATCTGCAAAAAGCAGATGTGCGATGATGATATCTTTTAATCCCATGTGGGATGAGTCAAGTGAAAATCTTGGCATAACACAAAAATAAAAAATGAATGGATGAATGAAATCAATATAGCAATAAAGTAACATATTCTGAATCATTACTAATTTTCACGTATATCATTTCACAGTTGTTCACCATCTACTCAATTTTTAAGAAGGTTGTGGAGGAATTGATAGTATTTTAAATAGAAAACTAACAAAAAAATGATATAATACGTTTTTTCTAATGCTGCTTCTATTTAATTAAGTTATACGATAATCATGGCTCTAGGTCGTTCAGTCCACAACTCAGTCCAGACTGAAATATGTCAACAACTACAGACTGAATCACAATGTTAATTTACAATAACTTTCAGGTAGAAAACTTTCAATGAACGCACATTTAAGTCAAACAGTGCTAAGCAAAAGCTGCCTGCCTCTATTGGTTAGTTTTTAGCGACCTATAAAAGACCCACTGAAAAAAGTCATTTACTCTCTGATGTTAGTGCTGAGAACATGACTGCAGATTGTAGCATATGCTGTGTGCACCCATCCATCAACTTCCTCAACATGTCACAGGAAGTTTATTAATATTCTATGGTCGACCTGAAACTGATGATACAGTAAAACCGGAAACTAGCTCACCACTTCTCAACTTCTGTCAGAGACACTCACATCAGAAGATATAGGACCACTTGCTGCAACAAATGATTATATACTTATATTTGGTGGAGTGCTCTGCTCCTGAGGGCTCCCCGGTGAATCTGAGCGGCAGCGCCGAGTTCAGCAGCACAGGGAAGATAAATGAGACAATTAAACAGTGCTTGATGGCACCTCAGTGACTAATGGCTTTTCCTTCCTGCTTGTCTGCGCACAGACAAACACAGTAGTAAGCAGCAAAGAGTGTGTGTGTGTGTGTGTGTGCAGCATTGATGGACACGTGCTTGTGTATGTGTGTGCATGTGTGTGGGCTGGAGGTTTGTTGCTGAACTTCAACTGCCAGATAGACAAACACTTTTAGACGTCAAAACAATGAGAGTGAGATTACCGGGTGATACAAAAAAATCAGTAGCTGCACAGTTCTGTGAATGATGTCAAAAGTCACAACAATTCTTCGTTTTGTCCTTTGTTTACAGTTTATTACTGCGCTGAATGTCTACAAACAGTGTGATGAGTTTGTTTTATATCTGTGAAAAATCTGATCTTGTCCTAAAACTAAGCAATTATGCATAAGAAGGGCTAGTTGACTGTTTACTAAACCTCTGCCCAGTGTTCTTCAGCTACAACATTAGCTGCAAACATTAGCATGTCTGGCTAACTAGCTTCTCCAGTGGTACGTAGAGTAAACAGAAACAGTCCTCAAGTAAAAGTACTGCTACTTAATAGTGATGTTGTCTCAAGAAGAAGTAAAAATACTTACAATTATGTCTTTGAAAATATAGATGCTTAACACAAATCATCTCCCCGGCAACACAAAAGTCTATACAATCAGCACAGTTTCAAGACTAGCATCAAAGATTCAGTATCTGACCAAATATCTCCCCTTCTGACACTGAGTAATGGCCAGAAAAGTGCTTCGTGCAGAATATTATGATGTCACAGTGATGTTGACCTACGTCCTTTTGGATATAAAATGTCATCACGCCATCATTATATCCTGTTAGACATATGTGTGAAATTCTGTCATAGTTAGGCGTATGAATTCTAGAGTTATTGCACGGTCATGGTGACCTTGACCTTTGACCACAAAAATCTGACTGAGCACTTTGTTGAGTCCAACTGAACATTTGTGCCAAAACTGAAGAAATCCCTCATTCTTGAGATGTCATGATCACAAGAATGGGACATACAGTACGTACCTGCGGATGGACAAACAACCTAAAAAATAATGCCAGCAATAGCTGTGGCCTGTGGGTCCAGCAAGAAAAGAGGTATGTACAGTACAGTACACAGAAGCAATGTTCTCCTTGAAATTTTCACAACGAAAAGAAGGCAACATTAGCCTATTTATAAATACACAACAGCAACGATAAGCCTATGGCAGAGTGCATTTTAATAGCTGTACAGTATGTATTCATAACTCAGGTAGCTGCTGTGTAAAATGCAAGTCGCAGGCAGAGAGAGGTGATACACTGGACTCAGTGTGTAAGGTTTTTATGCATAGCTATTTTAATCAGATGACAGATTTAACAAAAAAACGACTTGGTGTGCAAAAAGACTTTGATATTAAAAAGTAATCTGCAAAACAACTACTCTTAGAAGTACAATTTATTAAAAAAAATGCTCCAACTACATGTAACAGAGTAAATGTAACACATTACTACCCACCACTGCTTATGACCTATGGTGGTAATGCTAACATATTATTTTTAAGGCCAAGCTGCATATTCTGAAATAACAATATTATTTGTGGGGTCACCACTTGTATTAGAAGACGTCCCATTCACCAAGTTAATACGTTAAGCCAATACATTGTTTCATTGTAGATCTAATGTAGGATGTGTGTGTATATAGCTCTGTGCGCTCTATTATCAAGTCAACTCTGATTCTGCTTTGTGTATCAAAATGTGCTGTGTGAATGTTCTATTTGTGTGTGTGTGTGTGTGTGTGTGTGTGTGTGTGTGTGTGTGTGTGTGTGTGTGGCAGGAGTAGGCGGTGGGGTTTTCCTGTCTTTACATCCTGTTGTATATCCTATTAAAGGCCAACAGTCCAGTGGAAGCGGACAGATAGGACAGTCATGTGGTAATTAGCTCTGGTCATTAAAACTGACCTCAGGCTTTGTTCTGCCATCTGGATACACTGTCCTACCTCCTGTTAGACGTGTGTGTGTGTCTGTGTCTGTGTATGTGTGTGTGAATGACCCACATGACTTCCTTTTTCTAACAATCCTTGAAGGAACAACCTGGACTGTTTTGTTCATTTCTAATTTTCCTCTCTTTCTATTAATCTGTCCCGTCGTAATGCACAGTAAGCAGTGTGAGCTGTATTCCACAAAGGATCCAGTGCACAAAATGAACACTTGAGCTTCCACTTCTTTCTAAATGAGCTGCATTCTGCTGTAATCTACATGTGTGAAAGAGAGCACACGCTGCCTCCACTCATCACATTCTTGAAATTCATTAATTACTTTCACAAGAGGAAATTCACTAGGCCATTGTTTATGGGTGCACGGTCAGTTGATTTTTAAATAATGTTTTAAAATGTGAAGGGGTGAATGACAAGGAGGCACACAGATAGTCAGTTCAGCCTGGAATGTAACAAACATGCGGTATGAAATGCTGATCTGTTGACCTCAAGGTCTCAGGTTGAATCCCAACAACAGCCAGTGTGTTTGAATCGAGTTAATTTCTTATTTTCCAAATGTGCAGTAACAGGACAAAAGTAGCTAAAGGAGCACTGTAGTGCATGAATTTAGGCCATCATCTGTACATAAACACTTAAAGTTATGTACACGATTGTGTTGCTATGACTGGGAAGTTACTGCCTGTTGTTATTTTTACAATTCAGCTTTTGTACATATTAAACAAATGAGATATAACATGTTAATCAATGAGTTTTAAAGGTGTTGGTAGGCAAGTTCTGTTCCCCTTTGACAGCGCCAGGCTGACTGTTTCCTACTGTTTCCAGTCTTTGTGCTAAGCAAAGCTAACGAGCTGCTGGCTGTGGCTCAATCTTTAACTAAAAGATATGGTAGTGTTACTGATCTCCTCACCTAATGGACCCTTCACTAAGTCCCGTCCCAGGATGCAGACTGGTCAATCATAACGTAGCATCGGGCCGGCTCAGACCAGGGTCCGACAACAACAGAGCTGTGCTCCATTGACTCTAATGCAGTCGTTTCAGATTTCCTTCATTTTCAGGCTGGTTTTGTGGATTTGGAGCTAAATGTTGTGCCTGGGGCACGTCGTGTATTAATGATACTCGTTACCTGGAGAGGTTGGAAAAAGATATACGTTTCTTCCCTGTTCCAAAACCAAAATCAGACCCTGAAAAGTGTAGGGTTAGCTAGCTAGCTACTGAAGACATCGCCTGAATGCTACTGAATGCTTTTGCTTTTTAATGATTATAACAGTGAAACAAAGACCGACCGACAATTGTATAAAAAAGAAAACAAATTTTCTCTGAGTCCATTAAAATCAGTTTCCCATTCATCGTCTATGGAGCGGCTCCAGACTTTAAACTTGATGACATCACAAGTTTGAGTCTTACTTCTCTGGTTTCTGGTTTTGAGAGGGAGCAGCTCATGCTCACAAATATCGATTGAACTTTCCTCAGCCATGGAAATACTGGCACTCTCAATTAAGGTGGTGTTCCCCTTTAAGGGAGTGCCGCCTGCTTATGAGAGGAGCTGCTGTGATTGCTATTGTGGAAGCTTCACTTCACGCCACCTGACGTGTCAGTGATAATTCACCATTAATCAATCTAGCTATAATTTGCTTGTATTTGATCATTTAAACATACAGTTTAATAGTTTGATTTAGTACATATAAATAGAATACTATGTCACACTATATCTTCACACATCATCCCATGCTATGACATCACTTATCACTGCAAGTCGCTCCCGCCTGTCGTACATTGTTGCGAGTGGGACCGGCAGCAAACGGACACGTGCAGGGAGAGCAGTGTGAGTCATGCTGCTGTGTTCACAAGAATCCCATTTTCAGCCAGATCTTGTGTGATGTACTGCATGTTTGCAAGTGTGTGTGTGAGAGAGGGAGAAACAGAGACAACGGCTGAGTGAGACAAGTCAGAAATATGTGCGTCTGCAGCATAATTCATTGTGTATAGGAGGGAGTATAGTTCTGTGTGTGAGAGAGCAGTGAAGAGGACACAGTAGGTTTATTGAGCAGCTCTCTGCAGTACAAAAGCATCTTTCTGAGACACATGCCTATAGCTGATTACAGAGGCTGCAGGCAGCATTAACAGCATAGCTTACATTTTGTACAAGTCACACACTGCAGGCTTCATTCACGCTGTGGCTGAACATGTTCCAGTTCAGACTGGACATGTTTATATTACTGGGATACACTAAAGACTTAATAAAATACAACATTAATGTTGCTGTGTTGATTTCTATGCTATTTTAGTTCATTTTAATATACTTTCATTTGGTTTTACTGTAGAATTAGAGTTAACTTTCACTGCAAATAGACAACATGTTATTGTTTTATTTCAGCTGCTAACTCCTGGTTGCTTCAAAGTTTTTGGCTTTTGACATGCACGAGTCATGAGCAGTTCAATGAAAGATGGATTTTTCTTTTTGAGATAGCAAAAGCTGAAGGACCTTTACAGGCTTGAAAGAGGTAAAAGTATCAAGTACTCATAAAGAAACTAGAATAACCACCTCACAGTTGTTTATCTCCGTGAACTGGTCAAGTTGCAGTTATAGTTTACATCCATGTCCGTCCAGTCAGGACAGTTGACAATGCTTCAAATATAATGTTGCTGCAAAGACGCTACATAATCGGATCTATACAATCAGCACAGTTTCAAGATTAGTGAAAACAAATTCAGTGTCTGAACAAATGTAACCTCTTCCATTCCTGAGTTATGACGTTGAATAATGGGCAGAAAAGTGTTACTGCAGAGTACTATGATGTCACAGTGAAGCTGACCTTTGATTTTGTAGATTTAAAATATAATTACTTACACATTTGTGTGAAATTTCGTCATAATTAGTGTTTGAATTCTTGAGTTTTGGCTAAAAACATGCCATGTGAGGTCACAGTGACCTTGACCTTGGACTATCACATGACCATAATCAGGTCATTGTCATTCCAACTGGACGAGTGTGACAGGTTTGAAGTAATTCGCTTAAGGTGTTCTTGAGATATTGTGTTCACAAGAATGAGATGGATGAGGTCACAGTGACCTTGACCTTTGACCATGAAATTCTAACCAGGTCATCATTATCCCAACTGGACGTGTGTGACCAGTTTTAAGTAATTCGCTTAAGGTGTTCTTGAGATGTTGCATTCACAAGAATGAGATGGATGAGGTCACAGTGACCTTTGACCATCAAATTCTAATCAGGTAATCCCTAAGTTCCACTGGACGTTTGTGACAAATTTGAAGAAATTCCCTTAAGGCATTGTTGAGATATTGTTTTCATGAGAACAGTACATATGTATGCATGTATATGTCGGCGAAGATTCTCAGTTATACGTGTCATGGTAATCTTAAGTGCTATTTCGTAGGCAGCTGGACTTGCTTGACTTTCTTGAAGATGTTTCACCTCTCATCCAAGAGGCTTCTTTAGTTTTAACGGGCTGGTGTAGGGCGCATTCACACTGGCGGTATTTGGTCCGCTTTAAAAAAACCCTGGTCCACTTCCATGGATAGTTTGGTTCGTTGGGAGTGGTGTAAATGTTTATTTGAACCCTGGTCCGCTTGAAAGCTGGGGGTCTCGGTTTACTTGCAAGTGAACCCTGGTGCGGTTCACTTACAGTGGGAAATGCTAGCGGACTATCCAGCAAACCAAAGAGAGAAAGTGACATAGAGAGCAGTGCATACGTATAATTTACGGACATATATGTGATCTGAAAACTTTTAAATCCTTGCAATACCTTGCTCGGCATCTGTTTAACCACAGCAGCACATCGTAGTCTCTCGCTCTCCGTCGTCTTTTTCGGTACTGCTGCATTTGTCTCATGTACAGAGCAACATGCTGGATAGAGAACGGAAGGGGATGGATTTCTGTTTTCGGTCGTGGTCATTCGATGAGCCAGGTTTTCCTTCTTCCTCGTGTTTTTTTTCTTCCTGGTTAGTGGTCGTTTCGGGCAATACCACTCCCAAACGAGCAGCTGTAACTGCTTGACGTTGTCCAGGCAGTTTGGTCTGCTCTAAAAAGCGCAGTGTGAAAGTGAACCGAACCAAATGAAGGTGTTAAATTTTTCGGCATTCCCCGCACAATAGAACGGAGCCCCCCTACAGTCCTGGTGTGAATGTGCCCTTAAACTCTGTGTGGGCGTGACTGCAGTCCTGGGATCCCTCCCCAGACGACTCAACACCTATTCACACCTGGACCCATCAAACCCTAACGACACACATGATGGCCGGGTGGGCCAACATCTTACATGTGACCTCAACGACTCTGTAAGGGTACACACCTACATACCCCTACGATATAGCACTTAAGATTACGTACGTGAGGACAGATGACTCATGAAACATATTTAGATGAAACATACTGCCTCTGCACATGGCTCCGGCCCACACAGAGGCATAAAAAGCACAAATTATTACCGTCATTACCCCTGAGATCTACTTTGAAAAGCTCCGACTCCCATGTTGAGAACCACCAGCATTAAAAATCACTGAATATTTAACCAAATACTCCAAATGTAATTTTTTTTTTTTACTAAAAATGCAGCACAAATGCTTATAAAAGAAGTAGGCAGCATGATAGTTGAGAATATGTCTCAAAAACTGTTGTGCTAACTTTACATGAAGTAACACTGTCTAGTACGTCAAACCATGAGACAACATAAAAAGGACACTTGACAATTAAAGCACTTACATGACTATGAAAGACAAATGTTAACATACACCATATTTGGTATAGTGTAAAGAATGTGTAACACATTTGGGGCACCCAGTAGCGCATTTGGTTTTGCAGGCATCCCCTGTATAGAGGCTTTGTTCTTGCTGCTGCGGCCAGGGGTTTGATTCTGACCCATGACCCTTTGCTGTGTGTCATCCCTTCTCTCTCCCCCCTTCATGTTCATACTGTCCTATCAATTAAAAGGCAAAGAGCCTGAAAACATATCTTTAAAAAAAGAATGTGCACCACGCTTGAATATTAATAAATAAGACGTTAAAACTAGTTTTCATCAATGCAGCAGACGTAGTTTGGTTTTATGAATCATGCGCTAAAAATCACAGGTTACTAAGGTTATTTAAAATTAAGCGTGCGCTCTCAAACGCCTCCTGGCATCATCTGCATGTGATTCAGATGGTGTGTGTATCACTGCCAACTGCTTTCAAAAATAACCAGGTTAGTGTGTGTGCGTGTGTGTGTGTGTGTGTGTGTGTGTGTGTGTGTGTGTGTGTATGTGTGTGACTTGCATACTAAAGTCAGTGTCGGTATGACGAACTGTTGCTAAGCAGTGGTGGTTGCTAGGTGGTGAAAGGGGGAGGGGAGACAGGTTTGCAGTTAGTGATGGAATCTGAGGGTTTACCTCTACGAGCGTGTGTGTGCACGTGTGTGTGTTCCCTTGGATTTATTTGGTTTAAGTGTTGATAGTACAGTGTGAGAAAAACAGTTATTTCTACCACATAAAAGCTGCAGTTTTGTGGGTAATTTCAACTTCTGTTCACAGCAAACTCCACCACGGGATAAAAGGATTCAACCTAGATGCAATATCAGATGCATAGGTGAGCCAAAGAGCTCCATGTTGGTGATCTGGTGAATCTTTTTAAACTGTAACAACTGACTCATTAAAAAACAGGCCACAAAATGCTGTCTAGCAGTGTCAGATTCAGCAATGGGAGAACGATTATGAGTCATTTATTTTGTCTTCTGTTGCAGATTCATCGAGCAAAGCTGCAGAGTATCTGGCAGAAGAACACAGAGTGAAACCAGCCCACTCCTCTGCTTTCCCCAGGACGATTACTGTATTATACGCAGCGGGGGGAAAGCCTCACAGTTTGCCGGCTTCCCTCTATTTGTGTTCACATATTTTCCAGCTTGTTCTGCACATCCTAGACAGGCATATTTGGCCTCTAGCTACAGTTTTTAGTGCTCGTATCTTTTTTTGTGTTTTTTTTTTTCTAACTTATCTGCAGGTACTTCACTAAACATACTGTGCATCCCTAACCGGTGTCGCTCCTGTCAGATCTGGTCTGATCCAGTCGGGTGAAGGAGATGGTGGGGGGGTTTGCGGGGCGAGACACAGGCAGCCATTTGTACTCGAGGTCCTGTGACGAAGGGTCCAAACACCAGTCGTAGTGCTTTAGCAGGTACATGCACGCTTCCTGGCAGTGAAACAAGAAAAGACAGACAAAAACAGTACTGAATGTGCTGTAACTTCAGTATGTTTGCTGCACTGACATAAACGGAACTTACGTTCTGCCTGACAGATATTTAGAGTTAAAAGCAGTGGGGGTGGAAGTGACAATTTCCTAATTTTATAGCAGTGGAGAAACAAAATGTTAAACCAGAAGGCACTTGGCAGAGTGAGAGCCTCCGCCAACGCTGTATGAGTCTCCAACTTGTAAAGCTACAGCCTCCATAACACTTTATGTTTGTTTGTGTGTTGTTGTTTTTTCAGATTTGAAGGTAGGAAGGCAACGCAACACCTTTAAGCAGCCAAGCTGAAATGGAACATTAGGTCCATGGGACTTGGTTTACTCATCATAAACACTTTCCTGATATCTATGCTCATTTGACCATCCAGCAGAGCTCAGTAACAGCTTTCTGACTGGGTACATTTTCTCCCATCTCCAGTCGACTTGGTACCACAAGACAGGAAAAAGCTGATTCTGTTTAATTCAACATACTACGTGCACTCAGAACTCCATGGCTGGTGATACCATAGCCAGCATTCCCCATTGGCTGACGCTAAGCCTCACAGCGGACCAATAGCACTCACCAGTAACAGCCTGTTTCCCCACCTCCCTCCACTTTGTGAATGAAGATTTTCCTGATAGAGGGGGAGGAGCAGGAGGAATGAATGGGAATGGAGGAAGGGAGGAAAGAAGAGGGGGAATCAGGGAAGGATGATGATGGTGGGGGTGGGAGGAAGGAGGGAAGGATGAAGCAAGGAGGCGATGAGTCACATCTCTGACCTAGATCCCTGCGGTCTACTTTTTACTCTGGTCACGCCCTCCCGTATGTGTGTATGTGTGTGTGTGTGTGTGTGTGTGTGTGTGTGTGTGTGTGTGTGTGTGTGTGGTGGTATGTGCAAGTGGTCAGTCTGCTGTGAGCCAATCAGACACAGTTTACAGCCACATGTTCTGGTCTTTAAGTGCTAACAGGGCAGGTTACAGTGAGACATGAGATTCAACGTGTGCATCGTTAATGCAAAATAAACCTTAACACGGTGATGGGCTAGTGTGTGTATATTTCTTGTACATTATCACACAGCAGAGTCGGGTCATGCTGCCAAATGTTGCTGAGAGCAACTTTTAAGGGAGGGAGCAGGGTTGACCCCATTGCTGGGGATGACATCATGATTCTGAATTTACTTAGTCTACAGTGATTGGTTGACAACTGACCGGCCTGTGTCAGTGAATATGAAATAAAATAATCATTAATACACAGAAATGGAACTAGACTGGAATCCAGGTTAAAAATGTACATATATTTATAAGGGAAGATGAGTACCCATTGTCCAACTGGAGAGCAAGGACTATGAAAGAGAAGTACTGCCTACCTTATCTCATTCATGCCACTGGTTTAAGCAACCAAAAAAAAACAAAGAGCCTCTGGTTGTCTAGAATAACTAATCTAGTTTTAAATAATGACATATAATTGTCCTGCTGAACAACGAGCAGAGCTGAATGAGGAGGGCGCAGATCATTAAACCACTGTGAGCATTTTACCTGAGCGCCATTTAATCAAGACCAACATTTACAATGACTCATGAGTGTTGGGCATGTGTGTGTGCGCGTGTGTTGGACTGAGTCATCCCTCACAGCTGCATGTAGGATAGTCTGCAGTAACACCTCCATCCATCTTATGGCAGGTACACGTGTGTTGCTGTTTTTGCTCTTCAAGAATCAGAAAAGAAAAAGGAGGATGTAGCCAACGTGACATCACCCGTTGGTTTGCAGACTCCCATTTTGAAGTGTCAAGTTTGGCTTTGTGGCTGTCACCATTTTGTCTTTTTTTGGAGCCAGAGTTGACCTATATTTTGGACTAGAGGGTGGAGCTGTGGAGGAGGGAGGCGTGGAGTTGACTGACAACCCGTGGACACTGCTATGGTCACAACTTGTCAATCACAAGGTAAACACACCCTGGCTTCATCCTCTATTTTACTCTAAATGGGACAATAACTTTAAACATGAACATCATGCTGTGTTGAAGAAGACCTGAAACTAGCTACTGAGACCACAAACTCACCAGCAGAATTTCAATTTAAGTGATAAATCAAGTTAGATGTAGGGTCATTTTCTCGTAGACTCATAGCAACCAGTGGAGTCACCCTCTGCTGGCCATTAGAAAGAATGCAAGTTGAAGGCTTCACTGCTCAGACCTGCAGATTACCCTTTAAGAAAAGCATTAAGGTTCTATTTTCGTGACTGTAATCTAACAGGCAGGTTAAATGACATACTTTAAGTGTGTTAACTAACAGCTTGACTCACCCAGGCCACGGATATTAATACTAACTAGATACGGTACGCTAAAATGGCGCCTATGGAGTTGCTTGCCTGGCTCATACACCCAAAAAGTTTTCTAGCTTCCGGGTTTACTTCCGCGGTATATGGCCCACTGAATATGCATAGTAGTGTTTCTCCCACTGGCTCCACTCATGAGTTCTGGTTTGGCTCATGGACTTTACATTGTGATGATGTCACAGGTTTTTATATCGCTTTTCTTGGCTTGAGGACAGTTTTCAAAAATATAAAGAACACCATTGCTCAAAAATTCAGAATAGAAAGATTCATAATTTACCTTGTTTGCAGTTCAAGTGTCCTGTCAACAGTTTTACAGATGTGCCTTTTACAGCGGTGGCCTATTGGGAAAATGATTTTGGGGCTGCAGTGAATTTTTCACTACAGTACCGCCACTGGCCACTGGGAAAAACTGACTGCAAGGAAGTATGCCGCGCTTTGACTGTCAATTTTTGTAGTGGCTAAACAGTGGAATTACAACCTCCGGGCCTGTCACGTGATACTTTTGGGCCTAGAAAGACTTACATTGTAAAAGAGACATCTATAAAAGAGTCAATACATTTTTATGAACATCATAGAATATAAGGAATCCATTACACATTGTGATTATCTGCTCTAATGTAAGCTGCTAGCATTAGCATGTCAGGCTATCTAGCTAAAAAAAAAAGCCCTATTAATGACGGTATATCTACTGTGTAGGTATGTTTCCCCACTCTGTGGAAGCCAGTCATCCAGCTTTAGATCTCTAACATATTTTAAGACCCTTTTAAAGGGTTCTAGTTTTAAAAGAAGTCAGTTTCAGACAACAGTTTCAACCAACCATGTAGCTACAGCTGATAAAAATCAGGGGCCTGTTATTTGATAAAATTACAACATAATTTGATGGTAGATGCTTCCACATCATTGTAAACTGTTGTACAAGGACAGAGAGCTTTCAACAGGTGGATGGTGGGGCTAAGCACAGAGTCCGTTAAGTTTCACTTAATTAAATGAATTTAATGAAATATTCAGTCCTTGTATCAGAAATATTAAACCTACACAAGGTTTCCCCATGAGTACTGAAAACAAGAGGGAATCCTTGTATTCAGTTCCGGCGCATTTCCGATTAAATCCCCGGGAATCCACCGGCTCACTGTGGTTGTTTTCAGGTTGGTGTCACCCTCCACTCCCCAGTGTCAAGGCTCACCACACATACAGAGACACAGCTGTTCCAACGAGAACTTCCTCCCATGGGAAAAGTCTCTCTCCTTCCTGTTGTCACACCTGTAAACACACCTGTCATGTGTATGCATATATGTGTGAGTGTGAGTGTGTTTGCGTGTCTCCTGAGGATATAGGCACTGGTGGCTATGGTGAGTGCTGCCGTGGGGACTGGCAGGTGGTTTAAACAGGACAGACTGTACCTGGGCTCTCCGTCTGTTATTTCTAATAACACACACACACACACACACACACACACACACACACAGACAAGCATTTCGTCATTCCCATGAGCAGTTCTCATAGCTTACCCCTCTCCCTCTTTCTTTTATTTTTTTGTTTCTATGCCATATCAGCTCAGTCGCCAGACAAAAATGTTGCCATTGTGCGTTCATGAAAACCATGAATATGTCACATTTACACTTTTTATATGAATCATATCAGTGTTTCTAAAGTGTATATGAGCTGATTTTGTCACCGACAGACAGAGGGGACTGTGGATGGTGTGTCACCTGGGTGGGACGCCAGCCAAGCTGCAAACACTATTCTAGACGAACAAACGACAAAATCAATGTGATTTATGAGTCATTGCTGTGTTTCCAGCAACTTTTTAGGCTTTTTCTTGGACTGTCGCTGTGTTTACAGCATGACTGATGCCACGGAAATGTTTATTTTATAGAGACGTCGCTATGTTTCCTTCTTTCCTTAATTGTGCAATAAAGTGATTACAGAACTAGAGTAGACAGGTACAGGAACACACAGACAGCCAAAGGAGATTATATAAGATAAGAACAAGACAAATGATGAAAACAATGAGGGATTAAAGGCAATACAGGCAAGAAGGAGGGTGTCCCACAGATAGTGACAGTAGCAACGGTTGTTTCTTATCGACACTGTTGCGTTTCCTGCAGGAATTGTGCCTCCTGAAGTGGGTACCCAAGGCATGCTCTTTTCCTAACCATGAACAAGTAGTTTTTGTGCTTAAACCTAACTGCACCTTATCTATAGTGTTGTTGAAACGTAACGTTTGAACATATACGCTACGTAATAACCTGCAAATGCAACATACCCATGGTTTGCAGGGACATACCATGCCAACATTAGTTCTGGCAACTGGGTCGGCCATATTATGTCAGTCTTTGACAGGCTATAGCAGTGTTGTCTTGTACCTTCATCTTGTAGTAGGCCCTTTAAAAAATGACAAATAAAGGTCTTTCCAGAAGCTCCCCAATTTTCATTTGTCGCACTGTAAACTGTCCTTTCGACTCTTAAGTGTTGAGGAAAGACGCTCAGCTCAAAAGAAAACAGCAAGACCTCATCATAGAGTGAAAGGAGTACTATTTCTGTGAATATTCTAATGTATGACTAATACAAATGGTGGGATGTACTCCAATATGGAAAAGGGCATGGATGTGGACAGTAGACACAGTTCTGTTAGCACGACATTGACTTGAATGTGAGGCATACATTTATAAATAAATTATATTTTTGCTTGGCTGCAGCCAATAACAAGTTTATTTATTGGTGCTATAGAATTTATATTTTCAAACACAGTAAATCTTCAATAAATCAAATGATAAAAATACAGCTTATGTAAAATTTTGTTTACACCACATGCAGAAATAAAGTTCATTAAGTTCAACATGTTAATTCATTCATTTCCCATAACTGCTTATCCTGTTGGGGGTTGCGGGGGGCTGGAGCCTATCCAAGCTGACACTGGGTGAGAGGCAGGGTTCACCCTGGACAGGTCACCAGACTATCACAGGGCTGACACATAGAGACAGACAACCATTCACACTCACATTCACACCTGCGGCCAATTTAGAGTCACCAATTAACCTTGCCTGCATGTCTTTGGACTGTGGGATGAAGCTGGAGTACCAAGCTTCGTCCCACAGCTGTGTTCCCAAAGAAAACCCACACTGACACAGGGAGAGCATGCAGGCGTGTGTGTGTGCGCTTGTATGTACTGTATTTGTGTGCACTTGTGTTGCAAAGAAATGGAGTCACCTTAAGGAAGACATCTGTAAGTTTGGTTCCAATGCAGCTTCGGGGTCCGTTGCCGAAGGAACACAGGTAGTGCTCCTGGCCTGCATTCCTGCATATACAAAAACATTATTACGTGGTTACACACAAGTGAAAAATGTGTGAAAGTAAATCAGAGATGCAGAAATCTATATTCTGACAAAGCTTTAATAGTTGAAGGAACACAAAACTTAAAAAAAAAAATGATTTTCTACAAATCAGAGCGCTCAAGACTATTGTTTAACCAGACTGGATTTGAATTCCAGTCATAGTTGGTCCATTCACAGAATAATGAACACTTCATGCCTCTGCTTCGCACGTCTAACAAAACTGTCTCGATCGGGGCTCGACAGGCTACCTGATTATTGTTTGTGCTGGTAGTATATCTGGACAATGTTTTGGGCTCCATCTGCCAGAGTTCATTCGCTGTGTGTTAGGAAGAGGTGTCATGCAGCAAGAGTATTTTAAGGTGTCATGTGAAGTCAAAAGTTATGTTTCCATTTGGTGTCTCTCACCAAAATCACTGGACATACTGAATGATATGCCTTTGTTAAAAACATTTGCAAAGCCTTTTTTTTCTTTATATATATGTATATAAATACATTCATGTTTGCTAGCTTTAAGTCTTCTTTCACTGTCTTTGTGAGCACGTTGCTAGGCTTCATTGTGCATTACCTCTACAAAGTGTCAGCAGTGGAAGTGTATTAAAACTGGTGTCAGGAATGTGTAACATGCATGACACAAACAAAATATGGACCTATATTGCTCCACAGTACTACTAGGGGTCAAAAACTTTGAGCAGGAAATGCAGCTTTGAACAACACCCACACTCCTATTTGGTTCCAGCTGACCTCTGACCTCTCTGTGGCATGAGAGTCAATAAAAAGATAAATTTGTCTTCTGAGCATCAACAGAAAATCACATGGACTCTGGACAGAATGAAGGTGCGGGTCAACACAACACAGGCGTGAATCATTGTCACAACTTGACACGTGTTTACTGTCTGACTTTCACTGCCATACCTGCTGTAACTTTCCAATTTCTCCTCTAAATTATACTTAAAAATAAAGAGATGCTGGTTGTTTCCAGCCGACAGGTTTGTCAACAGCCTGCTAATGCAGGCCATCTCTCCCCTCTCACCACTAATGCATCCTGTCTTCCTGAAACCTGAGCTCTGATTAAAGGCAAACAGGAAGCATTAGTGGTGTGTATAGTCTGGGTCCAGTGTGTGTGAGAGGCTTTGTGTGTGTGAGAGTTTGAGACAGAGAGAGAAGGCAGAATATTAGTGTTCTCTGCAGCATCTGTCTAATGGTTTAATGTACTATTAGGCCCATCCTGAAACAGTAAGATGTGCAGCGTACAATGCAGTCCTGTAATACTGAGACAGGGAGAGAGAGGAAGTCTTACCATGCAGTCCAGTGGCAGGATATGTCAAATATGCTCAATGCATGGGAAGTAAATCAGAGATGTATAATCTAATGTACAGTATAATTAATTTTTTCTACTCTAAGTGTAATGAGAGAGCAGTCTGTAACACCATGACAGAGCTCTAAGGCCAGGAACATATTTAATTAATCCAGTTAAGTATTAATTTCATACCATGTCCTATATGTATGACAGTATTTTTATTGTACTTTATTTTCTTGTTTTTTATATCTAATTTTTAATTGTAAAGTTTCACATTTAATCCTTTATTAGTCATTTGTTTACCTTTTATTTAGTCATATGGATTTTTTTCAGGAACATTTCTTATATGTATGCATAAGGTATGATTTGTGTAAAATCAATTAACAAAGTATTCGTTTTAAAGGAATACTTCGCCCGCACACGGACCATTCATATAGCAGTTACTCACTCTGTATTACATTGAATTCACAAAGCTAACTTTTCTTCCATGCCTCCATGGTATAACAAGGAATCCAAAAATGGGGAAGTCATTGGGGTCCGACTTTAACTACAGCAGAACTTTATCAAAACATCTGTTTACAAACTCTCACCAAACTCAAGCAGTATAATCCAAGTCTCATATCCAGTCGTATGCTCATTACTTCCCAAAAAGACAGCCCTTTCTGATGGGGAACTGAATGGAAACAGAAACGTGTTTCTGCTCTCGTCAAAGCCAGACTCCATTGACAAAAACAGTAATTTTACCTCACTGAATACATGAGCTGCTGGTCTACTACTGCTCTGATTAATGAGCGTGTTTGATTTTTTTGGTGTTTTAAAGGGTTATTTTGGATTCATCAAACTGGCACAATAACTCAAACAAACTTACTGATTGAGGCAGTGGTGGACCAGCAGCTCCTGTGTTCAGCCAGGTCAAATTACTGTTTTTGTCAGTGACGTCTTGATTTGAAAAGAGCGTTAATAAGTTTTGCTTTCAGTTTAGTTCCCTGTTGGAAAGGGCTGTCTGTTAAGTACTGAGCATATGACTGGATAAATGAGACTTGCTGTGCAATCCAATACCCATACTACCATACTACATAGTATGCCAGAAAAAGATTTAGTATCTCCCAATACATAGTATGTCAAATGCAGAATACCAAAAGTACCCTGATGTTCTACAACATCCGGTCTGATTTTGCAGTATGCTAGCCAGCATGCCTTCCTGGCTATTTTGACCCACAATCCTCTGCGCAGCTACCGATACGTCACGTTGACTGAGCTGCAAACAGATGACAGCTTGAAAGCTCATCGACATGTGACTGACAACTTGTTGCTATCTGTCAGAAGCTGCAATGATGGATGACAGCGCATTCAAGTGACTGAACAGTAATAACAAGAACATAATTGAACAAAATAATCATAAATATAACAAAGTGAAAAAGGGCATAAACTAGGCATTAAATAACAACGACAGAGGGATGCAAAGCCTATGTAATGTACTATCATGAATATAACATACTGCACTAGTTGTGTGGGAGTTTGTAAATTGATTTTCTGACATAGTTTTACTGTTGTTAAACCTGGACCCCTATGACTTTAGTTACTCTAGAATTTTTTCTGTTTTGGGGCTCTCTGTTCACTGAAGGCAGGCAAGGAAAACAAAGTCTTCTTCATTAATTCAATGTGACACGGGGTGAGTAATCGAAAAACAAATGATTATTATGAGGGATGAAGTATTCCTTTAATAGGGGGCTTCTAACAGAAGAAAAATAACTCTAGAGCAGTTAAACAAATCAAAAAGAAACATCACTTCTGGGTGAACGTTGTGGTTTAGTGGTTTATTTTCTATGTCTTTATATTCACATGGATACGTTGCTGAACATTGGTATATCACACTGACATTTAAGTTGTCAGTTTTTCAAGTTTTTTCCAGTGGAGTCTGATAACAGAAAATGTTTCAGTGATATAAAACATCAATGGTAAATGCAAGCTGTGTGATTGCATCAGGTTTTGGTTTCACTAAGAAGCTTCAAAGCAAGCTGCTTTGGACAATTCAACACTGGAAGTTCCATTTTGGTAAATAAGCGTCACCAAAGCATCTAATCTACTATCAAAACTTCCGTTTGAATGAACTGAACACACCCAGAATAGTACCTATGTCTAGATTTGTCCATAAATACACAGACTTATCTTTAGGGACTTCAGCATTCATACAGTGGTTGATTAACTGAAATGTAGAAACGCCTAAATCATAATTATCTAGCAACCGCAATCTTAAGATCTGCTGATAATTTCCAGTAAGATGAAAACTGATGTACGTCAGCATTTTTAGCAGACGAGAAGGAAACTCCCTGTCGTCACATTTATCTAGTAAAACTAGTAACACAAGCCGCTGCAGTAGCTCAGATTTTAATCTGTGTTTGGTAGCGTTTCCGATTCATTTATCTACGGCCGGAGCCTGTGTGGGTGTTTGGCTGATAGGATGTGAACTCGCCAGCTCAACTATTTGCTTCCAACTGGAAAAGCACACAAACACACAGACTGACGATACATCATGCACTGGGACACACACAGCAACAATATATGCAATTATCACACAGAACACACACACACACACACACACACACACACACACACACACACACACACACACACACACACACACAGATAATGTGGTTAAACTTATTGTAGGTGGGCTTGTTATGTAACAGGACTGCAGTCATTAAATAAAACAGCCAGGTGGCGAGGAAAGGAGCCAGGCAACTATCAAGGCAGACAGGAAAATAGTCTCCAGGAAGACTGACAGATGGAGAAGCAGAGAAAGAGGCAGGTAGGAGGAAAGAGAAACAGACCGGAAGATAAATAGAGGGTTTGAAGAGTAAATACAGCAAACACACAGACAGACAGAACGACGGTTACATCCTGAGGGAAATTCACTAGTTCGAGCTGCAATTAAGACACATACTAGCATTACACACGCATGAATCCTGCACATACAATTACCCCTCAGCCCCAAGCCAAACGGTTCCTACTGAAGATGTAAATCTTTAAAAATATAAATACAGTATAGTTTCATTTTCAAAAAAGGCTTAGCAATTTCCCCAAACAGCTGGGCACTGTGGTTTTCAGTAAACGACACTATAACATGAGTAAATGGTGTGTTTGCTGGGGAGTGGAAGATGTAGTGTGCTACTGAGTATTTCTGGCAGCAGCCTGGTGTATGTGGGATTAACTCAAAATAAACTGCAGAGCTCATGTTCATTGTAATGAAGGATCATGTCACCCAGTGCAACAGTATGGCGAATTCTTAAAGCCCCCCTTCCATTTAAAAATGTCTGACCTTGACTATACTGACACATATTTGTGCAAAGTTTGTCACTAGAGAGGTGTTTTCACATTCCTCTACTGAAGGAGGCAATATCTGGGCACTTTCCTAAAATCTGAGTTTCAAATGCACGCCTGGTGAGCTAGATTAGGTGTCTAATATGGCAAACACATATTGATGGAGGAACCGACTTTGATGCGACACCAGGTCCTTGGGAAAGCTGCTGCTTCCAGTTTTTCCTGGTGGCCACTCGCAGTATTTCAGTGAAAAATTCCCTGCAGTTCAAAAAGCATTTTACCTATTGATCACCATTACAAAACAGACATCTGTAAAACTGTTGACAAGACATTTCTAACTGCATACAAGGTCAAATATGACTCTATCATGAATGTTTTGATCCACGTGAGCCTTGTATTTGTGAAACTATCCTCCACAGATATTAAAAAAACTCCAAGAAAAGCTGACATCATTACAACGTAAAGTCTATGAGCCGAGTGGCATTTTGTGGCCGGGTCTAGCAGGAGAAACACTAGAAACACTACTACTATCTTGGGGTCTGGTATCCAGATCTACTAATATTTCCATGCACAACACCGAGAGAGAAACCTAAAACCTCCAGCGCAGAGCGGACTTGTCAATCCAAGAGCAGAGTAGGCATTAGCATAGTGAACGTCTTGATGTAAGCTGGACTGATGTCAGCACACTGTGACATCAGTAGCAGATATTATTTAATGTTTCACAAACAGCCAATGCCATTTACAAGCTAACTAGCCAACAAACAACATACACCATTAATAGATACTTACAAAGTATTGCTGATTAACTTGTCCAGTTGCCGATTTTGGTGAACAGACTCCTCATCTGAGTCTGGGTCTGACAAGGTTCATGTATAACATGTATGGCTGAATCTCTCCGATGTTTCCTCTAATGCTAATGCTAGTCATCTTGATATGCATTGCTCTTGCACTGGTCACTGTGCTGTGCCAACACTGGAAAAAAGCAGAAAGTAAAAGCTAGAGCTAGCAGCGTTGGTCGGCGGGGCTGGGTGGAGGCCAGATCTTGAATTTCTCAACAAGACAGAAAAAGTAGATCTGGTTCCAGCCGCTTTTCCAAGGTGCTTTTAACTTTTTATGTGGGAAAACCATATTTAACAAAATATTAACAAACTGATTATCATTTTTACATCCTTTAAAAACGTGTCTGTTGGGGAGTTTAATAGTTTTTGATAACAATAGAGAGCTACTGCACAGCATGATGAATAAGGTACTGTATGTCAGGGCTGGCTACAGACAATACTTGTCAGAAGTGTCAATTCTTTGTGGGTTTGAGTCTTGTGAGAATTGTTCACTGTAAGAAAAATGTATTACCAGACTTATCCTTTAATTTTTAGTGTAATCGATGGACTCTACCATTGTCTGTCTTATGCTGATATGAAGAGGCCCAAACCATGGATTTCTTTGGAGGTGCATCTCCATTTATTCCTGACAACTCTGACAGCAAGAGGTAAAAACAAAATCCTCTGTCAATTATGACGACATAATTCGAGCCCCTACACCAATTAAGTGACACAGGAATATGTTAGGATATTAAACAATAAGTTTAGGCTGAAAAATTAACCTATAAACACAGCTTAACAGAGCTAAAACATGGAAATTACTACGAGAGCAATGTCGCTTACCTCTCCAATGGAGTACAACAACAAAAGGGAAGAGGTAAGGCGGGATACACCTCTTTATAGGTGGGGTTTATAGCTGACTTTAATACACATATTACTGGTGTATAACTGACCCTGTTACATAAGAACGCTTTATGTCTGAATGTCTCAAACGTTGAACAAGCTATGGACAAAATTTAAGACACGTACATTTTGTGTTTTGTTCTTTTTTAAATGATCTTTTAAAATCATTTTTATAATTCTATTTGTCTTACTTAGTGCTATGTATGCTCCTGCTGTGGAAAGAATTTCCCCCTTGAGGACAATTAATTAACCATCTATCTATAATTCTGTCTCAAGTAAGGAAAATCTCCTCTGACTCATTCTTTAACCCTTTCCAATCTTGCGGGATGCACACACACACACACACACACACACACACACACACACACACACACACACACACACACACACACACGAAGAGCATACAGGGAATCCCCATTGGTAAAAACCGGTATGAGGTGGACAGTTACCATGGCAGCAGCTACCTGTCTATTCATTCATAGATTTCTTTCATTGAGTGTTCTGTTGCTTTTATGTCCACTTTGGGCAATTTTAACAGGCATCCCAGCTACGTTAACACTGTCTTATGTAAAAGTAGATCATCAAAAATATATTTCATACCTAGAATATTTTATTTATTTTATCATTTTAACACTTAGAATCTAGTTTGAACTTATTTTATCCCTTTGCCCTTTGGAGAAGTCATATGCTGTAGTGTTTCCTTTTAATGGTGTGACCATAAAGATCTTATTGTATGAGGTAAAAAAGGGAAATTTAAAATTACAATAACACAATAAATTGGTAAACATAGCTGAGTTTGTCCATAAAAATGAATAAATGCTTGACCTGGAAAAATCGTCTGCTTTATGATCATCAGCAGCAACGAAAAGGGAACAAGTAAATAGCTTAAACAGATGCTGTTAACATGTGTGTGCTTGTGCATCTGTGCCTTTTATTTGTCTTCACTGATTTAAACTGTCAGTTCCGCTAAAAGGGGTTTCATAACGGTGGTTATATTTAACTGATAAGAGGGAAGCCCCAAACTAGAAGAGAACATTTCCTTTCAGAGGAATCACCCCCTTTTTGTTCTGAGAGCCACACACACACACACACACACACACACAAAGAGGGGGAAAAAAAGCCGGATAGGATCTTCTCTGACTCATTTTTCTGTATACCATCCCTCTCCACAGGGCATCATTCTCCCCCACCCTGCACACACACATACACACACACACAGAGGGAATCCCTATTGGTAAAGACGGTGTCAGGTGACTAGTTTCCATGGCAGCAGCTACCTACATACATACATTCATAGATTTTTTTCCCCCCTCTGCTCTGTCGCCTGAATGAAGGCGAAGCATGAATGAGAAAAAACAGGTGAATGGAGGAAGTGGATGAATGGTTGACTTTGAGAGTGAATTGGTGAAGGAGCCAGAGCTGGTTTCATTCTACTAGAAGTGGTGGCACAGCCAGAGTCATCTTTGACTGTTTCTTTGTGTATCTCTGTTTGTCATGTCTTATTCCCCCCTCAAATCTGTCTGTCTGAGCTGTACAGTATATGTGAAAGTGATCAAGTCAGATTTATGCGCTCAGGCATCGTTAATTATCTGCATCAGTTTCTATGGCAACAATGTAGGCGTATGTATATACGGCGTTATCCAGCGTATTTTTGCAGAATCATAAAGCAAGCTGCAGTCCAGACCCCTAAACAGAACTAAGGGCGAGTCCGCTGTGTATGGAAGGTAACACAGCTGGTAAACATGCACCTGTCCCAACCTCTTTGGAATATGTTGCAGACATTACATTCAAAATGAGCGTATATTTACAACTACAATTACTGCTTCGGGGTTGTACGTCTCCTCCCCCTGACGGCACAGAAGATCTATACAATCAGCACAGCTTTAAGTTGGGAAACCAAGATTAGAGTCATCAGTTCAGTATCTGACCAAATGACTCCCCTTCTGTTCCCTGGATACAACGTTAAATAATGGGCAGCAAAGTGATTTTGCCGAACATTATGATGTCACGGTGACGTTGACCTTTTGGTTATAAAATGTCATCACTTCGTCATTATATCCCGTTAGAAATTTGTGTGAATTTTGTTCATAATTAGTGTATGAATTTTAGGGCTGCCCCCTAATAGTCCACCAAACGTTAGTTGACCACAAAGGTCATTAGTCGGCAAGATTTCATTGTTCGCTTAGTTGCAGAAAAAAAACAAACAAACAAACGTAAAACTCGTGAAATTAACCTATGTGACTGGACCATGTGAGAATTTAATTTGAAAGGACAGACACACGAAGTGGCCACACTCAGCAGTCAGACAGGAGTCACGTTAATTTCCAGGGCTGGTACCTGCGGTTATTCCACAGGCTAGTTAATAACATGTGGGGCAGGGAATCCAAAGTGTGGAATCATTCTGAGAAGGTGAAGGACCAACCCAAGCTGATATGTAAACTCATCTTCATTGGTCGACTACAAACATGACGTATCATGTGAAACATGGAAGTAGCTACATGCCCATTAGCCGACAGCGTCATTAACAGGCGGCTCGCTCAGTGTGTGACGTGCACTTGTAGATAAAATATAGGCCTATATTAATGAAGGTTCATTAGTACGGTTTTGTATTTCTCTGTAATGTAGCACAGTGTTAACAATGTTACTGATACTATTCTTTCTCACACCTTCAACTCAAACCATTGTGTTGCCCCACCCAAAATATATAATTTAATAATTAAATTAACATCGTAAACATGTGGGCGACTGGTCGACTGATGGCCCTGAATGACGACTATTGGTCGACTAGAAAAATTCTTAGTTGGGGGCAGCTCTAGTGTTTACATCCCCGTCTGTGAAAACATGGATGCTTCCCATGAATCTTTCCCTCAACAGCACAGAATCAGCACAGCTTTATGTTGGGAAACCAAGATTAGTGTCACTAGTTCTGTATCTGATTAAATGTCTCCCCTTCTTTTCATGAGAGATGATGTTGAGTAATGACTGGAAAGGTTTTTGCAGACCATTATGATGTCACAATGAAGTTGACCTTTGACCTTTTGGATGTAGAATGTTTAAAAGCTAAAGCAGCATGTGTATACGTTCAGTAGGCTATATCTTCAGTAGCTAGCTAGCTAACCCTACACTTTTCAGGGTTTGATTTTGGTTTTGGAACAGGGAAGAAATGTATATCTTTTTCCAACCTCTCCAGGTAACGAGTATCATTAATACACGACGTGCCCCAGGCACAACATTTAGCTCCAAATCCACAAAACCAGCTCGAAAATGAAGGAGATCTGAAATGATTGCATTAGAGTCAATGGAGCACAGCTGTGTTGTTGTCGGACCCTGGTCTGAGCCGGCCTGATGCTATGTTATGATTGAAAAACAGTCTGCATCTGGGGGTGGGACTTAGGGAAGGGATCAACTGGAAGCAAAGCTAAGTGGCGTTCCTGGGAGCCTGTCGTCTACACTGCACGCTGGATTGTTTTCCCACACACTAGGACATGGTGATGAGAGCCTTCTCTGGATGACATCCTGCCAGTCTGATGTATTTAAAAACAACCTACTTTCTGAGGCTATGGTATAATTTAAGATAGTCATATGGCTGCTGTCTTTCAGCGTTACCTCTCTTAGCTGGAGAGCTGCTTTTATCAGCTGGCAAAGGTTTTATAATTTCCTTCCTTCCTCATTTCCTCAACACTTACTCCTACAGAAATCATCCGTCTTAGGGGAAATCTGTCCATTACCGGTTTTTCATCCTTCCACACATCGATAGAAATTCATCCATTTGTTCATCCTTCTCTCTGTTTGTCTTCTCTCCAGATTATTTCCTTTTCTCTTTAAATGTTAAAACTACATACTGTGATGGACACTGATAGAAACACAATATCTTCTTTTTACGTTCTACTTTTTGTGAAAATGGCTTTTGTGACGCATTTCCTCGACCCCTAATGTGTCAGCACGCTGAAAGCTTCCTCTGTCTTACTCCTTCTAATGGTCAGTGTGTTTGTGTGTGCATGTGTCAGCGTGTGATAGCACAGTTAACCACGGTAAGTGGCAGGTAGGGTGCGTGGACAGAGCTGCGCACATTGCAGACATCATCAACCTTTAAGGATAGGCCACTTATAATGAAAGTCAGTCAGTTCCCAGAGACGGCAAATGAAAAAAAATCCATTAAAAAGAAGCTGCAGCATGATGACATATGAAAAAAATCTAATTTGACGTCACAGCATTATTTCCTTGAAAAGCTATTTCCTCTGTGTGGAAAGTTCAATGCTTTCCAGGATGTGCTCTGTTGTATTTCCTCAGTTCATTTTATCCTGTGTTATGAATGTCTTTCATTCTGCTGTGGGTTTTAGATGTGTAGGTGAAGGCAGCTGCATCAATAATACAAAAAAAAAAAATAAAGCTTTTTCCAGTTTTGAGAAGAAGTTGAACCACTCACGAAAGAATCATCATTTCTTGAATATCATTCTGTCTATTTTCTGCTCCTGTGGGTGCAAGAATTGGTCGCTGCCTCTTCTCTGATATTTCTGGCTTCTTTCGTGATTGTTGATTATCTAAGCAAAATGGCAGCTCTTGACAGAAGCAGACGTTCTTTCCAAAGGACAGAAACAGAAGACTGCTGCAAAGTTTTTTTTAATTTGCTGTGACTCAGTGAATGATAGAAGCAGCTTTACATTTAATAACTGATTCTAATAACGTCCTGCTATAAGCACTAATTAATGATTGTTGACATAGCGTCAGAAACGTGTTGTTTAAACTGTATGGTTATCTTACAGACTGTGGTTTGTGGTGGAGCTACATTGATTTGTATTGTATTATATGGTGTTACAATACCCAGAGGGAGAGAGGACATTGTTTGGTGTTTATCGCAAAGCATTCCCATGTGTGGGATACAGCCTCTGCATGAATACATGAACAAAAACACACATGGCCACTTTATTAGGTACACCTTGCTAGTACTGGGTTGGACCCCTTTTGCCTTCAGTGCTGCCTTAGTCCTTCATGGCATAGATTCAACAAGGTGCTGGAAACATTCCTCAGAGATTTTGGTCCATATTGACATGATAGCATCACACAGTTGCTGCAGATTTGTCAGGCTGCACATCCATGATGAGAATCTCCTGTTAGTCCCAGTAGATCAGCAGTTTCTGAAATACTCAGACCAGCCCATCTGACACCAACAACCATGCCACATTCAAAGTCACTTAAATCACCTTTCTTCCCCATTCTGATGCTCGGTTGTCTTGACCATGTCTACATTCATAAATGCATTGAGTTGCTGCCACATGATTGACTGATTAGCTATCTGACTTAACAAGTAGTTGAAAGGGTGTACATAATAAAGTGGCTGGTGAGTGTACATATACCTTGTTTTCTTTATTCATTTTTCTTTTGACTTTCACCCCAGTTGCTTATATCTTATATGTTTTGCTCTTCTTGCATTTGGGAGTTTTGTATGAACCTCACTTTTAAATTACAACTTGTGCATGTTCTGCTTCATATTCATTTCCTTCTTACATAAACTAACGTTAAATCTCTTTACTGTAAGGAGGAAGCAAGTAGGAAGCATAAGCCTATTTCTGTAAAGACATCTAAGCTTAATGAACAGACAGACTTAAGGACATATCTAAGATCCTCACCTTCCGCTCCATCTCTCTGGCAGGAAGTTGTCTGGCTGCTGGAACACCTCTGGGTCGCGATGTACAGAGTGGCTGATATAGATCACACCATAATCCTTTGGGACATGAAACCCTGCGAGTGTGGAGTCCTGAACGCACAGAGGGAGAAATCACATTAGTGTATCTTATTTTAATTAACTGACATTGCACCAAGAGTTTAATGCACATTCAAATGTTGGGAAGTAAGCTGAGTCATAAAGGCTCTTCTAAGACTGTAGTAAAGTGCGTTCTTCACTCTTGTTGAGGACACAATGCGCATTGGGCTGAACCTGGATTTTACCTCTTATTTTCAAACTGGAAAATCATGCAAACACTACACATCTATGACGCCTATGTATTTTAAAGGGGACCTATTTTGCTTATCCATATTTTCTGATATATATATGTCTTACAATGTCAGATGTTTGTTGTCACCTATGTCGTGTGTAAAAGTAAACCCTGAAGGCAAAAACCTCGGGCTTCAGACCTGTTATTAATACTCTGTTTTCCATCATTTGCTTTCTACTTTGGCTACAAAATGACGTCAGCCTGTGACGTCTTGTCTTTATATGTTCACCCTGTTTTAGGCATGCTACTTCTAGGTGTTTACATTACGTAGCCTACACTGCTAAATTTAGCTACATGCTAACATTAGGAAAACATGTAAACTTGACTAAAGATGTTGTCGCCCAAATTTTGGATCAAATTCCTACTGAAACATATCCAGTTGTGTTTGGAAGCTTTAATTGGAGATCATCGTCATAGAGAGTGCCACTATTCTCGTCTAGCGCTAATTCTATAGCTGCATTGATGGTGCTGACACCAGTGTTGCCAAGTCCTTTTCAATGAAAGTAGCTAGCAGTAGCTACAAAAGTTGCCAAAGATGTCATAAGCTCACTTGCATGTTGAAGTCAACGTGCAATCGTTTGCATATAGGAAAATGGAAGCATTAAAACTTTGCTGAATCAGATTCAAGAGAAGAATCCTCAACAAAACATTTCAGTGGCATGGGAGTTACAGCATATCCCGTAAAAATTTAAATTAAAAGCCTTGTCCCAATTATATGCCAAGTCCCTTTTACTAGCCGGTTGTAGCTACACATTTTGACATATAAAGGCCTGTCTCAATAAGACATCCAGTGTGGTTGCCAAGCAGTTCATTTTCATTGAATTCTTTAGATTGTTGACTTCCCACTTGAGCTAACATTAGTTAGCTGTTTAGATTGCACCTACAAATATAAACATTCAAACTTTTGTCAATATGGAAATGCTACACATCGTTAGCTAGGCTTAGTTTGTTTTACTAACGCCATGAGCACCAGAACAGCACGCATGGGAATGAATCAAAATATATATCTGTCGTTTTCCCTGATTATCTGAATAAGTTGCTAAATCTGTCCTAAGTTGTTTTTGAGAAATAAAGTTGCTAAGAGGGCCCGAAAAGTTGCTAAATTTAGCAAGACGAATGCCGAGTTGGCAACACTGGTAGAGATTCCAAGATGTTCAGACCAACAGGATGTGGAAAAAAAAAAGTTTTCTTTGACCATTAAAGCTTGTAAATATGTTCTAGTGGAAACCCCAAAATAAATGTATGAACCTGAAATTTAAAATTACAGGTCCTCTTTCACACTGTTGATAGGAAAGTTCAGGATTTTAAAAGAGATTTGTAAATAGCGATGTGTCACACAATTAGAACAAAAAGTCAGCTGGGAACACTGCAATGACGCAACTTTAAGAACATGCTATTAATACTCCTTTGAAGCAAAATGAATGGGAGACTTCTTACTAACTTCAACACTAATGTTTGGCTTGAATATAAACTGCAATTTCATATCAAACAAAATTTCCTTCGCTGATTTTTCACTAAGCTTCCTGGTGAAAGGAGCCACCTTGGGGCAAAAAGACCACTTACCCAATTGTTGCCCTTTTAATTCACCTTTTCACTACATCCATTAGTAGCTGCACTAATGGACTGCCACAGAACATGATCACTGTTTCTCTTCCCTCTTCCCTCTTTCTCATTTTTCTCTCTGCCTCTCTCTGCTGGAGTGGAAAATCTTTTACAAATCTCTCTCTTTCTGCTGGTTCTCACTGAGAGACGGCTCTGCCATTGGAGACCTCATTTTCTCTCTCCCTCTTGCTCGCAGACACACACACACACACACACACACACACACACGCAAGGTGCAAAATCTCTTGCATATCTTAGTTTCACCTGGATGGAGCTTCTACTTTTTCCACCTGATTGTGAATACTAATAATCTCTTTCTTACACCCCCACCTGCACACACAAACATCTCATCAGCTCTTTTCACTTCACATTCAGCACTTCCACCTTGCTTTTCTTTGTTTTTGTTGTGCTCAAGAGGTTTAACAAAGGCGTTGCTAAAGGTGGAGGCAACTGTCTCTTGTTCTTTCTGGTTAAATATGTAATATTAAAACGCTTTCCTATGATGTCACAATTTGATACATTTTTCAGTAAAGCATCGGAAAGGACTGAATGAGAATACGCCATACATTTTTATCTTGAATTCAAAATAAATTTCAACTAAAAAGTACTATCTTTTAAGACACCAACAGCTGAAAAGGTACGGGACAAGAACTCTACAGCATTGATCAAAAACAGTGTGATCCAATTTAAAAAACACCTCCTAAACTCTTGTGCATTAACTCATACCCTTCAAGATGATTTATGGAGCACTGGCTACTCCCATCAAATCTTTTCAGATGAAACACGTTGCTAGTCCTAACTGTAGGGGCGGCTGTAGCTCAGGAGGTAGAGTGGGTTGTCCACTCATCAAAAGGTTGGCCATTTGATCCCTAAGTATCCTTATGCAAGATACTGAACCCCAAATTGCTCCCTGATATCTGTGCCACCGGTCTGCGAGTGTGTTTAAACTGAGCAGCAGTTGGCACCTTGTGTGGTAGCCTCCACTATCAGTGTGTAAATGGGTGAGTGTTAAAGCACTTTGAGTGGTCAGAAGACTAGAAAGGTGATATCCAAGTGCGCATCCATTTACTCACTCCCAGGCTCAGATGTTGGGCGACGAGTCATATGTCTTGGAATGCTAACTGATTAGAAATTTTTGGACTTGTTTGATGCTAACACTGTCAGAGTTATTAGTATCTACAGTATTGCCAAATTCCTGCCTTTGTTTGCTCAATGATGACTCATCTCCGCTCTCAGTTAAAATCAGCTAGTGCAGGCAGGCCTTACTGAGGCCTAAAGAGGTCAAAACTTAAGCAACACTTGTAGTATATAGAACAACTTCATTGCAAGAGCTGTTGGCCATAAGCCTGAAACGTGTTGGTCTTGCAATAAGGTATAGAAATAGAGTTGATCTATACACTACAAGTGTTGCTGCTGTTCTGACCTCTTTAGACTTCTTGTCCTTTTCCATGCACCTTAGAAGTAGGTGAAGTAATGCCAGAAATCCCCACTCTGGGTCAACGTCTAGCTGACTCACTATATGGGTGAGTGCGCCCCACATAGGCAGAGTCCTTTGCAGAGGGTCAACTGTGATTCATGGTTCTTTGCTGCTCGTCATTTCCGCAGTCTTTCCTACATTTCCTGTCCATCTACTGCTGTCCTTTCAATAAGGGCAAAGATGCCAAAAAAATAGGCCTGCTTCTATAGGTCTTATTGCAGCGAAAAAGACCAAACTAACAAGGTGGCTTAATCATAACCTTTCTTGATTCAATGCTTGCCAGTGTCCTATCAGAGTATGACATCTCTTGAGCATACAACGGCACAACTTAATAGAGCAAAGCCCGCCACCATGCAGGCATGGTCCTGCATATCTGTAAGAGACTACCTTAAAATAAGGGCCTTCCCTCCTCCTACACTCTTCCATACATCGGACACAGAGCGGGCCATGTAGCAGAAATGGTTTATTGTATAAGACATATGGTTTTATTTTGCTGTTTGGTTTTCTTTTCAGTCTACTATTACTTTTTTTTGCTTGGGAATGTCTGTCTCTTATTCTTTTATTTTGATACTGCCACGGCTTCTGTACTTTTTTTCCCAGTCTTCAAGCATTATTGTCAGTGTGCTGCTCTGTTGTTGTAGTTGTTTGTGTGTTTGATGTGCTTTGTATTTTCAAAAATCAAAGTCGTTGATCACCCACAAATTTTCCTCTCTACTTGAATCAGCATAGATATTGTAGTAGTCTTTCCTCCCCTGATAATAACTAATCCACTTTGCATATTTGTTTCTTTGTTGGTGGACTTTGTGGCTCCAAAAAAAACCTAAAAAAAAAAAAAAAGAAAAGATTCTTGGAGCTCTTTCTTCTCTGAACTTCTCTAAAACAACACACATCATGACCCCCTATCCTAGTGAGGCCTATCAGGAATCAAAGCGTACCGGTGCGTTTCCCAGAAGTGGCAGAATGACTTTCCACTTGGCTTCACAGTGTCACCAGCACACATCAATCTCACCGCCAAACCCACGACCCCCCCTTCTTCCTTCCGGGGGAGCGGAGCCAATCAATCGCAGGTGACGGATCAATGCCTCTGATTGGGCTGTTGCATAAGGCCGTTTGATGAGGTCATAATGATCAAACACAGCCGGCGCAGGAGGAAGCGGAGGCAGCCCTCGGAGTAGGCAGCCAGCCAATCAGGAGACGGGACTTTGAGAAAATGTGTGACTCTATTGGCTGACAGTGCTGATGTCAAACCGGAGAACGATTATTTTAATGAATGAATATTGATGTTGTAACATATACAGTAGGCCTACTGAATATAAGATGCTTATATGGACCAGAGTATCATAAACCTTAATAAATAATAGCAGTTATAAGTGTAATAGGGACACACTTATGTAGCTGTTTTTGTTTTGCTGTTGTCTCTGTCTCACATGCGACACTGCAAAGTTATTAAATGCTGCAAGAGGAAAAAGGCTAAAAAACAAAGAGCCTGTCACAGATGCCCACCAACCAAAGCTGAAACAGACTTCATGCAAAATGATGGTATTTAGGTGCAGGGTTAAAATAATTTACTGTACAGAGTTGTGTGTGCTTTTAGTCAAACACCTGAGCTCTTGATACTCTATAGTACACACAAGAGAGGAGGACCGCACAGTAGAAGAGACTTTCATCTACAGTAAAATGTCGCCATCTAGAGGAAAGGAGGGCAACACAGAATTTAGTGGAGGGGGACTTATTTTTTTTAATTAATAGTTCGCCTTGTTACAATGACTTAATGGAAATATTTGCATAAAATCAGCTGAATAAAAGATAGAAATTTTTCTTCATATTTTTTAATGGGAGTTGTATCCCACAAGGAAAAAAAAAAACAGCCGAAAGACTATTTGAGATGGGTTGTACTTATTTTAGTTTGCTTTATCTAGCTCTTCTTTTTGCTGCCTTTATTGCTGTTATTGTTAACAATTCCAGTGTTGCACTGATGATAAGATTTTGGGGAAAATCTACTACGTGCCACAAAAAAAAAAAAAGACGCATAAAAGGTTTCATTTCATCCGCGTCTTTACAAAACAGCTCAGTGCTTTACATATGCTGGATTCACATAAAGACTTCTCAAAACCCCAGTTAAGCATCACACATATAACGCCCTTTTCAGATTAGATTGGTTTCCGACCAGTTCAAATTTGTCCAAACTGGAGTCGCAAAAATCCGGATCGGTCCGATCAAGACTTAAATCCTTGGCAGCTCCAAAGAAGGTCCCAAAAGTGACACTGGATCTCTCAAACTTAGCAACAGGATAAGAAAGAAAGAAAACTTATTCAGTACTTCATGATAATCAAAGCATGAACAGTCCTACCTGATCAGCTATCCTGCGTCCACCAATGAAAGGAGGCCAAAGTCTCTGAACCTCCAGCAGTACTGTGCGCAGGTACTCAGGGTCTTCCATCGCTCGCTGACGGGTCTTTTCATGACATGGAGAGAAATTTTGTTTGTTAATCTTCTTTAAAGCAGAAACCACTGGGCAAGAAAAGTTATGGCACATGGTTATGATTATTTCAGAGCCTTCATTTTTGTTTAGGAAGAAGAGAAATACTGGTGATAACTTTAATCTTACATGTAGTGCTGTAAAGATATCAATTTCCACAGATTTTTTTTAAGTAGGATAAGTGCTGATCTAAGAATACAGATAGCTGAAGCATAATGATGGATCTGAATGGTGTGTTTTAGGTCAAGGGCTTGCTTTAATTTCCTTTTAGACACTCTGTTTTACCAAAGTCTTATAATCCAAAGAGCCTCAAAGCCTGTGTGAATGTCGGATCACACCAAAACTTGCCACCTGTTTGATTTCTGTGTACTGAACACATTTATTTCAGTCACATTTTATCATTTTGTCTCAACAACATACACAGTTTCATCTGTGTTTGTATACCTGTTTGTCTCCACTGAGTGCCAGCGTAAAGGAGGTGAGCAGCGATGCCAGAGCTTTGGGGATCAGAGCTGAGATGAAGAGCAGAAGATGCTGGGAGGCAGAGCTGGAGTCTGGCAGCGGCAAAGAACCAAGGGAACCCACAAAACTAGAGCCAGAGAGGCAGAGAGGAGACAGCAGCACTGAGATTAAGATGCCACTTTCAGCAAATCATTACTAATTAACAGCATGGTTACAACAAACAAGCCAAAGCCTAACCAGAGATCAATGGCCTCCAGTAGCCTCTGATTTATGACCCAGAGAGACCTCCTTGTGTAAGAATGTCACAAAAAGAGCAAGAGCCATGATGTTTCTACAATTCACAGGTTTGTTTCAAATGCATTTCAAAAACTTCAGCCCGACAAACAGGATTTAAGACAGAAGCAAAAGACGGCAGGTTTCAGGCAAAGGGGCAGGAGTCTAAGGTTCAGGCAAAGAGTCATGCAGGTGGCCGAATGGGCATTTTATTTTGGAGAACCTCCAAATATTGACTAAAAACTTGTGCAACAAGCACTTGTGAACATTCAGCAGGCAGAGACAAGAGGTAGAAACTGAACATTTGGCAAAGTATGACGTAAATTAAGTATGTAGTGCGTCCACACTGCATTAGAGAATTGAGAACTGGTTTCAGTTGAGAACCACGTCACCATGGGTTTTGAAGGTTAAGCAGATACTGGATCAAAGTGGCTTGTCTTACCTCTGGCACACAAACTGTACCAGCGTCAACTGGTTAAAACTAACTGTTGGACAGAGGCTAAGAGATCAGTTTATACAAAAGTGGCCAAGTGAGCTCAGAAGTACGACATCATGTGATTTATATGTCGAAATTAAACTAGAGTTGAAACTTTACAAGTATCTGTTGCATGAAAACCACAAATACAAACAGGCTATTTGTAATTTAAGAGTAAATAACATCAGAATTCCTGAAGTCAGTGGAAGATATGAAGCGCTGGACAGACACCAGAGGATCTGCAACCTCTGTGGTTGATGAGTATCATATTTTGTTTGAATGTCCAAATGTAAGCTTAATGACTTACAGAGAAAGGTATTCGCCAGAGTATTATTTAAACCTTTCATCTATGTTCAATTAATTTTGTTATTACAATCAGATAAGATCAAATGTTATTTGTAAACTAGGTGCTTTTTTGAAGAATGTCCTTCCTTTGTTTAAGTAACATTGCTTGTACTTTAGCCACGCTGCATGCATTGTTTTGTTATCATATGTAATGTTTGTACTCCATATCAGGAGATATGGTCACGACTTAAATAAATATATTTATAAGAACTGGTTCCAAATTGTCTGATCCATTATAATCGCATGACACTGAGCTTAATATTTCCTTTTATCGATGCCTGTCATGCTTTTCTGTTGTGCATTGCAAAACAATGACGTGAGACTCCTGCCTCTATGCTGCTGGAAACTTGCAACAAGGAGGAGTTATGTCAGAGAGGAAGAAACAGTCCACAGTGTGGCTTCATTTCATGATGAAAGATGACAACAGTGCTGCTTGTAATGTCTGTAAAATTATATCACGTAAGGGTGGAAACTTTCTACACAAAATGAGCTTGAATTCCAGGAATGCCATTTATTTGATACTCTACACACGAGTGCCACTGCTTCCAACCAAGCAGCACGTCTGTTACTGAGGATTAATATCCTATTACAATAAATTAATAATGTTATAATGACATTCGCGCCACGCAGGCAGGCTTAGCAGGTTTTTTCTTTGACAAAGAAAACAAATGCTGTAGAAATATTTTCTCATTACATCTATGGGGTTCAGATGCAGAGATGATAAAACAGCTGAAAAGCTGTGTAGATGTACTTTTTTCCACAAAGAAAGCTGATCGGTAATCAATAGGGGAATTCATAAAGAATCGGACCAATAAGCACAATCAATCATGGCAATGGCATCAATAAAATCTCAAGAATTCCCATCCCTATACTGCGTTGTAAGTGGTTTGTGTGTAGGTGCTGTGAAATGCCCGGATGTATACTGCATTATCAAGAATTTGAGCGAGTATGAGACATGAGCAAACTGAAGAAACTCTACTGCCCCATAATGCACTGCATCTCTTTAGACCGCGCAGCAGCCAGTAAAGACCGAGATTTTGATCCAGGCTACAAGCTGTTAATATATCACTTTATTATGTGCAATAGTTTTTCAGGTGAGAAAGTAACTATTTAGAGTACCAATATGTGGTCAGTTTATCCAAATAACACCTATTTGGAAATATACTGCAGCGTTTTGGGAGATGTTAGAGCTGCTGGCCGTGTCATACCGGCCGTCACAACTGTCTTGCTTGAGTATACTTTGGTGTAAACAATCTGTTGGTAATGGCATATCTACTCATTTATTTAGTACACAGTATGCAGTACATACAGTACATATTGAGTAACGTAGGCAGTAGGCGGTACATTGGCAGGTGACTTGAAACACGGCCTTTATGTGTCTAAGCCTCTACTGTAATTCTACAAGCAATGTCTTTGAGTATGATCGTAAAATGAAAACTCTACTGTGTGTGTGTGCAAGAGGTAGACAAATATAAAGATAGGAACAAAGAAAGAAAGAAGATGCAAGACACTGACAGGCCAAAAAGGAGAAGCAGTGGGGCGGTTGCTTCTGTCTTTACTAGGAACTTTGTGATGTGTGACTGAGACAGAGGACAGAGAAACAATGACACATGCAATCTCACCCCTGTGTGTCATTCTCCAGTTTGTCTTTGATGATGTCCATCAGTTTGTCTCTGGCGTCCAGAGCGGTGGAGAAACCTGACGACCACAGAGGAACCTTCACATTGACCGGAGCAGAGATCAGACCTGCAGCAGCAGCAGCACAGGAGGTGTTCAGAGAGCATACAAACATGGTTCAACCCACAAATAAGTCATATTCATTTAAGTGAAATAGAAGGGGAAGCAGGAGATGTTGCAATACTGTATTACACAACAACAAAGCTGACTTACTAAATACGTCTGCAAGACATTACAATATCTGCGTTTGAGTAGAAGACTAATTTGCATGAACCATTTTAGGAGAAGTGTGTTTCCGTTTTTCATCTATACATACAGCATATCAGCGTGTCCCTACCATGCCAGTGCTGGGTGCAGAGCTGCATTATTTCCTGAAAAAGTTCAGGCTGCTCCTCTGCTCGAACGTTCAGAAAAAGGCCCAACACCAACTCCGTCCCCAGACGTTTAAAGGTGGAGTACACACACTCCGGCTGGCCACTACAATGGAAACAAATATCAAGCGCACATCATGAAACTGTGTGTAAATATATGAGAGCAGATGAAGCTAAAACTTCCTTCAAAGACAGACGAATAAAGAAATCAAAGCCTACAGTAGTATGAGGAAATATGAGAGCTAAACTTAAGATGGTTATCATTTTCCCTGCTTGTTTGCAACCTTACAAAACCATTTTATGGCTGCTGGGTACTTTTTTACCATTGTTTACTTACACAGTAAAACACACCCTCTCCAGCCCTTCAACCTTGTTTTTCAGATTGACCAATCTGGTATTTGTGTTGCTAGATTTACTGGCAATTCTTATTATTGGGCACTGAAATTAGACAAAGTGTTTGTGGCAATTAAGACCTCACAAATTCTAATTTAAGGCTATTTAATGTCTTTGAAGGCCTAATTGTACAGAATTTAAGACTTTTTAAGGACCTGCAGACACCCTGTATTTAAATACCTTTTAGATTTTAGTCTTAAATTTAGCGCCTCTAAAACTATTTGTACATTGTATTGGACGAAGAAAAAATGTCGAAAAGGGTATGTTCAGTGTTACCTAAGAGAGAGGTCCTTCAGACAGCGCTCACACACACTGTGGAGAGAAAGAGGTAAAACAAACAGGCACACTTTAGTCTCAAACAAAATACAGCCTTTTTAAAAAAAAAACCATGGAAGAGCATTCTGCCACAATCTGCACAATGTCACAGACATGCACACAGTATAATGACTGCAGGGATTTGCCACTGTGTCAAACACACAGATGGTAAGCACTTGCTCAAGAAACCTTTGACATAGATGGACATGTTACAACTGTTGCAGCAATAAGGCTTTGTAGTTGTGTCACAAATGATCTTGCCACCATCTCTGGTGCCATTATGCTGTTGACAAAGACATTCTAAACAGACAGTAATGAAATTCACGTCTGTCTGAGAAGAACCATGTGACTCTCCAGGTCATGAAATACATAAAGACAAAGGCATCCACATCAACAAAATATTACATAAACTAAAGGGTAAGTTTGGCATCTTTCAACCTAGACCCCTATTTTCTCATGTTTTTGTGTCTAAGTGACTATTGGGAACAATTTTTTTTTTTTTTTTAAATTGGTCCAGTACTGAGCCAGACCACTGGAGACAGCAGTAGTGAAGCAGGCTGCAATGTTCCCCTCTAGGCATGTTTGCACCATAAATGTACATCAACTTAAAGTGTTTATTTTTGCCACTGACAGGCTCAGATTGTTAGCTAAGTGTCCGACAACATTATGGACAACACAGCTACAGCAATAAACCTTTTTGTTAAAGAGTAAGATCCTTTTTGTTTAAGGAGAAACAGCTTTGAAATCGCCATTGCCAAACCCACCAGACTCCATTTAAAAAAACAATAATTTTAGCTTGTATAGAGCCATAATATTTTCACATCTAACTGGGTGAATTAAGGGTTAATTTCAACCAAACTAGAGTTGGTGATTGTTGGAACAGTGGAAAGACGAGCCACAATGGTTCATGTGAGTTTTATCTTGTTTCTGTTGACTTAGAATGAAGTGTGTTTTACAACAATAAAATTACTGTTTATTTAAATGGACTCTGGTGGGACTGGCAACAGGAATTTCACAGCTGTTTCGGGTTAAACACACAGGATCTTACTCTTCAGCAAAGAGGTCTGTCTCTGTAGGGATCCTTTCCATGAGTTGTCAGACACTTAGAATCATAATCTGAGCCTGTCAGTGGCAAAAACAAGAACTTTCCGTGGACGTAAATTGATGATGCAAACATGCCCTGAGTGTTAACGGTGCAGAGTCCCTTGCTGCTGTCAGCTGCAGCCCTGTCACTCAATACTGGACCAATTAAAAAGATGGGAAAATATGGTCCTGGTTGAAAAATACAGAAGTTTCCCTTTACTTCTGAAAAACTGTCGTAATAAAGTTACTGTATCTACCTGGTGATGTAATCATTTGACGATTGTAAACAACTTCCTGTGAACAGGCTGGTGAGAGACAGGCGGAGAAGACATGCCTCCTCACCTGAAACACACAAATACAAGTTACTTTAATTTATATTTGCAGAGCTGAATTTAAGCACATTTTCTTACATTTGCTTTTATTATATTACACGAGTTAACGTAGAAATCATCAGTCTGTAAAACTAAAAACATCAGAAAATATTCACATTAGTACGTTTTTTTAAAAACATTTTTGCTTCAAGATATAGATAAATTGAATATTAAGACTGCTGCACATTTATCGTCTGTCAATTAATAACTGCAGGTCTAATAGTGGTATATTTGAGTGCTACCTAAGAAGCTTACATTTGGAGCTATCTATGAGGTTTTTGTGTGATCGTGTGTTTACCGTTGGTGGTGACTATGGTGTCTCCATACATGTTGGTCATCAAGTCAGTTGGATCCTTCAGAAATATGTTTGACTTCTCTGAAACACACAGCGTAAACTTTGTTACAAACACATACAAACATACTGTTCACACACTTTAACAATGTCCATGTCAGGTTTTGAGTCTGCCAGTGCTAAATAACACAAAGCACGGACAGCGATGTTGATGATGCTTCCTGTAACGTGGAAGTTTGTGCAATGAACAACTTGGTCAGAAATGTCTCACAATTTTTTTTTTAAAAAGCTAGAGAAAAAAAGCTAGGGAAAAACTTTATTTATTATTAGATAGATTAAAAAAAAAAAAGAACAAAAAGGAATCAAATAACATTAAAAAATAAGGTGGCAGGTGTTTGCATGTTCTCCCTGTGTCAGCGTGGGTTTTCTCTGGGTACTCCAGCTTCCTCCCACAGTCCAAAGACATGCAGGTTAATTGGTGACTCTAAACTGTCCGTAGGTGTGAATGTGAGTGTGAATGGTTGTCTGTCTCTATGTGTCAGCCCTGTGATAGTCTGGCAATCCAGGGTGTACCCCACTTCTCTCCTATTGCCAGCTTGGATAGGCTCCAGCTCCCCCGTGACCCCCAACAGGATAAGCAGTTATAGAAAACAAATGAATATATTTGAAATTATGTCACAGAATTTTATAATTTTAATCTCTTTTTCTAGGTCATTTCCTTGTTTGTTTATTTCTAACTTTTTTCTTTTATTTTTAAAAATATTTTCTTGTTTTCAATTTTCTATTTTTAGTAATCCCTTGCTAATTTTTTGGGTAATTTCTACTTGCATTTCTCATTACCTACTTCCAGTGTTTTTGAAAAACAAAACAAAAAAACAAAACCCAACTGCTCAAGTTTCAAAGGGTTAAAAGCTGTGTCTAATGGAAATCTTTATACTTTGACTTAAAATGAACTAAACTGAACTTTAAAGTGAGTTTATGGTAAATTAATTTGATATATAATCTCATTTAATCTCCTGTTTCCCTCTTATTTTCCTAGATGATTTTCTTCTTATGTCTAGCGTATGTTGACATTACAATTAGGCTCATCATTAATATATAATATAGTTAGAATAGTTCACAGTACAACTAATACACTGTTTTGAAGGGCAGCAGACTACAATTAAACTTCATCCCATCACCATCCTCACTCCCTCCAGCACCAGCAGCATCACGAGTCTGTCCCATGACAGATCAGACTGATCTCGGGGTGGACAGTATTCCACAGAGGAAACTTCCCTTTTGTGATTTAGCCTGGGTGTAAACCTGACTCACTGTCCTGAGGCACAGAAGACAAGGTCACAGTGAGCTCACAAGGAAATATGAACACACTCATGTCCTTGTAAAGATGTGTCTGCGTAATGACACATAATTAAACCAACAATGGATCACATCTAACTTAATTACCAATAATTACAGAGGCTATAAAACCTGTAAATCACCATTAATCACAGGTGGAGAACAAAACATGCAGGTGAACTCTGATGCAGGTGCTCACCTGTCGCGTGCACACATGAACACATGAACACAGAGACAACATACCACAGAGCAGCTCCTTCATGCCCTGCACGGAGCAGATGAAGGCGGTCGGTCTGTTCAGCATGCGGCACTGAAACACTCTGCTCCGGTGTTTCTCGACCCTCTGCTGGCAGAAGCTCACCGGGTCCCGGTAAAACTCCAGCGACTTGTCCCCCAGCAGCGACACACCGGCATTTCCTGGTAGTTTGGACATCCAGCTCCGACGGTGGAGACGCACTTTCGTTAAAAAATAAATAAATAAATAAATAAGTTAAAAGGTGGATTCAGTGAAGATGGTGTCGACTCCTGAACGATACTGGCTGTAAACTTTACTGAGGCTCGGCCCAGGCTCAGAGTAAACGCCGCTTTCACCGCCTGTTAATCATTTTAATCCGCGAGGCTCTACCTGTGTCATATTACTGCACTCTCTGTCGTCATCGCTCCTCTGCCTCTGGACTCACCCCGCGCTGCACCGGAGAGGGACGCGTTCAGGTGCTGTCCGTAATTTAAGGCTTCCTCTTCCTGATCCGTTACCGTGTATCTGTTACTGTCATTTGTTCCTCTGCAGCTGCTGTAGCTCAACAGCTACGCCTTAGACATGTTCTCAGACCTACACTCAGATCTGTACACAAATCTGTGTCCCGCAACGCACCCCAAAAATAATAATAAAGACATATGTGCCCTATTTTAAGATGTTGTCTCTGTTCCTTATGCTGTGGCATGTTGAAATCAGTTTGTAAATTATATGTCCTCCTGAGACCCTAGCCTTTGTCTGGTATGTATTTTTTAATTTGTCCTAGTTATTTGGGATCAGTAGGACATGGTAAGTATAAAAAAACTAAATGTGGTCAACATAATCAAGTCCTAACGTCCTCAAAGGCAACAACAATAAAGTCCCAATGTCCTAAAATGAGACAACAACAAAGTCCCAATGTCTTCAAACGAGACAATAATAAAGTCCCAGTGTCCTCAAATTAGACAGCAATAAAGTCCCAGTGTCCCTAAACGAGACAATACTAAAGTCCCAATGTCCTCAAATGAGACAACAACAAAGTCCCAATGTCCTCAAACGAGACAATAATAAAGTCCCAGTGTCCTCAAATTAGACAGCAATAAAGTCCCAGTGTCCCTAAACGAGACAATACTAAAGTCCCAATGTCCTCAAATGAGACAACAACAAAGTCCCAATGTCCTCAAACGAGACAATAAAAAAGTCCCAATGTCCTCAAATGAGACAACAATAAAGTCCCAGTGTCCCTAAACGAGACAATACTAAAGTCCCAATGTCTTAAAACGAGACAACAACAAAGTCCCAATGTCTTCAAACAAGACAATAAAAAAGTCCCAATGTCTTAAAACGAGACAACAATAAAGTCCCAGTGTCCCTAAACGAGACAATACTAAAGTCCCAATGTCTTCAAATGAGACAATAATAAAGTCCCAATGTCCTCAAATGAGACAACAAAGTCCCAATGTCTTCAAACGAGACAATAAAAAAGTCCCAATGTCTTCAAACGAGACAATAATAAAGTCCCAATGTCCTCAAATGAGACAACAACAAAGTCCCAATGTCTTCAAACAAGACAATAAAAAAGTCCCAATGTCTTAAAACGAGACAACAATAAAGTCCCAGTGTCCCTAAACGAGACAATACTAAAGTCCCAATGTCTTCAAATGAGACAATAATAAAGTCCCAATGTCCTCAAATTAGACAACAATAAAGTCCCAGTGTCCCTAAACGAGACAATACTAAAGTCCCAATGTCTTTAAACGAGACAATAATAAAGTCCCAATGTCCTCAAAGACAACAATAGTCCCAGTGTCCTCAAATTAGACAACAATAAAGTCCCAGTGTCCCTAAACGAGACAACAACAAAGTCCCAATGTCTTCAAATGAGACAACAACAAAGTCCAAATGTCCTCAACAATAAAGTCCCAATGTCTTGAAACAAGACAACAATAAAGTGTCAATGTCTTCAAACAAAACAATAATAAAGTCGCAACGCCTTCAAAACAAGACAATAATGAAGTCTCCATATCCTCAAAGAGACAATAATAAAGTCCCAATGTCCTCAAACGAGGAAACAATAAAGTCACAATGTCCCCTAACTGTGTCTTAGTTTGCTACTGTTGCTAAAATTGGTCCAATTTGTTGCCGTATCAAACTACAAACATTATTAATCATAAATAAACAACCATAAATGTGATGAGGTTTTGTCTCTTACTGCCCTTGTTCATGCTTTATTTGCTCCTGCAGCCTCTGTCTTGTCTAAAAATGTTATTGTGAGAGTGTCACTCAGGATCTGGGCTCAATTTAAACACCATTTTAGTTTACAAGCATTCTCTATTTATGCTCCCCTGGCTTCAAACCACACTTTCACACCTTCTCTTGTAGATGATGCTTTTTACTTTAGTCCAGGTTAGATATTTGCAGATTCAAGGACCTATATTTTGATAATGTATTTGCTTCCTTTCAACAGCTCGCATATAAACACTCACTACCTAAGCAACATTTCTACAGAAAGTCTGTTCCTTTGTCCGCTCTAGATTTCCTGGATTCCCTGCTCTACCCTTGAACACACCTCTTGATGACTTCTTGACACCAGTGAACTCTATAGGGGATTATTTTCACTGGTTTACAATAGAATTCACGTCATACCTTCGCAAACATGTGACCCCATCAGGACCTCGTGGGAGGAGGACTTGGAGGAAGAAATTTCTGATGAACTGTGCATGACATGCATTTATAGAATGTAAAATTGTACACTGTACCCACTACACCAATGCTAGACTATCTAAAATTTCCAATAATGTGTCTCCTGCATGTAATCGCTGTCAGCTTTGCATCACTACTGGACAGAGGTTTTTAAAATTGTCTCATACATTGTTAAAGGTCAGGTGTTGATCCTCTTTTGTGTCAGGATCGGCTGCAGACTGACTTGGCAGAGATGGCTGCCATCTTGTTTTTACATGGATTAGTGTTTTGTGCTCTTACTACCACTAGATGGCACCAAAAGTGTCCACGAATGAGGACAACAGATCTTAGTCAAGTAGAATGAAGTGTAAGGTCAAGTAAACCCAAAGTGCGAAGTGCTCATATGAGGACACAGGGTCTCAGGAGGATATACTGGAAGAAGGTTTGGATGCTTCCTCATGAATACCTGATTGTAAATAAGCTTAAGGATGTGTCCTTTAAAATTATTTAAAATAAAAATAATAAAAAGACATTAACACAAGCTGCTCTTTCTGCAATGAACATTCTGAAACCGTTTTACACCTTTTCTGGCATTGTCCTCGTACCAAGAAATTCTGATAGGATTTTTTTCAGATTTATCATGGGCCATACCTCTGTTATCCTGGCTTTCTGTTTCTGTTGCTGTGATTGTATTTACTGTTGTGTTTGTGTGCTCTGAGTGAAGGCTCTGTGATTATAGAATGAGTTTAGAAAAGAAAAATTAAAAAAGAAATTATGAGTGCTAGTCTGAAAGGTGCTGACAGTTAAGACCACATCCTCCATACATTCAACCATCCAATCATCACACCAAATAACAGACAATAAATAGACAATACATATGTGTAATAGGTAAAAAAAAAAAAAAAAAAAAAAACTACACATAGAACGTCTGTGATTATTGCACATATAGTGTAGTAGAATGATTATGTCTTGCACATAAAGTGTAGTAATTACACCCATAAAAAAGGTTCATCCTTTGTATTTGAATTTGTTCAATGTCCTTATTGCTATGGGGGAAAAGCTGTGTTTGAATCTGTTTGTCCAGGTTCTGAATGATCTTTAGCTCAGTCCAGAGGGCAGCAAATCAAACAGATGGTATCCGGGGTGAGTACAGTCTTTGATGACGGCTGTGCTGAGGTAACAGGCATTACCAAGACAGTTTCATGCAGTTTTCTTGACAGAAATGAACGAAATGCTGAGACAAAGGTCGACTGTATTTTTTAAATGACAGTTTTTTTTACATCCCTTAAAATCAGGAAGTCCATGAAGCTTTGGCGACCCCAAAGCTTGAGTTTCATTAGTTAGCTTTTGGGTTGCTGGTAGGTTTTTTTTTCCATTCAGCTCCTTCCTCTTGACTCCTCAGCCCCCACACACACCTCCTCCTGTTAAGCTACATATATTTTTCTCAATTAACGTTTGCTACAAAAATACAGAACAATCTTCTTTTTGTCTCAACAATTGTAAGTTACATTCATATAGCATAAATCAATTTATTTAAAGCCCAACACGTCACTGCACAGTTAAGTTAACAGATGATAAATTGTTATTTCCCTCCAACATGAAATCAACTTAACAACTGTATGACAACACAGACATTCCTTGATGTTAATAAAATGTATTTATCTGCAAGGGTCTCCTGTTATAGTAGGATTGGTGATAAAGTCTTGAGCTGCACAATGTTGGTGTGGTGGTTAGCACTGTCGCCTCACAGCAAGACGGTTCCCGGTTCGATTCTGGGTGCGGGAGCCCTTCTGTGCAGAGTTTGCATGTTCTCCCTGTGTCAGCGTGGGTTCTCTCTGGGTACTCCAGCTTCCTCCCACAGTCCAAAGACATGCAGGTTAATTGGTGACTCTAAATTGTCTGTAGGTGTGAATGTGAGTGTGAATGGTTGTCTGTCTCTATGTGTCAGCCCTGTGATAGTCTGGTGACCTGTCCAAGGTGTACCCTGCCTCTCATCCAATGTCAGCTGGGATAGGCTCCAGCCCCCAAAGCGACCCTCAAGAGGATAAGCAGTTAGAAAATGGATGGTTGGATGGATGGATTTGCGTTGCATTGCGTCAGTCATCTTGGTTTTCAGAGATTTGTATTGTACTTACAACACCTGGCCAGTTGGTGACAGTGTATGGCTAGGGTCATAGGTAGTAGATTTTATGGAACTAAAGCATCAAAGCCCACACATACAGAAGAAAATGGCTTTTAAATAACTGTCCCCCCAAAGTGACCACCACTCTACTCTTAGTGGCATCACGCAGATGGTGCCAGTGAGAGTTTTCATTGTTACTTCATACATCAGGCTTCTCTCTGGGGCCCTGGTTTGTATTCCAGGCCGTCAAACTGAGGCTGTGTAGCTGTGTTGCATCATAAGGCCACACGATGGCAGCCTCGATCACCACCTCCTTCTCTCTCCCTCACTCTTTCTCTCTTTTTCTCTCTCTCTCTCTCTCTGTCTAAATGGCACGAGGCAGACTGTCGCTCCGTGTCACTCATCTGCAGCTCGTGCAGATCGGACTCTCTGTGCACGTTTGTTTTTCCTTTTCCTCTGTTGAGCCGGAATATGAGAGACAGCAGCGCGCACTGGGGCGCCTGGAGCGGAGGAGCGGAGGCGAGGAGCCCGGCACAGGTGAGCAGCTTACATGAAGTGTCTCTGCAAAAGTTTCTGACAGACAGAAGGAAGAGAAGCAGTGTGTATAAGAGGAATTTATGGGATGTTAAAGTCAGGTTTTACTGTGTCGAGCTCAATGTGAAACACAGCGTTACTGTCCAGGTAATGACAGTGTAATGAAGCCTATTAAGAACAATTTAAAGACCTGAAAATGGCAATTAGACTGTTTTATCTGATTCTTTCACTTTGTACTGTCGTCAGTCAAGAGTTGTATATTTTTTTCTAATGGTCATTGTCACATTTATTTAATGACACTGATGTGGCAGCAGGTTATTCAAGTGGTGAAACAATATTGTGTCTTGCTGTATCTGAAGTCATCCATTGGAAGACACTCCATTTTTGCTGTTTCTAATTTTGTAATAATCAATAACTATTTGACTCTTCTATAGGCTCAAGGCTCATAATACATATATATATACATACATACATACATATACATATCAGCCCACTTGTAAACAAAAAGAATGACCTTTGAGCTAAATGATGTTTATTATGCACACTTAGTTTCCCCTCTAAGACATGACATGTACTGCACATCACTTTTATACTATTAGTTTGTAAACTATGTGTTTACCTTTCATAATGTCCCTGATTTGACCACTTGTAGTGCTATATTTTAAATAATTATTCATGGAGTTAGTGGATAGCACTTAAAATAAAGAAGTATTACAAAACTATGTTTGTCTCATGAACATGCTTTAGTCAATTGACAACTTACTTTAAAGAGTTGGTCAAAATCTGAAACATTTGTGACTTTTTGAGTTGGATAGAATTCAAATTAATAAATTAGAATATCTTAAATAAAATAATTTGGCCCATAAACATCACCACAACTGTTGGATAAATATTAAGTTCAACTTAATTAAGGTTTTTTTTTTTTTTGCGGTCAAAGCAAATGATGTTGGTTGCACTAATATGATTGAGTTTGTTGGATTATTAAAGACTCATTGGATTGATTCAGTAAGGTTAGAGTTGAAATTGCTTAAAAAGACTTATGCAGATTGTTACCTTATTTTTTTTATAGTTGAATCAGGGGGTTACTTTATAGAGTGTACTATTAGTTTGTAAACTATGTATTTACCTTTCTTAAAGTCCCTTATGTCACCACTTGTAGTGCTATATTTCAAATAATTATTCATGGGATTAGTGGATAGTGCTTAAAATAAAGAAGTTTATGAGTATTACAAAACTATGTTTGTTTCATGAACATGTTTTAGTCAGTTGACAACTTATTTTAAAGAGTTGGTCAAAATCTGAAACAATTTTGACACTTTTGAGTTGGATAGAATTCAAATTAATAAGTTAGAATATATTAAATAAAATAATTTGGCCCATAAACATCGCTACAACTTTTGGATAAATATTAAGTTGGTTCAACTTAATTACGTTTTTCAAGGTCAAAGTAAATTATGTTGGTTGTACTAATATAATTGAGTTTGTTGGATTATTAAAGACTCATTGGATTTACTCAGTAAGGTCAGAGTTGAAATTGCTTATAAAGATTTATGCAGATTATTACCTTAATTTTTTAAAAGTTGAATTAGGGGGTTATTTTATAGAGTGTACTATTAGTTTGTAAACTATGTATTTACCTTTCAAAATGAGCTGATGTCCCTGATTTCACTACTTGTAGTGCTACTATTTGTTATTTTCCTTATACCATAGAAAAATTAAATGTAGATGTGCTGTATATGAGACTTTTGACTATGAGACTTATGAAAAGATAAAATAAGCAAATGGGCTCCAGGCAGAGAACTTTACATGAAGACAGATAGTGTTCTTGTTTCATTTTACCTGCACAGGTAAAGAAACCTGGCCCCAGAATAAGTGCTTCAACTTAAGTTATACTAGACTGTCTTATCACTTGTTTTATGACAGGTGTGTCCATCTGAGAGTATAGATGGGTAAACATACAGAGGATGTGATGTAATAGGTGAAAAAAATGGCAACGTGATAAAATGACAGTATAGGCAACCCACATGACAAAACTTATACAGTGAATGTAAACATATGTTAAGTAAATGGATCCGGGAGGATGTCAAACAGCTTTCAAGTGTCGCCTAACCTGAGCCGCACGACATGCTCACCACTGTAGAGCCACACAAGCATGAGAAGGAAAAGTGAAGCACATCATTCACACAGATAGGAGAATCAAACACACACAGAGGGAGAGAAACAAGAGGAGAGGCTGAATATCCTGGAGGACGGACATCTAGATCCAAAATGTGGAATGAGGAGCCAAACAGGCAACAGAGACAGTGTCCTAGGAGACGGAGAGAAAGGCTCACAGCTGTGCTTGTGGGACTCAGACAGCAGACGGTTATAAAGATGCAGTGGCTGTCAGACTTTTACATTGTTGTTGTTGGCAGGACAAACTATACTATAAGTAATATTCATTGAGGCTCAGACTGATGCGCCAGCTGGAAAATGAAGAATAAGTAGTTAATTGAAAGTTAAGGCAAAAAGTTTTGAGTTTGGATCTGATGTCCACAGAGAGGTTATTCCAGAGGAAGGGGGCACAACAGGAGCGGGACGTGGTGACTTCATCCCTGACAGCGGAGAGTCCTAATCGGAGTTTGCATGCTCATTGTCAGTTTGTGAGTCATTAAAAGCATCTTAATGTCTGATTTGATGTGGTTAGGGAGTCAACGAAGAGAAGCTAAATGTGGTGTAGTGTTGTCAAATGTTCTAGTTTTAATTAGGATTCTGGCTGCAGTGTTCTACACTATGTGGGGACGTTTACTAGCACACATCAGGACTCCCAAAGACTTGTTTTGTCACCTGTATGGGCGTGGTTTTGCAGGACACAGTGGGGTGTGCTTCAGTGAGCTCTGTGACCATCTCAGCTTGTGCTTTGAATGCATGTTCATACTTTATATGATAACCTGCATGTACCTTTGTAGGAATGCAGGACAAAAAACCTAAATGTCTATGGTTTGATGTAAATGAGAAGCTGGACTGAGTGTTAAGGCTAGTTTTATTTTTAAAGCTTAGAAAATTAAACAGAATAGACTGAATAATAGACACATACAATATGAGATCAGTCAGTTTGATCCATGTCAAATATGAAGGTGTATACAGAATATACTGTTCATGTTTTCCTATAATTTGTTTGGTCACTATGTACATGGAAATTGATAGCCTAGTAAGCCTGTTTGGGCTGGGCATCAATTAATGAAAGGTACTACACTGACATCGAGATATAGTACATCTAAATGTCAGTATGTTTTAGCACAATTAAGCTGTACATATTTTCCAGTATAACTTTATGATCGTCAGTTGAAAGTCATTTAGAAATTTGCAGAGAATTTTAGTCGCAGTTGCAGCAGCTCAAGGAACAAAAAACCTCAGTGTATCTTTGTGAACTTATGATAACAAAAAATAAAATAAGTAATCTGTGTTTGAAGTTACAGTTAGGCATGAGGTCTCTTGTACTCAACAACTTTCCTGGTCACAGTTTTGCTAGCTTATTCAAAACGTTACGAGATGACCCAATATGAACTGACAAGAATTGCATCACGCACACACTCTGTGTGATGCAGATTGTTTGGCACCACCACTGGGGGAAATACCAAGTTTTAGGGAGTCCCAGCATGTGAAAGACTCGACAAAAAAGTCTAACAATAGTCACGTCTGGACTGTACAAATGTGTGAGTAAGTGTCTCCACATCAGCCATTGATAAAAAGGACCAGGGGCATCAGTGCAGTCATTGCCAGGTCTGTTGACCTGCCAGGACCTCCACGGCAAGATTAGTAAGTTTGCTTTACGTCAACGTCTCAAAAAATATTTGCTGGCCGTCGGGACACTTGAAAAGGTCTGCTGTTGTTCAATTATCCCGAACACGGTGAAGTGATTGCTGACATTTCAGTGCTGACGTGCTGCAATTTTTCCGTCCTTGTTACTTTATTACAGTATAGTTTGTCTATTAGGGGCATGAACCACACACACACACACACACACACACTTATAAATGTATCCACACAGATGCTCATGCACATACACATACACACGCGGAAGGGCAGCTGCTGCTGTATATTTGGCTGCTTTTCAATTGATTGAGCTTTTAATTGAGTGTAAACATTGCTCCATACGACAGTGAGATAACTGCTCTGATACACTGGAGATTGTACTGTTTACACTATGCAAGCATGTGGTGTGTTTGTGTATGTGCATGACAAGAGGAAATAAAGAGAGAGATCAAAAACTGATGTTGAGAGCATAACGTCATAGTCAGTCATTGTTGTACTGTAGTAAGTAAAGGTGTAGAGATCATCAATGATGATGTGTTTTCAGGCTTTTGTAAACCCCGTACCTTCTCCATAGATAAGCTACCAAGCCTGCCTAACCCTAATCTACTAAAAACAAGAGGTGGGTCAGTTAGTTTTAGTGAGGTACATCCTCCTTACCTTGTTTTATGAGAGCACAGCTGCATTAAGTTATCCATTAGTTAAGCAAACATGAAAATATTTGGCTCCAATTCATGGAAAAATACATGTCAGGCAATCCTTAGTAGTGAGGAGAGATCATTTCATGAGATTTCATTCATCATGTTGTTTTCACAAAGGATAAGGAACGTTTGGATAAAATTAAAAAAAATTTGGCTACTGAAATTCTCAGTGATGTAATCCAGTGTAATCAAAAATGACATGGGGGCTCATCATAATAACCCACAACCCAATTGGCAGAAAAAATGTTGGCATTGTATGTTTCTGCAAATTACACATTCATTCATTATTTATTTAAGAAAAGGGACAGTGTGTTAATCGACATTTTAACAAATGTAAATACACCCGAATTAGCAGAAAGGCTAGTTTCATCTGCAGCCCCTTCTGTAAAAAGGTACTGTAGAAAAATTAAAAACAATAAAATACAGCATATGAAACAGGTCAAACATATTGTATCATAGCAAAAAACACATCACATATAAAATGGTTACAGACAAAATCCACTGTCACATCCATCCATTTTCTAACCACTTATCCTCTTGAGGGCCACGGGGGGCCTGGAGCTTATCCCAGCTGACATCGGGCGAGAGGCGGGGTACACCCTGGATGCAGGGCTGACATGTAGAGACAGACAACCATTCACACCTATGGCCAATTTAGAGTCACCAATTAACCTATGTCTTTGGACTGTGGGAGGAAGCCGGAGTAAACCCACGCTGACATGAGGAGAACATGCAAACGCCTGCACCCGGGATCGAGCCAGGAACCCTCTTGCTGTGAGGCGACAGTGCTAACCACGACACCACCGTGCCGCCCCCACTATCACATGTTACAGTTAAATATAACGTGTATCAGTGTTCACATCTTTGGGTGTCAACAAGCCATTTCTTGGCAATGCCCTGAAGGAAAACGTGGCTATGGATATGTAACATTTATACGTTATTATGTAACGAATATGTTGAACTTTATGTTCCTTTATGTTTCAGCAATGCTGTGGTTAATATGTGGTTATCTTTAAAAACAAAAGCACTTGGTTTTTGGTCAGGAAACATCATGTTTTGGCTTAAAATGCCTGCTTGTGGTGGCACAGTTGTGGCTGGAAATGCTGCCGATGTCTTGCTGAAAAACAAATTTAGTTGTTTTTGGTCTTTAACAGTTGGCTGCAGTGGTTTGCAGCTTGGCAGCTGACTCCCATAGGTGTCACGCCATGCAGCATCCCCTCTACCTCCTCATGACCAAATCATATACATGTAATCACAACTGCATCAATTTAGAAACATTGATATGATGTTGTATCTGTGGTTTGCATACAATGCCAACATTTCTTTGTGGCCACTGGGTTGATGACCCACAGCTCACTCCTTCTGTTCTCATTGTTTGCCTGCAGAGTTTCTCCAAAGCATGAAGTCTTACAGATATTTAAAAGATCACTCATATTTAATTAGCCTGGCATATGTCTAAGCCATCCTACGTGATGTAGTGTTTTCAAACAAGGCTGATGCTGTGGTGTCATCTAATGTCAGTTCCCGAGGCCATTGTTTAAATCCCCTCTCTGGTAATAAATCGCTCTCACTGCTTTCCCTTGACATGGCTCGTCTTCTCAGTAAATCTCGTCCAAGCCAGCATTAGCTTGCCAACATCTTTTGGCTCGTCCGCATGCACAAAACATATTACATGGAGTCCGCACCGTGTAATCCTTTAAACACACAGCATTGGTCCCATTCAGCATCGAGGGTAAGAACCAATAGATCCTCATCACTCATCTTCCCTTAAGTTGTTTCCCAGGAATAAATAGTCCCAATTGTGTAACCTCAGGCAACATCTAGATAAAAGGCAATTTGTGAAAACAAGCAGTCCCAGTGATTCACCATTATTAGACCATTTATTGCATAAACAGTTGAATCTGGATAAAAATGTAAATCTGATTTTGATTATCTTGGGAGAAAATAAGCTCCTGCCTCATCCAAAAATTTGAAAGCCTAAGCAAGAGACAATTCCAACAGTGGCTGGCAGCCATAAGCAGCTCTGGCCGGTTTCCTTATGAGCATCTGTAAATGAATCAGGCAGGTGAAACAAGCTGGAGTAGAGAGACAGTGAATGTACTATAGTAACCCGCCCCTGGCGAACGAAGGTAAAACAGTGTATTAGTCAGAGAAAAGGTGATGTAAGGGATCAGCCCTGCTCCTTGCATTCACCAGAAACAGTTAACTTCTTGTCCCTACTGTTACCCACTGTCCTGTCCTTATTAGACCACTCCCTGTGGACATTTAGGAGCGAGCCACCGCCTACAGGCTAATTTTAGGCCGTCTGTACCGACGCCAACTCATTAGCCTGATTCCCAGGGCTAGCTGGGCCTTATTCATTATCAGTGTCACCTCAGCCAAAGCAACATATCCGTATCTACTTTTTGCCTTTTGGTTATCAGCAGAGATAAGCTATCATGTAGGCATTAGTAAATTCAACACAGTGCTGTCAACACTGATATAAGCTCTTTGTTTTGGGTCCTATTGCGGATACAGTACTTTTTCTTAAGGATAAATATGCAGTTTTTTTTATGTTTGTGCCACTCTTCTCTTCTTTAGTTCTTTATTTGTGCATATAATAGAATAAAACAAAAAAATATGTAGAGTATAAAATAAGAAAATGCTCAGGTGGCATGTAAAAACCCTTACAGCTTGTAAAAGGAACACACCAAACACTGACTTTAAAGACAGCTGTCTATGAAACGGACATTCACATTTTAAGAATATCCAAAGATGGAAAATTTCCAAGTAAGGGACACTTGAGAAGGAAGGAGGAAATAAAAACAAGTATTATATTTTCATGTATTTGCACTGCTTGCATGCAGTGTATCATGACTTATTGACATAGCAGGGTACTGTACTCCTTCAAGAGAAGTTGTTTGAATAAAAAAAGAGGAGTGACTGTAAAGTGATGCAGAAAAGCTGCTCCATATAACTGGAGCTCTGTGCTTAAGATCAACAGATCAGCAGATCTGGTGTGATAGCAGTGGATCTGAGACCTAATTACAACGAAACAGTTGAAAGTAAATGGGGTGTGAAATGTTAAAACAACTGAAATACTGAAGTGTCTATCTGAAGTTTATTGATGCCAAATATGTTTACTGACTCCAGAGTTTGAAATAAAGGGCAGTATGAGCATTACAGCTAGAGTTAGTGAACATTCAAACATTTCTTGGTAATAAATAGAGACTGTTTTTATATAAGCTTGCCCATACTATATTGCCATAAGAGATTAAAGGAAAAATCATAGACTAATATAGATCCAGACAGTTTTTTCTTGACAAAATATGTCTAACTCTCTCTAAAATACCAATATCTTTTGTGACTTTCTGTTCTTCATCTGTGTGTTGAAACACTGTTGGCATCATTGAAGATATCAGGGCTCATTTAGGAAGCCATTTGCAGCTGTTTATTTTTGTCCAGTATGAAAAAAACAACTGGTGACTGAATCTAACTCCGCCCACTGTGATACACACAACTACACTTTCACCTGAACAAACATCTAAGTAATCTAAACTAAGTGTGCAAGGTGTAGAGAGGAGGAATGTGGGATTGTTGTAACAGTACTCTTGCAAGTCATAATGACACATGACAGATATCTCTTTCACACTTAAAAAAGTAATACAAGTAGTACTGACAATATAAGTATTGTAGTAAGATTGATTTGTAGAATACATGCACTGTACCAGCCTAGTGAACAGGGATTTCCCTGTGTACTGACAAAAAACTATGCACTTGTGTGTTGTCAACAAGTGAGAAGCAGCCCAGTCGCCAAAAGAAAATTTCTGCAAATCACAAATTCCTTTAAAACTTCAATTAAAAGAGGGGATGGATAGTGTGACATGTAGACAAGAGGCCTGTCAAGCTGCAGATCACAGTTTGAAACCAAGAAAAAACAAAAACAGTTGCGTTTAAGTGACCGGTCGCTGTTTTAAAAGTGTCTTTTTAGCCAACAGTTGTGAGGTGGAAGGGGTTTGTGTCCTGTCTCTGATTTTTCAGTGGCTGTTTGTGGTGTTTCCAGCCTGAATGGTGCCATGAAAACCTGGTATTTTAAGCCAAAACATGACCTTTTCCTAACCATAACCAAGTGGTTTTGTGCCTAAACCTAACCACAGTGTAAAGAAATTTAAAGTTTCAACATATCAGGCTACATAATAATGTACAAATGTAACATAAACACAATTTGCAGACATTTTTCTACCATTGCGTCGTGAGTTTCTGTGATTGACGTAGCAGACAGCCAGAAAGTGGAGCCTTTCGAATTCTCAAGGTGAACAAGTGCTCATTGGTCAGTGAGCATCAGATGTGTCAACTGTGTCAGCATCTACTGAGCCACAACAGTCAGAAAATCTCCAAGTTACTTCATAGTCTGCTGATGTTCAGCTGTCACTCTCCAGTTTCTTTAACATTCTCAGACTTCCTCCTGTAGGAGCAGTCTAGGATTACCAGCGGTCTGTAAATCCTAAAATGAATCAAAGCACTGTGCGTGACAAAACCGCACATGACAATGAACAAACACAAAGCTCAGTTCCAGTTAATCAAAGCAGATAATATCAGCTGTCACTGTATGCAGAAGTGAAACCTAAGCTTTGGCTCTTAGAGCTCCTAATATGTACGTTTGTCTCTTCGTGCAGCTAGAATTTCATTTTAGGCTGGTGTTTTAGATTCCTGAATCATTGTTGAACTTCTAATTCTGCTACAAGTTACTTCATGAAGGAAGCAGGTAAAGGAAGAACAGGGTAGGATTTATTTTCTAACAAGGAAGATATTTCTTTTTTTGGCGAGGACATGAGTTGAGTGAGGTTGTTTATTCTGATGAGGTGATGTACCTCAGACATGATGTGTTGATGGGAGTTTTCTCTGAATAATTGACTTGTGTGTGTTGGAAAGGTGGCGATGCAAAGCCTCAAGTTAACCATTATACATCTGAGGATGAACTAATAAAGACAGACTGACAATATTTGTGTTGTCTGGTTTGGCGTTAAATCTTTATAGGGAGACGCTTTTTGTTGTTTTTCCCCTTTTATTGGTTGGAATATAATTGCTTCCTTGAACGTATTTTAAGCAGGATTTCCCAGCAGCACACACACGGAAGGAAAGGAGATATTGATGTGGACAGTGGTGCTATGAGAAAGTGGAAAACTGATCAGTCCTAACTAAACCTACTGGGAGGCACAGAGTGGGTGATGGCCGCGGGTAGAGGCTTTATTTCCACAGCCTGCCTGTCTTTCGCATTTGGGCACATGTAACTCTGTGTGTGTGCTGCCTGCCGTGCACATGTTTGCGTGCTATTCACTTTATTCTGCAGTCATTCTCCGTTTACCCCCTTCATCCAGCGAGCTGGCACCCTTATTGTGACGAGCCCAGCGTGCTCAATTACCCTCTCACAACCCATTACCCTCACCCACACAGCTTTATTCAGAGGACACGCTCCAGACGCTCGGAGTTGCATCTTGCTCCAGCCATGCGTGCAGCAGGATAGCTGTGATTTAGTGCACCCCTGTGAGCGCATGGAAAAGTCAGCGCCTCTTCAAACTGAGGATAAATGAAGGGGTTTTTTGAATATTCAGTAATTGTGGGTGACATTTTTCATTTGTGTTTGCTCAACCTTGTTGGCGCAGCAGATTCATTTTGCTGCACAGCAGGTGTACGGACGATTTCAGGGTGTAAAATGTTGACTTGTTGCGCTTTGAGAGCGCTGTTAGTTGTTCATTTGGATCCCTTTAGTTGTTACCTTGGCAACAACTTCTCTTCCTGGGGTCCATATGAAGAAAATACAGTATAATCAGATGCAATCATGTCCACACACACAGGACGAAAGATTGTAGATGATAGCAAATACTTTCTGTAGCTTGAAATTTTAAGTAGTTTTGCTTCAGTGCTTAAACTTAACAATCTTATAATTAATCAAGAAATGAGCCAGTTTTAATATCGTCAGTTATTTGTGATATTTGTCCTCAAGAAGCCATCACTGGAGGTGTTCTCGAGTTGCCCGAGCTTTAAGTAAACACTTCTTGAGTTTTAATGGCTTTAGATAACTTGGAGAAACTGACTCTGTTCTTCAGCCACGCTGGATGTTCCCCAAAATCAATCTTTATTTTATCTGCCAAATATGGTATTCAAACTGGAAAAAAGTGTCTCCAGATGCTGCCTGGTTATTCAGCTGCTTGTTGCATACACTGATAGTTTATAAAACCCCACCAGATTAACCGTCCTGTTTGCACATCACATGCCACATCTACCGAGCTTATGTGGACTCAAAAAGACCCAAAGTCAGCAAGTGGAGCAGATTTTGTCACATACCTCATCTCCAGTCTTTTTTTGCCCTCTACATTACATTAGACCCTGGGTTGAGATAATGAGTTAATTCTCAGCAGACTTTGTCCAACGTAAGCTGTCATTACAGCAACTATTCCAGGCTGATGGCTCAGAGGGTTGTGAGGTCAAGGTCCGCTGCTGTCACTGCGGAAACGTCCTCTTGTCCTGCACCTATAGATAACGCCGCTCTGGTATCTCTGTTCTGAGAAAAAAACAGTTATCTGCTGTTTAGATGTGACCCCCTGATGACCATTCATTCATTTTCTATAATCGATTATCTTGTTAGGGGGGCTGGAGCCTATCCCAGCTGACACTGGGTGAGAGGCAGGGTACACCCTGGACAGGTCACCAGACTATCACAGGGCTGACACATAGAGACAGACAACCATTCACACTCACATTCACACCTACGGACAATTTAGAGTCACCAGTTAACCTGCATGTCTTTGGACTGTGGGAGGAAGCTGGAGTACCTGGAGAAAACCCACGCTGACACGGGAAGGACATGCAAACTCTGCGCAGAAGGGCTCCCGCACCCCAAGGTTCAGGCTAGGAACCCTCTCTCAGACCTGTATTAGGAAAATCAGAGCTACTTTAAAGCTAAAGTGAACAGATACATTTTTAGTTTTCTTCTAAAATATATTTACCAATCCAGCTTCTCTGATATCTGTAGGTAGAATATAGAAGGGCTCCCCCACCCTGGATTTGAACAAGGAACCCTCTTGCTGTGAGGTGATGAAACTAACCACCATGTGTTGCGCTGAATTTGTAAAGAAAACATTTTTCTCGCATGCCTCTGTTGAACAAAGAATCCAAAAACAGAGAAAATTTTTGATGAATTGAAGTAAAAGGGTGCTGCATTTAACAACACGACTGTTGCTGTTTAATTCAAGTCTCATTTATCTTGTTATTTCCTCAGCGTTACCTTAACAACCTTCCCAAACTTATCTATGCTCTCTTCAAAGCCAAACTCTATTGACAAAAGTAGTAATTTTACCTCACTGAACGTGGGAGCTGTTGATCCACCAGTGCCTCGCTTGTTTGTTTGTTGGTGTTATTGTGTGACTTTGGTGGGTCAGAGGGTTAGTTCAGATTCACCAAAGTCACATAATAATACAAACTAACTGATCGAGGCAGCGGTAGACCAGCGGCTCCAGTGTTCAGTGAGGTAAAATTACTGTTTTTGTCAATGGAGTCTGGCTTTGAAGAGAGCATAGACAAATATCACTTTGCATTCAGTTCCTCTTGGAAAGGGCTGTCCGTTTGGGAAGCACTGAGGATACGACTGGATAAATGAGACTTGGATTATACTGTGTGATTTGATAAAGTTCTGTTGTTGCTAAATGTGGACTGGTTTCACCGGTTTCACTGGTTTCCGTTAACTGAACATGCAAGAAAGGTTTTCTTCACAAATTCAATGTAATATTAGGGGTATCAGCTGATATACAAACATTCATTTAGGGGGTGAAATTTCTTCTTCTTCTTTATGTTGAAGAAGAACTGGGCCATATAGAAAGGCATCACTTATGATCTCAAACTTAGTTGGTAGCATGAGCAGTGTAGCCACACAGGCAGTGAAAAGAGCATCATCTACAGAAACTTTATCAACAGAGAATCCAGAGGCAGAAAACCTTTATTTGATTGACGGGTGATCCCTGGGCACCGCAGAGAAGAAAACACAGCAACATTAACAAGCGCCGAGCAACAAAGATGGAGATTACCTCTTTAAATTGTTTTTCCACAGAGGCTTTTAGTGACATTCAGTACACTCTAAATGCTCTTTCCACCACAGATTTAGGAATCTAATGTGTATTGGTTGCAGTCGAGAGTTTAGTGTTACATGGCTCTACTAAAGATGCCTTTCCAACCAAACCAGAGACGAGTGTTTGTGTGTTGGTGTGCTGGCTGCTGCTGCTGCTGCTGGTGGTGGGAAGTTATTTTATGGTTTTGAACCGGCGTCCCAAACCAATTGCTTCTTGAGCAAACTTAACACATTTGTGAATTCTCCAGTTCCTGTGTTTCCTGATGCTGCTTTCACTTAACATAATATTGTTGAAGTTAAACTCCTTGGCTCTGTGTGTGTGTGTGTGTGTGTGTGTGTGTGTGTGTGTGTGTGTGTGTGTGTGTGTGTGTGTGTGTGTGTCTGTGTGTGTCTGTGTGTGTGTCTGTGTGAGGGAGGCCGGATGGTGTTTTTTCGCTATTGGCTGATCATTTCTGATTTAAGCTGACAGGGGCTCTGCTTTTTGTTTTGTTCTCTTTAAGTTATGCGGCTGTAAAAATAGTGGCAAAATACATCCGTCATCTTTCAAGCTCCAAGTCAATCAAGATGAAGAGCCTCTGAACTTGTGAGTGTGTGATGTATCTGTCCTCGTATATAATGCCATATGACTTAAATATCAGGTTTCTAAGTTTTAAGATCAGATTCTGTTTTCACTGAAGTGTAGAAGAGTAGAGGTGGTGTTATTTATAGTAAAGTTGTAGTCTTGGTCATTTTGGTGACACCTGTGATTTCTCACAGTTGGGAAGAAGTTGGCAGTGACCTGATGAGCTAAATGTGAACTCGTGCAGGGTGTGTGTGTGTGTGGCTCTTTAAAGACAAACATAACCCTTAAGCACAAACACACTGGGCTCCTAGTGCATTTGGAGAAACACGCTTAGCGCTCAGTGTTTTGCAGGTCTTAACATATGAGTAAACAACACCTCCATCAGTGAGTCCTAATCATACCACCCTTTGGCAAATGTTTAAAGACACACTCCAAAAATATTGACAGACCTAAAAGAAAAAGAGCAAGTGCCATCATTAAGTGTGAGATTCATTGTAGAAGAGACAGAGAGACAATTTCATACTCTCATAATGGTAGCTAAGTAGACCAGAATGCAATGCAGCTCTACAGAACAGGAGAGTCATGCAGGAATCACCAAATTAAGTTAACATGTACAGATTCTAAGGGTGCTTTTACACCTGCCTTGTTTGGTTTGGTTCAATCGAACTCAAGTTTGTTTGCCCCCTAAGTGCGGTTCATTTGGGCAGGTGTGAACACAGTAATCGCACTCAGGTGCTCACCAAAACAAATGGGCTGAGACCTTCTTGAAGAGGTGGTCTGTGTCTGGTTACAAATGAACTTTGGTGCGGTTCATTTGTGGTGAGAACGTGTTCCGACCTGGATCTGAACCAACTGCAGTCACATGACACATTGTTTGGGTTAAACATGAGCATGTTACAGTCCTGGAGGATTATTAATGTGCGCCTCCTCCTGTACTGCCTTAATATGCACATTCAGCACATCCAATGCATCAAAACATTGTTTTCTAGTTGGAGCCGCGCCTCGTTTTCAAACTGTATGCTTTGACTCAAATGAACAATGACAGCAATATAGTCCACGATGAGCAGCGCTAAAATCAACCTGCGTAGTTGTCCCTCCATTGTGACATTAGAAAGTGTCACATTTATCTTGCAAGTGTACTCTTCTTCAATGTTTTGTTCACTTCCCATGGAAATTCTGACCAATCAGGAGCAGCTTTTTGGTGCAAGGCATTTGATCTGGTCCACTGGTAAATGCTGCCGTGAGAACACGAACCCTGATTCAGACCAAAGGAAGAGGTCTGAAAGCAGCCTTAAAACATAACCTTCATTTTTAAAGAAGAGGCTAAATCTTTGAAAACACTTGGGCTCTGTAGTTTTAAAAAACATTACTGAAATAGATGGTCATAGCTTTTTAGCATTTTTATGGTTGCGCCAGGATGGTGAATTTAGTCTCGATCAAAAATCAAAATCTACTGTGCCCATGTGCATGGTAATGAAGGGACTAGGGATGTCACATGTCCAATGGAGATGCCAAAATTCTGAAAACATGACAGTATGGTATGTACCAGGGATGCAATTCTTCCTGACCTGACAGGGCAGCATATAAACCGACAAGTGTTCTAGCCTGCCATTAAATGCCAAAGGAAGAAAGAGAACGGCTACCTGCATGGAGGAACAATATGTGGAAGACAGTAAACAAGCTCCGCCTTAACTCGTCGGAAAAGAAAAGCATTTTTTTGTCCTGAGGCCAGCGTATTTTGTCAATTCTTTGCAATGGTACCAGGGCATATTTACATTCTACTACAGACACCAGCTGTGTGAAGACACGCTGAGTGTCTGTTCTGCACTGAGCGCTGCACGTTTGGCATCTTTTCTGGCTGCCAAGAGTTCGAAAACATTACTTTACATAAATTTGGGGAAGATGCTGCACTCGTCACTGTCACTTTTTACATTTTTCATCCAATTACAATAAAGGAAAAGACCACAAAGACCAACCGTCACATCTTACATGTGAACTGGTACATCTCATAGTGCGGAACATCAACAGTCGAGAAGAAATATGTTAATATATATATATATACATATATGTTTCCTCACTAACAAAATCTCTTGAACTCATAGACCAGTGCTTGCTAGAGACATTTTATCGGGCATTGATAATAACATTTATATTAAATTGAATCTGAATGTTTTTGAAGAAGTGTATGTTTCAATACATGGGATTTATTGTTTTGTTTTTTTCTTATGGTGGTATTAAAGTAGGTATTAAGAGTTGGAATTTTACAGGCATGTCACCCAGTGCAACAGTCTGGCTCACTGATGTGTCTTAAATTATTATTATTATTACTATATTGACAAAAGTGGAGCTCTATTGCACATGGAAGCTACATCAGGCTTTGGCTACACAGACAAGTAGGATCAATTTATATGGTGATGATGGTGTTTTTATAGCATTTCTGGTGACGTTTTATATTGTACTTACCTCTAAATCCCTCCCCTCTAATGTATATCAACACTGATCAGCAGCCACTTAAAGACAACACACACACTCAACAGCACAGCCTCAGGTGAGAGCATCTGCCTCAGCAGTAGTTTGTTTAAGAGCCAGCCTTCCTTACTCAAACATTTAAAAATTACAGGAGAGTCTGTAGAGCACGATACCTCTCAGTCTCCTTGGCAACGGGACCAGAGACTCCTCCTCCACATACAAACAAAAAAAAAAAAGTGCACATGAGCACACACACACGCTCACACACACACGGTTCAGCCCTCTCACAATCTGAGGTGTGAGATTATGTGAGAAGTATTTATTTCCCACCTGACAAGAAAACGAGTGGCAGAAGAGCTAAAGAGCATTTAATTAGCTGAATTTGGTGTGTTAACGGTGATACAATGGTCACAAAGCAGCAGTGTTTAGTCAAATTAATATAATTTACAACTTTTAGACTTCTGTTACATCACAAATGATCTCAGCACACACGTGTGGGCATGTTGTCAAGAGGCAGCATGCTGCAAATTATTCCTGTTCAGATTTCTGTACACCTGCAGGCCTGTGTGTTTCACATAAATTACAATAAAAAGCCACATTTCACAGTGAGTGGTAAATGCAGTGCCAGAAAATGATTAGAAACAGAATCGCAGGAGAGGAATAAAATGAGTAAAATCAGGAAAATTTAATAACAAACTACATTTTAAGACAGAGGTGTCTTCCAATTGAGGGGGGATCCTGATGTGAAAGTAAAAATAGCTTTATAAAATGGTTCCAATTTAAAGTATCCAGATGGTAGCAAAGAAAGAAATGTACTTCAGTATCTTAAGAGATGGACGCTGATGCTTTATGTAAAACAGTCCTGAGCTGCTGTCATCGACTGCCAGCAGAAATAGAGTGATGTGGTAGCTGTTGAAGGCGAGGCTAATCTGATTATGATGTGATAGCATCAGGAGAAAACTACATCTTTCCAGGAATGTCTTTGACGTCAACACAAACTTTGTCTTCATTCAAGTCGAGTCGGGTTTTCAGACATGCATCAGGTCGGCGGGTTTGTGCAGCCGAGACGATCGGGAAGTTTCACAGATGGCGAGTGAGCATCTTCTAATTACAGCTCACATCAGATGAGTCAGTCACTCCTCCTACATCGTCTGTCTGCCTGTTTGTTTTTGTTTATCAGTCAATCTCAATCTGCATCTGTCTATCTATCTATCTATGTATCTATCTATCTATCTATCTATCTATCTATCTATCTATCTATCTGTCTGTTTATCTGTCTGTCTGTATTTACACATAAAGGCAGATGCACTGGCAGCACAGTCCATCACAAACTGGTGCTATGTCTCAATTCGGATACTTCCCCTGTCACGCTTCCAAGTAGTACACTATGTACACTATGTACACTATGTACTCTATGTACTTACTTGCATAGGGTGTGAATTTCAACAGGGTAGTGTTGTCATAAATTAAATATGGCTGTTATGCTGTTATGAGAAATGACGGTCGCAAAATTCGACCGCCTCTTCCTCTTCGCCTTCTCTTTATCATCATCAAATTTCAACCAGATGTAGTATTATCGTCAACATTTGATCACAATTGTTCCCACCAAAATTTCTGCCGGCTTGCTTCAGTGTTTACTGGAGTACCCGCAACCACAGCCGCAACCACTGCAACTTCCTCTGGTATAATTTTAATAAATTTGGTCGTCCCTCCCCTTCGGCTACGTAGCCAAGACTGCGACAATTGAGGGTGAGAAGTGTCTACACTCCACACTCTACGGTCTACTTTTGACCGTAAAGTTATGAATAAACCATCCAGGTTCTCAAAGTGCACTGCATTTTGCCGCACTTGTCAGTGTGAACACGCTTACACACTTAAACAAAGCAAGTGTAAATATAGAGGAAAGCGTCAATATCTCCACAACTATTGGATGGATTGCCAAGAAGGTGTTCCCCGCAGTATGAATTGTAATAACTTTGCTAATCCCTTGTCTTGTCATCTAGTGCCATCATCAGGTCAGAATTTGATTTGCCCAATATTTTGCTTTATAACCTACAAGACTGGCATTCCTATCAGCCTCAGCTTTACTTTGTGTTTAGTGCTAATTTGCCAATGCTAGCATGCTAACACATGTAACTAAGATGATAAAGATAGTAAACATCACAGCTGCTAAAATTAGCATGTTAGCATTGTCATTGTGAGCATGTCAGAATGCTAACTTCATCATTTAGCTTGAAGTATGCCGCTAGTATGGCTTTAAACTGATGGGCCCCTATTTAAACAGTCCATAGTGCATGGTCTAAAGCAGTAGTTCCCAACTTGTGGGTCGCCTTCCAAAAGTTGGTCCCAAGTCTATTCTTAATTGGCCGCTAGTGACTAAAAACACACTTTATTTTGAAGTTTAGTAATTTCCAGCGCAGAGCTTTTGTTATTAAGAGCCATTTTCTGCTGTAGAGTCAGTGATGAACAAACAGCTAGTTAACAGAGACAACAGACTAGCATAACACCATCGCCAAACACAAGTATGCAAGTATGACGTTGAATGTATTAAACTGTGTGGACCTTGAACTAATGACAAAGGAGAAGTCTGGACCCTGTGGCTGGACCAGTTGGCAACCACTGGTCTAAAGTGCATGGCACAAGTGCGTTTAGGGTGTGTCCATCTCCATCTCTGCTAGTTAAACGGCGCATAATCTGAGCACAAAGTCAGACACAAGGGGCAAAGGAGTTGTATTTGTCCATTTAATCATAGGTGTGTATTGAGCAAAACAGAAATTCAACCAATCAGAGTGTCATCTACCACTCCCTTTGAATGTCAAAGTACGCCTGCACTTGGCACACTGCTGTTTACATGGCTGATTCGGCAAAGTGGAGAAGCGGGTGGTTTTTCGCAGTGAGTCATGTGGTAAGAGCAGTGATGTCACTACGGCAAATATCATTGGACATTTAAGCAGCAGATCTAAAAACTGTAGTTATGAACTTGGCAGAAGAAACAAAACTAAGCTGTTAGCTTCTGACAAACTCTTAGTCGGACAGCAGCTCTGCAGCTCTGCTCTGCTCTCTGCTACGTTCACATTCACAGTGTGCTTGAATTAGGAACCCAACTATGTAGGCGCATCTTTCTATCTGAATAATGGGGCCTTAAATAGCAGGAAATCTGCTGTTCTAACTTTAGACCAGGTGTTTGTCGATCAGATTGTTTCTGCTGCCTTTAACATAGCTATATCCTAACAATGTGTCTGATTACACCTCTTTTTAAGATCTACACGCCCATTGGCGTACAGATGTGTGCATGTGCATTTGCTACTCACACAACATGGCTGCTGGCTGTGAAAATGACAACTGTGTTGGTCTGACACTAGCAATGACTTTTACACTGCACTGCACTGTGTGTGTAAGATTGTACCCCTCTGTTTCTTTTTCATTCACAGTGACACTATTCAGTCAGCTTAACTGATGTGATGCACAATTTAGTTACCGACCATGATCAAAACTCTGCAAATATATTCTAATGGACAGTATTTGGAGAATTTTGATCATAGTCAATAAAGGTGAAGGTAAGGATGACAATAAAAAACTGAAAGAAAATGAGAAAGATAATAACTGTGGGCGATACAGGACATTAAAAATAGAAAAAGGCAGCCTAGTCTCTCCCTGCTGCCTGCTCTCCAGAGTTCATTCTGTTCTGTTTCGAGTCCGTGTCAGTCAGATGTGAAATGGACACGGTGAGCTGTGAAAACACGCCTCCCTGGACGCACATCACACAGGAGAGCCGCAGAAATCTGTCAGAGGCGCAGCTCCTCTGCCTCCTTCTTACTCACTCTTTCTCTCTCCTCTTCTTCTTCTCCTATCGTTGAAATTCAGATTGAGCAAATATTTTCTCATTCCTTACATTCCAATGTGTGAGTGAGCAACGGGTACGTTGGTGGGTAGTGTTAGTTTTGTTATCCAGTGATGATTTCTGTGTGCCAGTGTGTGCGGGAGAATAATGTGGACCGTTTAAGTGAACAATCAGTCATTTTTCAGTGTTCTATTAAAAACTGGGTGTTGTAATGAGAATGTAAAGCTGAACACCATCCAATCTGTGCACCATTGTTGAGCCAAATTATTCCTGCAGAAACGTGACATTTAATCACATTTACTGTGTTTTATAATCAGTGTTTTTGTGTCCTAATCATGGATGTGGATACAGGGGTCAGGTGTCCAAAGGCCAAGGGGCCCCTAAAGGTCTTATTGTGCTTAAATTAGGTGCTTGTCTATGGCATGGGTGAATTATGAGACAGTGGGCCCCTGGGCACAGATTCGCAAAAGCACCTCTCCTATATAGGAGCAAGACAAATAGTCTTTGTGGTGGTTTTGCCTCTTTTTAAAAAATCTTTTATTTAGTATTATTTATTTAAATATTTTGTTATTTTGTGTGTATTAGTTCATATGCAACTCTTTGTAATCACTGAGTTTCTTCTCGGTCTGTATGTGTTAATTTAAGTGACATTTTGTAGGTGAAGGTCAGCGGGGTGGCCCTGACATTTTGGGCCCCTGGCCTTGTGACCCAATAGCCCATTGTGTAATTCATCCATGGTCCACTGGCCAGGTGTGTGGAGGTGTGACAGTAGGTAGAGTGTGATCTAGGGGCAGCACACATGCCGCGTCTTTAACCGCCTGGAAAAGTAAGTGAGGTTGGGTGCTGGGCGCTACTCTTGTGCCTTGTCTGTGCCAGCTTTCAAGAGCGTGGCAACAGGTTGCGTCTGAGGCTGCTTAACAAGCACCTATCATAGCCTACTTACATGAAATGCTTAGTGCTGAACTAATCTTCCTCCAGGTGCTGTTTGTGTGTAGGCCTATCGTCCGTGGGACAGATGTAAAGCTCTGGCAGCCCGGCACTAACATGATCAACTTCTCCTCCATAGTTATGGCAGACTGATATTTACAGATGACGGGAAAGATATCCATTGGCTGTGATAGGTTGGTCCTCATCAAATAAGATGCAGTGAGTGATGCCACATTCCAAAACTTGAACTCTGTTTATCTCAGGGCCCGGAAAAGTCGGCACTGGAGAACATATGCGTGCTGCAGTGGTGCTGATCTGGTGTTTGAGCTTGCTTGCTGCGCATCTCCATTAAAAACAATTAATTTGAGGGCACCAAAAACACAATACGGCCCCATACTTTCTTAAGTTTCTTTGTTCATTGTTCGCAATTCATTATGTCTCATCCCTCGCTTTAATGTAGGCTTATACGTCCTCTATGGTCTTTCAGGGAAGGTGGCAAAACTTACATTAGCCGTATTATAGCCTCCGAACCTGACTTTACACTGTGAAATGTGAAACAGAAGTTCAGAAACAGCATTTTACTCGAACAAATTTTAGATTACAGATTTATTTTTGATTCAGTTTTCCTCTTGTGCAGCACTGACGAACAGTCTTCTGAGCCGCTTCCTCTTCCTGCTGAATGGGCGGTTCAACATCTGCCTGATTAGCAGGAGAGAATGCAGAAATTATGGATTAAATATTAAATATTTCGCTTTATTTTGATCGTCTGGACTACTGGCAGTGTGTGAGAAATGAAGTGATAGCTGTGTAAGCAGAGTTTCTGTCTGGATAATATTGATTTATTTAGAATTTCTACATTGTCATTTTTGAAAACAAACAAAAGAAAGACACAAAAAAGACAAAAACTGAATACAGAGTACCTCTCCAACTAGTGAATTTATTTGAAACAGTGGTTCCCAACTGGTCCAGCCACGAGGTCCAGTTTTCTCCTTAGTCATTAGTTCAAGGTCCACACAGTTTAACACATTCGGCGTCATACTTGAGGTTGGTCATGTTGTTGAACTAGTTTGCTGTCTCTGTCAAGTAGCTGTCCAATAGTCAGTGACTCTACAGCAGGAAACAGCACAAACAAAATGCAGCTCTGTGCGGGAAATTCACTGTACTTGAAAATAAAAAATGTTTTTTACAAACTAGACATGTTTGCAAGTCACTTGCGGTCCATCCAGAATAGACCCATGACCACCTATTGGACCACGACCCACTAGTTGGGAACTGGTGGTTTAAAGAATATTCAATTCTAAATTCCTTCCAAATGTGTTTATCCACGATCTGGAAATCCGTTTCAATAAAGTGTTAGAAAATGTCTTCATACAAGAAACAGTGATTCTGGAACTGAAGATGTTCAGCGTTGGTCTCTTTGTTTCTTATTTTTCGATAGATTCTGTCAGGGTTGCATTACTCCCTCTTGGAGTGCTGAAGCTGCATGTTTCAAACTTTCCTATGACATTTAACTTTCTGTCTCAACTTCTGCTTGCATGCTAACTAGTTCTCACAAACTTTCAGCAGTAGCATGTGGCGTTCAGGTTTTAAAACTGACTCAGGTTGGTGGGTGGCGTGTCCTGTACAGTTGGCCTGTTGTAGGTGGAAGTTTAGTGGTTATTATGAAAATAAATATACTAAATGATCAGCGTCACACCAATTTGTAATCCAGTGTCTTTATTTTTGTCTAATAAACACAAGTATGTGGATCTTTTTCAGATTGGTTGACCTAACCTAATCTTTCCATGTACCTCCTGAAAACTGCAAAGGTACCCCCTTCAACATCTGTGTGGATACATTTTATTATCTGTACATGGTCCTTATATGTTCAGAAAAACAACATACTCTAGTGTTTTATTGGCCAATGGAAGTAAAAATGGTATGTGTACTCTTCAGCTAAGTAACAATGAGGCTAGGTGTCATCTGCCTGGGTTGTGTTATCACTCTACCCTCAAGGAAGTGGAGCCGTTGATAGAAAGCACTCTTATCATCTCTCTTGGTTTCAATTTCAGCTTGATTTTAAAGCCAGTGAATGTTCTGTATGTGTCTAGAACACAAACAGGGCAAGTCTGAACTTGAAAAGCTGTTGATTAGGTCAGGAGCTTTCAGGGTTTGTTCTCTGGGGACCAGCAAGCAAATCACTGTTATTCTGAACTGAGACAAAGACAAAGTTTCCTATATCAAGACTGATGGATGGTTCAGGAACATGAACAGGATCAAAAAAGTGTCAAGATAAAATACGTAAGTTTAGCTCAACTTACATCAGAGCCTCGCACTGAGCCAACAGCGCACCATCACCAGGTGAGAGAACTGAGAATGACTGGACGAGATGATACGCAGACGTGATAAACTGTAATCAGTGATCTGCCTGCGGGAAGTGAGAGTTGTTGACAGGATCACCGGCTGTCACAGTCTGTCAGATGATATTGACCCTCCACTGCGATAAGGCTAGACAGCTGTCGTAAAAAGCCTGAGACGCAGCAGATGTTGTAATAGGTGCTTAAAGCTGATAAGGCATCTACAACTGTACCGATGAAAGGTTCTCTGGTGTTCCTCAAGAACAGATACTTACAGTAAAATGACTCAGAGCACCATTTTTAACCCCCTTTTTTTTATTATCTCCTCTCATGCCGGTTGTTTTTGATAAAATGTTCTCATCTATTGTAAATATAGATATATTGCCTTGCCATGGAGTAGTACATTTCTGTAGTAAAGATCTATTTTTAGCCATACTAGCAGCAACTGCACTATTATATGGATTGCCATTGACAGAAATTAAAGGTTTCTAGTGGATAAATTCCATAGACTATATAAAAGAATTGTTTTGAAGCCTTGAGATGACATTTTGCCTGTCTTCATCTAGGTTTTTTGGAACCACAACTGACCTTATTTATAGTGACTTGTCAATTACAAGGTAGCCATGCCCTCAAGCATACCTGTCTTTATTACCAATATTAATCTGAATGCGACCATGATGGACAAAATGAACACCGCGTCTTGACACAAGTGTTTGAGACCATATAAATCATTAGGATGTTTACTGAGGTAATAAATCAGGTGAGAAGTGATTTTCTAAATTGGACATCTTTTGGCAACCAGTGGAGTAGCCCCCTGCTGGCCATTAGAAAGAATGCAGGTTTAGGGCACTTCTACATTGGCTTTACATTTCAGACCTGGATATAACCCCTCGATGAATTCTCATAACTTTAGTGATCCTACTTTGGTGATGAACTATTTGGTTTATGAATAAATACCTGCTGCACTTTGTGTTTAGTGCTAAGTAGAAAATGCTAATATGCTAACACTCTAAAATTAGAGGGCACCATTAAGAAAGAAATATACCTGCTACAAAGTGTCAACATGCTTACTGTACATAGTCATTGTGAGCATGCTGACGTTAGCATTTAGCACTAAGCACCACTGTCCATGAGTATAGCCTTACAGAGCCATTAGCATCGCCGCAGATGCGTAGTCTTGTATATTTTGAATGACAAAATCCCTACACACTAGCCTATGTTACCAGAAAGAGAGAAGACAGACAGATATAGTTTTAAGTGATCTCTTCCCAACTCATCATATTTTGACTCTTGGGCAAAAGCCCCCTGCATTATTATTGTGATGGCTCGCAGTCTTTTGCATTGTATTTCAATACAGGGCATTGGTGGTGAGGTTTAGGCAACAGCACTACTTGGTTGGGGTTAGGAAAAGATCATGACTGACATTAGTCACAGTAGTCAACTTATGTGGTTGACGCCTAACATGACACTCGAATGACTCATAACTGAATAATGACTCAGGTGACAAATTAACGTAACACTGACTTTTAGTTTCCCACAGGACACACACCCTGGTCTCCTGGGTCAAAGTCCTGTGCTTGTTAGACCCATCCAAACATCCTAAACAGACTTTGTCACTCTTCATAATACATCTGTTCCTCTGAATGGCCAATAATAATGTAAAATAGTTTACACTGAAGTTGGTTGAAAGCTCAGTGAGTCTCATACAGACGCTAAAGGGTGCATTGTGAGCCCATAACTGACGCTGAAGATCAGTGACCAAGCAGAGTTTTTTTTACGCAGTAGGAGTAAGGCTAAAAAAAATTAAGTTGGCAGCCTAAACTTTGGGCTGAATTTAGCTATACACCTATATTACCTACGCAGTAATATCTTCTTAACTTGTTGAAATAAATTATTTATTGTATTTTAATATAGATGTTCGGAGTTTCTGCATTCAGTTTCATATTTTAAAAACTTTTTGTTTTGAGCCAACCATTAGAGAAACTACATCTTTACAGCTGTGTACTGTAAATAGACAAAAACAGCAGTTGTGTTGCACAGAGCAAAACAAAATTGCTGGAGAGAGATTAAAATTCTAATAACATTCATATTCATCTTTTCAAGCCACGTAACACTGGAGAAAAAGCACAGGTGTTAAAAAGACTTGTTCTTGTAGGGTTCATTTCAGGAGCAACTGCTGATGTTCTTGGACTTAATTTTCAAAGTGCAATTAGCCAAACCAGAATAGAAGTCACTGTATACTGATCTGAATCTGAAGTTATTGGTCTGACCGATGGTGGACAATGACTTAGAGTCAGTGCTTTAACCTCTCTCATCTGTACATAAAGAGATTGTGCTCTCGTTACCTCAGGCTGTTGTTGGTAAAATCAATATGTTTACTTTATTTACAATGTTAGATAAGGGCAGCAGGGTCAGACACACTGTCCTTCATCAGGGAGGATCTGCTGAATCCTTACTAGCCCCAGAGGAGCTGTTCAGGAGCTGATATCTGACCTTTGACCTCCCTTTATGGGGAAGTAAGAAAGGAGAATTTCCCTTGTGGTACTCACTAAAGCGTGGTATTATTGTTGTATTACAAAGACTAACTAACATGCTGATGGAATCTGGCAGCGACACCTGCTCCCTTTTGCACTCTGTTTGTCTTCTAAATATCACACACTTTCAAGCCATGATCCTGCTTCTTATTTGAGGTACAAATATCATATTTTTGACAAGATGGACAAACAAAAAGAAATCCAGCCCGTCTGTACGCGAGAGCTGGCAACTATTTTCAGAAAAATGCAGACTTACTGCAAGAGCCAGCACAAATACATCATGAGTGTGTGTGTTTATGTGTATGTGTATGTGTGTGTGTGTGTGTGTGTGTGTGTGTGTGTGTGTGTGTGTGTGTGTGTGTGTGTGAACAGGGCCAGAGCATGGGGTGATGAGGACAATCCTCTGCTGACCTCGATGCAGATGACCAGTGATGGCCACAACATCACCTCAACAGTAAGTCAGAAATTCAATCTCTGCTGCATTTATTTAAAGCAAAGAAAAGAAACAGAAGCAGTGGGTCCATGTGCGTTCTTTTCTATGTCTTTCAAATGGAAACTCCCACTCAGCTGTTAGCAGACAGCAGTGACGTAGGTTACAGCGCTGATGCCCTCCTTCTCTCCCCACACACACCAGTGTAAGAATGGAGCGTGAGTTAAGTGTCAGCTTGGAAGATTTGAAGTTGGAGGTGGAAAATGGTGCTGTTTTATCATTAGAATTAAATTAAATCCTCCTTTAACCGGATGAAGACACATTGAGATTCAATATAATCAATATAGTACTGCATCTGTACTGTATAAACACATCTATAGCTCCATAGTCAGTGTATTGCCTACAGTAGATGGCAGTTGGCACACTCCCAGTTTGTAGAAGCAGACAGGAGTACCAGAGCACGGAAGCTAAGCAGCTAAAAACAGGACACAGCTGATAGCAGGAATGAGCAGCTAGTAGCAAGAGGGAAACGCAAACAATGTTGACACCAACCTGAAAGACACTGTAAAGATGAGCAACTGGGGAGACAAGGAATTGCACGCCCTCCTTGCCTTTGCAAACGAAGAGGCCATTAACCGTCAAATGACAGGAACAGTGAAGGACGGGCCAACTTATGAGAGAATTGCCGAAGGACTGACCAGCCGTGCTTCCCTCAGAGCAAGGCGCAAGAAGTAATAAGACACACTTTCTCTGCGTGATATACGTTTTCTGTATAAAATGTCTGTGTTGTCACTGCATTTTTGAAACACACCTTTTGCCTGCATCCAGGCACTGTCTTAATGTCACACAACAGACAATAACTACCGAGAGGAACAGCAATGCACTATGATCCACCTCACACACCAACTAGCAAGCAAATGCTCACCTAACACAATCAAGCAGCACTGTCTCCCACACATGCAGCACTGGACTGCACATGTGGTACTGCGGTAATTTAATTAATCTCATAGACTGATTTAGCGTTGCACGTGCAACATATGGACCGATGTCGTACTGTAGGCTGTGCTGCGAGGAGAGTGTAGAGAGGAGAGATGCACACTGGAATGGCTTTTCCAAAGAATGGTGTTATGTAACACAACTTAGCCCTATATTGATATATATATGGTATTGTCTCAATCTATATTTGCTTAAAAAATATATTGACATATTGAACAGAGTCATTATATCGCCCGGCCCTGGACAGTGATAACCAGTAACTCCTTCACATGAATGCCAGGACCAAAGGTGTCCCTGCAGAACATTGCATTGTAATGAAATGATCAATGTTATTCACTTCAACTGTCAGTGGTATGATGTAATGCCTGATCGGTGTATATGGCCCTCTTAAAAGCCACCAGACTCCACTGACAGGAACAGTAATTTTACCTCACAGCACATGGGAGTTGCTGGTCTACCACTGCATAAATTCGCTGGTTTGTTTGCTTTATTCTGCAACTTCCAGAAATGAGCTAAGGTGGAATCAACAGCAGTACGTGGGTTTATATGTAGACACGCCATCATGCAGAAACCCACATCAAGGACTGGGAGAGATAGTATTCTGACATATATACTTTGACTAAAATTTGAACTTTTGGATATGAATGCAAACGTAACACTACGAAAGAGCCACAGAATGACATTACAAAAAAAAACAAAATAATCTAGCCGCTCTTTAAATGGGTTAAAAATGACCTCAAAACAAACAAACAAATAAACAAAAAACAGTTTTGTTAAACCTTTGCTGTTTAAAACCTGGTTAATTTCAGTACTATTGCTGTCTATTTAATCTCACTCTAAATATACAGTTAATTTTATAACATCGCTTTCATGTCATTCCCTCCTCTCTCTCTCTCTCTTGGTTCCTCTATATCTACACTATTTACTATGTATATTGTCATTATAATCTACCCTGTATAATCTCATATATGAGGAGTTTGATAGCTGAGCTTTTTTGTTGTTGTTTTGGGTTTTTTTGCAGTTTGTTGGATGACATCATAAACACGGGAGAACAACAGGAGCAGCAGCAGGAATTCCTGAGCTCGCTGGAGACGATTATTCTCACCATCTTTCTCTCCATTATTATCATCATGACGGTGTTTGGCAACCTGCTGGTCATGGTGGCACTCTGCAAGGACAGACATCTACGGTGAGCCTGTGGTCATTTTTTTAGTGCTGGAGGCAGCAACAGTCGTCCAGTCTGGCCTTAAAGTCCCAGAGAAGTTACAGGGGTCTATCTGCAGAAAACACACCCAGGCTCAAGGTTCATAGTGTTAGGCTACATGGAAAACAAATAATAAAGGTGACTACATTTTCACTGCCATTAACAGGTCTTTCATTAGTTGCCTGTAATTTGAAAAGTTAGTGGTTTACTTTTATGAGATGAATGTGACAAAAACAAAGAGACAAAGCAAGGGCATTTTGTTTCTTGGTATATGTACTGAAAACACATAAGTTACTGTGAAACAGTGTTCAAAAATTCTACAACCTTCATCAAATGTCCGAGCACTCACATTACGGAAATTTTGTCCTGAAATGCCCTCTCTGTTTGGACACGACAATTTGACATGCCTAAAATCTAAGTCAAACTACAAAAAAATCTGCATTTTAAAGCTTCAGTGTGTAGGATTTAGGGGATTATAGTTGTAGAAATGGAATATAGTATATCTACAGTAAGTATACTGTCAGTAGTGTAAAATCACCTGAAAATATGAATTGTTGTGTTTTTGTTACCTACAAATTAGCCGGTTATTTTTCCTCCATGGAGTCTGTTGTGTTGCTCTATAGTAGCCCAGAATGGACAAATCAAACACTGGGTCTAAATAGGATCCATTACATTTTCACGTCAGCTACACGCTTACCTCACAAGAGAACTTCTTTTTGGTTGCAATCTGCAACTTCACCGCTAGATGCCTAAATCCTAAATCCTTTACACTAAACCAGTGGCAACTGATCCAGCACAGGGTCCAGATTTCTCCTTAATAATTACTTCAAGGTCCAAACAGTTTATGTATTCAGCGTCATACTTGCACTCGTCCATGTCGTCAAGCTTGTTTGCTAGTTGTCCGTTAGTCACTTGCTCTACAGCAGGAAATGGCACTTTAAAATAGAAGCTCTGTGCTGGAAATTCACTGTACTAGGAAATAAAATGTGTTTTTTTCCCACAAATTTGACCTGTTTGCGAGTCACTTGCGGTCCATTCAGAATGGGCCTGCGACCCACTTTTGAACCACAACCCATCAGTTGGGAACCACTGCACTACGCCTTTAAGGGAAAATTTAAATCTATGCATAAAAAGTTTTTAAAATTCCTACAAACGCACATCAGACAGTCTTCATTCAGGGACACATGCCAGTGGTTTCATATCAATGTTTAGTCACACTGACAGCTGGCAGATTAGGTGGCAGCACCTTTAAAGGTTAGAGATGCCAGCTTGTTGTAGTCATGTGAGACATGATGGTAAAGCACAACATACAGTACGCCATGAACTTCTACTGATGAGTTTTGTGGATAATTTGTTGACGGCGACTTGTTTCTCGTTGTCTCCTCTCTCCTCTCAGAAAGAAGAAGACTAACTACTTCATTGTGTCGCTGGCATTTGCTGACTTGCTGGTTGCGTTGTTGGTGATGCCCTTTGCTGCAATAGAGCTGACAACTGGCCAGTGGCGGTACGGAGAGATCTTCTGCCTGGTTCGAACGTCTCTGGACGTCCTGTTGACTACAGCGTCCATCCTGCACCTCTGTTGCATTGCGCTGGACAGGTTTGTGTGTGTAAGAGAGAGATGATGGGGAGGGGTTTGAAACTCATTAACATTGAAAACCATTGACGAAAGAGGAAGCACTTTAAAGAGACGTTAAATCCAGCTGAATTTCTAACATAAGACAGCTTATTTGCCAAAGAAAATGTTGGCATTGTACGTTTCTGCAAACCATGGATTTTACATTTGCACGTTTCATATGTATCATATCAGCATTTCTAAGGTGACGTAGTATGTGTGCTGACTTTATCATTTGAAGGTAGAAGGGATGGTGGGTGGCGTGATACTGATGCGAGACGTCTGCCAAGCTGCAGACCCCTGTAGACCACAAACAACAAAACCAGTGGGTGTTCTTTAGGAACCCATGGCTCTTTTTCCAGCATCTTGTCAGATATATATGGGTGTTTTTAGTGACCAGTCACTGTTTTTTCAGTGAGGATTGTGCCGCAAACAGCAGTACAGTCAGGAACACTTAAAAATGTTTACTTCCATTTGCAGTATATTTGGCAGTTTGGCTCTGTTCTGGGGCCCTCCCTGCCTTTCTTAGGCCTACGCAGAAAGCCTCTTCCACGTGCCTACGTGGAAAGCCAAAGGTGGAGAGAGCACAAGTTCCTGCCCCTCCATACGCAAACAGGAAAGCCTAAGGCAGAGAGGGCAAACCTCCCTGCCCTTCCATGTGCCTACATAGAAAGCCTAAGGCAGGGAGAGCAGCAGCAAAGACCCCTGGGAACAGAACAGAGCAGCATCAATGACAAACAGAAATGACATTGATAAGTCAGACACAGCATGAAAAGGAGGAGCTGGGGTGGAGGTGGGTTGCAAAGCGGCTTGCAGAGGAAGCAGCAGCAGTAGGCAGGCCAGAGCAGTTTAAATAGGGCGCCCTGAATGAGATTCACCAATTGGTTGCATAGAAAGGAATCATGTGATCTATCAGCTGACTCCCTTCCATCAATCAGCTGCTCCATCAGTTGATTGGGCTGTTTGAGATCAGCTGATGTAGCTGGGATGTGAGCTGAGCTTGACACTGTGTCCTGCCTGAACTAACGAAATGCTCAATTTGTGTTTTACCAAGACATTGCTGCTCTTCCAGTGAGTCTTGTGCCTCCAAAACAGGGAGTTGTAAGCCAACACATGGTCTTTTTTTAACCATAACCAACAGCACTGATGTTTCGTTTTATATTTACAGTTACATCACTTCAAAAACGGTTCACTTACTTATATTGTGTGTGTATACTATTTCAGGTATTACGCCATCTGCTGCCAGCCACTGGTCTACAGACACAAGATGACCCCAGTCAGAGTTGCAGTGATGCTCAGCGGGTGTTGGCTCATCCCCACGTTCATCTCCTTCTTACCCATCATGCAAAGCTGGAATGCCATCGGCATTGAGGACATTGTGAGTCCTCAATAGATAAGATCAGTTATCAAAGAGAGGTCGAGAGATGACACAGTTATTACAGTCCTGCATCAACAGAATATACTGAATATTTTAACAAAGCATCACACTTAAGAGCTCATATACCCCCCTCAACGCCTAAAGAGAGAGATGTTCTTTCTGTGAGGACAAATGCAGCGGAAACCTTTCCAACTTAATATTCTCTGTTTCTAATAACATTTCCAATCCCTTCAACAATGACACGGTAATGCAGTGATCACAAAACAATTCCAGTCTCTGTGGAGGCTCTCTAGCTGCGAGCAAAGACAGCTCTTCAACAAGCATTTCCTGCTGGTTTGGATGTGTTTTGGCGTGGGGTTATTTCAGAGTCGCCTTGAAATGAGCTGCAGGACTCCCAGAGGCACACGAGGATAGATAAATTTATTCAGCCAGAGTTAATGAAATACACGGCCACTTTCTCTGTCTTGCAGTCAGACAGCAATCTTTTGTTTTTGAAAGCTGGCTGGGTGTCTTAAAGTTATATGTCACAAACAAATTGCATCGGACATGATATGAGCACATTTAGACCAGGTTATTTTATACGTTGTGTGTATGTTTCTTTGGTAGCTTGTCCTCTCTCAAAAGTCCTGAAAATTTTCATTGCACTCGTGTTCTGCCCAAAAAAGGAATTGTTTGAAACTGAAACTTCTTCTCACTCCAGCTGTCACAAAGCCGCAAGAACTGATTTAATAATTGTGACACAAGTTAGATGATACGCTACAGTTTGTCCGCTTGGTATGAACTGTGTCTGCTCCGTTTTCACCAAATAAAGAATGAGGATCTTTCCGTGAATCTCTCTGCTCTCTCTTAGCTGGGATTTTACTGCCTTGTAACAGAGTTACACAGTTGTTCATCAGCACCAAAGCCAAACATGAGGATGAGATCAAATTTACTCTTCAGCTTGAGACACTTCTCTACCTTCAGTGTGCTCTGACCTGTTCATATTTTCAATTGAGGAAAAAGATATGGGCAGCTTGCCACACTGGCCAAACCTCTTTTTATTTTTTGGAGGGGTGGGAGGGCTTATTGCCTTCATTTGACAGGACAGCTATATTGTGATGGGGGATGACATGCAGCAAAGTGCTGGAGGTTAGAATCGAATCTGTGGCTACTGCAGCAAGGACGCAACCTTTGTACATGGGGCGCCCGCTGTACCAGATGACCTAGTGGGTGCCTCATCAACTTCTTTTTGTTAGTAGCTACGCTAGCCTCCCGAAAATAAAAAAAAAAACATCCATCAATACCTCTCATACCTTACCACTTAACAAGCTTCTTGTTTGTTTCATACATATACCAACAAAAAGTAAATTTTTGAAACTTAACAGCTGGCTGGCTGTTTCCCCTTGCTTTCGTCTTAATGCTAAGCTAGGCTAATCACCTCCTGGGTCCAGCCCCACAATTAACACACAGGCATGACTGACTCTGGGACAGAAAGCGTAGCCAATTCGTAGCCATTTCCCAAATCTGGAGCAATATAAACTAAGCACAACAAGTAAGGAAATTTGTGTTTGGTAGATTATTTCTTTGTTGTTACAATGTTGGAACAATGATTGTCAACACCTGAGGGTACCAGAAGCTCAAAACAACAGTCAATAGCAACAGCAAAAAAAAGCTGTTTAGCATTGGCAGAGAAGATTTGGCAAATTTTTTATGGGCGCAACCCACATACTCAGCTCTGCTGCTCATCCCACAAATGCATGTTCCTTACAAATGTGGCACCATTTAAAAGGGAAATAAACAGGCTTTCCAACGGTATAAGAGAGGCATTGTTACAACAAAGAAATAATCTATCAAACACAAATTTTCCTGGGGCACCCAGCAGCTCACCTTACTGTATAGTGCAGGCGCCCATGTACAAAGGCTATGTCCTTGCTGCAGCAGCTGTAAGGTTCAGTTCCAACCTGTGGCCCTTTGCTGCATTCCATCCCCTCTCTCTTCCCCCTTCACGCTCATTATGTCCTATCTAATAAAGGCAAAAAAGCCCTTAAAATAATCAGAAAAAAAAAAATCCTTAACTTCATGCCATGACTCGTGGTGACGAAATTCAGTTGCATTCAAGTTGCACTGAAAAGGTCAGAAAGTCTAGTTCTGATCTGTGCTTCTGATGAATTCTGATGATGACTTGCTGTTTTTGTGTCCGTGTTTCCTCTCCTTTTCAGATTGAGGAGAGGCGAGCCTTGGTAGGAGGCTCCAACGACACAAGCTGTGTGTTTCTGGTCAACCGGCCATACGCCCTGATCTGCTCTGCAGTAGCCTTCTATGTCCCATTGGCCCTCATGGTCCTAGCCTACCAGCGGATCTATGTCACCGCCATGACCCACGTGCGCCAGATCGAGACACTACAGCGGGCCGGCTCCGCTCCTGTCACCGGGACAGCTCCCGTGATCACCGTGAGGTCCTCCACTTCCTCAGATCCATTGGAGCACTATCGCCTTAGGACAACTACAGGCTCCACCACATCAGAGCAGGCTCCCATAGCAAACAGCCGCATGCGTGTTGAGACGAAGGCAGCAAAGACGCTGGCGGTTATAATGGGTTGTTTCTGCCTATGCTGGGCACCGTTCTTCATCACCAACGTGGTGGACCCCTTCATCCATTACTCAGTGCCCTGGCAGCTGTGGACAGCCTGGCTGTGGCTCGGGTACATTAACTCAGGGTTGAACCCTTTCCTGTATGCCTTTCTGAACCGGGCGTTTCGGAGGGCGTTTCTGGTGATTCTCTGCTGTGGGGATGAGCGGTACGCACGGCATGGGAGTTTCTCCTATGTACACACCCACAGAGCATGCTCAGCTGCGTCGGTCAACGGGACGTCCATGGCGTTGAGGTAAACACACAGTAAAAGCACATTTGCTCCAGTTTTTGTGAATATTTCAGTGTGTGTAGGGTGGGAATCGCTAAGATTTTATTGATACCAATGCTATCATGATGATGATGATTCTACTTATTGGTCCAGTTCTTAACTGATTCCTGAACGGGCTTTGGGTTGGGTCAGGCTCAGGTAAGGACTCAGGGCTGCTGTCTGTGTATGTCAGAAAGAGAGTGATGGAGAGGGGGAACATAGGGTGGAAGGTGGACTATTGCACACCATGTTTCTGTAAGTTATTTTCACTTGTCACCTCCTTTCAGTTTCCTCCACCAGTTTACTGGTGAAAAACAAAGTAGAAAACGAAACATTGGAGTACTGATTTGAATGTTGATTGCCATGACAACGAATGAAGCTTCGAAGCACTACAATTAATCTGCTAAATCTGCCTGTGGCACTGATGTTGTTATAACATAGGATATTTACTCTTGGTAACAGACGTACTGCTCGGTTGGAAAGCAGTGTTAAATGTGTCATTCCTGGAATTTAAAGCACATGTTGCATAGAAAGATGTTTTAGAGTATTACAGGAGTTTCTACCTTTAGTTAAAATGATAATTTTAGAGACATTAAAGTAGCACTGTTGTCATCTTTCGTCAAGAAATGAAGTCTTTGGACCGTTTCTTTCTCTGCGCCATGGCTTCTTGTTGCAAGTTTCAAGCAGGGTAGACAAGACTTTCATGCCACCGTTTGGCAATGCGCAACTTAAAAAAACAAAAACCAAAAAACCACATGCTGGTATTTATAAAAGGAACTAATAAGATTGGAGGCATATGATTACGATATGAGAGTTTGGAATCGGCTCTTAACTAGAACAGGTTCTTGTTTCCCATCCCTAAGTGTGTATGTGCATGTTGTCCTGCTGTCCTCTGTGTTAAAAGTCAATCAAAGGTAGAAATCAAGTCCACAGACAGGAAACCAGGTTCATTTGTCTGTTCTTTCATAGAGAGACGGATAGGCATCGAGTCTGTTTTATTTGTATTTATATGTCTTTGATGATGTAAAACTGAAAAGGCAATGATAGACTGAACTGTTATTTGTTACTTTTTCTATTTGACTCAGACCTGATTTTAACAACAATTTCTTTAGTTACAGCAGTTTCAAAAGTTAAGCCAGTTGGGCCCAAAGCCAACTGGGACACATTTTTTTAGTAGAAGGTGAAATACTTTATGTTACTGATTGGTGGCACCCAGCCAGCATTTGTATGTGGGGCACATTTGGGAAGTAGATGGGTTGAAAAATGGGCCCCATATGGGATTGTCCATGGGTTCCATATGGACCCCATGCCATTTGCCCACATCAATGGCTTTACCCAAGTGGGCCCCACAAGATTTTGCTAGGGCTACCTGGGTACCAAGTGGATATGGGCCCAAAATGGGCATCTTATCTTGGGTAAATCCACACATGCGAGCAAATGGCATGGGGCCGATATGGAACCCATGGACAATCCCATATGGGGCCATTTTTCAACCCATCTACTTCCCACATGGGCCCCACATACAAATGCTGGCTGGGCGTTGATCAGGTTAGAATAGATTACTTCTAAATTTGGTTTAGTTTCATCCATCCCTACATTGTATATACCATACATTTGAGGTACATCAAAACCAGCATTGAGATAAAATATCATGGCTTGGTGCAACCGTCATCTGAAATTAGTCATCATTTTTCATTTAGGCCATGTGTCATAGCCTAATGTGTAAATAATAGATGTGAACACGCTGTGCCTTCTCTAGAAATAAATTTTCGTGGTCATAGCAGCTGTGATGTTCTGCAGATGGAACATTTTACCAGAAAAAAAAAAGACACTGTCCATCACTCAGACTTGTGTGAAATGAATTTAATAGTCGAAATCTGTCAATTTCGGAGCATAGTGTGTGCTCATGTTGTAGATATGAGGTCCCCTCGTGAGCTGGATCATGTAATCTTTCTATCATGCCCCCATTAGAGAATATGATCAAATCTGCTCTGAGGATTTGGGCTGTGGTCCAGATTGTGGCACACATGCAGTTTTTGAACTTCCTCTTTAACGTAGAAACATGTACAGTGATAAGGAACTTGGACAACAGAAGCTGGGGAAGTGGAGGGAGAAATAAGCCAACACGGACAGTAACAACAGCAGCATAGGAGTCACAAACTAGTAGCAGAAGCTCATTGACCGTTGATGGCTGCAGTGATTCACATTGTAGAAAAACCTGTTATATTGACTGTTTTATACCATCACTAACTGCTGGCTCCTCGCTCATCTGAACTGCCCAGTAAGATCCCGCAGGCAAAAGCAAAGAGCAGAAGGCATTTCCAGCATGTGACTAGGCTAAGACGAAGAAGCCTTAGCATCTATTGCAGGCCACATTTTGATCTTTATCATGGCTCAAAAACTAAATGCCATAAAAAGTTGGTCTCTTTTTTAACAGGAGCATCTGCAGATTTGATATGATATGTTATGAACCACTAAAGTCAGGCATGCTACCAGGTGAAAAAAAGCCCCGTTATGTTATCTTTAACATCATCTTGACTGTAAGGGATCCAGGAGGGCCAATTCCACTGGATGCAGCTGCACCGCATGTATTGTTTGGAGTCAGCTGCAGCATCCGCCTGGTGGAGATCTGCACTCTGCTGAGCTCTCATTGTTTAAAATAGTTATTTGAAAAGTACTACATTTGACACAAAGGCTGCTTTTGACACCTAAATGTAAGAGCGCAGATTAAGACTTCATTTAACTATATTAATTACTTTTCTACAAATATTACCCAAGACTTTAAACTTATAATGTCTGCCATTGTGTGTTGTATTTTTGCCTTTACAAAGCCCTCATTAAAGACCTGATACCTACTATTATAAAAAAGCACGTTGGCTTGAAAATAAACCTCATGTTGCTGTCAAAGATATGAGCCATTTTAAGTCGTTTATCCATGGAGCTATACATGTTATTTTAAGCTTAGGTTGAGGGGTTGAAACAGTAAAGGACTTCAAGAAAGAATGGATTGAATTTTTCCAAATTTGTCTGTTTTTTACAGACGAGAATCTTTTATTGAACGATAATGTATGACATCACAACAACAGTCCAGCAGTCTGTTTTTTTTACAGCAGTGTTTCTGTTGACGTTAATGGTGGTGATTTAGTTGACGTCTGTGTTTGTGCTCTCCTTCGAGTGGGGATGATGGAGGAGGTGACCTGCTTGTGTCTGCACTGTTTAACTTTAACACAAGTACTTCACCCGCCGGAGAGAAACACAGGCACACACACACACACACTCACACACAGCTGACAGACTAATTTGCACAAAATATGTACAAGCACAGGCATAGGAGACGTCTTCTAAAAATCATGACACTCCACATATTGTATGTGCAAAAACACACACAGACAGCGATATGTGTAGTCTGTAGTTTGTGGAAAGGAAGCATGCTGACCTAATGCCTCCGCTCCAGTCGTAGTGGTTTTTGTTCTAATGTGTAAAATGTGTGTGCAGCCTGCGTGTGTATGTGTGTTTCCATGGTGTCTGTGCGCATTTTTCGGGCTTTCCGTCTTTGTGTGTAGGAAACAGAAAGGCAAACAGTGTTAACTCCAATCTGATGTCCTCTCTTAAAATCTGTCTCAGACAGAAAACAGACTCAGACAATCAGATTACGGCCGGCAGGATACTGGAAACTGAAATTACTGGAGGAATCCTGTCGAATTATTTTGTCAGTGAGCTGTGGGGCGTTTAGGCGCAGTCTGTGGGCGGATGGTGTTTGTGTTCGTGTGGGTGTTTTTTTGCTGTGTAGTTTTCAGAATCACAAAAAAAGTGTCTCCTATCTTTCATTTTTTTCTGTGTGTGTGTGCCTATCTGTCCTTGTGGATACACATGCCAAAAAAATCGTTCAGTTTGTAAGACTTGGACCCAAAAAATAGCAGATTTGTTCCGTAAAAACTACAATTTTGTCTTTCAAAGACTGCAAACAGCCTTCAGCTTGCTGCACCTTATAAAACTTGTTTGTCCACTTCATTCTGTGGTCAGCAATAGTCGTCCAGTTTCTACCGAAGCCTGGCTACAAATAAATTACATTTCTTTCTTGCTCATTTTCAGCCAGTATCAAGGCAGAGGAGGATCAACCAATATTTGTTCCTGCTTACAAGCTGTCTTTTGCAACTTCTGCAAGTTGATTTTGACTGAAAATAAACAGCCTGCAGGGAAGAAAATCAGCACAAAACCTCAAAATACTTTGGAAAATAGTCAGCAGTAATGTTGAGTACACAGTTTAATTCACTGGGGAGAAACATGCAAAACCACCAGAATGCTTCTATAAGAGGAGGATGAATACAAAGCTGCTCCTCTCTTGCTCCTCCTGGTTTAGGTCTGTTTTAATTTAGTAGCTGTGAAATTCTTGAATCTTTAAATGAATCTTATTGACGTCTGACATCTTCTCATTTATAAATATGTGTTTACCTGCAGGCTTTTCATCAAAAAAAAAAAAAGCGCTGTGGCTTATGATTCACTCTGCATTCCTGCTCCGCTGACAAAATATGTTCATGGAAGAAACAGCATTGTTGTGATGTTTTTCCACTATGAACATCCTGAGGCTGTGTTCCTGAGTGGCCCTAACAAAACACACACACATACACTGTAGACACTCACAGCTCCAGCAGTGGATAGGAGCCACTTGTTTGTGGTTAGAGTCATAACAAAGACTTTGTGTTGTGCCCACTAGCAGAGTAGGAAAGACATCAAGACCATCTGAAATAGGTTAAAGCTGTTGAGTAAATATAGTCACAGTGTCCCTTGGGTCCTTGTGTTGTTTCAGAGGGTACTGTACTGCTTTGGTTTACAGTATTTTAGTCTGTGGATACTGACAAACTGATGGCCGAGGGTTGTTTTTTCAATCATATTGCAGGTATGACACTGACAATGTGGATCAATTACCAGTAAATACCAGATGAAGTTATACTGACAGAGTCATGAAATTCCTGGAAAAGTTATGAAATTAGAAAACTGTTTTCCAGGCCTAGAAAGAGTTTGGAATTTGGAAAAGTTCTGCATATACATTGTTTAGGTTATTGTTTCAAATATGATAGTTGAAAAAAATCTAAAAACTGGGCTGCCCCCTAAGAGTTGACCAAACGTTAGTCAACCAGAAAGGTCATATGATGGCAAGATTTCATTGGTCACGTAGTGGCAGAAAAAACAAAATAAAAACAAATGTAAAGTCTGTTAGGAGCTGTGCCTTGTCAAAATAAATCTAAACCTATATGACTGGACCATGTGGGAATTTAACTTGACAGGACAGACACAGGAAGTGGCCACGCTCAGCAGTCAGACAGGAGTCATGCTAATTTCCAGGGCTGGTACCTGCGGTTATTCCACAGGCTAGTTAATAACATGTCGGGCAGGAAATCCAAAGTGTGGGATCATTTTGAGAAGGTGAAGGACCAACCCAAGGTGATATGTAAACTCATCTTCATTGGTCGACTACAAACATGACGTATCATGTGAAACATGGAAGTAGCTACATGCCCATTAGCCCACAGCGTCATTAACAGGCGGCTCGCTCAGTGTGTGACGTGCACTTGTAGATAAAATATAGGCCTATAATAATGAAGGTTCATTAGTACGGTTTGTATTTCTTTGGAATGTAGCACAGTGTTAACAATGTTACTGAGACTATTCTTTCTCACACCTTCAACTCAAACCATTGTGTTGCCCCGCCCAAAATATATAATTTAATAATTAAATGATATCATAAACATGCGGGCGACTAGTCGACTAATGGCCCTAAATGACAACTATTGGTTGACTAGGAAAATTCTTAGTTGGGGGAAGCCCTACAAAATATGATCCTTGTTTTACTATTATAAAATCTAGAGCTGTGCTCTGTGACCGATAAAATTAGTATCACATGATACATATTTGGCTCAGCAGCTAGTTAGTGGTGGGATTGTCTATTGAGTGAGAAAAGTTAGCAAGCACCAGCAGTTTGGTTACATGTAAATGCCTGTGAAGTGTGTGTTTGATAATGTATGACTTTCGCAGATATACATGGCTCAAGAGAGGCAGACCCTAACCACGCTGATGTAAGCTCTGTTCCGTCACATTTGACGTTGGTAACATTGGGGAAGCAGCGCTAATGAGCCATGCTACAGGGCAAAACATGCTGTCAGCACATCATTGGCACATGTTTCATGCCTGCTGTTCTCAGGCCAGATAACTTTACCTCTTTGTTCCTACTGTATATGTAGACACAAAGGCCTTCCATTTGACAGTCAGTGCAATATGATCACTATAGGTCTGTGGTGGAAATTTCTGTAATAGAAGCTCACAAAGAGTGTCTCTCTGAGTTTTATTGTCACGCTTGCAAGCAGGCATAGGCAACCTTCAACTGAGTCTCCAGCTGACATCTTCTCCTTCTCACAGCAACACAAATGCAGTCCTCACCTATGACATCGGCAACTTGTCAAACAAAGCAGATGGTTTGCTGCTGCGTCTTTGATACACAGAGCACTGTCCTTGTTGATGAGCTTCAAGACGACCTTGCATACTTGTTTAAAAGAAACACAACACAGTTGGGTCACGGTCAAGGCTGCACAAGGCTGTATTTTCCAGTACAAGGCTAACTAATTTTATGATTGCTTAAATAAAGTCACGGACAAGGGGTAAAATATTGTGGAAAAGTTTCAAAGATTCATATAGTTGCAGCTCTAGTGAATTACGTCCTGTAAAATCAATCAAATGCAGGTGATTCAAACAAGAGTGAAAGGGTTAATACAAGAGGTTGATACAGTTTTATTGTGTTCAAACCCTGGATAACAGATAAAGCTGTACCTGTACAGGTAAACAGGCACATTTCAGTGCTGTATAATAAAGCAGCATGTAGTTAAACAGTTTATAGGGAAGCAGGAAGGGCTTTTATAAAAACCTGTTCCTCCTAAGTGTTAAATGTCTGGTGTGGAAAATAACAAACTACAACTCATTCTTCCTGTAACCGTTAATCAGCTTCCTGAGTTTCACCTTCAGCTCTGCACGGTGATCACCAGCCCCGTCGAGTCCCATAAATACAGGCCCAGCAGTGTCCGCTGTTATCAGCCGTGTGCAATCAGTGTGATTGTTATGTGATTCATCAATGCCAGAGATGTTTAGTGATTTGAAAACAGCAGAATTTGAAATCTCTCTCTGGAGTGAGACGACTCAAAGCCCTGCCGCCATCCTCAGTCAGAGCTGTTTTGTTTTTCGTTGCTTTTTATTGTTTCATCCTGAGTGTTTCTGTGTTTCGATGAATTAGATAAGATAAAGCATTTAGCTCCATGTAGGGACAGTATGCTTCAGTGGGCGAGAGGACGAATGAGCTAAGAGTGCAAAAATGAATTGTAAAATAGCTGCTGAAACACTAAAATAATGAAACCAGTAAGGTATTAGACACAATGTCAGTGATTGTTGTGTGATATTAAAGGGGAACTGCACTGATTTTTACACACACATGATCAATATACTGAGCCCGTCAAAACGCCCTTTGTGACTCTAGAGGGACTTTGTTAAGTCCAAAACTTCAACCCCAGTGATGATGTCACAGTGATATCATATATCGTTTTCGTTTTCTGATATTTTCTCATAACAAACTTAACAAGCCTGTGTTAATAACTGGAGTTGTGGAGTTTAGAAGACATTGGTGTTCAGGCAGGTGTCATCTGTTGGACCAACCTGGTGTCATTCCGAAGTCATGGAAATCTGGCGAGTTGGCAGTGACTTGGGGCATCAGACACCGACGAAAAAATGCTGCCCTTTAACTTCAGTATGATACGAGGCTGGTTGCCGTTATAGTTTAAAGGCGCCCGGTATCGTCAAGGGGAAACGTGGTGGAACCGGCGTCACGTCCCGTCAGATTATAAAGCCAAACCCTGTTCTTTATATTTAAACCCAACCATGTGCTTTTGCTGCCTAAACCCAACCACATGCGTTAGTTGTTGAAGGAAAAAAATGTCGCTTTGCAGTGTTGTACTGACGTAGTGCTTTTATTTTGAAAGAGACTGTATGTAAACAGTAAATTTCCTGTGAAAACAGAGGTGTATTTTGAAAAAAGACAACGCATGCAACAGGCAGAACTGGACAGTACATCCCAGAATGTCAACAACCAACACACCCAGGGTACCTTGCACATAAGTCCATGACCAAATGTCAATATGTGACGAGGTCGGAGTGAGAATGTGTTGGTGGGACAGATCATAAAGCCGCTGCATGCATTGTAGAAACTAAACTTTGTTTATCTCAGGGTGTAATTGCTGCAACCTGAACAACAGGTGCTCAGGAACACTTGCACGCAGCGACGGTTTCACTTTTGCTTTTGAGCGCACCTTTCATGCATCTAGACTGACAGCAATGGATTTGAGGTTGCAAAAACCTCAATAGATAAGGACATGTTGGCCTTGGGTAGCACAGACGAGTAGGTACCTGTGCCTTATGAATTCAAATACACAATTTACTAGTGCGCACTGGTTTGAGGAAGTGTTTTAATATGTTTTGATAAAGTTTTGATGTTGTTAAATGGGGACTGCTTTACTTTGATTCATCAAGAATTTTCTCCATTTTTGGATCCTTCTTTCACTGTAGAGGCATGCCATGAATTCAGTTTAACAAGTGTGAGTTATTGATGTACAAATGGTCATTTCATGGGTGTGGAATTCCTTTAATACCACAGCTCTGTTAGGATATTTTAGGGAAGAGAATCAGAATTAAAGACTAAGCTGCTTCTCATCTTTAGGAAAATAAAGTCCCAGAATAGATCAGTCTATCTTGGCCGAGGATTCATGGTTTAATTTTTCAGGACTGTGTAAAGATTTTAAGTGATTACAGATGATCACCTGACGCTCTCACGTGGTTTCTTCATCATGTCAGCAGGAGAGTGCGACCTTGCTTGTCCCCGAGGCAAACGATGCCAAAATCATTAAAAACCAAGTTTTGTGGACCACAGACACTAAGTTTAGACAGACAGGCCGGACAGTGTAAACACTGCGGTCTGCGATTTATTATGAGGCTTATATGATTTATTATTGTTTGATTGAATCCTAAAATCATCCAGCTGCTCCTCTCTACGTCTCACTGTTCTCTCTCTCTGTCTTTTTTCTTACCCAGACAATTTTTATGTTCTGTTTCTTTACTTGTTTTTTATTGAAGATTGGTGTGAAACTTGTTTCTGTCATCACCTTTCTTCTCACTCTAATTCTGGCCTGCTTCTTGCCATTGATTTCCTTCTCTGTCTGTCTTTACTAAATTTTTATAATTATGTAAATTGAGAGTGGCGTGAGAGAAAACCTGGGAAGAGGAAGGAGATTTTGTGCTATTAATGTCTGTACTGGCACATCAGGGTGTCCCTGCGTCTCATCTCTATCTGTGGATTATCATATTTTTTAGAAGAATGAAATAAAAATAAAGGAAAGAAAGTGTGAGGACATGAACAACACATCTACTTAATAAAGTGTAAGCAATATAACAAAAGTACTGAGTACTGTCCTGATAGCTTCCTGTTCCTCTTTGGGTTGAGTACATCAGCTGCTGTCATGTCTCTTCCTCCTTCATTTTAGATTTGGTTCAGACGTTCTGAACTCCTCTGTGTTTCTTAATGAAACTCATCTCTTCCTCTGTCTCTGGCTCTGATTTCCTCCTTGATAGAAATGTTTCCTTGGTGACAAATTGGACAGCAGAATGGACCCACCTGGGCAAACTGGCTCTTTGAAATTCATTTACGCAGCCTTTTTTAATTGAGAAGGACAAAGGGCTTACTTAAAAAAAAAGTTTAGTTATAGAAGACCCTCTGGTTATTATTTCACTGATTTGAAACTCAGGATTCCTTGTCCCAGCAGACAGCAGCATATGCAGCACACATTGACAGCATGCAGGACATGTTCAGCAAGGCCTGTTGTTCAAGGCAGTTATGGCTGCAGGGGATCAGGCTGTTCCCAAAGTGAGCTCTTCTGCACCTCATTGCTCTGTACCTGTGCCCAGAGGGCACCAGGGTAAGGTGGTGATTGAGTGGCTGTGGTGAGGTGGTGATTGAGTGGGTGTGTGATGTCCTGTTCTATTAAAGTAGCAATGTGAGGTCAGGTGTGGGGAGACCAGTTATGCTGGCAGCGGTGTTGGTTATGCATGTGAGTTAGAGTTCTGTTAGTAACCGATACCATGTTAAGGGACAGGTTGACCGGTACAGATGGACAGAATAATGCTCTGGTACAACAATAGGAGGAGATGGATAGAGCCCTTAAGCTTGCAGATGGTTGATAGTCTTTGGTACCTCCTTTTTATGAGGTCATTAGTGTGCTGGTCAAAGCTGAGTCTATTGTCCAGTGTCACTCTGAGGTATTTGAAACTGTCAGCTATTTCAATTGTTATGTTACTGATGACAATGGGATGCTGAGGTGAAGCGGGGACTACTTGTTTTTTTCGTTGTCTTGCTGACATTGAGGTGAAGATGCTTGTCGTCACATCACTGAATGAAGTGCGCAACTGTGTTGTGATAATGACTGTTTTGTATTAGTAGTGATAGGCGATGAACTGGTGCAGTAATTGGTGTACAGTGTGTACAGTAATGGGCTTAACACAAAACCCTGTGGCACTCCGGTGTTAGTGGTGAGTGCAGGTGATATGGATGTTCCCACTTGCACAGCTTGCATTCTGTCACTGAGGAAATTTCGCATGAGATGGATCAGACATCCTACTATAAAAATATGTGGTGTGAGAAAAGCCTGTTAAACTTACAATATTTATTTATTTTTTGCTACTTGGGGGCAGCAGAAACAAGCTGTAAACACTGGCATATTCTGTTAGCTGATATGATCAGCAAACAGTGGCTTGTTGACACATCCAGCAGACACTTGAATGTAAGTCCAATACTCACTCTCCCCTTAGCCTTGATTTTGGTCTATTCTGACTCCAGAGGAAAGTATTTATCTTTTTCCCTGCTATGTTCACCAGCTATCAGTGTCTGTCTGCCATCTGGTTCTGGACAGGCAGTTCACAGAAAACAAGGAAAAACGAAAACAAAACTATGAGAGCTGTGAGACTGAACCAAAACAGTAAAGTTGTGGGCCATAAAACCAAAACAACGAGCTGAAAGATCCTAAAATGCTCCACATAGTTGAGGGGAGCTGCAGAGTTGGGCAATAACTTGCTCGTCATGACAAGCAACTTCTTCTACATACATGTAGCTAAACTTCTTTCTTTTACAAACTGTTGCTCAGCAAAGATTAGGAAAAACAATCACATTCTTTATTTGAAAGTAGTTGAGTAAAAACAAGGCTTCAGGTAATAAATAAATCATGGATCATTGATTTGATCTAACTCCGACAGAGCACATCAGAGAGAGAGTGGGTTACAGCACTCAAGGATTACAGCGCACGGCATATCGACACGATCCCACTTAAAACAGCTAGGGTTTTAATTGAAGTTTTGCAGTAAAAAATATGGATTATAGCAGCTTGAAAGTCTTATTTTACTCTGGAACACAAGATGAAACCTTCATGACTTGATGAGAACTGATGACTTATTTTGAAATCCTGTGGGACTGGCCTCAAATCAAGAAATCCATTGCACTTCCTAAATTCTCATTTAGATCCATCAAGATCATATTTGCATGCTGAAATTAAAGAGGAAAACAGGCAGTCCGTCGGTCTGTCATTCAGCTGTCTGACTTTTTGATTGGCAATATTGCCATGAAAATTCATCAGGCTGAAACTTTCATTTGTGCACAACAAATGCAAAATATCAAATGGGCAGAATGCCAAGAAATTAGTCGCACACATTCTCGCACCAGGCAAAGAAATAAACAATAAGTGTGAAAAATAAGAAACACATCGGAATTGTTTTGGGAGCAAACTGGAAGATGTGTTTCACAGAATTGTCAGAAGAAACTGATCCTCTGCCAAAACTACAAGGCTTGACCTCAGCTGACTGTCGGCCTGAAACACAGATTCTGCTAAAAACAACACAGCGCAGGAAAATAAATCCTAACTTCATTTCAGCACGTTAAAACACTAGTAATTGAACGTTGCTCTTGCCAGGCTTCTGTAGGGGCTTCTGAGGACACTGTCAGGGTTTCCCATCGCTCTCAGCTCTCAGTCCCTCAGTGTTACCTTTACAAACGCTGCAGCTTTTTCAGCTGGTGTCACCAACAATACAAAGAAGGTAAATGGATGAATGCTGTATGTGATGATGGGAAAGGGTGAGATCACACCTGCAAACAGTCCAGACGCCTCTGGAAATGTCAGCTTTGTTGCATTTTGTTGTGTTTGGATTCTTTGGGTGCTGACGGTCTCATTTCTTAGCAGACTCAAACTTGTAGAAAAAAATTACATGACTCAGACGCAGTTTATTTACTGGAGATAACCTGTCGTCCTGCCAGGTTAGACACTTTAGTGACGAATGAGCTGAAACAAACTGATGATTCATTTTATTTCTGCTTAACTTTCCAAGCATAAGCACCTGCTGCTAATCACAATGCTACCCATAATCCATTGTGTTTGGGGGATAATCCTTTAGTTGAAGTGAATCATGTTCATTTCTGTTATTTCTGTTGCTTTTAGAGTAGCTGAAAAGTCAGAGGTCTCCGTCAATATTTACCTGCTGACCCTGTTTTAGCTTCAGGTGAATCACATACTTAACATTTCTCAGTCTGCTCAAACGAGAGCAAAGCAATGGACCCGTGTCTGATACAGACGACACAACGGCTCAGTTCAAATCTGTCATAAACACTGGTGTGTATTGTGCGGTGCTGATATTGAATTTGGGGATGAGGTTCAGGCATTCTGCGGATTTGTTTGTTCATTTGTTTTCACTGTTCTTATCATGTGTTTTTACTTTAAACTCTATCTACAGAGCAAATTTCCCCCAAAGGAGCAATGAAGATGTAATTCAGTTCAATTCACTTCAGCTGAATTGCTTTTTAGGAAACTGTTTGGATGTTGTGTTTTCGGTTAGAGCTACTGCAGCCTCTTCCTGTATGACAATATCATTTTACTGCCCTTTGTTACTGGAGGAATTCACTGTGTGGGTTGAAAATATTTGGTTTCTTGCTGTAAGTGTTTTATAGGTTGTAAAATGTACAGTTAAAGGAAAGAAACTGTTCTGAGAATGACTCAACAGCAGTAAAAAAAACCCAGATATGAGGTCAAAGAAGAAGATTTAAGAGAGACAGGGAGGGGGGTGGCTGGGATAGAGGCAGAAATGATCTCTGTCACAAAGATGGCATCTGACAGCTGCTTCAAGTTGCCATCTTTATGTGGGAATAGGGTAGAGTGTTGTCCTGTATGTGTGAGAGAGCGTGTAAATTGTGGATCAATAGGTGTGGCAGCAAACGCCTCAGGGTGTCGGATCAGGACACTGTTTTTGTGCTCAGGTGAAAGAGTGGAAGAAGAGTTTAGACAGTGGACTGTTTATCTCAACCTCTTCTCATTGCCAGGGGCGTCAAATACGGCAGCCCGATCAGTGGCCTTTAGCTTCTGTTACTGACGCACAAGGCGCCTTACAGCATCTGTTTGAGATGCACCAGGCTTTCAACTAAGGCTATATCCATACGAAGACTTGTCTTTTTTAAACCACCAAATAAAATGGTCAGATTGAAATAGTGTTCTGTAACCATGGCGCCGACTTCAAGAATGCAGGTGTCAAAATGAAGCCGGTTCAAGCCACTGAAACTGCTGAAAAGGCTGCAGTATATATGCCAGTCAGGAGATGGCGCACCACTAACAACCGGAGCATACAGCTCTGAACCTGAGAAGAAGACACGGAGCGTGCGCAAAAAAAGTCGGGCCATGACATCATTGCCAACCAAAAGTCGCGCATTGGCTGTACACACAAAGACGCAAAGGCAGCATCTTCAGATTTGTGCACTCTGGAACCCCGCTTCAAAAAGATGCGATTTTGACCTCCGAAAACGCCAGTTTCGTATGGATGAAAGGCCGAACTGGTTAAAAACTTTGGCGAATTCACCCTGACAAGGCTTTGTGTGGACGGGCCCTAACTGTGTAATCCTGTGTGTGGCAATGACATAATAAAAAGAGTGAAAATGTCAGAGTAGGGTGGGCACAGGACTTTCACCCAGGAAATGTATGTGGTCCGGGTGAAACCAAAAGCCAGCCTGAGTTTTTTTCAGCCATGTAACATTGTCTCTGGGGTGCGTCACATGACATGGTCATCTAGTGACATGCTTGTTGCAGAAAGGACAGACACAGGAAGTGGCCACGCTCAGTCATGTTAAGTCACGTTAATTTCCAGCGCTGGTACCTGCGGTTATCACACAGGCTAGTTAATAACACGTCGGGCAGGAAATCTAAGGTGTGGGATCATTTTGAGAAGGTGAAGGACCAACCCAAGGTGATATGTAAACTCTGCAGGCGGCTCACTCAGTGTGTGACGTGCACTTGTAGATAAAATATAGGCCTATATTAATGAAGGTTCATTAGTACGGTTTGTATTTCTCTGTAATGTAGCACAGTGTTAACAATGTTACTGATACTATTCTTTCTCACACCTTCAACTCAAACCATTGCGTTTGAGTTAAATGGGAGCATATGGTCATTTGTATCGTGCTCACCTGAGGTTATTACTGCATGAAACGGCAAGGAAGGGAAGTGTTGCATGCAGCAATTTGAACTTGGAGCCCTGCCTGTTGAGTGCTTATTAATCTTAGATGTATCTTCAAATAAACTGCATTGATTTTTAGATGATTTACCTATCTCATGTTAGCTCTTTGTATTGATTATGATAAAAATCACTGTTTTGAATGCAACCATCAGGCTGACAGTGGCCTAAACATGAGGTGATAAAAGCATGAGGTCTTGGTGTGGTCAGACTGTGGCTGATGCCGAACAGGGTCGCCACACAATCATGTGTCCTACTTTCTTCATTACTCTACTCTTAGTATCAGCACACATTTAGTTTGTTGCTGATATTCTCAGTTTTTATGTGTACTTGGATGTGTATTTAGTTAAATTTGATTGTAGGTAGCCTATTTTAGCAACAGACAGATTTTCTTTACTTTTTTTTTTACACTTATTCACACAGCTGAATTTAGCCTCTGCCTTCTGCTGCTGGTGGCTGAGCTGCTCCACTATGTGGTCACACACTTTACTAAACTGCACATGAAGTGTAGCTGCCGAGGAGAGAAAGAGCACTTCTTATTTACTGTCTTCCTCCAGAATCCCTCCTGCCTTCCTGCGATGTTCTGTGCGCTGTGAGCCCTCCGATGAACCAGACATTTAAAGAGTTTGGTTAAAATTGTTATGCCTTGAGTGTTTTTTTTTACTATTTGTTTCCTTAGCAACAGCAAGCAGGTAGGAGAAAATGATGCTTTTTGTAACTCATGGGTTAGTCATCAAAATGGGTCACAGACTGACTTCACTCCAATGTACTTAACAGATAAGACAGTCATTGTAGCCTACATCAGACTGACAGCCTTATGCCTGTGGGTGAAAATGCATCCATGTGTTAAAAGCAGGAAGTGAATAGCTTTAATGAAAGTCATCGTTGCATGAGTCTTTTGAACAATAGGAGGTGGGGTTTGTTAGATGATGGTTAAAGGGGACCTATAATGTTCATTTTCAAGTTTCTACTAGAACATATTAACATGCTTTAATACTCAAAAAAACAATTTATTTACCTCATACTGTCTGAGAGACTATGTTTTAGTGCCTGTCTCTTTAAGTCCCCCTCTTGAAAAAGCCTAATCTGCTCTGATCAAGCCTGTCTCACTCCAGTCATCGAAATCTGAAACTTGGTCAGTGACTTCCGGCGTCAAACACCGACATAAAAGCCATCCTTTCACATTGGTATGATATGCAGCATCAGGGGGAGATGCGGCGGGACAAGAACGAAGTTAAGGCAGCGGAAGTCAGAGTAGTGTGGGCGAGACGGAAAGTGGTGGATCTAATAACCACTGACCTTCACCCAGGAGGCCAGTGTTAACTTCCCATACAATTGTAAAGCCAAACCCTGTTCTTTTTTCCTAAACTCAACCACGTGTTTGTTGAAAAAAAAAAACCCATCAATTTACGGTGTGGTGCCAAAATAGTGCCTTTATTTTGAAAGAGACTGTACGTAAAGTGTAAATTTCCTGTGAAACTGGAACTGTATTTTTGAAAACAGACAATGCATGTAACAGGCTGAACTTGACATGGCATCCCAGAATGTGAACAACCAACGCACCCAGGGTACCTTGCATGTCGTATCTGGACGTGGAAAGTCTAGGACCAAAGTTGATATGTGACGAGGTTTGAGTGAGAATGTGTTGCTCTAATTGGTCAGTGTTTGTGAGTTCAGCATCTCTGCGACATCACTGCAGCCGAGGAATGACTGCTACGAAGTAAAGCAACACATTCTACAGTGAAAAATCACCAGTAAAAGCTCCTAAACCAAAATCTTCACAACAGGACATGTTCCAGCAGGAATTCTGTCTAAAATCAGGGAGAAATTTACCACATTAGCAACCAAGAGTACATGTTTCCCTGAGGTTAGCATGTAGCTACATGTAGTTGTGTACTTAAAGCAGGGGAATGATTTTAAAATATAACAGTAAAAATAATCTACAACAATTTACAACATGGGCAAAAAAGATGATCATTTTCCCTGATGTTAGCATGTAGCTACATGTAGCGGTGTAGGTTATGTAATAACATTTGCAGAAATATAAAGAAATCTATCATGAGCTGATGTCAGCTTGTCCTGAAGTAGAGAAATGTTGGAAACAGAGTATTCAGAACAGTCTGAAGCCTTACAGGGATCACTTTTACGTGCGTTAACCTCAATATTTTAAACTTCAGCCACATTTAATATGAACGTCCGTTATTGTACATCACAGAAAATAGAGAAAAACATAATAGGTCCCCTTTAACTGAAAGAGAGGTTGTGCTGTGTACCTGGCATCCTGTTTTTTGTGTTGTTTTTATTTTAATTCTCCCCTGCAGAAAAGATTCAGAAATTGGGGTCAGAATTGAGCAAGCATTAAAGGTGGAAAAAAGCTGCACAGATAAGTGTAGTCCATTTGTAAAAGCTGTGTTGCATGTCCGGAAATTTTGATAGAACAAAGACTTTTTTTTTTCCTTAGTGACATTGCTAACAGTGACTCTAAGAAGCATTCGTTCTTCATTCTTTTTAAGAAGCACATGCTCCAAAAAATACAACAACAGAAAATTGTCATTATGTAAATATTTTAAAAATAAATAATCAAGGAAAGAACAGGGGTGAAAGGTGAAATCTCATCTTTGGTTTCCCAAATGACATAAATAAATGTTGTAAATAAATAAATGTTTCTTCGTCTTTTGATTCCTTATTTGTAGGAAAATTAGGACTGTCAGAGAAAGCAAGAAAACAATAATGTGACAAGCTCTTTCATCTCTGTGGTCATGACAATTTTGCCACCTAAAATTGGTGTTTCAGAAACACTGACCTTCAAGGACTTAGATAGATATGGATGCCATCAGAAATTAGTGGCAGGCAGCCCGTCTGTAGAGACCGTGGATGCGTACACAGATGGGACAATGGAAGATGATGGGCAGCTTGAAGTGAGGCGTCTTAGCCGCTGTCAGATCTGCCATAATCCATCAGTGCTGATGTTCGTCTGCTGCCTGCTCTCCAGATTGATTTTGGCTGCAGACAGCTCCAAACTGTTTTAGCTTTTGCCAAAAGATTGGATCTTGATAGTCATATTTTTCATTAGTTAGTGAGTGACAAGGCTGTGTGTGTCCATGTGAGTGAGATTGTGTGTTTCTGATTGACAGAGAGATTGTTGCATGTTTTTGGTCTGAGGTGCACAGCAGTGACGGGCCAGGAGTTCGGCAGGCCTTGGAGCTCCATCCAACGACTCTGGTGCAGCCAGATAAAACTCCAGGCTAGGCTGCATGCATTTTATTTTAATTGAGTTTTATTAAATAAAAACAACTTTTACTCTCGGGTATAGATATAAATAATGATTGGATGTCTCAATCGATGGGAAAGACTGACAGCCAACACTCTCTGTTTATATCACTGTTATATGAACTTAAGACAGAAATCACAAACAACAAACAGATGTGTATGAATAAAATGTGTAATTTTAGAAAACTAAATTGATTTGATTCTTGTTGTGACAGTAAAATATGACTGCGAGAATTCGCAAGCTACTGTTAGCCACACCACCAGTCTCTTTGCCTCACTCGTCACTGCTGTGGACTGCTTCCCCTGGGAGGAGAGCGGGCAGCAGCTGTGGGGGTGGACCATCAGTTGGCAGCTGTTGTGGCTCAACTTCAGCCGGCACAAACCCCCCAGCACCTAGTGTTCCAGCGGGCTGGTGGCAAGCGGCAGCACCAGGTTTAACCTGTGTAACAGCAGCAACAGAAAGTTTGCTAATTCAACAGGGAGTCAGGGCTGTCCGCCCCTTGGCCCTGGGGTTATGGCTGACTGGTGTCCCTGTCACTGCAGCCACTGGCTGGGGGATTATTGTCTGGAGCTGCTGCCAGCTGCCCTCCCAGTAAGGTGGGGTATAGCCACAGGGACTGAGGCAGAGAACACACTGGGATTTGAGGCTCCAGCTAACGCTAGCTACATAAATGTCAATTTGAAGTGGCAGCTATGAGCCTTTGGCTCAGTTAGCAAAAAGTATTAGCAACATTTTCCCTTCATCTTTAAATACTTCACCAATATCAACATGTTTTATTAAATTTGTCAGACTCTTTTGTCAGTTCTGGAAGGAACCAAATGTACAGCAGGGGCAGGTTGAAGGTTAAACAATAAGCGAGCTTTAATGTTGATCAAAAAATCCTCGAAACAGGCAGGCAGCAAAATACAAAGTCCGAAATAAAGGAGAGCCAAAACTAAACTGAAACAAATGAGGGAAGCATGACGAACACAGGGAAGAAATCCAAAATAGAACACGTGAGCCCAGGAGGAAATGATACCATAAACACGGGTATGAACTGCAGACAAACTGACAAGGAACAAAGGGAAACACACAGGTGTATATACACAGAAAACTAATCACAAGAACAAGACACAGCCTGGAGTAGGTGGACATGGGCAAAAGGAGGGAAATGGGGATTGGTTGGGAACACCAGGGTGGAGCAAACAAGACTAATTCAGAACAGGTGTGAAAGGAAGACTCTGGGAACAGGGAAGGACTAACGAGACTGAAGGAAGACAGGTGTGATAGAAACAGGCAGGAAAACACATGTATGTGCATCTGCATCTGTAGAACAACCAATAAGAACGCATTCTCTCTCTGAAATGACCTGTGATTGGCCAAAGTCTCCTGTCAAAGCCTACATTTTCTTAAGCCTGAAAACTGAGCCAAAAGGAGGTGCAGAATTCTAATTTTCTCAGACTATTAATTACAATATGCTCAAAGTTTATTATGGGAGTTTGCCCAGTGACGCCCAAATGACACAACCTACCCCAGCCTTAATGTATCAAATTTAGCAACCACAGCAGATGAATGGAGCAGAACAAAAAATACAGTAGCTTTAGGTAAACATCTGAGCATCTTTGATTTTAGCAAACAAATAAAGGCCACATGATATTTGATGATAGCAGTTGAGTTTGAGCTGTAGAAAATCAGTGTAACCATTTAAGGTAAACTTAAAATATTAAAATATCTCAGGTGGTAACATATAAGTACATAGTTTAGATAACAGAAGCACAGGTGCAGGCAAGGCGTCTATCCAAATAATTAATAATTTGCAATGAGTTACAAGGTTAAGTTAGGTTTAATGCTTGAGCAGGATTTCACCTGTCAAAGAGGACATTATATTAAAGAAATGCAAAAAGTAAACAAATGAGATCATCGTCTTACATTCTTACACACATGTGCAAGCACGTAGAGGTACGGTGTCTAAAATAGGAGCAGCATTACACTATCAGGTAGCCCATCTCTGGGCAGGAAGTGAGGTGGTTTAACTTCAAAACACTGTCAGATGAAATCGTTTTCAGTCCTCTCTAACAAAACAAGCTCTGTTTGGAGAAAGGAAGGGATTTTCTTTGTTTTCTCAAAACCAGTGCTTGCTTTATGACGGGAGTCTGCACAGAGACGGCACTGAGGCTGAGTGATATGGACAAAATTAATATGGTATCAGTATATTGAAGAACCACATTGAATAAATACACTGATCTCATTCCAGTGGGCTGCAGAGCCCTATAAAGTATGATTTAAACGTTCCTTTTCATAATATTACCTCATATGTGTTCTCATTTTGTGGGGAGTATTTTCTTTTGATTTGGAAATACCAGTCTGTCAGCATAGTATGACATAACTGAAAGATAAGCTGTAGATTCTAAGATCCAGATTTAGACGAAAGAACGCTCTTTTTAACCCTAATGACCCATCAGACAGTCGACATAAAACACTTGCCAGTGGGCCTTATTCGCATGGGAAGAGTAGTACCTGGGGACCTTTAGTAATAGGTAATAATGACGGATGTCGTCCATGGTCTTAATGCTGTGCGAACCTGCCATTTCTGTAATTTGTCCATTAAGAATTCCACTGCAAATTACTTACCATATTTAGCCAAACACAGAGGTCATGTAATATCAGTAATATTTGTCCCATGAGAATCAGCATTTTGGTGATTTAGGGTCATATATATGTATTTTGTTTGTTTTCTCCATGCCTTCTTTCTTCCTCTTTCCCAGCTGAGAATTATGAAGGCTACTTAAGCAATTGTACATGAAATTTTTACAGCATTCTGGGTGCAAATTCAGAAGGCTCATGTCGCTACACAGCATGGAGACCCAACCATTACAGCAATTAAACTGAGTGTCTCTTTGCCCGGAGTTTGCATGTTCTCCCCGTGTGGGTTTTCTCTGGGTACTCCAGCTTCCTCCCACAGTCCAAAGACATGCAGGTTAAATGGTGACTCTAAATTGCCCGTAGGTGTGAATATGAGTGTGAATGGTTGTCTGTCTCTATGTGTCAGCCCTGTGATAGTCTGGTGACCTGTCCAGGGTGCACCCTGCCTCTCGCCCAATGTCAGCTGGGATAGGCTCCGCCCCTCTGTGACCCTCAAGAGGATTAGCAGTTAGAAAATGGATGGATGAATGGATGTATAAAACGTACAAATGCAATGCATCCCTGGTTTGCAGAGATGTACAAAGCCAACATTTTCTTCTGTCGACTGGGCTGTTTGATGCTAATAAAAATGACTGTGCTGAATTGGGAGGTGTTGTCCGGTCATTGCATGAAAACATTTCTTGGCTCAGAATGGCTGCCACTGCGTGTATCTCTCACAGAAAAATAGCAGAAACATAAAACACAGAGGATTCTCTGTCCTAGAAACCCAGATTGTGCTCAATAAGAGGCTGCAGGACACCAGTGTGGAGTGATGCTTAAGTATGCAGTTTGTGGCGTGGTCAGTTGGTGTCACAGTTTGTGCTACAGCTTTAATATTTAAGGCTTTTCTTGGTCATGTTAATGCAGTTGTAGTCACGCTGGAGCACAGACTTCAACACAGACTCTCCAGTGGAGCATCTCAGGTTTCTTAGAGCATGTTTTGATGTTAAGAGGAATGAATTTGGCTCGAGACCCTCTAACCACTGCTGATGTTTGGATGTTTTGTTGTGTGTATGTTTGTGTGCTCTGTGAATGCTCAGACTATCCATAGTTTTTGATTTGTTTTAATGCACTGTCTATTTATAAGATGATGTTCGTGTTGTGCCCCTCGATGTTTTCTTTCTGTTTGGTCTACAGAAGATGAGAATCCTTCTGTTTGAAATGGCTTGAGGTTTTGGAAAGAACAGTCCTAGATGAGCTGATATCTTATGTATTGACCACTGGGAGCAAAACTAATTTCAGGGAGGAGGGAGGAAGTGACAGTGCTTTTATAAGAACAAATCTGGGTCTCTGAAAGCCTGTAATATATAATTAATATGTTTGAGTGTCTACAATCTAACATGTCAAAACAAAAACAAATCAAGCCACTGTGACATACGACAGGATGATACCTGGTGAATGCCTTTTTGTTTACCACGAGAAGAGCTCATATATCACAGCACAGTCATTCTGCTTTGTTTTGTTTTGAGGATTGTGTTTTCAACACAGTTCAGGCGCTCCTATTATAAAAACTAGATCCAGCATACCTGGATTTCAGGTCCCAAGTTGCATTCTTCGACTCCCAGCTGACCTGCCCAACATATTTGTTGTACTGAAAACACTGAAGCCCTACTGGCCCACATCGCAGGGTATCTTTATGAATTCACACTTCCAATTAGCCGATGAATTTCCCTCGAGTGCCGGGAGCTGTCCAAGCAACGCTTCAGTCTGTACTTGTTGTTCTATTTATGTGTGTGTGTGTGTGTGTGTGTGTGTGTGTGTGTGCATAGACACAACAATTGAAGTGAGTGTAAAGGCAGAAAGTAAAGTGTAAAGACAGTTAAAGTCTTGTTTATTTTATTTAATGGAATACTTCACTCACAAAACAGCCATTTGTGTATCTGTTACTCACCTTGTGTTATGTTGAATTTGTAAAGTTTGTTTTTTTTCACGTCTTCATGGTGAATGAAGGATCCAAAAACTGGGAAAAATCTTGATGAATTGAAGTCATAGGGGTCCACATTTTACAACTGTATCATAACATCAGTTACAAACACTCACACAACAGCCCTTTCCAATAAGGAACCAGACAGAAATTAAAGTTCTCTATGCTCTCTTTAAAGCCAGACTCCATTGACAAAAACAGTAACTTTACCTCTCTGAATACAGGAGCTCCTGGTCTACCACTGCCTGATCAGTTAGTCTGTATTACGGAAGGATTAGTTTGGATTCACACAATAACGCAAAAGCCCCGTTTCCACCAAACACTTTCAGTATGGTGCCTTTGGAATCAAAAGTAACCCTTCAGACATGGTACATAGACCCAAGTGTTTCCACTGCAAACAGTCCTCTTAAATGTGGGCGGGGTTGTCGTCACCCACTGCTCCGTCCAGCACTCACTGTATTTCCTCCTTTATCAGTCTGCACCTCGTTTATCGTCCACAGATCAAGGCTGCACGCCGACATTGTCAGAGCAAATTAAAACAGGCTGCAGTGAGAGTCTCTCTCCATGGGATATTTAAAAATAGCTGAGTTGTGCATTCAGTCCTTCTCAGGCAAGCTGGGGTTTTAGTGTTGCTGTAGCCCACAGGAACAATGCTCCACGACACTTTTTTCTTTCCCCGATTGAGGATTGGGATATATGCAGTTCACATAACCCGGTTGAAACTGCTGTATATAAACGGTTAAAGATCCACTCATTACTAAAAGTCTGTGTCATCCAAGAGAGACAATAAAAATTTAAATAATGGTCAAAATTGTCACATTGAAATTTAACGTGTTGATGGATTCATGTTGTCAACTCATACATTTAGTAACGTTACAAGGAAACGTTCCACCTTAAAAGTTGTCAGCAGTTGGCCCAGTGGATTAAGTTATTTTTTCTCAGACTGCAGTGTTCACAGCTCCACCTTTTAGTACCAGATCTGTGTGCTAGGTACCCCAACAGAGGGGGGACCAAACATGGGGACGGTATGGAACGATTTCATTGGTACCATCCACCAGTTTTCACAGTGGAAAGGAAAGAAGCATTCTGAACTGAACTGAACCGTACTGCTTAACGAAAACAGGGCTAAACACACTACCGATTGAGGCAGAGTTAGACCAGCAGCTCCTGTGTTCAGCAAAGTAAAATTGCTGTTTTTGTTTATGTATTCTAGCTTTGAAGGGAGCATTGATAAGTTTCAGGGCTGTCTTCTCCTTCTTTCTTTTTAACACAAATTCAGTTGAACATTGGGTGAGTGACTGATAAACCAAATGGCCATTTGGAGGGTTAACTATTCCTTTAACAACAGTAAAACTATAGAGTTCAAATGCCAGTAGGTGTCTCTGGTGGAAATGTATAAGTTGCATAGACAAAGCAAGACTAGCTCTTCCCATAATATCCTCAGTGTTGCTGTGGGAAAACACACCTTATCTTCCTTCCTCATCAGCGCTCCCTCCTCGCTACTTCAGCTCCCAAAGCGAGGAGATAAGAATGAAATTTGATTATTTAATGTCCCTGAAAGATATTAGTGCTAAATTAAAGGAACACAAACCTCTCGTGTATCTCGTGCCGATCTCTCTTAAGGTCACATTACAGATCAGATGACAGGACAGCGATGTTATTTTGTGACTGAGAGGGAGACAAGGAATTTCAGCTATTGAAGTGGTGTACATAATGGAAATATTGAAGGGTGCGGGAGTATGAACTTTCATGGGTTTTGACAGCAACAACAGGAGTGTACTTGAGAGATTTTGTTTGTAGGATGTGTACGTGTGTTGTTATCTAGACATGATTATATAAGCTTCTGACAATTACTGAATGCAGCCTTGACACAATTAAAATAAATGTGACTCTCATTATAAAAAGAAATATATAGATCAGTCATGATTGCAGTGTGAACCAGTTAATGGTCGTACACAGACATTTGAAGTGTCAACATCTGTAAATGTTTATACAGTTAAACTGTTGTTAAATTGAAAATGAATTAATGAAAAGCTGATTTTTTTTTTATTTTAAAAAATGCAAAATATTATTTGTTTGTCAAACATCAACATATCATAGCAAGAGAAGTAAATTTACAAGAAAAAATAAGTCAGTTCGTCATCAGAAAACAATCAACAGCCTGAAGCAGTACAAACTGTTGACAGACGGGAGTAGAAGAAACAGCCAACATACACAAATGGCTGCGTAAACAAAAAAATAAAGCAATAAATACAGTTTCAAAAGCCTCATCTGAAATGCCTGCTGTCCTTTTAAATCCCCTCTTTTCCCCTAAAAATCTAAAATCCCTTTGAAAATCAGATCAAGGAGTCTTTCTCACGATCTTTTCTTTAAGCGTGTAGCTTTTTGATGTGTGTTTTGATCTACTGTTTCAATTTGTCAGACTGGAATTCAGCCACAGATCAAACTAACTGACGGATAACTGCAGATCTGGCAGCATATAGGCGCCAGATGCAGTCGTGGACAGTAAGTTGAATGCGTGACCTGTACTGGGCTGTTTTTAACTTGGCTTTTTTTCCCCGCTGCTTCTCAGGAACTCAGGCACGTTTCCAGTGAAAGATCTCAAGTTTGTGGATTGAAGAAATTAGAATAAATTAATGCCTAAAAGTATGTTAAAGTTATTAGATGGCATTAAAAGTTCAGCCAGTTTTTTTCTCCACTTTTTGTCAAAAGTGCAGCAGAAGGGCAGCGTATCTGTGGTGTATCTGTTTACAGCACAGCCAAGCAAACTCACGTTGTTTTAATAAGCGAGTCAGTCAATAATGATTGCAACCGAGATCTGATTTCATGCTGCACTCGGCACGATTAGGTTCCCACACGACAGCAGACAGTGGAGTTGGTTATCTTTCTGCAGAGCTGGAGGTGTGCAAATGTCTCCATGTTGCATTTCACTGTCAGAAAAATGGCAAAAATGACCATTTGTTGTTTTGCAAACACATTTTTAATGAACAGTTGTAGTCAGTGCCAAACACAGTGGAGAGTACACTGCATTTATTGTGGCTTCTGTACAATCAGAGCCAGATAAAGGCTTTTAATGTGAAGCAGCAGCCACAGAAAATGCTGGGTTTGCATTATTAGTAACTTAATACAGCTCTTACACCGCATCAGGAGAGTTAACAGTAAACAGTGAGGCTGATTTTAAAGGGATAGTTTGGATCTTTTGAACTGTGGTTGTATGAGTTAATTATCCATAGTCAGTGTACTACATACAGTAGATATCAGCTGGCATGCCCCCAATTTGGAGACGCAGGCACAAGCGCCAGCATGGAAGCTAGGCGATGTGCTGCTGTGGTGGGTATCAGACACAAGTGTGGACTCATACTGAGATGAAATCCAAAGTTCAGGGTTTTTAATACAGTCAGGGTAAGTAAACGAAAAGGCAGTCAGCACAGGCAGAGGTGACCAAATCAACTGGCAAAAACTCACTCGTCTGAATACGAGAAAAGTCAATCTGACGAGGAATACACACTAGGAAGAACACAAGGACAAGCCAATCTAGCAGAGAACAAAGGGAAGACACGGACTTATATACACTCTGACAGGGGAGATAATGAGACACAGGTGAAAGCGATCACACAATTAGGGCGGCGGGAAACTTGACAGGACATGGGGAGACAAACAACAGACTTTCAAAATAAAACAGGAAACAGAACACATTCAAACCCTGACAGTGGGGTCAGCAACAAATGTATCTTAACCACCTAAAACGAAGTCCCACCTTAAAAAAATCAATGTAAATTTAAGTGTACACCATATTAAGAATACTTTCAAAGCTTTACCTCGCTGTTAGTTTTTTGTAACCTTTATTTAGGATTTGCAATATTAAACAAACACTCAGCACATAATTTTTACAATTGACAAAGTCACAAATATCTTCACAGGTAGAAAACCAAAAACATTAGTATTAAATAGAATACATATACAAAGCGATAGAGGGTATACTGCTCCGAATTCTGACAAATATTTGAATCTTATTCTTATTAGAAAACCTTAACCTTTCTAAATACAATACATTCATCAGCTCTCTTATCCTCGTATCGTATGTTGGTGTACAGTCTGACTTCCTCATAAGCAGAATAAGATTCCTTGCCACAGCCGTACCAAATGAAGCAGCCTGAGTTTCATACTTGTCTGCCAAAGGTAACATACTCGTGGCACCTAGGACAGCAACGACTGGGTAAGGCTCCCAGTTCTTCTCAAAGGCATTAGAGAGACATTCAAACATACTCTTCCAATAAGTCAACCATTTCCGTTATGTCCAAAGAGCATGTGTTAATGTCCCGTCTGCGTCTTTACACCTCGTACAGAGGGGGGGGAAAATCATATGCAATCTGACTTTGGAGTAGTATAGCTGATGCACTGTTTTAAATTGTTTTAGATTGCATCTAGAGTTTATTGAACATTTAGGCACGTCTCAAGGGAGTCAGGGGAATATATTTTCTCAGAATTAGACATATTTTTCTGATGGGAAACTGAAGCTATTATTTCGCTCTCTTCAAAGCCAGACTCCATTGAGAAAAACGATAATTTAACATTTCTAGATAAAGAAGCCGCTGGTCTACCCCTGCCTCGGTAAGTGAGTTAGTTTGTGTTGTTGTGTGACTTTGGCATTTAAAGGGTTGATTCGGATTCACCAAAGTCACAAAGTAACACAAAGAAACTAACTGATCGAGGCAGCAGTAGACCAGCAGCTCCTGCATTCAGCAAGCTAAAATTACTGTTTTTGTCAATGGAGTCTGGCTTTGAAGAGTTGATAAGAGCTGTCTGTGGCAAGGGTAAAGCGGTGAAAAATATTAAAACATATGCGCACACATAAACATAATTGATTATTGAGATCAAATTAAAACAGTGCAGCTGCATCATTTCCTCTTAATCTCATGTGTAAATAAAGGCAATTTGAATCCGGTGTGGGAATGGGCAACTCTACCACCCAGGCACACTGAAAACTACTATATAAAGAGGTTTCTACTGAATGTAAAGCTATTGCTGAAAAAATGCAGACTATAAATAGTGTCAGAAACGGGGTTTCATGTCATGAAAATCCTACACAAACAATCGTTCTGCTGTCTTCGCCCCTGCTGCTACAGTGTCAGAATAGAAACAGAACATATTTGAAGATTCCCATGAGAGAAGTTAACAAAACACCACAAGTCGTCTCTCCCCTCTCTCCTCCTGACCGCGCACGAGGCTCCGCTGTTCCCTACAAGTTTTTATTTTTATCATAACGGACAGCTGACACAGCCACACAAAACGTTTCACTGCCCTCAAACTAAAGAAAATGATGGAAAATGACCAAAAAGCACACGTACTGCGAGAGAAACCCCGCTCACCTTTTCCTTTTTTTTCTCCCAAAATTGGACGGCGAAAAAGCACAAAGTGAGACAGATGAGAGGAGACACATGGGGGAAAGCTCCGTTGGGAGCTGACCACTAAACTATCTCTGGACAAAGCCTTAGCCCTGCGGTTTCTTCGTGAAACTGATGTTATAAGATTTGATTGAACATGTGGGAAAATTGCTGCTCCAATTTTTAATGCTATAGATGATACTCGCCAAATTGAAGCTTCACTTGTGGTCAAAAGCTGCTGCTGAACGTCAGAGGGAAGATATGTCCAGTGTGTGGAGCTCATATGTTTAACATGTATATGTTTAAGTGTCATATATCATCTGCTATATGAAGTCAAAACATCCACTTGGGGCCTTACAGATAAGATGTAAGGATAATACGTCTGTGTTTTGCTTTTGAGGAATACCATATAAGTAAGTCCTGCCAAGTGACCCGTGTCTCAACTGAAGGAGAATTAATTTGTGGTGATAAGAAGTATAAACAACATCTTTGCTCTTTAAGCAGTGTATTAGTGTTTTGATCAAACTGCACATGTGAATTTAAACGTGAGTCAATCTTAAGCTGCAGCATGAATCCAAAATGCCCCCAGATGTTTAGGACAGCATTAATTTAATGATGCTGGAGCATGAATTTGTTTATAATTGACTTAAAATGGTTTTTGACTTCATCCCTACAAAGACGTTGCGTGTAGTTTTCACGTGATGTCGTGCAGGGTCATATCTCTGGAATAAGCAGGGCTTTGTTTTGTCTCATAAAAGGCAATAGATGAAAAAAAGTATTTCGCAGGAGGGTCTATTGGAGGATTTCTGCATGACAATTCGATTAAAATGAACTCAATAAACTTCTAATCCTCCTCGAGGCAGTGGGGACAACTGTTGCTGGCAGACAATTGTTGACTTGAATTCGCTCCTTAGAGTTGTGTCCAGATAGACGTCCTTATACCTTCAGAACTTGGCTGATGATTGTCAGATATGGACTTTTTCTTTAGTATCAGGGTAATCCAGGTCTGTACAGTCCATAGTAGCCAACGCAGCATGACTTTTACATGATGCAGATGTGCCAAACTGTCAGTACATCTATCTATATCTGTGTATCTGTGTATCTGTGTGTCTGTGGCTCACATATCTCTCTGACTGTTTGTCAGATCAACCTGAGCTTTCGGATATGGCTTGCGCACTGGCACGATGGTGTGCATCCTTCATTATGACGTTTTTTGGATTAATATTCACAACGGAATAAAAGATCAAATTACCTACTGCTATACCGCTCTGCGTCACCCAAAACTTTGCACACGCTTACCCCGGATGTCCACTGGATCCGTCACGTGCGCGATTCAGCCACGGCGCGGGTGCCGGAGCTAATCGCGGCCCTTCAAGTTAATGTAAACTGCTCCACCAGAAGCGTCTCGGCTCGGCGCGTCAATTTCCACAGACCAAATGAGTCAAACAGGAAGTCAGGCGCAGAAAAGACGAGAGTATTCGATCAATTTTCAAAATAAAAACACCCATGAAAACTCCGGAGCGTATTTCACATCGCTACAACAGCATGACGTCAAAGTTTGTGGCCCCCGGCAGGTAGAGAAATCTTTTCTTTGTTTGTTGAGGTCTTAAATTATCGCGTGTTATCATGATCTCGCGATCCGTCAATTCCAGTCCTCTTTGCCATGGTTTTGCCACGGGCATGGCACAACACATCTAAAGGAAAAGGGACATTCTTTCAAGGACAGCAATGTTCACATCTTGGCCAGAGAGGACGGATCGTTTAGAAGAGGCATTAAAGAAGCTGTCTGTGTCAAACTGGAACGACCAGATACATCCAGGTTTATGTGACCTGATGGTGCAAACATGTAAAACCAAAGTGAACATTAAGTTTTGGCTTCAGGCCTGACCAAAACCAAAGAGTAGACTGTCTCCTAAATATCAGTGAACTGGACACTAAAACCATGCGAGCTGGTTTGACACACTGTGCACAGTTTGCTGAAGGGTTTGTGGGTAATGAGGTTTTAATTGGTTTTATTGAGCAACACCTTATTGCCCAGGGTTACTTTGTTTTTTTGTTTTATTGAACACATCTGTAAAAAGTTCATATTTAGCATCCGCCATTTGTTTTTCCTGACAAGATTCACTGTGGGCAGCTCAAACCACTTGTTAAAGGTCAAGGAAAGATTGTGGTCGGGGTTCAGTACTAAAGTCAGCTTAAGTTAACTCTTGAATCTTGAATCTTGAATCACGTTGACTTTTTCCACTACAGATTTTTTTCTGACCTTAACCACGAGTTTTAGTGTCCTAATCCAAACCACACCTGGGATACAGGAAGCTAACTTTGGCCTCTGATGACACAGCCTTGTGCTTTTTATTCCCCCAACAATCCACCCCGAGCAACACGTCCTGCATCGGAGCAAAATGCTGCCGCAGTTACATTTCCTCCAAAACAAATTTGCCAGAGCAAATTAGTTGTGCTTGAATGTAATTTGTAGAGGACAGGGTTTCATGTTTGTGGTGAGGGTTTTGACCTCAGAGTCTCATTCCATGTTTGTTTGTAATCCGGATGCCTGTTTCCCTGAATTTCCTCCTCAGTATTATCTAATACTGATCCTTTCCCCTGGTGGCTGTTGGGAGCCTCTGCCACGACTGTCTGTGTGACAGACAGACAGAGAGACAGGCGGACAGAGTGTGTTTAGACTGTAAACACACTCGTTGGACAGAAAACACACAAAACAGAGGAGCAGAAGCTACAGAACATTTCTGTTTATAGTTCCCCCCTCGCCTCCGCACTGTGGATATGCCTCCACATGGGACTGTGTGTGTGTGTGTGCGTGTGTGTGTGTGCGTGTGTGTGTGTGTGTGTGTGTGTGCGTGTGTGTGTGTGTGTGTGTGTGTGTGTGTGTGTGTGTTTACTGTGGTTACTGTAGTGAATGGTCTGCTAGCAACAAGGTAATCACAGGGACTGACCAGAAGGAATCCACCCGGACGTCCGTTCAGGTGTGTGTTTGCTCGTGTGTGTGCATGCGTGTGTGTGTGTGCATGCGTGCGTGTGTGTGTATGGGTATGCTTGTGTGTGTTTTCTAGTTGCGTGTGAGGTCCCACAGTTGTCACACTAAGGACACATTATTAAATTCTTCCACAGTGGAGGACTTTTTGCCACTTCAGGCTGGTTTAGGGTTTCCATTTGTTCTTGGATTGAATAAAAGTTCATGTATAGTTTGACACACTGCTGGAAAGACACACTCCTCTCCGTTCTCCCAGTGGAACGCTCAACTGGTTGATACTGACAGACATGTTAAAGTGAATGGGGCTGCATGAGCATTGTTAAGATTTTAATGATACTCTTATCGGTCCTTATTCATTACTAAATAGTTGCCTATTAGAAGTTTAGCTTCATTTTCATCCCTCAATATCAGTCCTTCCTCTCTCCCTGAAGGGCTGTTTGTCTCAGCCAGCAGCTAAGGGTACAAGAATTTGCCTGATTTTAAGATAAGTGGCAAACTAAGCTAAACAGTTAGACTACAAACAGCTTTTATTTTAGCTTGTTTGCAACGATTTGCCACTATACAAGGTGTGGATAGAGTATTGTAATATCACTTTCTAGATGTTTACATGTTTATCCTTGTTGAATATAGGCATTACTGTAATTAAGTGTTGGCTTTTGGCTCCCAAAGGGGTTTTTTTTGCAGCTGCAGACTGCAGCTCAGTCAGGAGAGACAGGAGAATGAAGTAAAGATAATATTTGATACAGAATATGAGTGTACAGATTAACAGATGATTTGTGCTGATTAGGATTTAACAGAAGTCTTTGACACTTGGACACCAGAGGGAGATGTTTTGTGATCGAGGGACATCCAAGCGGCAGCAGGATAACCCCCCCCCCATGGAATCCAGACACTGGTGGTGGTGGTGGCTGATGACTCTAAGGCTGCTGACTGCTGAGGTTATTAGGCTGATGAGTCCGTAAAGGCTAGGTGGTGATGGGGAGGTGAAGGGCAAGCACGACTGCAGCAAGAAAGAACCATGGCAGAGAAAGAGTCATATTTATAATGATGAGCAGTGAGATGATAGGCTGACGGAAGGTGAGGCACTGTGCTATTGGTCGATTGTGAATCAGCTGATGACTCAACTGACCTACTCTGTGGTACAGTAGGAGTGAATGGCAGGGTGAGGAAGAAACTTCAGACCTGAGCATTAAAAGTATTGTCTTCCTGACTGAACTTTGGTTAGAGCTTCATTAGTCATCGACCCAAGTCTCTTCACTGCAGCCTGTCTGCTCTTTTAGTTGCTAACTTCACTTCGTATTGTGTGTGTGTGTTTGTGTTTGTGTTTGTGAAGGAGCGCAGCCCCGACACAGAGAGCAGGTGAGAGGCTACATGTTAATAAACTACACCAAATGTTAAAAAGTGCTGCTCACTTGTACCCCTTTTCGATAGTCATGGGCTGGCTTGGCTTGGTTTGGATCATCACCCCAGCACAGCAGGGATTTGCATTTCCATTACAACAGGGCTACCCACTTGAAGGTGTGTCTTAAACTGTGACAGCTTGTCTTGAGTGATCATGTTTTAAAGCACAGTGCTGATCCACGGCTGATGTTCCCTCTTATTTTTGCTGCATGTGTTTGTCCATCACACAGCAGGGCAGGTAAAAGAAGTTTACCTGTTGGAGGTGAGCTGTTTGCAGAGGTGCAGTAAGAGCCTGTTGTTTGCAGCTCTTCATCAACATCTCACTGTGGCTATTTCTGCTCTCACTTTTTCCTCATAGCTGTACTACTAATATTACTAAACCTGTCTTCATTGAAGAAAGGCTGCCAACAAAGCTCCTCTAATTCAGTAATAACACATTTCATGTCCTATAGATTTTTCGCAATTTAAGTCCCTTAATGTGTTGTTATTTAAAAATGTTTAATGTGAAGCACCAAAATAAGGAAATGTTGGTTAGCAAGATGTCACTGATACTTGCTTGGGGGCGGGCAGCCCGGCTTTTGGACCTACTCCGGAGAAGGTCCATCGCCGACGCGCTCAACCTGTCCTATCTAAATAAAGTCACAAAACAGCCTTAAAAAACGTCCTGAAAAAAGAATCAATAATGTCGGAGTTTATGTCTTTAGCTTACTACGGTCTTCAAAAATTTAGTCCTGGGGCCCGTTTAATACCTGATTTTGGTACCTACAGCTACCTACAAGTATGAGGAATTGAAACCACAGTATTTTGTTTTATTTTTCACAACAATTTGGCACCAAAAATGTATCTCTGGTCATCAAAATTATATTTTAGACGTTTTTACCATGAAAAATCAAAGACCAACCTGGCACTCAACATGAGGAAACCCAAGGAAATAGTGACTGACTTCAGAAGGTACAGAGCAGACCCTGCCCCACACCAATATAAAGGGTTTCCACCTTTATATTCCTGGGAGCGCACATCTCAAAGGACCTCTCCTGGTCTGCCAACACATCAGCAGTGGTAAAAAAAAGACCCAGCAGCGACTGCACTTCCCAAGAGTCCTCCATAAGAACAGACTGAACGAGAAGCTGCTGGTGGCCCTCTACCGCTCCACCGTTGTTAGTGTGCTGGCAGCGTGGTATGCCGGCTGCTCAGCGGCTGATAGAAGAGCTCTGCAGAGGGTCATAAAAACAGCTCAAAAATCATCGGCTGCCCTCTGCCCTCCCTTGAAGACATCTCCACCTCACTGTGTCTCTGCAGAGCCAAGAATAGCCATTCTCACCCTGGACACCACCTGTTCAACCTGCTGCCTCCTGGGAGGTGCTGGGGAAGCAGCTTGACAGACAAAAACACCAAGCGTTTGGACAAGCTGGTTAAAAAACCTGGCTCAGAGCTCAGCAGCAGACTGGACCCACTGGGAACTGTGGTGGAGAGGGGCACATTGGACAAACTGAAAGCTATAATGAACAATAGCAGACACCGTCTCTGCAGCTTCCTGGAGTGACAGAGGAGCAGCTGCAGCAGTCGTTGCAGAACAGAGCATTTTAAAGAGATCCCTCGCCCCACACACACACACACACTTACGCTCATCATCTTTGCCACCTTAGACACCTTATCTATCTATCATCATATGCTGAGCACTTTAACCTTTAACTCTCAACATTTCTTGCAATAAACTATATTTGAAAGTTAAACACACCTGTTTTTTAAGTGCAAAATCCATCCTTTCTAAAGTATTTGTTTTAGTTTCACATTTATTAAATGAGTGCTTGTTGTCCGCCTTTAAATTGTCTTATTACTTGCATTGAGAGTTCAAGGGTTATGCGCAGTATCTTAGCTGTTCCTAGGACTCCATTCTTCTGGATAGAGACCTCAGATGTTGTACCTGGAATCTGGAGAAGCTTCCTTGTCTTGAACATATGTACACATATATATCTTTTCTTTTGTAATCTTTTGTAACTTCCTCCTGGATTGCGTGCTGCTCACAGTCTGGCCTACTTTTTTAGAAAGTCCCAACCTTACCTGCGCGCTTTGCCCATAGATTGTATAATAATGATGGATGACATGACAGCTGGCATGCAGTATAGGTCATAAACCCCGCCCGCTCCATGTTAGCAGATGGGACATCAAACATCAACATCAAAGTACACGTCAAATAAATTCTTACAGAAGATTGTTTCTGTCATTTTAGGTCATTCTTATCCTGCTGATGTATATTCAAGTGTTTGTTTTTCTTATAAGTGTGGTTTATTAGTTGATTGATGCTATAAAAACAGGGTTTGACATCATGATTGGCAGGTATGTGTGCTAATCAATGTGCTTGGGATCAAATGATTTGTCAGACAGGAGTTTAGCTGGGAACTCAACACTGTGGGGATTTCTACTGCACTGACTTTGGCTCCAAATGTCATCTCCAGCAGGCATATGCGGGACATTTTGGTTTTATTTTTGTACAGTGGGATAGAGTTGAGACTTGTTGTCCATCTTCATAGTCAGTGGCAGTGCCCAGGAATGTCCCGAACACAGCAAAATAACAAGAAAATAAGACTCAGGCAGAGGGCAGAGTCTCTGCCACATGCTTGCAGTGGGACATAAGTGATGACTGAGAAAGATTACTTGTGTATTTGAAACATTGAAACTGTCCAGGCTGTAAAACCACCAGAACATTGTGGACAAACATCCACTCGCATTATAAACAAATACTGCTGAGCTCAGTCCACAGACCAAAGAAAACACACAGCACATTAAATCACTAAATATTTTTCCTGTTTGCTATTTTAAGTATTTTTATCTTTGTACTTTAAATAAATTGTTGCTGCAGAAGCTAAACACATGCTAAAATGTCCTTTTGACATTTTAAACTATTGCCATCTGCTTGTATGCTTCAGGGTTTTTTTTCGCCCCATGTCTCCCTCCTCTTCCTCCCTCTTCACAGAGGACTTAACTGCCTACCTTGAGAAGAATGTCGACAGTAGTTCCCAGTCGCTCTTTACTCATTTCCCATGCCTCCTTCCTTCTCTGTTCCCACTGACTCTACCACAGAAGCTCCTCTCTGCTTGTTTCTGCCAGCAGAGCTGATACAACTGTGTCTTGACCTCAACTTTTCCTCCTGACCTTTTCTTACAATACCAATCAAATATTTTTCCTATTTGATTATTCGGGACAAACTTCCTTTTTGCTGTCTAACATTTTGGTTTTGATTTGTTTTATCTTACTGTGCAAGTCCTTTTGATGACGTCCTGACATCAGAGACAGCTAAAAGTCAGTGGGAAAACCCTGTATGATGGCCTGATCATTGTGTGACTGTGAGATTAAAAGAAAACAGCAAAATCAATTTGGCATAAATCAACATATCTACTACATACAGTAGGGATGGGAAAAAAAATCAATACAGCAAACTATCACAATATTTTGCTTTCCAATACTGAATCAATACTACACCTCCTACACCAATACATATATATTTTAAATTATATCAGTTATTAATATTGCAAATACAAATTTACAAAGTTTGGTAGCTCTCTAGAATAATAACATCTATTGCTTTTTCAGTCCACCAGATACATTTTGCTGTAATAAAAATGATTGAAAGGAGTAATTTGCAGTTGAAAATCATAACTGTCACAAACTGTCTCAGTGAACGCAACAAGAGGACGTCCACACAGAGGATTTAGTTGGAACAAACATAATTTATTAACAATGGAGTGTGTGAATCAGCAAATTCAGTGGTGACAGCCGTGCATGGATGTGTGTCAAGTGTGCTGTGGAAGTGTTGAAGGTGCAAAAGGTGCAAAACCAAAAGAGACGTCTGCTGTAGGAAGGCAAAGAGCTGGTTAATACCTGGGGCATCTTATTTAGCCTGGAAGTAAATCTAAATTCGGACAATTATCTTTTTCCACAAAGGGCCGTCAACTCTGGAACATGTTACCAACTGAAATCAAACTGATTACAGATTTAAAATCCTTCACAGCAAAGGTCAAGTGCTGACTAAAAGCAAACCAGAGCTGTAGCCACTCTTAACTAAATGTGCTCAAACTTTTAAAGGGGAACTATTACGCTTTTCCTCTTTTCTGACCTATAAATGTTGTTACAATGTGAGATACTTGTGTTAAACGATGCCAAAGTGTCAATTAATGAGGTTTATGCATTTGGACGTGAGCCCTGCAAGCTGTTTCAGAGGGCTCTGCACGCTGTGTTTTACTGTCTTTTTTTAACAGAGTAGTCCCATTGACGTCAATGCGTGCCGCACTTAACTGGGCATGCCCAGGAATACACTGCACACATCAGTCCCATACTAATGCATCGTTTCGATCAAATTTAAAAAAAAAAAAAAAAAAAAAAAGAAAAAGAAAAACGACTCTCCTGTGTCAGCCAGGACGTCCTCCAAGATAGTGGGAGGAATGCCACACAATACATATTATTGCAATACTCAGCATACCCCAAAATGTGATAAGATTGTATCTTGGACTCTAAAAACAGGGTTTGATTTTTATAAAAATCTAAAGGATTAGACATTTATTAGGATTAGGCTTTATTAAAGTTCACTAAAGTCTGTCTCTTTTTCAGATTGTCCTTCCTGCCAAACCGGAGCTACAGCGACAACGGTCGGACGATACTGGCCAACGAGCAGGAGTCGCAGGACTCTCTTGGACCACTATGAGGATGTCTTATTAGAGCTGTGACATCATCAGCTGATGAGGGGGACAAAGAGATGAAGACTTCTTGACCTCTGTGATCTTTGGACATGCACTCTATGATCCAGCATCATATGACTTTCTTTAAAGCGTAGGTTGATGCTGTCCAGAGTCAGAGGCACTGTTGCTGAGGATCAGACCAGCACAGAAAGTCAGAGCTGAGTTTTAGTGACTCAAAATGAGAAAAATGAACCATGTTGGTGCAGAACTGTTGGTTATAGAGTGCTAACGGACTGAAACACACTGCCAATATGTTTCCAGGTTCTCTCAAACCCAAAGAGTCTTTATTCTCAGTCGAACATCTGCATCGCAGGATGTAAGTCAACGTCCTGCGCCACAGAACACCACAGCAGACTACAAGCCAAACTTTGGTTAACATGATGAAGCAAGAGGCCTCTTCTGCTTTTTAACCTCTATGATGACATCACATCATAGTAACAGCTAACAGCCGGCTGGTCACACAGGTGACTGCAGGACTCATTAAAGTTCAGTTTATTGTCTGTATTCTTGTTTTTTTTACCAGCATCAACTGCACTCTGAAACTGCTGAATGTAACGTCAAACGTGGATGTTTTTTTTATTCATATCCTTCATGTCATACTCCATTTTGAAACAGTTATAAACAAACACCAAAGGCTGAGGATGTGAACTCAGAAATGAAGTGATGAAACACAGCATCATAAAGATGGTTGTATCATTGATCATTGTGATGAAACACTTGCCTAAACCTTTCATGGCACATAAAATATTGTTGCACTTACCTCTGTGTTGAAATGTGTTGCATCTTTGTTCACACCCAGCAGTGATGTTGTGTTGTTTGGATAGTACAGCTCTACATGACTGCAGCATGGGAGACACCTTAACTGCCAGTGTTCACATCACTCCTCCTGGAAGAAGCAAAAGTGACATATGTAGGCATTCACTCTTTATTATACATGAATGAGACGTGGTTTTAAAGCAGTGAAAGCAGCACGTACATGCTGCCGTATCTCAAAAAGAAGAAGTTCCAGAAATCTGAGAAAGAGAAAATCTGTGGTCTGAATAAAAGCCTGTGAAATTAGCACTATTTCTTTAAATATAAAAAATGTATACCATGCAAAATCCCATCATGAATGGCAATAATAACAGCTTGAAACAGCAAGAAGTAGTTAGGACTTTACCGGCCACTTTATTAGGTACACCTGTTCAACTGCTCATTGACGCAAGTAGCTAATCAGACAATCACATGGTAGCAACTCAGTTCATTTAGGCATGTAGACATGGTCATGACGACCTGCTGAAGTTCAAACTGAGCATCAGAATGTGAAGGAAAGGTGATTTAAGTGACTTTGAACATGGCATGGTTGTTGGTGCCAGACAAGCTGGTCTGGATTTTTCAGAAACTGCTGATCTACTGGGATTTTCACATGGATTTCCTGTCAGCTAACAACAGGAAACTGAGGCTACAATTCACACAGGCTCACCAAAACTGGACAATAGAAGATTGGAAAAACATTGCCTGGTCTGATGAGTCTCGATTTCTGCGCGACATTCAGATGGTAGGGTCAGAATTTGGTGTAAACAACATGAAAGCATGGATCCATCCTGCCTTGTATCAACAGTTCAGGCTGCTGGTGGTGGTGTAATGGTGTGGGGGATATTTTCTTGGCACACTTTGGGCCCCTTAGTACCAGCTGAGCATGGTTTAAACACCACAGCCTACCTGAGTATTGTTGCTGACCGTGTCCATCCCTTTATGACCACAGTGTACCCATCTTCTGATGGCTACTTCCAGCAGGATAACGCACCATGTCACAAAGCTCAAATCATCTCAAACTGGTTTCTTGAACATGACAATGAGTTCACTGTACTCCAATGGCCTCCACAGTCACCAGATCTCAGTCCAACAGAGCACCTTTGGGATGTGGTGGAGCGAGAGATTCTCATCATGGATGTGCAGCTAACAAATCTGCAGCAACTGTGTGATGCTATCATGTCAATATGGACCAAAATCTCTGAGGAATGTTTCCAGCACCTTATTGAATCACTGTAAGATAAAGGCAGTTCTGAAGGCAAAAGGAGTCCAATTTGGCACTAGTAAGGTGTACCTAATAAAGTGGACGATGAGTGAATATCAAAATTTTTTAGCTGCAGATCAAAAATGTCTTTCTCTTGTGAAACAGCTGGAAACCACTGCGACGAGGCTGAGGAGACAACCTCTTCTAAAGGAAATAGTCTTGAAGATGGATATCTGCGATCCTTAAATCTTAATAACATTTCATATTTATGATTAAATATGCAACAATCAGTTTTATTATTTTTATTATTATTATGTTTTTTTTTAAATAAATACTGAAAATTCATCAGATGATTTTTTTCCCCTTTCCAGTATCATAAATATCTAAAAAACAACAACATAATTAAAGGATAAGGTTACTGACTGACTTACAAATGTATGAATAAATGAATGACTAACCCCAACCCTATTTTTTTAAAAAAAAAAGAAACCTGACAAAGATAACAGTGTCCGAAAAATTAAACTTGTATGTCCCTGTCCCTTTTCTTACATTTCCTCTTTTAACTCAAATATTATTTCAGCAAATTCCCAAATTTATTTACAACTAATATACAACTAACCCCAGTCTATTTACCACTAGATTAAATAAATAAGTAATAGACCCAGTTTATTTACAGTCTGAGCACCACCCAGTGTTACAAAATAAATATGCACTCCCCTAATGCAACATTTTCTCATCTATATATTTGCCAAAAATGTCTTTTTGTATAGTTTATATGTTTATTTATGTTTGTGCTTTGTTTCAACTCATCACACAGCCCATTCCACAAGTCCACCACATACACTGAAATACACAGACTTACAGTAATAAATACTTAATTTTCACAAACATTAAACAGTTTTGTTTTCAAAAGGGGCTGAATATTTCCCTTAGTGTTTCCCTTAAAGTGGTGGTCACTGCTTCAGCAGTTGTTTCACAAACAGGAGTGGACTGTGTGTTTTTATAATAAAATAAAACCTGGCTAATTTTGCATTATCAAACATGTCAATATGAATATTTCCCTGATAAGCACACTGAGGCCAAGGTGCATATGAAGGTCTGATGTCTCTAAAATGTCGAGACTTGTCTGAGTCTTTGATGGTTGGACTGTTTTAAAGCTGCATTAAGTGATTTTTGACCACTAGAGGTCACCATACACTCTCATTTATCTATTAGTTTTGGTTCCCTGCAGTTTTGTGTCAGGCATGTAGCATATTCTCAGCATGTTTGAGCTAGTTCACTTACACCAGCCTCCTACAGTACATGGGAGGCCTGTGAGAGCCGGGGCTTGGAAAAAAAAAAAAAAAATGAACAAACAGTTGCCCAAAGCAGCTAAATACAGCTAAGATCGATGAGGAGCTGCAGAGCTGACTGCTTCTCTCAGTGGGTTTGTCCGCACTCGTGACCGGCTCACATTACTCAGAGCCATGTGATGTGAAGGTAGATTAAAAAATGCCTTTATAACAGATTTAACTCTCCTCTGATGTTTGATGCTGAGTTTACATATTTAAATTCAGTCTGTCTCAATCTGTCTGTCTGTCACAACACATTCAGGAGATCGACACACAGAGGTGTGATACCAGCCGCCTACACTCTGTCATCACATTTTTGTTTCAGTGTCTTTCTGCATATCAGCCTCAGAAAACAACAGTTAACTCATCATCTTTCCTTTTTATTTTCAACACACAACCACAAAGTCCGACTTCAAAGACGACGAGCTGAATGAATGTCTTTTACAGTGTGGCAACTTTTAATAGTTCACTGTGCCCTTTATTGTGTGTGACAGAGATGATAAATAAACATAATTTGACTATGATTTAGTCTAAACTGATTCATATTAGCTTTATCAAATGTGGCAAGTCTTTTGACCAAACATCTCCAGATCCTGACATTAGTGTCATGCTAGAGTAGAGTAGAGGAGTTATAGCTTATTAAACCTGCATGAATTTACTTGGCGGCATCGCAACAAGCTTTAAACAACACATTTACATATTTTTACCCCACAAAGTTTACAGAGGATGGTCTGAAAGAGAGAAAATATCCAGTGAGCTCAGTTCTCTGGGTGAAAATGCCTTGTTGATGCCAGAGGTCAGAGGAGAATGGACAGACTGGTTCAAGATGATAGAAAGGCAACAGTAACTCAAATAACCACTGGTTACAACCAAGGTCTGCAGAAGACCATCTCTGAACCAACAACACGTCCAACCTTGAAGCAGATGGGCTACAGCAGCAGAAGACCACACCAGGTGCCACTCCTGTCAGCTAACAACAGGAAACTGAGGCTACAATTCACACAGGCTCACCAAAACTGGACAATAGAAGATTGGAAAAACGTTGCCTGGTCTGATGAGTCTGGATTTCTGCTGCCACATTCAGATGGTAGGGTCAGAATTTGGCGTAAACAACATGAAAGCATGGATCCATCCTGCCTTGTATCAACAGCTCAGGCTGGTGGTGATGGTGTAATGGTGTGGGGGATATTTTCTTGGCACACTTTGGGCCCCTTAGTACCAACTGAGCATGGTTTAAACACCACAGCCTACCTGAGTATTGTTGCTGACCGTGTCCATCCCTTTATGACCACAGTGTACCCATCTTCTGATGGCTACTTCCAGCAGGATAACGCACCATGTCACAAAGCTCAGATCATCTCAAACTGGTTTCTTGAACATGACAATGAGTTCACTGTACTCCAATGGCCTCCACAGTCACCAGATCTCAGTCCAGTAGAGCACCTTTGGGATGTGGCATCATGAATAAGGAGGAATGTTTCCAGCACCTTGTTGAATCTATGCCACCAAGAATTAAGGCAGTCCAACCTGGTACTAGCAAGGTGTACCTAATAAAGTGGTGAGTGTATTTGTATTGTTCCATATCATGACCCCCCAAATACACTTTCTGACCACCTGGAGGGTCCCAATCTTTACTTTGAGAACCACTGCCCTGCACATGTCAAATATGGTGAGAACGTTCATCTCATTTTTTAAAGCAAATACATTTTTCCCCCATTTTAGGCAGGTGAGCAACTATTTACCTTGCACATCCTATGTCATGATACTCCCATCATACCTTGAGCTCCATCTTCAGTAAAACAACACGAGCATCATGCACAGACTAATACTCTTCCGTGTGGGCCTGAAACGCATCTTTAACAAGCCTTTATTGCTGTTGGCGGTGGCAGGCGGCAATTACACACAAAGCCCCTCGTCAGGAAGCCTATTTGGTAACAGCAAACACGATTATCCCCAATCATCCCCTTCGCCGCTGAAAACAATCTTGGAGCTGATTTGCTGGGTTGATTGGTGCTGACCCCCGAGTCTGCTGGCTATTAACCAATCAGGGAAAATCCGGAGGAGGTTTTCATTATTCTGTGAGCCCTCTCAATACTCGCTGACTCCAACACAATCTCCTCGGGTTTACTTACTGTCTAAAGCAGGAAGATCTCAAGGCTTTGTCTCATAGCGCAGCCGTGCCAGAGCTGGACCCAGGTTTTCTAAAAGCATCTTGGCTCGGAGATTATTCGGAAGTTAACACAGGAACAGAAAATTATTTTTAACCCCATATGAGACACAGATCCCGTATTTCATCCTTCTATGGGCTGCTGGAAATTAGTCCTGTTAGTTTTTCTTCCTGTGTGAATCCAGCTTAATCTGCTTTTCTAACAGATATGTCCACTGAAAAAACATTTTGCTGTAGGATTTAAAATATGATTTTTTAATAAAGTCCTTCAGGGGATTATCATTTGTCTTCTTCCATGTGGAGGTAAGAGGTGAGCCTTAACATCAAAGCAATAACCCGGAGCCTAGCCAGGTTCAAAGAGGCTAAAAAGAGGAGAAGTCAGAGGTCATATCACGTCATCATTGGGGAGGAACTGATGTCTGTGAAACTGACATGCGATGTTTTCGGTATCTTGAAGAAAAGCAACATATGGCCCTTTAAAGTACATAAAAGCAATTATTTTATCTCAATTATCGGCTGCCTGCCAGGAGGGAAACTGTTCATCACTCCTTTATTTTGAAACGTAAAAAAAAAAATGATGTTGTATATATGAGGGGCAGCACGGCGGTGTGTTGGTTAGCACTGTCACCTCACAGCAAGAGGGTTCCTGGTTCGATCCTGGGTGAGGGAGCCCCTCTGTGCTGAGTTTGCATGTTCTCCCCGTGTCAGCGTGGGTTTTCTCCAGGTACTCCAGCTTCCTCCCACAGTCCAAAGACATGCAGGTTAATTGGTGACTCTAAATTGTCCGTAGGTGTGAATGTGAGTGTGAATGGTTGTCTGTCTCTGTGTGTCAGCCCTGTGATAGTCTGGTGACCTGTCCAGGGTGTACCCTGTCTCTCACCCAGTGTCAGCTGGGATAGACTCCAGCCCCCCCGCAACCCTCAAGAGGATAAGCAGTTAGATGATACAATCATTTACAGTGAGCACGTAGACCCACACCATACTTACAAACCCTATGTAACCATCCTGTATGAAGCAGGCTGTGTATGTAGGCTCGTTTACTGACTGCACAGAGATTGAAGCAGCCTCAATTGCTGTAATTTCAGCTCTTATGTCCCACCTGTTCGTCTCCTTTTTCACCACTAGATGTAGCTACAGTATTAGCTACCAAATCTGTCTCTTGCTGTCTAACTCTTCCACAGGTGCTTCCAGTTTAAACAGCAGGCTTTTTCCCATAAGACACAGTTTGGCATGTCACAGTAGGAACAGCACAGGAGTAAATAACAAAATGAATCAAGACTGAATACATTCATGTTTTGGTTTCAGGGTCTTGGTGTTGTGCATGCTGGCTCACTGTCACACTGTCGTGGCTCACTGACACACTTCAGTTGAACTGAGTCATCATTAATGTCATTGCTGACACCTGTGCTTTTCCTGCCATGCCCAGCTTCTGCTGTGAGGAACGCTTATTACACAGCTGTGGAAATGGCTGTTGATACACTCTGCTAGTACAAACCCTTAACTGTCATCATCACTGTCACTTTAGGGCTTTATTTTTAGCATTGTTTTATCATGATTTTATATGCCTCTGTGTGCTCTATTCAGTCCCTTTTACCCACTGAATTGCTTTGTTGTTTTAAAAAAAAATCTACTACTATTGACACAAAAAATAGAATCAAACAGCCTTAAAAAGTCAACAGTTTTTTCCTTGCAGCTTCATTGCATAATGCAAAATTCTTGCTTTCTTGGTGCACCCATGCACACACAGCAGCAGTCCTCAGATGTACGTTGGTGCTTACAGATTTCCTGGTTTCAGGTCATTTAAATATACCAGGCACAGGTGCAATCAATGAGCTCTCAACTCAGTACAAAGAGGAACTCCCACAGCAGCACACTTGTTAAAATGGACAGAAAGAAAAAAAAGAAAGAAAGAAGGAAAAAAGAAAGCCTTTCTGACATTTCTGTTTGGTGTTTGACTCTGACTGTTTTTGAAACCCTTCATTGCAGCTGTCAGTGACTGGTCATTGCTGATGATATTTTAAAAAGATTTAGTTGCATGCCAGTCCCTCCAGGATTTTGCAGGGCTGTTTTTATGATTGTTGCAGCCTGAAATGTCTCATTTTATGGCAGCTTTTCTTCATGCTGCCATGTTATCAAGGATTTTTTTGCAATGAAATTGTGAGGGCAAGTGGAATTGCAAAACTAGCTGTGATGCTGTCACAGACTCTGAATGTATTCTTATGAGCATTCAGTGTTTCCTACAAAATTAGAATCTTTCTGTATAGCACAAACGGCTTGACTGTCATTAAACCTGTAAATGACTGTTAGTTAATGTTAGCCATGTCTCATCATAAACAGAGAGAGGGGGTCTGAGTGCTGCATGTAGCTTTACAATGAGATTTTACCCCTTTTAAACTGTCAACTTTGCGATAAAGTTGCGGTGCATGGACCAGATTTCAAGTTTGTTTGTGCAGAATTCACAGGGATTGGCTGAATTAGCGTCATTGTTGTGACTGAAACACTGCAAAACAATGGAGGGACTGATTTATGGTATATTTTAGTCAAAAATATTCTGAGTTATAGAGTAGGGGGGTTGAATCAGAGAAACCTGATTTTGATTTTTTTTTTGTCTGTGAAACCAAAAAAACTTTGTACTTGATTACAAGTTGATTTTCACCTGGTCAGCTGGTGGCATTCTTAGTCACCATATTTTGAGGATGAAGCAGCTTCTTCCCAGCCAGCATTTGTATGTGGGGCCAAATGTGGGAAGTAGATGGGCTGAAAAATGGGCCCCATATGGGATTGTCCATGGGTTCCATATCGGCCCCATGCCAGTTGCCCACATCAATGGTTTCACCCAAGTGGGCCCCACATGGTTATGCTAGGGCTACCTGGGTACCAAGTGGATATGGGCCCAAAATGGGCATCTTATCTTGGGTAAATCCACACATGCGGGCAAATGGCATGGGGCTGATATGGAACCCATGGACCATCCCATATGGGGCCCATTTTTCAACCCATCTACTTCCCACATGGGCCCCACATACAAATGCTGGCTGGGCTGTGTTGTATCTCACAGCTGAAGGGGTTAGTGTAAGGTTTAAGCAACAAAACGACTTAGTTCGAGTGAGGAAAAGATTGTAGTTTGACTTAAGTCACGTGATTTGACTACCTTGACTAATAACTGATTAACATGAGTAACAACTGACTTGCAAAAGAACTCAATGTTTACTTTTAGTTCCACTCGAGGCACAAACTCTGGTCTACTGAGTCAAAGTCCTGTGCATGTTGGACCCAGCCTCCTGCCCACCCTAAGCAGGCTTTCACACTCTTTATACATTTGTTGCCCAGAATATCTAACAATTACGTTGATGGGTTTACATTGGAGTTGGAATCCAAGTGCGTCTCATACAGATGCTGTGTTGTTTATTATTTGTTTAAGCTGCTTTTTGTAACCATCACTTCTGGCCATTGGCATGGGGGTGTGGTTTTACATTATCAACCTGTTCACTTAGATAAAGAAGGTTAGGCTGTGGTATTTTCTGTTGACCTTACGTTGTCATGTCATGTAAATAAGTCTTGCTTTACATATTCCTGTTGTCACTCTTGTCCTTTAATAAACATCATAAAACTCATCTGGACTTCAGCATGGATTTCCCTCAGTGCATCTCAGGTAGAGTGTACTTGCCTATTAGCTGCTTTTTTCGCTACTCTGCCTAAGCAGTGTATTTTGACGCCCTGTGAGTGACATCATTCTGACATGGTTGATCAGAAACAGCTAACGTTACTATTTTTTCATGCTGCTGGTCACTATTTTCTAACTAAAACATAATCATTACTCCACGTTCCCATGGAAGATGTTGTGTAATAACTGTACCACACCTTCCTGGAGCACTGCACCAGACTGCATGGACATGAATGAAACATCTGCACACTCATCACTACATTTAAAAATGGCTCAAGCAACCAAGCGGGTCATGTTCTGAGGAAAGTGTAGGGTGTGATTGATTTGTTCTGCTGAGTCAGCGGATGTCATTTTAAACCAAGTCTTTAACTTTGTTAGAGGTAATCAAAGGAAACAACCCGACAGCAGGCATTTTGTGTGCATGACTTTTCCTGTTGCAGCTAATCTTCCTTAAACATTTACGTTACCTTCAGACACCTCAAGAAGTTAATAATAAGTCAAATGAACAAACTCTTGTGCTCAGTGTCTGCTGAAGGATGCTTGTAATCCTTGAGAAACGTTGGGGGAGAAGAGAAGGTCAATTGGTGGCATGTCATGGGGTTATCAGGAGGTAACTTTGGGTTTACAAAGGTCCTTCCTGTTTTTCAGGTCTGACAAAGTCACACCACATGGCAGATCTCACAGGCTGTTTTTTAACAACCTGTTATCCACATATACTTTACGTGCCATATCTCTACGAAATGATGCTTTTAGAAATCCAAATCTCATCCCTGATTAGTTTAAGTCTAGTATTCATTCTCCTACTTTTGTTTTGCCAACAGCTTCTGAAGGAAATATCTGGCTCTTTAGCGGCTATGTTCACCAGCTAGTTTTAACTTTGTCTGTCTGCGTTCGGGGCTGAGCAGCGTCCAGTTTTGTGTCAAAATCAGCTGCCTGCTCTGTCTGGAAACAGCACTGATGAGAGTGAAGGGAAACAGTAAAGCTGTGGGCCAGAAAACCTAAACAATGAGCCAAAAGACGATAAAATATGTCATATAACTGAGGGAAAATGCAGAGTGGAGCGATACTTTTCTTTTGGTTAATTGCTCTGGGTGGCACCTTTAACAGTACAGTTGATTTATTGTTAATATAAAAGATCAGATGTAAATACTCATCCAAATACCACACATATACAAGTCATACTATAGCAGAATTTCTTGTCACTGTAGCTGTGAAGGAACCCCACAGGTTAATACGTTACCGACAGGCATGATCTGTTGTAACCTCCGTGTTTATATAATGACAAAGACACAAGATGTGGCTGAGTGGAAAGTTACTGAAAAACTGTGCTATAATTGGTATTAACCAGCTCTCAACTCAATCTGAAATCTGGAATCTGTGGCTGTCAGCCTCAAGGCCATTGGTTCCTCCTTTAAACCTTTAAAAATGAGACAGGAATATAGGCTGTGGTTTCATCCAACAGCTGGGCACTGTAGTTTTTGACAAACTTTACTCAAACAGGAGGAAACAGTGCATTTATTGGGGACTATTTTCAGCAGAGGATTAATACATTGAAGGTGTTCCATTGAGTATTTCTGGCAGTGGGAGGGTGTATTTGAGATTGAATCATAATCAAGAATCGGTTGGGTGAAGAAAAGGTCATGGTTTGGCTTAAAATACCCAGTTTTGGTGCCACAGTCGCTGCTGGAAATGCCATGATAACTCACTAAAAAACAACCGATCTTATTGTTTGTTGGTCTCTAACAGTGGTCTGCTGCTTGGAAGCCACCTTGCCTAGGTGTCACACCATCCCCTCCTCCTAATGATGACAAACTCAGCTCATATACATGTAATCAGGACTAGGTCACTTTACAAATGTTGATATACGTATGAAATGTACTAATATAGGCTAATGTACCTATGGTTTGCAGAAACATACAATGCCAGCATTTTCTTCAGACGACTGTGCCTCAGATCTGTCAGACATTGTCACTGTTTAGGACTTTAAATGCTCCATCAGTTGAGGCAGCAGCACTCTGACAACAGACACACACACACTGGCTGGAGCTTAGTCACCATGGTAACCATCAACCACAGGCAACTGTCCCTCCTCCCTCCCTCCATCTCTTCCTCCTCTCTCCCCTCCCCCTCCGCTTGGCTCCAATCCACAGACATAAACGAGACAGGGGGTTTGCTGCTCCCATCATGCTTTGCAAAAGGAAGCAGGAAGAGGCGGAGAGAAGCAGGAAGAGGAAGAGCAGCAGAGTGGACGGGTGTAAGGAAGACTGATGGTGGATGCAGAGGCACCAGTCAGGGAGGTATGGCTGATGTTGCCTCCTGTTGGCTCCTCTGGTCCTCTCTGGGTGAGTCCGTCCTCATTTGACTTGTGTCCAGAAATCATGCTGGGTGGGTGATGAAGCTTGTAGACGGTGGAGCAGACATGCAGACAGATGGATGCTGCCGGTGCATTTAAAGGGACAGTGCAGTAATCCTCTCACGTCTGGGGGTTTTTGCTTTCACAGTGAGGGGTCAACAAAGATGACAAGACAGGCAGGTAACTACCAAGATCTTAGGGTTATGTCTGCTTTTTGTCTGTGGACAGTTATATAACAGTCATACTGTGCATAGATATTGTGATGTTATGCACACACACACAATGCTCATCATTTCTGTCGTGTGTTACAAATGTGCCTCCAACAGTGGCTGGCTGTGTTTGAGGAAGATGAAGTGAACTGCCACGACTACACACTGACAATGATGCCATTCAGTCCAGGAAGCACACACACACACACACACACACACACACACACACACACACACACACACACACACACACACACACACACTTTTGTCTCAAACTCTGTCATAAGCTCAGAGTCTTATTTCTTATTAGTGATAAACATTTAATTGCCAGCATTTATCCCCTAAATAATGAACTGCGTTTTAGTAAGATGACTCTAAGTCACCAGTAAGTGGAGCTCCACTGCTAAAAACTACTGATAATTCATTTCATTTTTTGGCAGGGACAGTGCATATTATCAGTATTTCTACAAATATGCCAGAGTTCGCCAGTCTGTAGTCTAAAGCAGACAATAGTTAAGGGCACAATGCAAGGGCCCCACCAAGCCAAGGGTCAGCCCTCAGTCAATTACAGGCCATTGGTGAGCGTCTGCTGCCCTAGTTTTGGTAGTGTGTCCGGTACTGTTGGCAATAGTCAGCTCTTGCTGGCTGTTTTTCATTCAAGTCAGCATACTGAATCAGTGCTGGAGACAGCAATGAAAGAAATCACTGGGACTGGCAGTTCAGCTCAGTGCACAAGAAGAGAAACAAAAGTGAGGAAAGCAAACAAACGACTTAAGTCAAGAGGGCATGAGACTGAAACAAACTCATTACATTAGGTAAGATTATTCTTCTTAGACACTGAACTCTGTAGCAGAAATGGTTCGTAATTGTTTGTTATTGCTCGCTAGCACACAGTCAGTGTTGGGAAGGTTACTTTTTAAATGTCATAGTTCACAGATCACAAGTTACCCCATGAAAAATGTAATACGTAATGTAACCATTTTAATTACTTCATTTCAGTAATGTAACTTTTCACACTTTATTGTATTGTAATTTTATTATATTTGTTTTATTTGTATTACTAGTTTAGATGTTGTGAACACAGACTGCCGCCACCTGCTGGTATGGAGAGTTACTTCCTCTCATGCAGGTGCAGACGCAGAGCGTACGTGCTAGTTGGCTGTTGGTTATAGTCTTCGTGGTGTGTTCAAGCGCAACTTTTTGGCTAAAACACAGGTGACGTGAGGCGACCTAACAGTCGGCCTTCATTACCGATAGTTCTTTATTGTCGGTTTGGTGTGTCTGAGCTATAAAAGCATTGAAAACACAATAAATGATAAAAGCAGTGAAGAATATACAGATATAAAAAGAGTCTGCACTAGAAACAAGAAAGACAGCTGTAATGACACACAAAGAACTAAACAAACATGTTCTAGTGTTGTGTTCTAGTGTCTAGTGTGTGTGACTTCTAATAAACCACGCTCCTGCTGTGGAGACTGAATGATAACTGACTCAAGAAAAGCACGAAGATTCAATGTTAAAGATTCACTTGCCTCCAAAAAGACCTAAAAGCAAAGGCTGATGTCCAACAGCTTCAGACTTTGTACTGAACATGCCAGACAGACTGTACCAGTGTCCAGACCATTTATCCTATTTACTCAGAATAGTGTATAATTTGTGTTGCAGCCAAACGCTGTAGTATTTTAGACTGATGAAGCTGTTTTCCTTTATGAAGAAGCCATTGTTTTCCTTTATTAATAAGCAAGCAGAGACTTGTTGTAAGTTTTCTTGCAGCAGGTAATCCACAGAGGACATCGTGCTTTTTCCTTTTTGTCACTGCTGAGCTTTTCTCTTGGGTTAATTAATTATTTGAAAGCTGCAGACTTTTTACGCCTGTCTGATCTTACGGATGCACTGACTCACGAACATAACAGACCTTTGACAACATGTACAGACAAGATGTTCACTGACCTTTCTCACGCAAGTCTATGCCAGGAGATTCTCATGGTACTCATACCGGTAAATAGGATGGTGTCTTTTTTACATCAAATTGCACAGTGTCAAGTGTCTTGCAAAATATGCACCTTGTTCAACAAGTAGCGAAATTTAGCTCTGATTGGTTGAGTATAACGCATTAAGTGAGAATACCCAAACCACTTTTTAAATGATTACATGTGAGAGTATTGATGCATTTTATCACAAGCTCAGTCACCAGAAGAAAGTGTTGGCTTTGTACTTTTCTGCAAACCACAGATATTTTACATCCGTACATTTTATCCAAATCATATAAATGTTTCCTACGTGACATTGTATATGAGCTGTCATTAGAAACTGGAGGGGTTAATGGATGCCAAGCTGCAGACCACTGATTGAGACCAACAGACGATGAAACATGTTTTTTTGGGGGTGTTTTTTAGGTAGAGATTAGTGACATTTTCAGCCTTCATTGGGGCACCAAAACCTGGTATTTCAAGCCAAACCATGATCTCTTCTTTTCCATAACCAAGGGTTTTTTGTGATCAAACATAACTACACATCAGTAACTTTGTTGTTGAAATGTAAAAAGCTACATATCTACACACCCTCCTGTTCTCTTAGATTGTCTTCTGCAATCCAACTCACACCACCATCTGCCTGCTTGACTGCCATGGGTTCTAGAGCCTTCAGCTGTTCTGCTCCCCACCTCTGGAACTCTCTCCCCTATGACATTCGCAATATTGACTCCCTTTCCACTTTCAAATCCCATCTGAAAACACACCTTTCCAAGTTGGCACATTTGGTCTGAGCAATGGTGGTGCAGTGGTTAGCATCGTCTCCTCACAGTAAGAGGGTTCCTGGTTCGAACCCAAGGTGAAGGAGCCCTTCTGTGCAGAGTCTGCATGTTCTCCCTGTGTCAGTTTGGGTTTTCTCGGGGTACTCCAGCTTCCTCCCACAGTTCAAAGACATGCGGACATGCGGTGACTCTAAATTGTCTGTAGGTGTGAATGTGAGTGTGAATGGATGTCTGTCTCTATGTGTCAGCCCTGTGATAGTCTGGTGACCTGTCCAGGGTGTACCCTGCCTCTCGCCCAGTGTCAGCTGGGATAGGCTCCAGCCCCCCCGCCCCGCCGATCCCTAACAGATAAGCTGCTATGGAAAATGAATGAATGAATATTCAGTGTGATTAAATGGTGACACACATATCGAGACTTGCACTGAAGATGACTTCATGATGATTATTTTACACCTATTTTTATAAAGAGGATTTTTGTCTAGTCATTAACTTATTATTGTATATTACTGGATTGTTTGGCCTTACGATCCATAGATACATTGCTGCTGTGTCTTATAAGGTTTCCTTCAATGCTTTGAAAGACACCTATAGATAAAATCAATCCATCCATTTCCTGTAACGCTTATCCTCTCGAGGGTCCGGCGGGGGCTGGAGCCTATCCCAGCTGACATTGGGTGAGAGGCAGCATATCTTTGGAGTGTGGGAGGAAGCCGGAGTACCCAGAACATGCAAACTCCACGTATATTTGTATTTATCATTACTTAATAACACACAAGTGTTACATATCAGTGGTTTGCAGGATGTGCAATGCCAACATTTATTCAAGCACGGTCTCACTCCGAAGTCGTTGAAATCCAACGCTTGGGCAGTGACTTGTGGTGTCAGAAAAGGCGTTCTTTAACGTCGGCATGATACATGGCAGGTTGCTGTTATAGTTTAACGGCCCCACAGCAAGACAAGGACGGAAGTTAAGGCTTTGAAGGTCCGAGTGGGGGTGGTGGTAGGGGTGGTGAATGGGTTCAACAAACACGACTTTCACCCAAGAAAGCGGTGTTCGCGTCCTGTAAGATTCTAAACCCTGCCAAACCCTGCTCTTTTTTCCTAAACCTAACCACGTGCTTTTGTTCCCAGTGTTGTACCGACGTAGTGCTTTTATTTTGAAAGAGACTGTATGTAAACATTAAATTGTCAGTATGTGACAATGTCAGAGTTAGAACGTGAAATTATTCTGGCAATTTGGTTGCTATAGATAATTAATACCAAGGCTTTCGGTTGGTGGTTCAGTCGACTACAAACTCAAAGCCTCGACGACCTGGGAATGAGACTTAACAATCAGCTATCAGTACATACAGCACTGTTAAAAGAAGTAGATTAGTAGGTCAGATTTTTATAGGTGCATTGCTAAAGCTTCTGATTATGTGCTTAGATTTAATTTATAGACACCTATATGATACAGTAAGAAACAGCATAATGGACACAGTAGATGGAGATCAGGATCATTACATCACAGTGTTACTCACCCTGGCTGGCACAAACATTGTTAGTTCCTCTTTACTACACAACAATGACGTCTAATCTGAGTGTGTTTACTAGAGGACATATATAGGTTGTTTCTGGCATAGTTCACACAGATAACGGGCGCTTCCTCGCCTTTTGCACCTCAGAGCACTTTATCTTCTGTTTGCTATGTAGTTCATTGTGTCAGTGGGTTGTATTTAAACACTATGTGACATGCTGACATACCAGTCTGTGCTCATTTTCACTTTGCAAACGTGATTTCAGGCCCGGGCTTCCTGCAGCGGCAGATACACACTGTGATCTCATAAAAAACTGACTGGATTTAACCTCGTGCCCGGAGTTGCCTCCTCTACACACACTCAGACACACCAATGCTTTTATGTTGACAAGCCCCACCCACTCCTGGCGGCCAAACCAATAGAGAACAGGTTGAGGGGGGAGCAAAGGGCTGCTCTTATCTCACTATTTATCCAGCAGAGATCACACTTACATCTAGTGCTGTCTGACTCGTCAGATGACATCAGAGACAGAGAGGGACATATAAAGAGACAGAGAGGAGGACAGAGAGACAGAATGAGAAGAAGTTAACGCAGTCAACACAGAGCTGATTTGAATACAACACATCAGAGACTTGTGGTCCTGTTTGTCCCTGTGGCAGTGACTCTGACTGTGAGTATGTTATCACACATTACTGACTGGAGCTGAGAAATGACCACTGATGCTTTCAGTGTTGGTTTTTATTTCCACTTAAAAGCAGCTAGAGACTGGAGTTGAGAAGTAGATAAAGTTGTTGATGTGAGCACACTGTTATAATCTGCAGCTCATAGAGTATAATTGCTTCACAGGTGGTGCTCTTTTGAGCTGAATTACTACCATGAATAGTCGAATATTGTGTTAACTACTTTTTTGATTGGTAAGAATTAAGGGTTATCCTTTAGTTCTGCTGTCATGGTCCAATCAGGAGGATTTCCTGTTTCACTTTGACTTGATTTTCTGACAGAGAAAGGATATGGCATTTTGGAGTTCATTACTAAACTGGCGAGGTGTTGCTTGGTCCTTTCTCTAGCCGTTAAAGGGGCAGTTTTTGTATTTTTCCTTTACGCATTTTCAACATGAGTCATCTTTTATCTAGTTTATCGTCTCAAGTTAAGCACTTGAGAGGGGCTTTTTTTTTTTTTTACCAGTAACCAGTCTCCTTAGTGACGATCATCTATTAAAACAGTTAGATGTGCAGCTTTAGACAATGATTAGCATCTTTTGAAAAGCACCTGTTCCCTATATAAACATCAGCCGCAAAGCAAAAGTGGGAGGGGAATTTTTTTCTGGTTGTCGAATAGTAGAACTGCCAGCTTTCATAGTTACGTTATGTTGTATCTTATTGTTGTGTTTTACAATTGAAAGTGTACTAGTGACAATATTCCTGGCTTCAGTAGTTAAGCACTGCTTTTAAAGACTCAGCAAGTCAGGTAAGGCTTTGAAAAGTCTCATGTGCCATAAAAATAGGATATCTTCATGCTTTTTTATCTGCACATGCCTGTAATAAATAATAATTCATTATATTTTTGTTGCTGCTGCTGCTGTAGATTGAAAAAAGTTGACCTTATGATGGTGAAAATGATTGGTGACAACTGTTTCATCTGTGAAGTCTGTTTGCAGTTATCTTTGCCCCTTTAGACTTCAAACATCACTAGATAAAAAGAGATTTTAACTTTACTTAGAAGACAAAGGAAGGAAGCTTGTCAGGTCATTTGTTAGCATTACTACCACATGATTAAAGGCGGAGAGCATTGATTTGAAACGCCTTACAGAAACAGCTTAAATGAAATGTTTCCAGCTCTGTTCAGGGTCGACGCCTGAGGTAACTTGTATTATTTGGTTCCAAAAGGTCCTCAGTGTGATTCCTGTCATGCTCAACCGTGAATCAGGCATCTGTGTTTCTCTAGTTGAAAGAAAACTTTGTCTAGGTGGACTTTTTTTGTATCTGTTGGCAGGAGAGTTTAACACCAGCGTGAGGTAGCTCTTGTCGTCTACTCTTTTTAGAAATATTCTTTTATGTGTTGTACCTCAAAGCTGCACAGCCTCATTACTTATCTCCTGTGTCTTTTATCTATCCAAAAAAGTCATGCTGGATTTATAGGACCCGTATGAACACAGACTGGCTTCTGTTTTGGTTTATTTAAAGGGTCATTTCTATGCAAAAGGAACAAATATCGCCCTGCCAAGAAACAGTGAGCAGAAAAAAAGAAAAGGTAAAGTCACTGAGATTTAAATCTGATTAAAACAGCTGCAAAACGTCACATCTGATGTAAGTAAACATAAAAAAAACTCATTGCCCTGTCATATCAGTCTGTGACGGTTGCCAGTTCGGCCACAGGAAGTCTAAATCACAGCACATACCGGTGTTGTGATGGCACAGGCTGATAACACATCATTTAGAGTCAGACTTTATGGTTTCTGCGACATGATAATCTCTGCTGAGACGCAGCTGCTGCTGAGAACGGCTAACCGTGTTAGAAAAGCCTTCAGCACCCCATCGATCACCATAACTTCATTCATGACTGTCATGAATGTGTTGAACATCATCTTTAATTTGATAAAATGTAAGTTAAATAGGTTTTTAAAACCTGTTGAACAGTTTAATAATTTTCTGTGGAAACCCACCGAGACAGAATTTAGACCATCATTTACTGTTTGACAAAAAGTCTAATACAACTGCCCCTTCCCCAATTTAACACTTAGATAAACAGTACTGAGATTTTTATGTCAGTTAATACTGTCATCTACAGCAGTGGTTCCCAACTGGTGGGTTGTGGTCCAAAACACACTTTATTTTTTAAGCACAGTGAATTGGCGGCACAGAGCTTTGATTTTGAAGTGCCTGCTGTAGAGTGACTCACTAACAGAGAGCTACTTAGCAGAGTCAGCAAACTAGTTTAACCACATGGCCAAAGGCAAGTATGGCGCTCAGTATATTAAACTGTGTGGACCTTGAACCAATGACTAAGGAGAAATCTGGACCCCATGGACGGACCAGCTGGGAGCAACTGATCTGCAGTATGCTAAGATTGTAAGCAGAGTTGCTGTACTTAAGACCGGTCTCAAGACCACTTTTTGAAGGTCTCATCTGGGATCTTACCACATTTTTACTCCAAAAAAGGAGAGTTAAATAAAGATGGTTAAGTTACGTAATTGCCGCTCCTGAGTGTTTGTTTGCATATGTGCTCATAGACACACAAAGGAACTTTCCCACACATAAATTTCACCTCTGCAACACCCTTTCATTATGTTATCAAGGTTCACTTAAACATACATACAGAATGGCAACAAAAGAGCTGAATGAAGAGAAATCTACATTTGACTTTACTTGCAGTGGTCTGATCTTGGTCTTGTCTCGGTCTCGATACACTCTAGTCTTGGTCATGACTTGGTCTCGGTTTATGTGGTCTTGACTACAACACTGATTGTAAGTAGATAGTTCTAAGTAGTAGCAGAGCACAGCCATAGCCAAAATACCAACCTCGAGGTGGCACTAGATAAAAAGTCAAAGGATCCTCAAAGCCAGGAATGTCTGTACAAATTTCATTGTAAACCATTAATACACCACACATAGAGCCACACCACTAGAATGGCATTGCTTCCCAGTGCTCTGGACATACTTTTAGAATAACCCTGTACTCACTCAACCTCAACCCACATATCAGACAACAACAAAGAGTGCAGCACTGGTATCAGTAGTAAAGAATTTAAAATCATCCATTGGATTATACTCTTGTATGGGACAGGCAATAATACTGAGAGCCAACTGAATACCTCAACACTGCATGTTTATACAAATTGATCATTCACAGCGTACGTGACTATCGGTCAGTTTTTCCTATGACTGGCTCACAGCAGCACATCTCAGTCACTGACTGACCTGTGCCCTGAGAAAAGGAGCTCATTAACACCGGGCCAACTGTTGGTCAGTTACCTTTACCATGAACTATACCGATCACTCTGTATCGTTGCACAACTTTTCATTGAAGTTTAACAGAGGAGTTGCCTTGGGTAAATTGTTTGATTTGGACACTGGGTTGTTGAGAAATAAGAAAGTGATTCACTGCAACACTTAAATCGTAATCCTGACTGAACATTAACACAAAGGGCAGAGTGAGGAGTTTAAAGGTGATGTGCCAACCTAAAAAAAACCTGCACTGTCCCAACAAGGTAATTAAATGTCCCAGAATTCAAACATATGGCAAACTTGCCACTGTGAACAGGAAGATACAGTTAGCCTATAGGGATTTGGCTTGGGAACCAGAGGGTTGCTGGTTCAAGTCCCCATACAGACCAAGTATGGAGCATGGACTGGTAGCTGGAGAGGTGCCAGTTCACCTCCTGGACACTGCTCGGGGTGCTTGTCCAAGGCAGCCCCCTTACTCTGACATTTCTGCATTCAATGCATGTATAGGTTGTGTTTGTGTGTGTGTGTATTTTGGGTCTGTGTGTATATGACGACAGAGTAAATCAAATTGAATTTCCCCTTGGAGACTAATAAAGTGCATCTTCTCCTTCTCCCTCCCTTCCTTTCTCTTGATGATGACCTCCCAGGAGCACAGCTGACCACATTATCCACCTCCCCTTCCTCTTCCTCTCACCTTGCTGCCACCTCTTCCTCCCTGCAACCATGGGGGAGGTCACCAAGGTCACACCACCTCTCCTGGAACGCCAGGCTCGCCAGCGACAGCCCACAGTTTCGGTCCTCAAATCCAAGCTGAAGCAGGGTGTGACCTGCTCCAGGCCAAAAGTTCAATCCACCCTCACTGGGTTCTTCCCCGTTGTACGCTGGCTGCCTAAATACAAGCTCAGAGAGTACGTCTGGGGCGACGTTATGTCCGGGTTGATCGTTGGTATCATCTTGGTACCGCAGGCCATCGCCTACTGCCTGCTGGCAGGAGTGGAGCCCATCTATGGTTTATACACCTCGTTTTACGCCAACATCATCTACTTCCTCATGGGGACATCCAGACATGTCTCTGTGGGGATCTTCAGCCTCATGAGCCTCATGGTGGGACAGGTAATGGATCCCAGGTGACAAGCAATGATCGTAGAATTTGGGTCTTTAATAAGATGTTGACGGAAATTAATTAAGATTTCAACTTGCCTGCAGGTGGTGGACAAGGAGATGTTCCTAGCAGGTTTTGACCTCAATGAGGACTCAACAGCATCTGGCCCTGATGTGTTTAATGCTACACTGGGCACGAACCTCACAGGTGGTACATCTCACAGTGTGGAGCTTATGGGTATGCAGTGTGGGAAGGAGTGTTACTCCATCGCCATTGCTGCTGCCCTTACCTTCCTGGCTGGCATCTATCAGGTAAGGGATGCAGGTGCAGTTTTGGAACACTGCAAACCGTGAATATGACCCTTTTTTTGCATGTTTCATATGTTTCTCAAGTTACATAGTACATGAGCTGACTTCCTCTTGTGGGACATGAGGAGAAGGTGGATGTCGTAACACCTAGACGACATGCCTCCTAAGCTGCAGATCACTGCATGAGACCGACAAAAAACAAAAACAGCTGTAATTCAGCAAGTCATTGCTGTGTTTTCTTAGCAACAAACATGGCTGTTTTGTTTTTACCACCGCTATTTAGGCATGAAAAGTGTTTGTTTTTTACCTAGACATCACTATAGTTCGCTTTTTCTTTTAGAATTGGGCCCCCCAAACTGGGTATTTTAAGCCAAAACAATTTCCAAAGCATAACCAAGGGATTTTGGTGTCTAAACCTAACCACACATTCACCACAGCTTTGTTCAAATGTAAAGTTTCAGCATATGTAGCATATCTGTGGTTTGTAGAAACTTACAATACCAACATTTATAACATATATAATCAGGAAACCAAGAATGTCTGTTCCAAATTTTGTTCCAATCCATGCTGTAAACGTTGAGATATTTCATTTGATAAGTGACTCATACTCTCATACCTGTCCATCATCTATCTCCCCCTTTCTCTCGTCCTCTACCTCCCGATCCCCTCACCAGGTCTTGATGGCCGTGTTTCGGCTGGGCTTCGTCTCTGTCTACCTTTCAGCTCCCATGCTGGATGGTTTTGCCACGGGAGCTTCTTTCACCATCCTCACTGTGCAGGCTAAGTACCTGCTGGGTCTTAAGATTCCCCGACATCAAGGCTACGGCACAGTTGCCGTCACATGGTTCAACATCTTCGCTAACATTCATAAGACCAACTTTTGTGACCTCATCACCAGCGCCATCTGTATCTCTGTATTAGGTAAAGACCTCTATTTTACATATCGCCCATCAGATGTTTAGGCACTGTTACGCACTGCCCCATGTGCCTCTGGTTAATGATATACTACACTTCCCAGAATGACGAGGGACAAGGACAAGTACTGCCCATACATTTTCGATGGATTGACACTATGAATTGTTTTATCACAGTGGCGGGGAAAGAGCTCCAGGAACGCTACAAGGATCGTCTAAAGATCCCTCTACCGACTGAGCTGGTAGTCGTGGCAGGAGCTACACTGGCCAGCCACTTTGGGGACCTGAACAGCCAGTATGGCACCAGTGTTTCTGGTCACATACCCACAGGGTTCATTCCTCCGCGGGTTCCCAGCTTTAGTTTGATGCCACAGTTGGCACTGGATGCCATTCCTCTGGCTGTCATTAGGTAATGTACAACCCATTTTACAACATGTTTGCTTGGCATCAACACGCGTCTCTTATCTGGGTTGTCACAGATGCAATTTAATAGCTGTAAAGGTGCTCATTTGAATGATAACCCGTTCATTAGCATTGTAGTACATCCCGAAACAGATTAAGGAGATGTCCTTATAAGACAACAACTGAGTCTTAATTTCAAAACATTTATGGATGCACAAATAAAGTCATGAATGCCATTTTATTCATACGTTTGATGGATGCCTTAAATGCATGTTAACATCAGATTGAGAGCAAATATTAAGTCACCTTACTCACCCTTGTTTTGTCTTTCAGTTTTGCCTTCACGGTGTCGCTGTCCGAGATGTTTGCTAAGAAAAATGGCTATACGGTTCGTCCCAACCAGGAGATGCTGGCCATTGGCTTTTGTAACATCATCCCCTCCTTCTTCCACTGTTTCACCACCAGTGCAGCACTGGCAAAAACCATGGTGAAGGACTCAACAGGCTGCCAGACACAGGTGAATTTTGTACTTACAAATTCTTGTCTTCCTTGCATGACGAAATTGTTTCTAGGAACATGACTGAATTGTCCTGAGGCCATTTCTCTGTTCCTCCATCAGGTATCAAGTCTGATCAGCGCCCTGGTCGTACTTCTAGTCCTCCTCTTCTTCGCACCTTTCTTCTACTCTCTCCAAAAGTGTGTCCTTGCCTGTATCATCATTGTAAGCCTTCGGGGGGCACTCAGGAAGTTTAAGGACGTGCCAGCTAAATGGCGTGACAGCCGGAACGATGCCATTGTTTGGCTAGTAGCCATGTCAGCCACAGCTCTGATCAGTGTGGAGGTGGGCCTCCTGGTGGGAATAGTTTTTTCCATGATCTGCGTTATCTTTAAGACCCAGAACCCTAAGGTGAGTAACGGATTTGATGCTGGCAATGGTTTTTAAAATCTGATACAACTGACAATCATTCCAGCATGTGTAAGACAAATATTGGCCTTTAGTAATAATATCTAATCTCATTTCTCTGATGTCAGGTCTCTCTTTTGGGCCGGGCTAATGACACCGATCTTTACGAGGACATAGAGGAATACAAGAATCTCATGCCGCCACCTCGAGTTCACGTTTTCCGCTTCCAGGCTCCTCTGTACTACGCCAACAAGGAAACATTCCTCCGATCCCTCTACAGAGCTGTTGGAGTTGAGCCTTTCTTGGAGCTTACAAAGAGGAAAAAGGCAGAGAAGAAGGCCAAAGAGATGTCCATGAAGCAGGCCAAGGTAAACGGGGATAAAACCAATGGAGATGTCGTCATTGGACTCATCCAAAGAGACCTGGATTTCCACACAATAGTTTTAGACTGCTCTGCCATCCCATTCATTGACTCGACAGGCATGGCCACATTTAAAGGGCTGGTCAAGGAATATCAAGAGATCGGGGTGAGCGTGATTTTTGCAAACTGTAACACTTCAGTCATTGATACACTGCAGAAGGGAAAGTTCTTTGGGAAGAATGACGAAGACATGAGCCGCATGCTGTTTCATACAGTTCACACTGCAGTTCTTCATGCAAACAGTATGTCTGTAGCAGCAGAAAGCAGATCAGAAGACTCTGTGGTGTAGAGCAGCAGGAAAGAGAGGGAAATTAGGTATACTATCTTGCCACCAATAACAATACTACATTAGGTAGCTTTGAGGTTGTCTTTCAGGGAGCTTCGTCCAAGAAAACATGGGGATACCAAGAGAATGCAAGTAGGAAGTGTTCTATGATACCAAGTAAATATCTGATGCTGCCTCTCTAATAACCAGACCACTTAAAGCCTAAACTACCAAATTAGTCTTCATTCCAATATTTAAAATGCAATTTTACTGCTTTAAAGAAGGTCATTGCATTAAACTAGGGTATCTATGTAGTAGAAAGGTGCCATTATTTTTAAACTGGTGCCCAGTGACTGAAGAAAACTAAGAAACACAAGAGTGTCAAATGCCCTGTAGCTCTTAGGTGGAAATTCTTCAACAACCAGGATCCATTGCACATGGTGCCTTCCAAGGCTACTTTTGGGCCACTCCTTTATAGAAACAGAAGCCCCTTTCTACTCCAGCTCAGCTCCACCGAGCTTGTGTCGTACAAGTAGCCCTGAATATCTGGTTCCAATGTTGTATCATAAAACTAGTTTTCTCAGTGGTATGCTTTAATATCAGTTTTTCTAGCAAGATAACAATATGGCGGATAGATGGTTTGCTTGCTTAGTTCAGAGGTGCTTCCTCCTAACCCTCCTCAGCGGCAGCCTGACAGAAAATAAAGTACAGTTTGTGGTTCATGTCCTCCGCAATCCATGTTTTGTGTCATCCAGTGGATTTTTTTTTTTAAATATGGGGACGCAGAGGGGAATCTAATGTCATTCCTACATACATAGTCAAGTAAATTGAATTTTTATTACAGAATGACGTAGATAATGGTAACAACGACAATGTCTAACGTTGTCAAAGACCTACTGAAATACTAGAATTATTTCAGGTTAGTTCTATTCAGCTGATTACCAGCCACGACAGCAGGGCTCGTATTTCTTTTTTACCTTGTAAGTTTGTGTGTGTCATCATGGCAAAATGTGGTCATGAAGACACCTAAACACCACAGAAGTGGTTCTTGTGCCAGGTGTTTATATTCCTGTCTTTGGACAGACTGTGTTACCACAATAACATCTCAGTCATAAAAGATGCAATCACAAATCTTTACAGGTATGTAGTTGAGGTCACAATGAAGGCCGAATTTCAGGTGTGGGTGTGGTCTAAGCAAAGGTGCCAGGAATACAGGGAAAGGAAGTAGGGAAAGGGGCCATTGGCCCCAACCCCCAACTTTACGGTACTGACCCAAACTCATTTTAAGATGTGGCTGGAGTGATCCCATTGTAAGACAGACTCTGGCTCTGTCATATGACACATTTGAGTCACTCTGTCGAAAGAAATGTTTGTTGTAATGAAAGCAGTTTTTCCTTTCTATGTCATTTCAAGCCCTTGGCCAAAGTCCATAATGGCTCTAATCCAGGAGTCCAGAGTTCAGACAGGGAGATTCATCCACTATAAGCGGTATTTCCTGGGCTGTGAACTATTACCTTGGACCTCAAAATCATTTCTAAAAGGCCAGTTAAACCCTGTCAGACTTAAAGAATGACTTGCTTGTTGCTAAAATAATCATGAGGACTGAGAGCTTTTTCAAACTCAATCTCACAAAGAGAGAGCCTTACCTTCTAACCGGGGCTCATTACAACATGTTGTACTTGTACTCTTGCCCTGTTCCCTGGTCACCCAGCAGTGACAGCTATATCTGTTGTAGATCTGTTCTCGTAAAAATAAAGGACTTACACACATCTGCGACCTCTCCTCAGGTGCTGGATAAAAACAAGTTTTCATTTTCTGAAATGTATATTTAAACTGATGGCAGCAGGTGATGCCACGTATTTTATCAAACTACTTCACTGCCACTGATTTGTTCAATCAACTGTTCTGTGACTTAAAAAATAAGAGCATTTTAGAAATTTTATCTTTGTCTTAATCACTGTTTTCCTTATGTTTCATCCTGTTGGAGCCAAGTGTAAAATTTTTACTTAAAACAATGACAATGTTCTTAAAGTATCCTAACTTATGTATGTAATACTTCAAAAGGATGTATTTTTACTTTCACATGAACATGTTCATGTCAAACGTCATGACAGTGTCATGTCAAGTGTTGATGAACTGGTATTTTAATAAGATGTAGACATTCTTGTTAGCATTTTGTATTTTCATACGCTTATTTTGTCATCAACTGTCATTTCCATATGTTAATTTAACTTGAATCATGATAGTGATTACATCACATGTTTTAGGGGGAGTCTGTTTGACTTTCATTGTTGACATAGTGTTGACATTCAACACCTACATACAAATATTGCCTTAATGTCCAATACTTGAATTAAACTGAAGTTTTTAGTGACGAGCTTGTGTCTGAGTTGTCATTAATAACACGTTTATCATATCAAGGGTGTATCTACTGATGACAAATGTCACCAATATATTTTAAATATTTTAAATTAGCAATTGATAACAATGACCACATGTAGTGTGGAAGGTGTTCCCTGTTGTGAGGCGGACAGTGGACAGTGGACTGACCCTTTAAAAAAGCTTGAGAACAATAAATATGCTGAAAAAAAAAAGAAAAAATAAATGTGAAGTTTCACTTTTTGTAACTGTAGCTACACCTTCTCTCACACATTAGATAAGCTTATATGAATATATTAATGTGTAAAAGATATCACCACTTATTTTCAAGTCAGCTACGTTTAAAATGAAAGATGCCCCAAATTAATGTTTCTGAAAATGCTAATTGGTGTTGACAACCTGAGCAGCTTTAACCATTAACACAGTGCTGCTGAGTCAGGCTCCACACAGCTAATCATTAGTCCATGGAGTAATGACTATTGCTAACATAATAATCACACTAAACACTACAGTATGTCTTGTTGTGGTCAAAGTCATTCTGAACGACAGCGCTGCCTCAGCACTTCATGTGACTGCCCCTCTCGAAACCAGAGAGACAGCTACGTGCTTACATGGTCCATGTAATTATCCACAGCATAGTCACACATTCAGGTTTATCTTTTACTTAGTAACTGTAAAAATACTGAGAGTCAGCTGTTTGTCCACACCGGGATTGTCAATGATTACAAAGGTTTAAATATATGAAAATTTTAAGTCACGCACCTGTCACAGCGGTAATCTATGGGTTATTTGACTGCTGCAACAAAAGTAAAAGAAACAATCTGAAACTGGGGTGTCTCCTTAAGTGAAACTGGTAACACTGGAAATAAATTAGCAGTTTACACATTTACAAGTCTTGAATGAATTTTTAGTTTAACTGTGTAGATATCTACATCAAGACCAAACTGGAAGGGAAGACGCTTATGAATTTGGTGGTGGACAGTTAGACGAGAAGATTGATACCACTCTCATGTGTGTCCATCAAACATAAGACTGCTGCCAGCAGCTGGTTTACTTAGCTGAGCACAAAGACTGGAAATGGGGCCTGGCTTGGCTCAGTCTGCACAGAAAATCTGCCTACAGTTGCAGTTCCTTTAAGCTCACTATTTAACGCATTATATCTTGTTTGTTCAACTCATAAAAAAACGTAAGTGTAATATTGAAAATTTGCTGTTTTACGATGTGATCAACCCCTTTTCACTCTGTTCATCAAATATAGCAGCTTGGTCAGTGGCCCTACGCTTCAAACTGTGACGTTCTATCTCCTCAGGAGTCAGAAGACGTGGGACCCATCGAGCAGAAACTTTTAAGAAGCCAAGCTCATTTTTCAGAATATGATCTGCTCGCTGCTGTGAGATGCCAAACCTGTCTGCTGCTTGACGCATTGACAATCGGCGATCTTGCATGATCATGTCCAGGGCAAGGTCAAGGTTTTCTTTGGGGGTAGTAGTTGATGGTCTCCCTGACCTTGGCTCATCTTCAGCACTCTTCCTGCCACGCTTGTACCCAGCATTTGACTTGGCATATGAGGGAGCATTGTCATATAAGGAATCGAGCATATAAGACAAATGATGGGGGGGCAAGGGTGACATTAAGGTAACATGTGTAACATACATTGGATCTCATACATCCATTGTATACTGGCCTTTTAAACTGGAGGCGACTGTTTTAAAAATGTACAGACAGTGTCCCAGTGGTCTTTTGAGCCCAGTCCCACTCCAAAGTCATTGAAATCTGGCGCTTGGGCAGTGACTTGTGGTGTCAGGAACCAACGAAAATAGGTGTCCTTTAACGTTGGCATGATGCGCGGTCGGTTGGCGTTATAGTTTAATCGTGCTGGGCAGCGTCAGAGGGAAACACGGCAGGACAAGAATGAAAGGTAAGGTGGCGAATGCTGGATGGGTCCAACAAACATAGAGTTTCACCCAAGAGAGTGGTGTTCACACGCCGTAAGATTCTATAGTCGAAACCCTGTTCTTTGTTCCTAAACCCAACCATGTGTGTTTGCTGTTGAAGGAAGTACCTTACATGTCGTATGTGGACGTGGAAAGTCCATGACCAAACGTCGATATGTGACGAGGTCGGAGCGAGAATGTGTTGGTCTTCCAGGCCCTTATCAAAGTCCAAGAGGCTTCTGAAAAAGCCTCTGGGATGAGAGTTAAAACATCCTCAAGAAACTCAAGCAAGTCCAGTTGCAGACGATATAGCATTTACAATGAAGTGATACGTATGTCTTGTGACGATATATGTTGTTCCACCCCCTCTCCTGCCCGCCTGCCCACTTGCCCTACACAGACTTTCTTGCTCTTTGTACTACATCATTAGCGTGGCTGGGTTACACTGAAGTTAGTTGAAGGCCTGGTTTGTCTCATACAAATGCTAAAGGGTGCCATGTGGGTAAATCAGACGTTGATGGCCACTGATCAAGCTGCTGTATTTGACACCATGGGGATACGAATGGACTGATGGGGTCATGTGCCAGAGCAGTTACTTCCTGAACCCCCCACAACAGGTGGAATTGATTATCATTTTGATTTCTGTATACATTAAACAAACAAAATTCAGAAGTTCTGGTAGGAGTGGTTTGTTACCTTTAGACAGAGTCAGGCTAGCTGTTTCACCCTGCTTCTAGTCTTTATGCTGAGCTAAACTAAGGTAACCTTCAGCTACAAATTTAACAGACAGATAAGAGTGGTATTGTTTCTTTCATCTAAGATTATTTGTCATAATGTTGAACTATTGCATAATGAACTCATTATCTTATTTAGTTTTATTGAGTTTTATATGGCACATTAAGAAACATTTATGGTTGTTGAAGTCTCATCTCAGAACTTTCACAGGCTGTTCCAGATGTAGAAATACTCAGTTATGCCTTTGTTGTCAAAAACAATAATGCAGTATTTCACCCCCAAAAAAGTTCTGCTTTTTCTCTGCACTGAACCATCCATGCATACCCAGCAAAAATGAATTATAAGCCAACTGTATTTTCAGGATGATTTCCCATCATTACAGTATCAGACACTATTTGCACAGATATTCATTACTGCATGAGGTGTTTTAGTGATGGTATATCATTTTCTCTCATAACTATCATACTTACAAAACCACTGGGAAACAATAGCAGTCATTCTGGATGATAGCATTGCCATCAGACAGAAATTAAATCACAAAATGATTGCCTTTTTTTCAAAATAAATCTGAAGCCTCTGACAGTCTAGCAAGGTTTTAGACAGAGGAGGTTTTACAGTATTTTACAGGCTTGTGAGAGCGACACTGAGAGCATGTGAGCTGACCTATGACCTGCTGAGTCATTAGGAGATCCTTGTGGTTAACAAGCGTGTCATTTTCAAAGTGCTAACTGAAGTGAATCTCTTGACACTGGCTAAACAGGAAGTCCTCTCTTAGAGACACTCATCTCAACAGAAGATGGATGGATGGGTAAAGTGGTCAAATGGGGCAGTAAATATGGTTCCTGCTTTGTGGAGACACACTGACATGAACAGTACTGGCCATCTTGTTACAATGACATGCTCTGCTAAGAAACCTTTGGTCCTGGCATTCATGTGGATGCCACTTGAAGCACTTCACTCATCCAAACACTGTTGCGGACCAAGTCCTCCTATCATGGCAATAACACTCTTCGATGGTAGTGCCCCCTCTCCAGCAGAACATGCACCATGCCTTGCTACAAATAATGCTCAGAAATTGCCCGAGGAACATGACAAAGAGTGCAAGGCATCAACCTGGCCTCTGAATTCCCCAGATCCCGATCTGATCAAGCATCCGTGGGACGCACTGATACCCCACCTCACAACCGACAGGTCTCAAAGGATCCACCGTCGGACTCCAAAGCACACCCCCAGAAGTCCCATGTCCATACCTTGACATGTCAGAGTACAGCCGATCCAAAAAAGCCCCACCCTGGATCAGGGGTACCTCTGAGGTACCAGCACATCCCACGAATTCTCAATCAGATTGGAATCTGGCGAATTTGGAGGCCAGGTCGATGCGTTGGACTCTTTGTCATGCTCTCCCGACCAGTTTGGGTGGGTGTTGCGTTAAAAGTTGTATCCACACAAATGCCAGGAGCCAAAAGTTTCCCAACAGAACATTGCCTTGTGACAAGATGATCAATGTTACTCACTTCACCTGCCAGTGGTTTCAATGCTTTGGCTGATCGGTGTATATTTAACACATACAAAGTACATATCTATACACTTTTATGTATATTTATTGGTTTTTAATCACTTTGTTTTATTACTTTACTATTTTCAGATACCTCATCGTTTTTACTCTTGCATCATTTAACTGGTTGTATTAACTTGTGAAGCACTTTCAAATGTCTGTTTGAAAAGTGCCATATAAATAAATGCATCATTATTATTTATTATAGAGAAACACATTGACATAATTTGTTTGTTAGTGTGATATGCAAAAGCCAGAAAATATGGATCTACATTTTCTTTGAATTCTTTCTTGTACAGCGGCAACTTTTGGATCACTGCTGCCCTCTAGTGTTCAATAATGTGAACGGCAGATACAAGCACATGATGCTTCTTCAGCACTGATAATGGGATCTTATGGATTAGGGCGAGGACATTATAATTACTTTAAGTAATTTTAAGCTGTTGTAAAAAGATCTCAGCAACAACGTATTTCCCAGCATTCTTTTATTCATTCAAAAATGTTTAAAAATAGAATTTCACAGAGGCACTGATATAAATATACATCTCACAAATCAGCGCCAGTGCTTCATCATACAAATGATATTCAAGGAAAACACATACACAAGATAACAATCATGAGATCATTCAAAACAAAAGATCAAGCGGTTTTTGATAATTAGATATTCACGTTCAGAAATAAAAACACTCAAAAAGGCAAAATAAAGTCACTTTTTCAGCAGATCTGCAGCTCTAACTAAAATTCGGAAGTTGTTCTATACATTAAATCGCACTACATAAAAATAAACAATACTGGCTTTGTGGTGTAACAGCGAAGATGATATCAGTCTGAGTTTGATCATTTTTTGTTCTGGTTTATGTTCAAATCATGACCCAAAACAGATTTCAACAGTAAGTGCAGATACAGTACAAATACTTGAAGATAATAAGGCAAATGAAGTACAAACATGATTGGAATTATGAAAAAATAAACGCTCAACATTAAAATATGTCTCAAAGTGTGCTGTGGAAAAAACACTATACACTGGCCTCGTTCAAACAACAGCATCAAATCGATAATAACGACACCCTGCTTTTGTGATGGTGTATGATAAAGCGGCTGCAGTGGTGACGTGCCCTAACAGCCAATCAGTGAGAGCTTAGTGTAAGTGCTACCGCTCACTGGATTGTCAGCAAAAACGCCTTTTTGTTGTCTTAATCGTCTGACTCAAGTTGTTATTAAAGGGTCATATTGTCCAAATTGCAATAAACATTCTTCTCATTGCAGCCGTGCAGAAAGTCTTTGTTTTACTGGCTCAGATTTACAAACCACTTTCTGACAATAGCATACAAAAGTCCCTAAAAAACTGTGAGAATTGTTTTCTTTAAATGCCATTTTTTAATGCCGTGAGCTTCAAAGATTAAATCCCATTCACCTACATTGTATTAAAGGGGTGGTATAAATACTGGCCAGGGATGTGTTCCATTTTTTTAAATGTAAGGAAATATCCCCTTAATGTCATTGTTTACACCTCTTCTCTACAACTGAAAGCTGGAATGGGCAGATTACTAAAAGTTTAATGCATTGCTGACACCAAAATCACGTAGCATCACTTCTTGAGACTGACGGAGATAATGGATTTAGCCATTGTTGTTTAGTCAGGATTTTTACATCACTTGCCTCTTGATGTCACATCCTGTTTACTGACACGATTAAAGCCAATACTCTAATCATGATAATTATAGCAAAAGGGGGTGATTGTAGGACATTTTGTTTAACTCTGTCGCTCTAGAATTTAGGCTGATATGACATCTTGTCCTAACATACTGGCTTTGGCAACTGTAACAGGTTATTAAAGGAACGCTTCACCCACACAACGATCATGTGTATATCAATTAATCACCCAATGTTGATATAATCAAGAAAATTTAGATTTTCTCACATGCCTCCATGTTGAATGAGAAATCTAAAAACAAAGAAAATTCTTGCTGAATTGAAGTCATAGGGGGCCACGTTTAAAAACAGCAAAACCAAATGAAAACATCAGTTTAAAAACTCTCACACAACTTGTGCAGTATAATCTGAGTCCAAGTTTATCCAGTCATATACTCAGTGCTTCCTAAACACATGTATTTTAACTAAAACCTTCTTTTTGAAACACTTTCACATACAAGTAGTGTGCCAGGGAAAGCGTGCATTTGAACTCTGCTTGTGCTTAAGTGTTTTTAATACTAAGTTTACAGTGGAAATGCATGTTTTTGGGAAGTACTAAGCATACAACTGGATAAATTAGACTTAGATTATACTGCATGAGTTGTGTGACAGTTTGTGTATGGATGTTCTGGTGCGGTTTTAGTGTTGTTATAAATGGACCCCTATGACTTCAATTCATCAAGAATTTTCTTTGTGTTTTGGGTTCTTCGTTCGCCGTGAAGGCATGCAAAGAGAACAAAGTTTCCTTTACAAATTCAACGTAACACGAGGTGAGTAACTGATATACCAATTGTCATTTTGGTGAGTGTAGTGTTCCTTTAAAGATTCAAAACTGCCACCTTATTTGTTCCGAAGGCAAAACAGTACACACCAAAAACAACAACAAACCACAAATCAAGCAGTGCTAAGAAAACAATATACTACAGCCTTAATATGGTTCCCACATTTTTTCGGAGACATTGCATATTGATCGTTGATTGGCCTTTAATTACTTGTTCAAATGCTCAAGTGTGGAGACGTTAGTCCTCCCAGATACATAGTTCACAGTGTCCATATGTTGAATCTTCAATCATGTTTTTGTTCTGAGCTTTCCATTTTGATCAAGACATTTTATAAAATCTAATCTTGTAGGAACTCATAGAACAAAATCAGATGCAAAAAAGGCATGCTAAAATATTTGATTCAATAGAATCTGTCTGGATATTTTTTCAATACTTCTGTACACAAAAATTACAATCAATCATGAGATGACATGATCACCAATTAAAAACACCAAGCTTAGTCAGCTTCTACAAATGAGTTCCTGCTTCATGCATCAATCTTAATGGTTACGGTGGTTAAGAGAGAAGATTTACAGTAGCACTTAGCTTATATCTACTGTTGGAGACAGCAGACTTGTATACTGGCTTTTAACATGAGCCACACAGTAACTAGCAGCTCAGTTAGAGACACTAGCTACCGTCAGACCCTCAGTTTTCACACTTATAGTCAGGAGTGTGTGGTAGTTAGTGGTTGAAAAACCTTTAGGCAGCATCTTCTAACCAGCAGCTAACTGGTAAGAAGTCTTTGAATATGAACAGAGTTTAAATGATGTCTGATAACAGTTACAGATATGAGCCAACTGATTGCCTTTCCTTCATGACATTATCTGATCAGTGTTACTTAGCTGCTGCTGCTGCTGGTCCGAGTCGGGCAGGACTGGCTGTGCCTGAAGCGCATGATGTGTACAGCTGTCTGATGCCACCAGTAAAACATCACTACCACCAGTATGTGCCACACCTGGTGGCTGGCGCCAAGGTAGTTCATCTGGCCTGGAAGAAGAGGGGGAAAATGCTCAAAATAATGTTCATATTGTTTTTGTTGATTCCCATACTTTCAACGCAATGTACTAGAATGAAAATGTATTTGAGGAGGAAATTAAACACGGATGAGATCTAAACATGTCAGTCTATCCTTATACTGCTAGACACACAGCTCACTGTCACACTGTGATGGTTTACTGGAAATGATCTGAAGTAGTTGTGGCAACGTGGTTGCTTTACTTTGATACTTAGGGTAGTGTAGGTGTTGCCTTAATACAGTAACACATGGTGAAATATTTTTACTTTTTAACTCTGAGGATAGATCCGTGAGGTTTGAGAGACAATGTGGTTTTGTTTCAGGCTCTTCAAAATCGGCACTCAAGCACTATGTATGAACTGCTTGAAAACACAAGCTGACAGGCTCGCCAATGCATCGCAGATATTCCCCTGATGTCTAGCATGTTAAATATCAGGACCTGTTGGGGACTTTGTTGGTAAGCTACAGCCAGTGAGAGCACAAGACACAAGTTGAGGACAGAGAGGTCCTATGGTGCTTTTGGTTTAACACTAACCTTTCCTATTCCAGGCTCGTACACACAGAGAGACAGAGGAGAAGGACTCACCAGGGAAATAGCGTTCAGGTATCTTGGTGACGTAGAACATAAAGGCAGATCCAGCAATCAAGTACATCACTATCACACGAGGCAGGAACAGCTGCACATACAATAAAAAACAAAGTTTGAATGGCTGAACGTTAAACAGTCAGGAGGAGAATGTGCTGAAGTTCATGAGTGAAACTTGTTTCATGACCACTAGTGGAACACTTCTCTTAATAAAGCTGCTAAATAGTGTCACGCATAAGCTCTTACTTAGCATATTTTCTGATATTACTGCGTCTCCAAACCTTTACAACATCAGTGGTGTATCCTCCGTTGAGCCAGACCCAGTGACATGCAGGAACCACGCTGATCCCAGCCACACAGCAGAAGATCGCCATTCGTATCCGTCGCCACTCGTTGCTGAGGTAATGAGGGTGGACTTGAGCACAGAAGACGGCCAGAATCAGAGACAGAACTGTCAGCAAATAGACCTGTCGCCAAAACTGCAAGACAGAGGAGTAAAAGATTGGACACACTCTAATCAAGAGCTGGAGCATCTGTTTCTTTATCAGTATAAAATCTTGAGAAAAAGAAAAATTATTTCACTGTGGAAGTTCAGGATCTTTACATGTGCAGTACGGTTGTGCATTTCTATCTGAATTGCTGTGATACAAGTCACCATCTTGAGTGCACTTACAGCGTTACAGTAGAAAGCATAGAAGATCCCAGGTACGTAACAGCCCAGGATGCCAACAGAGATGCCTGCATAGTCCAACGACAGCCAGCGACGACAAGTCTTCTCTGATCGGTGGCACGAAAACAGGTGATAACCCACAGAGCACAACATGCACACCTGGGAAGAAGACACACAGTGCCATTACAGAGATAATGTAAAGGAACATCCAACACAGATTTATGTTTGTTGAGAGTTTTTTTACGGAAATAAATGTGTTACCTTTATGGATCTTTAGTCAACAAAATTTTTCTGCAACTATAATACATAAACTTATCTAAAAAAATAATGTTTTTTTTTCAATGTACTTACAGGATGAATGAAGAAGGATGGGCAGGTAACACATACTACACTATACACTTACTGCAAGCTGGAATCCACTGGCTTGTAATTTATGACATAAGCAAGTTTCCAATCTGATTATCAGCTGCTACACAACCTATATCACAAACCGTACACAGCTAACACAGAAACAATGGAAACAGTCTCTACATTGAACAACTGTAGCTCTCTATAATACAATATACTTTGCTCCACTCATACAATAGTTACACCTACACACAGCTTACACACCTGAGTGGGTTGAGGTGAACTGATTGCACCTGCGGCAGGAAACGTGAACCTTCATGAATCAGTCTGTTAGACCATACATGCTTTATTTATATATAGTACAAATACTCTAGTCTATAATAAACTTTTAATTGTAGACTGTAAAAAATGGAAAAATACTCTAAGTAACTGCCATTAAAGTAGTAAAAAATACAGACATACACATCTGTAGATTGTACACATTTTGTTTGTGTGCATGGATGCTGGGTGGACTGAGGAAACGTATTATATTAAGCATCGAGCACACTATATGATTGTCAAAATACACCTTTGCATTCATTTTAATGTTTAAGCAACACAGTAAAAAACAAGGTCTGGATAAGGTTACAAGACTTCTTTCTGATAACATTAACTTCTTCAGTAGGAGACGAAAATCCCAGCCTTTGTCACCCTCACCCGCCAAATAAGTTTTACCTGGAAGCAGAACAGTCCTATAGCGTAGATGACGTAGTCCTCTCTGTTCGCTCCAGAGGCTGGCAGTACTGTGGAGAGGTCGTTGACCCCCAAAGAGAAGAAGAGCAGGAAACCCAGAAGGTGGCTCCAGATATTCACAGTCTCATTGGACAGAATAAAAATACTGCAGAGAAAAGAAGAGACAAAGATGCACATGTGTCAACAAGGCCAGTCTGTATGCTCACTAACATGCACCAGTGTAATGTTCATACATTGTAGGTTGCAGGATATCTGCATACAGCGACTCCATCTTAAATTCTGGGGGCAGCTGCACAAAACACCTTAAGATTTTCTTTCAAGTCCTGGTTGAGGTTGCAGAACGCACCCTTAAGTCTTCTCCTTAAGGTTTCCTTAAAATGTTCACTTAAGTATTTATGGTTTTACCCTTGTCTTTGTCTTATACTTAAGGAATCCCTGGACGGTTGCAGAAAAGACCTTAGCTACCAAAGCAAGGTAAAAAAAAACTTAAAAGTACCTCTGACTCCATCTTAACTACAACATGACCAAGTTTAAGGTGATAAATGAAAAAAACTAACACACCTCAAGAGGAATGTTCTGCGACCAGGAGAACCTAGAGGATGCGCTTTTGATTTTACACTATAGATTTGACAGAATTTATTTTCCTTGCAATTTCTGCCAATAATTGTTTTGTTTTCTGGTATTTGGGGATCAAATTTACTTTGTACTTTGTACTTTCAGTGATTGCATTCCTCCAGAACTATAATCGTTTACTTCTCTAACTATTAAGGTTTTCTTGTCTTCTTTTCTTCTGACATTATTTCACTACCAGCCAACTTTGTGATATGTTAACAGACATAACAAGCATGAGGCCAAGCAAGCAAACAATTTTCCTTAACTAAGGAAACCTTTTAAGGTATTCTGTTCAACTGTGTAAATCCCTCAGCTAGTCACACACGCTCTCATCTCCTTCCTTTAGACTACTGTAACTCTCTGTACACTGGTATTAGTCAGTCGCCTCCAACTGGTTCAAAACACCACTGCCAGGCTCCTCTCAGGTACCTGGACGAGACCATATCACACCTGTTTTAGCCTCTCTCCACTGCCACTGTTCAGAATTTACTTTAAGGCTGTCCTGTTTGTGTACAAAGGCTTCGATGGTCTGGCTGGTACCATCCTACATCGCAGACCTCCCAACCCCCTATTCTACCCCCAGGTCTGGCTTTCCCACGCTCCAGACTAAACTCAGGGGTGATCGTGCCTTTACTGCATCTGCTCCCAAACTGTGGAACAGCATCCTCATCCCAATCAGATCCCCTCCCTCCATCAACTCTTTTAAGTCCAGGCTCAAAACTAACTTTAATTCATCAGCGTCTGAGTCCTCCTGATGTGGCTCAGGGGACTCATGTATGTGTTTTTAGGATCTTATTCCTTTTGTACAGCACATAAGTTGTTTTTAATGTGCTTTATAAAGAAATATGAGTTGAGCTGAAGGAGAAATTAAGCCTTAAGTGTCATGCTTGCAGAGAAAACTTAAGGTGTTTTGTGCAACTGGTCCCTAATAAGTTGTAACATGACTCCCACCTCCTCAGGCAGAGTTTGGAGGGCAGGTGGGCCCTGTATCCGTCTGTGATGTAGGGGTTTTCTTTGAGGAAGAGGGGGATTTGTTCGTAGGTGTACAGTCGTATCCTCTGGGGTATCAGCACCGGCCAGTGCTGGTAGCTGCCCAGCTCTATGTAATGGGCAGTCTTCAGCAGCTTCTGGGGCATCTTCAGCAGCATCTTGTGCTCGGCAGCTCCTCTGGTACAAGGCAAGCCGGGGAGGTTAAGGCTGAGCTGGGAGAGAGGACGAGAGTAAGAGGCACCTTCATGGAGGTCATTTTAAAATTAGCTCACTTTGATAAAGCTGTTTTTGCAAGTGACAGGATTAAGATTCAAGAGCAGGAAACAGTGCTAACATCTGGTGCTAATGACACAACTGCCTGTGTCGGTTAACCTCATTTAAAACGTGTGTTTACATGTTAGCTAGCTAAAGCTAACGCTCGTGTTTACCAACTATTTGTTTACTACTCTGTACGCAACACATTCCCTCTTCAACGTAGAGGTATTTATCCATTATTTCACGTTAAAATAAGTAGTTTTAAAACAGTTAAACAAATATACTGACGTCTTTTAATTGAGTGTTAGACCGTTTTGTTATTGTCAAGCTATGCTAGCTAGCAGGCTAAATTCCAGCTAGCTAACGTTAATAGCTAGCTTGCTAATCTGCTACACTGATTGAACACAGGGTCACACAGCTCACCATTAGTCGCAGTCCGACCGCCGGCATCCTTGTTCGAGCAACTCAGCCATATTTGGATGGCTATTAGGCTAGTGTTGCATTAAAAATATTACATTTTAGTAGCAATAAATACACATCCTCAGCTTGTGGATAACACCAGCAAAGCTATCCTCCTCTTTCTGATAGTAAACGGTGCGTTACCGCCGCCATCTGGTCAGTGTGGAGGATTGTACCTGCAGCCATTCATTCATTTGAAAACAAAGTAATCTCCTGAGTTTTCCTGCAAACTATCTACTAAATCCTGTATTAAATTAATGTCTCAAAGGGTTAGAATTAGGTCTCTCCTCTCTATCTAATCATTAAATGCCCTGCAGTATGTTTTACTGCAGTGGTTTGGGGCAGTTCCCAGTAGATATCTCCACCAAAGCTGAAATAAAAAAATCACGCCCTTGCTTTTGGCAGCAGTTTAATTACAATGCAGATTGTCTGCTGACAGTGTGAATGTTTTTCATTTCATAGACCAGACTTGTGGCTACGCCCTGAAAGAAATTGAATTTGTTTTGTCTTTGATGAAGAGATTGACCAGTCATAAACTTAACCAGCAGTGGCATGAAGACATACTATCTCTGTTTTTGTTTTTCAGATGAGGTCAGAGGAGAGCTTGGCTGCCATGTCTGGACTACACTGGTGATGTCTGCTTTCTGCCATCAGTCCCTGTACTCTGGAGGAACAAGACCAGTCCTCTCTCTGGCATACAGGTACAGCTGCAGCTCTAACTTTTCCAATTTCAAATTAAGGTCTTAACATCTCATGTCATCTCATTTCCACTTTAAAATAGCTTTAGAGGGACGGATCACCCCAAAATCAAAACAACATATTTTTCCTCTTACCCTATTTATTAATCTAGATTGTTTTGATGTGAGTAGCAGCGTGTTGGAGATATTGGCCGTAGAGATGTCTGCCTTCTCTCCAGTGTAATGGGACTAGATGGAACGCGGCCTGTGGTGCTCAAAGCGCCAAAAATAAATGAATCTGAATCACTCAGCAGCAGTTTCTCTCTCCAGAAATTACTCGAGATAATCCGCAGACCTTATTGTGAGCAGTTTCACGTAGGAACTATTTTCTCTCTACCAAACCACACCCCAAGACCCCACCTTGAGGTCTTGTTCATAAGTGAGGGTAGGGTGTGAGATGGATCAGTGGTTTGGTGCGGCGTCTGCAGTGATGAGGGCGCTGTGCTGGACCGTCGTGGGGAAGAGGGAGCTGAGCTGGAAGGTGAAGCTTTGGATTTACTGGTCCATCTACGTCCCAACCCTCACCTGTGGTCATGAGCTGTGGGTAGTAGCAGATACAAGCGGCCAAAATGAGTTTCCTCTGTGGGGTGGCTGGGCTCAGCCTTAGAGATAGGGTAAGGAGCACGGACATCCAGAGGGAGCTCGCTGCTCCTTCACATCGAAAGGGGTCAGTTGAGGTGGTTCGGGCATCTAATCAGGATCCTCCTGGGTGCCTCATGTTAGAGGTGTTCCAAGCATGTCCCACTGGTAGGAGGCCCTGGAATATTTCCAGAACATGCTGGGGGGATTTATTATCTCATCTGGCCTGGGAACGCCTTGCGGTCCCCCAGGAGGAGCTGGAAAGCGTTGCTAGGGAGAGGGATATTTGGGGTGCTTTGCTTGGCCTGCTGCCCTTGCGACCCGACCCCGGATAAGTGGATGAAAATGGATGGATGGATGGATGGATGGATGGATGGATGGATGGCAAACCACACCACCAACCAAATCACTGCACAGAGGAAAGCGTGCATCTACTGCTAGTTCAGCCAAGGAGGATGCTATTAATGTTTACATCTCATCCATGAGCAGATACACACTTCCATCTGCGCAGTGATTCAGTTGGCGTGTGTGGTTCAGCAGAAAGAAAATAGTTCCTACACGAAACTGCTCACAGCAAGGTCTGAGGATTATCTTGACTAACTTGGTCATGATTTCTGGAATGAGACATTACTGTTGAGTTGTTTAATTTATGCATTTAATTTTCTTTTACTTTGGCACTTAAAGCACCACAAGCCGAGTGCCATCTGGTTCCATTATATTCAAGTGAAGGCAGACATCTCTACAGCCGATTTCTCCAACACTCAGCAACTTAAACGAAAACTATCTAGACTGATAAATGGCACTACAGGAAAGGGGAAAAATATGTGTTTTTGGTTTTGGGGTGAACTGTCCCTTTAAGACTGGAACAAACGATTTTATTTAAAATTGTCTGACTTTATCATATATAGTCTTTTTCATCATTCAAGACTGCTGGCAAAAGAAGAGGCAGTTAAATTCGTTTGACAGGCTAACTCTAGTGAACTTAATCTTACATCTACATTTGAGTCATTTTGCACAGTCTTTGATTAAGTATCTTCATCATAATTGTCTTTCTTTCTTATCTGTTTTTTCACTTTTTATTAATTTGAAACTTCACATTTTGTATTTATTTAAAATGGTCGGGAGATAGAACAATGATTGGAGGAGACATGCAACAACTCTGTCTTCCAGTCCAACTGCTACACCCAAAAAGTAAGGCACTGATCACATAATCCAAAACAGCCATCCATGAAATATCCAAGGGGGGATCCCTGGCTAGCACAAGATTAAACTGAATAGATGCAATTTGCTGACACAATGACTTTGGTATGTTATTATTGGAGTTGTTTACTGTCATGACTTCATCCCGCTTAAAAGTTGAAATTAAACGTACTGGGAAGCCACAGGCAGTCATCACATTGAATCCCAGCTAACACAATGAAATATGTAATTACAGCATTACACCACAAAAGAACTCCTGGAATGTTTTGATGATATACATGTAATGGTATGTGACAGACAATTTTGCCTTTCAGCGTATTTAATGCTTCTGTCCGTAAACATGATATAGAGTGCTTTTGAGGACGTGGTCATGTTCTGGTGTTCAAAGGACATGCTTGGAAGAATCAGTAAGCCCAGTCCTTCCTCTTGAGACAAAGGAGTAATTTCCTCTGGGGATTCACATTTTGGATCAGACTCATGCAAAGCAGCAGATCATTCTGACATACCAAGGGCGTTGTGTTAGCATATTCAATTCTGCTTTCCATCTGCAACAGATTTACAAGAACACGATGCACTTGTTTATCATGAAAAGAAAAAAAAAGACATCAGGCACAGAGTACATTGTTAATTATGTTTCACTGATTTATGATTCAGTGAGAAGTTAACTGCAATAAACCACTGCTGACTTGTTCACTGACTGAACTGTTATTAAATCTTGACACATGGCACCCCTATAACGACACTTTTAAATACAAACAAAAGAGGATTTGTTGTTTTACAGGAGGAAAATGGCTTTCTTTACGTCTGTTTTAAAAACATGGGATATTTATGGGGCACATATTTTCTTTTGTAGTTATAATTAGTCAGCTGTGCCATCCGTCTGTCATTCTTTGTATTTTTGTTATCTCAGTCAGTCGCTATGCCAGCTGCTGTAGCTGCTACAAGTCAAGTCTGGATGGCATCTACCACACAGGAAGGTGAATGATTTTGCCTTCAAAATAAAAGCCCAATAGTATAAGATATAGCATATAGGAATAACATTAAATTAAATAAAACATTATGAGGATTCATTCATTTTCCGTAACTGCTTATCTTGTTAGGGGTCGCGGGGGGCTGGAGCCTATCCCAGTTGACACTGGGCGAGAGGCAGGGTACACCCTGGACAGGTCGCCAGACTATCACAGGGCTGACACATAGAGACAGACAACCATTCACACTAGGAATAACATTTAATTAAATAAAATGTTGGAATGAATTAATGGATTTTTTTAAATTCTTGATTATTTTGTTTTATTTAGTAAGGGTATAGACTTCATTTAAACATGGCAGAGGGTTACACATATGAGACAAAGGATTTGGGGAACTGCTGTCAGAGGATTTTCATACTCAAATACTTAATTTCCTGCATTCTGGTGAATTTTTAAGCACCAGTTTGTGCCTTTTCTGCATCAGTTTATGACATAAATGTTTTTCATTGTGTCAAAATAAAAGTCCCCCGCTACTTTGATGCATTTATTGGGAGGGACAAATGCACATATTCTAAATATTGAGGGGGGCATGTCCTCTGTGCCTCCCCTAAAATCTACACCAATGTTATTTAGACACCTATGTTATGTTGTTTTTATTTTATTTTATTTTGTTTTATTTTATTTTTATTTTATCTTTTTATTTATTTTTTTTGTTTTTCTGTAAAATGTCTTTGAGTGTTTTTATACAAAAAAATAAATTATAAATAGAATGAATTATAAAATTATTATTATATTATTATGTTATAATGTAACATATATTTAATGAAATTGTGTTTTTGTTAACACAATAAGAATTCATTTATTCATTTGCTTTACTCTATACAGTTTCTTTGAACTTTCTTTGTGTTTACTTTATATTCAGATTGATAGATAGATATGCCTGAAAATGTAGACTATACTGTCCAGTTAGTACATGATATTATATCATTATGCTTTTCTTCATGGTATTTTTACACCATTAATATTATCTTTTTATGATCCCTCTGCATCCTTAGAAAACATTTTAACAGCTGTTTTAATTTTACATTTAACATTTTTTGGGTGCCATATGTAACTGTCCTTTATCTGTCCAAATGAAAATTGTATCAAAGAATATAGCAGGGTGTAAAATGAGTTATTTTGGATATACATTTTTATGTTATTATAGTAGTAATATAGTAGTAGTGGTAGTATTTTTTCTGTATTGATGTTTACAGTTTAATTTGAAGAATCCTGGAGGAAGCTCTGCCCTGTCTGTACTGCTGCTGTGTGAGTGGTGTGCAGCAGCTGTAGCAGCCCTGCCCCGTTTATTTCATTATCAGAGTGCTGTCAGAGAACCCACATGTAGCCTACTGTGTTTCCACCCAGCAGTGATTCAACATGTGAACCACCGGGCTGATGCTGTGAGGATGATGATGGACTCATCAGCTGCTGATATGGGGACTTTATTTTAAAGAAAGACACTGCTGATATGAAACATATGGAATATGGATCTGATATGGATATGTTGCAAAATCCTACTTTTTCTGACTGTTTGCGTGAATTCATCGTCCAGTGAGGGCGAAGACGCCTCTTGTGATGGAGCGTTTGATATTTATTTTGTCCTAGACAGGTGAGTGAATACAGTTTGTGTCTGGCTGCAGTGCATGTGTTTACATGAGGGAATAAAGGAGCCAACAGGCACAGACAAGTATATTCATTTAATATTTGTTACCTAAGTGCAGAGACAGTCTTGACTCTGTCCTCTCCATGTATGGCTGTGTTTAGTTTCCCATGTTCCTCTGCTGCTTCACTGCAGGTTTGGCTGAGTTTATTTTAATCTTTTCTGCTCTGAACATCAGTGTTTGATGTGTATACTTGGAGAAAGTTCACTTTTACAGCCCCCAGAGTCCCTCTCAGTGTACTATGATGTTAATTATTAACAAACCAAGTTCTTGATAGACTCTCCAGCAACAACAGCATAAATCATCTGTTCTCAGTTTGTATGCAACAACAGAATATACTGATAAATGCCAATTCTGCTTATTTTGTGTCATTGTTTTTCTGTTTGCATGGAGCTAAGCAAAAAAGCTGCATGGAAGTTTAGAGAAATCTGATAAAATGTGCAATTTCTACATAAATCTCCACATTTTTTAAAATTGTTAGGTGTGCAAGTGTCTCTGTTTCTACATGTATTTATTTTATTTTAAAAGATAGCTCTTGAACATAGTGACTTACCCAGTCAGTACAGCATCAAAGCTTAGTTTATGCAGAAATACAGAAAATATAGGTTACACATCAATGCACCTCCCACTGTTTCCACCCTTGTTGTTGTCAAGGTCGAGCATGCATGCTGTTAAATCTTGTTTTGATGCTTCATGTTTGGTTCAGTGTGATTTATCACCCTTGTGCTGCCTGTTTTGGCAGGTCAGGCAGTGTGTTTGGACACTGGCATGAGATCTATGGGTTTGTGGAGCAGCTCACCAACAGGTTTGTCAGGTAAGTAAAGAGGCTGTTGTGTCCCTCTCTTCTCTCTCATGCCCCCTCTTTCTCCTCTCATCTCCTCCTCCTTAGATTTTTGGGATTTTCACACTGTAAATAGCCTCAGAAAAATGCAATAATACAAAACTTTATATAGCTCAGTTCAAAAACAAGTGACAAAGTGCTTCACAGACATCTGGGCATATTAAATTTGAACTACAGTCATATTTAAAGTAATGAAAAAAAGAGTTTTTAAACACAGAGGAGACGTAATAGGTCTTTAAATTATAGTACAAACAGTAGTAGCGAGTAGAAAGTAGGCCACGTCTATTTCAGGCAGCAGACATCATACAGGGCCACCAACTGCTCCAAAACCCCTCTGGGTAACGGGGCAGAGGGTGTGTGTGATATCTTTAGGTTTAATAAGGGGTTGCTAAATATGAGTGAAATCATTCAGCCAGATGTTGAAGGTGGTGCTGACCACAACAGACAGTCCTGTACCCCTTCACAGTCTGAAGGGTAGAAAGAGGAAGTAACAGTGGCGAGGTTAGGGGTTCAGTTCTCAATGGGTGAGCAAGGCACTAAGATTGTCTCGTGCTGTCTGGTGATTTGGACTCAGTGACAGAGGACATTCAATGAAAAGATTTGAAATGCTGCTTGATGAATTGCAATGTTAATTTCATTTTTGGTCAATTTATGTCATGTTATGGGACATCATCTTCTTTGTTACATTATGTATTGTTATGTAAAGGCCTGGAGTGAGCTATTGCTTTCATACTTATCAATGGCAATATGAAAATTATAGACCCATTCCAATGCAGACAGTTGCTATGCAATAATGTATTTGATTATTTTCTTTATCACCCCACGGTCTCTCCGCCTCACTCCCCGCTGCTACTAGACTACTTTGCCGGAGGGAGAGCGGTCGGCAGTTCTGTAGATACCTTCAGTTAACGGGGGATTTTTCCCACGTAGCTACCACTGCTCAATCCGCTAGTTAGGCTACCACAAAGATCGACGTTAACCTTAAATGTTTCCATTTTGTAGCAGTTTGTTAGCTAGCTATCTAGATAGCTAGGCACACTATCGCTCCACTCACACACAAAGTTTGCCCTTAACTTGATTGGGTGGATTTAAAGGACTTGACTCAAGCAAATGTGGGTTTATACTGAATTGTGTAAAGGAATTAGAAACAATGGCCATTGTATACGGTTATTATATTAGATTGCTTGATTTGATGTATCCATTTTAAATATCTATCTACTTACCTACCTACCTATCGATACAGTATATATGTTGTGTCATGTATTATTGGGGTGCACCATGGTTGTCATGTCGTATAATGTCATTAGATTAGATTCAAGTTTACTGTCATTGCAAACAGTAAGTACCAGTACAACAAAATACAGATCAGAGAAAAAGTAAATATAGAGATATATAAAGATATACTTTAAAACATAGGGAGGAGGGTCTTGTGTACACTCGTCACCATACTGGAGCACCTTGCCAAAAAGTCACGTAATTATGTAATGTCATTGTATGTCATGTTATGTCAATTTTACTGTCATTGCTGTCTTATTTCATGTGATCCTGTTGCCGCTGATGTTTACACCAGACTGGAATATATTTTTTGTCCAATCAAAAGCAAATCAAGAGTAACAGACCACCAAAACAGAGGCAAAACCAAGGCAGGGTGAGACTGAGTTTAGACTAAGACCAGACTAGTCTCACACTGCATGACACACTTATGATAAAATGTGGAAGATGCAAACAATAGGCACTCCAGAATTCCCATAAAACACCAACAGAAAACCAATGAAGAGTCCCTTCATTCACTTCCTTTATTGCCATACTGTACATGTGTGTAGGTTTTGGTGTATCACGAGAAATGTCTTCATAAAATAATCAAAAGGCATTGCAGAGGTCAACTTTCTACTAAGGAGCTGGAATTAACATAACCATCTTTGTTCAACAGTCATTTTTTGTACAGTAAGTTAAGTGATATCCTCAAAGTTGTGGTCTTGACTGCTGTTGAAATAAAATCCCAAAGTCCTCTTTGTATGAGGCCAAAACAAAACAGAGTAAAAATGTGGTCAAGTTTGGGACAAGACCAAGACCTTCAAAAAGCGGTCTCAAGTATTATACTGCATACTAGCACTTACAGGAATCCTCACTGTTGACATGAGTACCAAACCCACTTATGATGTTTTACATTAAAAGACAGAAAACCAGATTTTATGTGATTTTATACTGCAAATAAGATTCACAAGCTTCTTGTGTTTGTGTGTTTCAGTCCCAGGATGAGGGTCTCCTACATCGTCTTTTCAGCCAAAGCGGTTGTTATACTGCCACTAACTGGAGACAGGTACTGTCCTTTATTCTTTCGCTCCTTCTCACCTCACTCCCCTAACCCATCTTCCTCTTCCTCCAAACTGAAAAGCAAACAACCAAACACAGATAACCAGATCACACAGAAACTGGGCTCTTATCTGTCTTTAGTTTAACTGTGTTGTCTGTGTTTTGTGACGTGGCTGCACAGGTCTAAGATAGACGACGGTTTGAAGAAGCTGAGCAAAATTCAACCTGCTGGTGAAACTTACATGCACGAAGGCCTGATAGCGGTAAGTACGTGCTAGGAACCATTTTCCCTACACAGAGGGTTTATTTATTGTTATTTTTCAACATAAAATCCTATGTAAAGGTGAAATTAAGCACAATCTACCGACTAAATGTGTTATTTTGGAACAGAGTTTGTAAAATCTCCTACTTAAACAAACTGGTTTATTCCTTTAAATAAAAAAGTAAAGTAGATGATATGTTAAGCAGATATTTCAAGCAGTTGGGGTCTGGCAACAGAAAATGTTTCAACAATCCAAAGCACACAACAGTTTAAGTGTCTGTTTGATTTCATAACAACATGTGCACAGTGTGTGTGAGCTGCACTGAGTGTGCGTCAACTTCCACTCTTCAGGTGTCAGAGCAGATGAAGACACAAACTTCGCCATCATCCACCATCATCATTGTTTTGACTGATGGCAAGCTGGAGGTTTTCCCCTATGAACTCACCGTCCAGGAGGTATTAATCACACACACACTTTACGGATGATAATTCTGATGGTTCTTTTTTGTATTTTTTGGATGTGTTTCTGTGTTTTCTTCTTTGTTATTGTTTTATCAGTGTGTTTCAATGTTGCACCATCAAAATCAAGGTTGTTTGACACATCCACATACTGCTCAAATTACTCTGTTGTTTTACTGAATTACAACACGCAGTTCAAAGTAATCACAGTTTCAGGGGTGTGCATATCATGTTGCGTGAACTGAGCCAGTTGCTGCTTGGAAAAAGACAAACAATTATCGCCTTAAAACCTTCTAGTATGTTTTGGAAACTGGCAAGTTTTAAAGGTATTTTTCCCCCCCAGAATCAAAATATTTTTTTTTCGCCTTACCGATAGTGTCTAGATTGTCTAGATCAGTCTAGATTGTTTTGGTGTGAGTTGCCAAATGTTGATAATGAGATATCGGCCATAAAAGCCCAGTTTCCACCAAACACTTTGGGCATGGTACCTTTGGAACCAAAAGTAACCCTTCAGACATGGTACCTAGACTCTAGTGTTTCCACTGAACAGTACCCTTAAATGTGGGCGGGGTTGTTGTCACTCACTGCTCCATCCAGCGCTCACTGTATTTCCTCACTACAGGCGTCACAGATGGAAGTCTGCACCTCGTTTATCGTCCACAGAGCAGGGTTGCACACCGACATTTTCAGAACAAAACAAAACAGGCTGCAATGAGAGTCTCTATACATGGGATATTTGAAAATAGCAGGATTGTGCATTTAGTCCTTCTCAGGCAAGCTCAGGAGTTTAGTGTTGCTGGAGCCCACAGGAACAACGCTCCATGATGCATGGTTTTTTCTCTGAGTGAGGAGAAGTTAGAGCAAGAGCCAAAGATCCATTCTTTACTAAAAGTGTATGTCATATAAAAACTAATGGAATGGTCAAAAATGTGGCAGTGAAATTTTAGGTGTGTTGATTGATTCACGTTGTTTCCTCATGCACTGAGTAACATTACAAGTTAATGTTCCACCTTAAAAGTTGGCCCAGTAAATTAAGTTATTTTTTGTTCGACTCCAGCTGCTGTGAGAGGCAGCAAAACATCCTTTCATTTTATAGTATAGTTCCAGTTTACTAATAAAACTCTCCACAGTATGAACAGTGGTTACATGAGCTTCAAAACCAGCCACAACTCAGCCCTGAGCAGAGTGACCGTCCTCTACTGACCAATCAACAGACTGCAGTGTTCACAGCTCCACCTTTTACTACCAGATCTGTGTGCTAGGTACCCCAACAGAGGGGGGACCAATATTGGTGATGGTATGGAGCGGCTCCATTGGTACCATCCACAACTTTTCACAGTGGAAATGGAAAAAAAGAGTACTGAACTGAACTGTACCGTATTACTCAGCGAAAAAGGGGCTAAAATCATATGTCTCACCCTGGCAGATGTATTCGATAGAGAGAAAATAGTTCCTACATGATACTGCTCACAACAAGGTCTATGGATTATCTTGAGTAACTGGGTCATGATTTCTGGAAAGAGGCATTGCTGTGGACTTTTTAAAAAGTATTTTTTGGCACTTTGTGCATCACAAGCCGAGTGCCCTCGAGTTCCATCAGATAAGAGACAAGGCAAACATCTCTACAGTATCGGTGCGGATATCTCCAACACTTGGCAACTCACACCAAAACAATCTAGGTTAATAAATAGCACTACAGGTAAGAGTTAAAATGTGCACTTTTGATTTTGGGGTCACTGTTCCTTTAATATCATGCTTCTTTAATGGTGGTATGGTGCTTCAGTTTGTTAGCATTGTTGCCTCACAGTAAGAGGGTTCGAATCCAGGGTGGGGGAGCCCTTCTGTGTGGAGTTTGCATGTTCTCCCCGAGTCAGCGTGGGTTTTTTCGGGGTACTCCGGCTTCCTCCCACAGTCCAAAGACATGCAGGTTAATTGGTGACTCTAAATTGTCCGTAGGTGTGAATGTGAGTGTGAATGGTTGTCTGTCTCTATGTGTCAGCCCTGTGATAGTCTGGTGACCTGTCCAGGGTGTACCCTGTCTCTCGCCCAATGTCAGCTGGGATAGGCTCCAGCACCCCTGTGACCCCTAACAGGATAAGCGGTTATGGAAATTAATATTTATTTAATATTTACAGGGTTTGACATCGACATGAACTGTAACAAGATACTTCCCTCATATGAACTTTTAACTGTTGCTTCTTTTCCGATAACTGATCATAAACATGGGTTCAGTGTGTCAGTAGAAGCACTTGACTCAGGACTTTCACTCTCTGTGTTCCCAGGCTGACAAAGCCAGAGGGTTTGGAGCCAGAGTATACTGTGTTGGGGTCATGGACTTTGACCAAAAACAGGTAGGAGGACTTCATTTTTTTTCTCTCTTTACTTTCACTCATTGGCTTCTAAGAGCCTGCGCAGCACTGTGAGAAAGAACACTGCTCTCTGCTGCTCCTGATACTGTTGGTTGTTCAAACACTGAGGTTTTATTTGCCTTTCTGTGTTTTGTGTCGGCGTGTGTTAGGTTGTGGTCAGAGCTTCAATAGGCTGTTGTTCTTGGCCTGGATTTATTAACACACCTTGACCTCATTGCTTAGTCTGTTTGAGTCCAGCTGAAACCTCCTAAGGACAGAACAGCGAGCAGCTGGCAGGAATTTACAGTTTGTGGTTCATGCTGCATTTGGTTTATGTAAAAACATGGAATAATTTTGGTAAGGCAGCATGTTTTGAGTTATCATATCCTTGAAGAGGCTTTGACTGCTTCCTGTGCAGGTATCAGATTGTTGAAAGGGAGCATTGTGTTCAGAACAAAGAAGTAAGGATGAAAGGATGAAAGCAAATGCTGAATAAGAATGAGCCCAAATGTCTCCTGCTCACTGTGTTGACACCAGGTCATAAGTCATCCGTAATGAAATCAACAGTGCAAAGCATACGACTGTAATTACATTTGTTGAGAAACATGATACCACAATAGTTCATTTAAAGTGGCAGTCTCCGCCCTGAATCATCCCTGCATTAATGCTCTGTGGTTTGCTGTTGCAGTAGCCTTAATGACATTATTGTGACAGTAATGATCTGTATGATACATATTAATATGCATAGCTGAGTGGCTTCAAAATTGTATAACTCATGACTGGGAAAGTTTTCAGTAGTCAACGGGTGCAGGCGTTCCTCTGCCCGGTTACTGACCGAGTGTACTCTGTGGTCTGAGGAGGAAGTAATTACATCACTCTCTAATTAAATAATGCCAGGCAAGCTTCCTGTTCTGCTATCATTAAAGCAGGAGATGAAAGCTTCAGCCAGCTGTCCAGAGCTTTCATCTCCTAGAAACAGACCTTCCCTCCCTAAACGCTGCTGAAGCACTGAAGTGAAACAAGCAGAAGACCTCCCAAAGAGGCAGCGAGAAGTTAACACTGAAATGTGAAGTTGTTCATAAATGAGCGAATACAAATAAAGTGAATTTAAAGCATGGAAACTTTTTATTTTTGTCTCAGCTTGCTGACATAGCAGACGGCACAGAACAAGTCTTCCCAGTGCTGTCTGGGTTTCACGCCCTCAAAGACATCGTCAACTCGGTGAGGTCACGTCACGTAGGACATAAAAACATTTACAGGCACACAGTGTGAGAGCAACATCACACTTACAACCTGAATCTGGTTCTTCCACACAGATCCTGAAGCAGACATGTGCAGATGTATTCACAATAGAGCCGTCAAGTGTTTGTGTGAATGGTAAGTTGTGATGTTTGAATATAATGTTGCAGCAAAAATATGGTGTAAATAGGTTATATTACTATGTAAAATGCATTTAGCCACACTGGCAACATGGCTCCACTCCAGTGATGGAAACACAATGGTGGAATGTAACTGAGTACATTTATTCAAGTAATATACTTAAGTACAGTTTTGAAGTAATTGTACTTTACTCCAGTATGTCCATTTTCTGCTACATTATAATTCTATTCCATTTAATGTATGACAGAAATACTGTACTTCACTTGATTTACTTTTCAGAGTTACTTTTCAGATTCAGATCATTCAAAATGTGTTAAGATAAGACTTAATTTGTGGGGGGCAAATATATAAAAAGTAAAGTGATTAAAATTGGCACTACTTTTTCCATATGTAACATTTAAGTGATGTAAAAATCAATACATCAGCAATTATCTCCAGTTCTTTAAAATTAGGCTACTGCTATTCTGAAATTCTGCATAATGAGTACTTTTACTTTTGGTACTTTATACTTTGATGCCAATACTTTTGTACTTTTCATTTATATACATTTTAAATGCAGGCATTTTTACCTGCAAAAGGGTATTTTACACTGTGGTATTGCTGGTCTTGCTTAAGTAAAAAAAATCTGAATACTTCCGTAACCACTGTGGAAATGAAGGTCTGTCAGTTGGTCTACTGCTTTATTCCTGACTAAAATATCTCCCCCCAAAAAATCAGTGAGATTGCCATGAAATTTTGCACAGACACTCGTGGTCCCCAGAAGACTAAGCTTAATGGCTTTAGTGATGCCGTGACTTCCTAGTGTCACTATGAGGTTGACAATTGAGGTTATTTAGCGCCATCATTAGGTGGACATTTTAATTTGTCCATTAAATTGGTGAATGATCAGTTACCTGCAAAACTAATGGCAGTCCGATCAGCCTTAGCTGTGCATTTTGTTGAATGCTAATGAGTAAATTTCATGCATGCTAACAAGCTAAAGTAAGGTGGTGAACATGGTAAACATTTTACCCAATGTTAGCATGTTAGCACTGTCAATGTGAGCATGTCACCACACTAGTGTCAACTGCTCTTCACTCTTAATCTTGTTGACTGTAATTTGTTTAAAGGTATATTTTGTTACTGTTTGAAAACATTATCGCCAGCAAAAGTGAGAGTGAAAGCCAACCCCAGGTTCACTCTTTTTGCTATAATTTTTAAAAAAAATTTTAGAATTATGTCACCAATTTTTGTAACTTGCAAAACAAATATATAACAGTTAAATTAGTTTATTTGTGGAATAGTTAAAAAAAAACAAAGTGTGTGCATATGAAATTTTGGTTTGGAACGTTTGGGTATATATAATATATATGTATTTTGTTTTGCTTTGCTTTAGAGAATAGTACAAAGCAATGAGTGTAAACAGGGTAGGTGCAATAGGCTAAGGCTTCAGCCTACACCTTTTCTGTCAGCAAAACTTGCTTTGGTTTGTCACTGCTTCAAAAGTAATGACTTATTATTGTTATTATTATTTTTCTTGTGTGTATTTGAGTTGTATAAGCCGAAAATGACCAGTATAAACTGAACTGAACTGAGCATTGTTTCTGGGCGTATCCTGCATAGTGTAGCTTTAATGATTGCTGTTTCTGTTTGCTGCATTTTAAACACTATGTCATAGTAGTGTTATGTGTCTGATGTCTCTCAGAGTCTTTCGATGTGGTGCTAAGGGGCAGCGGCTTCAGTGGACCCAAGAGGACAGAAAACATCCTCTGCTCTCTCACTGTTGATCAAAACACATACGGTCAGTAAATGCCACACACTCATGTCCCTACACAGTTGTGCTCAGCAGTCAGCTAATATACAGTTGGCCTTTAGACGCTAAGGATGCACCTATTATAACCCTGGTGGTCTGAAGCAATTTTCAATGTTTACTTACCAGTGATGCTACAACCTGTGCCCCTTTTACTGCAATACACTTTAGGATATTGTTTATTGTTTATTTGGATCCCCATTAGTTGTTACCAAGGCAACAGTACTCTTCCCGGGGTCCATGTGAAGACCATAATAAAGAACATAATCTGATAACATCATCTCTGAAGTGAAATGCGATACAACATGCAGATGTCTGTGCGGCAGTGGAAAGTCAGAGTCACGACGTTCAGGAACAAACAGTGGCTGCTTTTTATTGACTTCAGCCGGAGAACAGAGGACACATTATGAGAGCGAGCAGAGGGAGTGAGGACATGCACTCTGTCTCCTTAGTCTATTAACAGATCAACGTCCTCTGAGAGGACATGAAGGGATAACCCATGACTGTATCTTAACTTCCTTTTCTTCTTCAAACCAGCTTGTTTTATGTGTGTTTATCTTTGTATGTGTCGCTTTAACATTTTTATTCTGGCTGTGATATGGCTGTGTAATGTTTGTTGTGAGGGAAAGATGCATGCATGAAAGATATCTGCACATATATTGCAATTATAAAAAAAATAATGGGATAACTGACAAACAAAAACTGTTTAAGCAGCATTTCTATTGGCCAGTCAGAGTGCACAAGGATTCAAAATTGCTTTGCCAGCGAGAGCGATCTCCTTTTACAACTAAATTATTTGTAACTTGTGTGTATTTGTTTAAATTTCTGTAATGTTTTTGTCAAACAACCTTCCTTTATAGGCGATAACACCTCTCACAGTTTGTTTATCTCTGTTTCTTCTCAGACCAGAAGCCAAAAGTAGTCAGAGACGGCTATCTGCTCTGTCCAGCTCCTGTTCTGCACGAGGTCGGACAGTAAGTCAGCACACACGCACACACACAAAGTGCGCGGAACTGCGCGGAACTGTAAACACGCTGCAAGTCTTGATGTCAGCACAAGGGGCAAAAAAAAAAAGTGTAATTAAAAATGTAATCACAATTATATTTTTGTACAGTCACAGTTTAGCATTCTGGTCCTTGTTATTTAAATATAATGGCGTATTGTTGCAGTTGCCCACAAAATAAAACAGTAGCCACAAGAATTTCTTAATCCACAGCTGAGAAACCACACTCATGTTTGAACACCGAGAATAGTGACCTGAAGCTTTCATTATGCACGGTCAGTTTTTTTGTCCTCTCCGTCCTTGTTTTTCTCTTTCCTCTTCCTTTGTTGCACAGTAAAACCCTCGTGATTAAAATTAGTTATCGCCAAAGGCTGTAGGTTTGTTATAAAATACTTGTAAATGAGAGTCATGAGCATCTCCGTGCCCCATTTCTCTCACCGTCAAGCCAATACCAAGCCTGTGTTTACCTTAAATAGAAGAAGACCTTAATTTTTGTGAAAGAAAAGTTCTGGAAAGTAATTCGGCATGACATCACTTTATAGCATCACTAAGAAGGCATTTTTCTGACAACACGGGCTCGCCCCAGGCCCATAAAGAAAGTGCATCATCAACCAAACACTAATGTGAGGAAACATTTCACAATGCTGATGGATCATTAAGGCCTCCTTTGCAGTCATGTAAAAAGGAACACTGACATGCTGAATGCCTTTTCTGAAAGTAAAATTGATCAGTTTCAATCTCTTCTGTGTCCAATCACAACTCCAGGCCTGTGCAAAAACAAGAGGTTGAAATTAGAAAGTAAAAATCTGTTGTGTGTGTAACAGAGAAAGACACGAGAACAATGTTTACAGTAGAACTATCAGCAGCTCAAAGTGTTGGACGAACTGAAGCCAGTCTGACCAGAATATCTCTGTGGCATTTAGAGAGTGAGCCAAGGCTGCATTAACTTCACCGGCTTCAAACAGCACCCTCTCTCTCCCTCCTCTCTATCTGTCCCCCGTCGCCTCTCACTTTCCATCATGTCTCACCCACACTGTAACACTCCCTCCTTACTGAACCACTCAGGCATAGTTTGATAATTTCTCAGGGACAACGCTCAGTTGAGTCCAACTCTTAAAAGCTGGAACTAAACAATAACTAAAATGGCAAAACAAGGAAGTCTGATTTTAAAAAATGATAAGAATGTGAATGGCAGAGACTTCCTTTTTCAGTGAGTCAGTGTTCTTGGCACTAATGGTGTCGGAGGGTCAACAGGGAGTCTGACAAGGTTACCGAGAAATTCAGCCATTGGCAGAGCTTCTCACGCTTTGTAGCTGTTAACCCTTTAAAGGAACAGTTCACTCCAATATCAATTTTTTTTTCTTACCTGTAGTGCTATTTATCAGTCTAGATTTTGTCTCTTTCCAGAAATCATGACCTGGATACTCAAAATAATCCACAGATTTCATTACGAGCATGGTCGGATTATGAGACAATGGGCCCCTGGGCACAGATATGCAAAAGGCCCCACTGCCTCTTCTACATAGGAGCAAGACACACAAACTTCGTGGTGGTTTTGCCTTTTTTTTGTTGTTGTTTTGCATGTCTTTAGTTATTATACATTTTTTGTGTCTTTGTGCTTTTTCTGTGTGTGTTGATTTTGTGTCATCTTGTGGTAGTTTTGCTTCTGTTTGTCGTTTTGTGTCTCCTGGAGGTAGTTTTATTTCAATCAGGAGAGACAAGAATATTTATTAACATGTGCACATAAGAATGAAAAAATCAAAAGTCTCTGGTGATTAAACCCCATCGAGATGGCACGATATAAGGAGGGTGATGAATCCATAGTCGAATAGTGGTAGAGGTGGTGAAGATGAGATGTGGAGAAGATGGAGTGCTGACAATCTGCATGAGTAGGGGAATGAGCCTTTGTTGAGCTTGTCCTGGACTTTAGACACGAAGGCTGGAGGTGAACAGGGTGGAGGAGGGCACGAAGATTCTGTCTAAAATGATGGCTGACGGCAGCAGAGGAGAAAGTAGATTTTAAATTTCGCAGTGGCATCCTGATTGGCTGAGACAGATCGTGGCAAAGTTTGATTGGATAAGTAGAAGAGTGAACACCCATAGTCAGCTGATTAGACGAAACAGGGGGAGTGGGATGGAGAGAATGTCTTCCTGATTGAACTTACCCTGAGCTTCATGTCTTTTTTCTTTTGGAAGTTATTTTGTGTCTCTTCCTTTGCATCTCTTTGTGGTCACTTTAAGTCTCCTCTTGGTTGTTATGTGTTCATTTGAGGGTAATTTTACAGGTGGAGGCCAGGGGGCACCCTAACACTTTGGGCCCCTGGGCCCATGAACCATCCACGGTTCAGAGCAGTTTAACAGGAGGAACTATTTTCTTTCAACGAAACTACAACATCAACCATATCACTCTGCAGAAGGAAGTATATATTTACTCACGGGCTGTGACATTAGCTAGCTCAGAGGTGCTAGGGTGAGCTAGCGCCTTCCTTCTATGATGTGATTGTCTGGTGTAGTGCAGCCGAAAGACAGTAGTTCCTATGTGAAACTGCTCACAACAAGGTCTGTGGATTATCTTGAGCAACGGGATCGTGATTTCTGGAAAGAGACATTGCTGTTGAGACTTTCAACTGTATTTTGTGGCACTTTTAGCACCACAAGCCGAGTGCCATCTAGTTCCATTGTATTCAATAGAAGGCAGACATCTCTACGGCTGATATCTCCAACACTCGGCAACTCACACCAAAACAATCTAGATTGATATATAAGGCTACAGGTAAGAGGAACAAATGTGTATTTTGTATTTTATGGTGTCCTTCTGTTAACAATAATCAATAAAAATCCGTATTTTAGCACCATTCAAACACATGTATGGACCCTCTCACAATGGTCCTCCCTGTATTCACCACCAGGCTGAAGGGTTAATGAACGTGACATGTAGCTGTTAACAGGTGTGAAGATGTATTTCCTCTTCTGATTCTGTCTTATAATTGCAGATCAATTGAAGTGCTGGTTAGCCTGAACAATGGACAGTCCTACATCTCCAGTCCCATCACCATCTATGCTACAACATGTGTGAGTACCAGTCATATAGTACCATGACAACACCTTTCATTCTGAGTTGCCAGTAATTACAATAAAATCACGACAGAATCAAAACAGCTGCAGTTTGCCTTGTAGGGCAAAACAGTCTTTTACCCATCATGCTTCCCGTAATAGCTGAAGAGTAAAGCATGCCTCTTTAAAATGGGGAAATAAGTATGTCAGAGTAAGGATACACACATGGGTCTGTGCCACTGGTGCAAGTGTAATGATAACACATCTCCAGGTGCATGGTTTAATGAGTGTAGCTGATTAGTGTGTGTTTATTACAGTCGGATGGGACCTGGGTGCTCTGGTTGCTGCTGGCCCTGTTGCTGTTAGTGGCTCTGGCTTTATTATGGTGGTTCTGGCCTCTCTGCTGCACTGTGGTGAGTTTACAGTCTATGAATGTGCGTGTATATCTCCAACTCAGGCCCCGTGGAAGCACGAACCATAATCCAGTGCTATTGTTATTTGTGGATGTAGCCCACAAGTTTAAGTGCTGCAATTTGACCAGGGTTACTGTGGCAACACTCCTACTCACTTTGTCCAGTGTTAAGTGTTTTCATATTGTTTCTTACAGGTGATCAGAGACCCACCCCCCTCTCGTCCACCTCCTCCACCTCCTGTCATTGTGAGTAAACCAAAGACTGTTGAAGAACACATTTCTCTTATGTCACCTCAGCAGGTTTCTGAGGGGACATTTTGAGCCTGAAGTTTTGGGTTTTACTACACGTTGCCATTTTGGCATTGACTGGAGTGAAGAGGCTAAGGATTTCTGGCACAACCTCACCTACTTTCAAGATGAACGGAGAAGGGAAAAAAAAATCTAAAGAGGTCAAAACTCCAGCATCAGCAGCTATAAAGAGCAACTTTATAGAGAGACCAACGCGTTTCAGTTTTTAGCCTCATCAGAGTCACTCCTCATGTATAAAGAAAGATGTTCTCTTGATGTTTGGTACAAACCTAAATTACAAACATATTTCCTCATGAAAAGCAGCCTCAGTGTAGAGCCTCAGAGTTTAACCAAAATTCAACCATGCATAGTTTAGTTGAGGCAGGTTTAATGTCTGTCCTCCACAGAGGAGGCTTTGTTTGTCAAGTGGTTTTAGCGAGATCAAAGACAAAGGCCTAGTTTACACCTAGTGTTAACATGCGACTTGGGTGATCTGATCATAAGTGGACAGCTCAAAGTCTGTCTGTCCACAACTGGCATAAGAATGTGTCTCCACATGTATCTCCAGTAACCAGTTGTGATTGGATCTCACTTACCTGCTCTACATGCAAGCATGTACAATCTGTGTGTTAGCATAGACCAAATGTATTGGTTTTAACTGGTGGGAGGCAGCAGTGCACTCTCTCTGCCTGGTGTGCTGGAAATTAGATGAAGAAGGAGATGATGATGATGATGAAGATGAGGAAGAAGAAGATGATGATAAAGAAGAAGATAATGATGATGATTAAGACGGAGATAATAATCAAGAGGAAGAAAGAAGAGGAAGAAGATGATGAAGAAGATGACAAACAAGTAAATGATAAAGAAGAAGATAATGATGATCATGATCATGACCATGATGATGATAAGGAAGAAGATGATGACAATGAAGAAGAAAAGGAAGATGATGATAAGGAAAATGAAGATGAAGAAGATGATGATGAAGAAGAAGAGGAAGATGATGATGAAGAAGAAAAATGAGATGATTAAGAAGATAATGATGATGATAAAGAAGATGATGAAGATGAAGAAGAGGATGATGAAGAAGATAATGATGATAAAGATGGAGATAATAATGAAGAGGAAGAAGAAGAAGATGATGATGAAGACGGAGAAGAAGATGATGAAGAAGACAAAGATGATGATGAAGAAGAAAAAGAAGATGATGAAGAAGAAAAACGAGATGATTAAGAAGAATGATGATGAGGAAGAAGATGATTAAGAAGATTATGATGATGATGATGATGAAGAAGATGATGATAAAGAAGAAGATGAAGAAGAGGATAATGATGATAAAGACGGAGATAATAATGAAGAGGAAGAGGAAGATGATGAAGAAGAGGATGATGAAGAAGATGATAAAGAAGAAGATGATAAGGAAGAAGAAGAAGATGATGATGATGATGATGATGATGATGATGATGAAGAAGAAGAGTAAGATGATGAAGAAAAAGAAGAAGAAGATGATGATGGAAGAAAAAGAAGATGAAGATAATGATGATGAAAGAGAAGGTGATGATGATAATAAGGAAGAAGATGATGATGATAATGATAAGGAAGAAGATGATGATGATGATGATGATGATGATGATGATGATGAGGGAGAGAAGAAGAAGGAGAGAAAGAAGAAGAAGAAGATGATGATGATGATGATGATGATGATGAAGAGCGACTCTCCTCTCCTGAGAGAGAAGATGTTTACAAAGACCTTGACCCGTGGGCAGATTCAGTACAGAACATATGGGGTCTATTCTTTGGCTTGTTCCAGGCAAAACAAACAGCCCAACGTGTTGGTCTCACTTGTAAAACATCTGTTGTCATTTCACACTTTAAAATGACACTATTGTGCACTTAAATGATGACGTAGCTCCGCCTACACAGTGGACGTCAGTGTGGCGCCGGACACATTATCATACACACTGCTGAAAGAATGTGACCATGTGTGGCCTGGGCCACCTCTGAATGTGGTCTGAGTGACTGGATCTCAAGACGCATTCAAAACACATTGGGTGAATTCACCTCATTCTAAGCTCCTCCAAAAGCCTCCTCTCTCCTCACTCGAGGTGGAGTTAAGGTCTTAGAAGATCCTCCATGATGGAGAATGATTTCCAGCTCATGGTACGCCACAAGGAAGCACAAGTAAGCACAATGAAAAGCACCCCTGTACTTAGAGCTGTCCACTTGAGATCTGATCATCCAAGAAGCATGTTAATACTGGGTGTAAACAGGGCCATTTCATGTTTGGTTGCTCTTTAAATGATGATGTAAGAGCTACATTTTTTCGCAAATTTGTTTTTTGTGTCTGAGGTTGGATAATCAGAGTTGTGTTTCAGGCATTAGGAGGGGAATCATTTTTGTGGTATCTTCAGGGTCTCGTAAGTCAATGTGGGCTGGGCACTTTAAGTGTGTGCAAGACACGATAAATGACGTAACCTATCTAACTGACTGCAGCTGTGTGTGATAGGCTGCAGTGCCTGTCAATCAAGCAATGCACCTCTCTTTAAGTCTTACAACAAGATACCTTTGATTGCCACCAGAAGTAGTAAAATTAGCTACTTAGACATTTTAAGAGAGTGTTAGTGGTACTGAATCACTTGAGCATTGGCTTCAGCTCTCAGCCAGTGTGGTGTCTGTTTGGTGTTGACTCATTTCAAAATATTAGTCACAGCATTAAATGCTCATATTAAGTATAGGTAGGACTGAATAACTTGGCCCTTAAATACAGGTCTTAATATAACTTATGTATAGTAATAGTCTAGAATTATGTGCTATCATTTAAAAGGACAGGGCTGGTTTACTTGTTCCCATTGAACTCACTGTAAAGCTACATAAATTTACTTTTGTTGTTTTCCAGGAGGAAGAAGATGTTTTGCCCAAACACAGGTGGCCTACAGTGGACGCTTCATACTATGGAGGCAGAGGTCCTGGAGGAATCAAACGCATGGAGGTGAATAGACATACAGCAACAACAAGCACTTCCACTTTTCATTTTTTCACCAACATTCAATTCATTTCAATTTTATTTATAAAGTCCAATATCACAAATCACAGTTTGCCTCAGAGGGCTTTGCAGCATACAGCATCCCTCTGTCCTTTGGACCCTCACAGCAGATAAGGAAAAAAGTCCCCCCCCCCCAAAAGAAAAGTGGTAGAAACCCTGGCGGTAGTGCTTGAAGCCAGAGCAATGCCATCCAGAGAAACTAAATTATGTCATCGGAGAAAGAGTTTCTGAGGTGTTTGGGGCCAAGAACAATAACTTCAGTTTTGTCTGAATTTAACATCAGGAAATTGGAGCTCATCCAGGTTTTTATATCTTCAAGGCATTTTTGAAGTTTAGTTAATTGATCGGTTTCTTCTGGCTTTATCGATAGATATAATTGTGTATCATCTGCATAACAATGGAAATTTACAGAGTGATTTCTAATGATATTACCTAAGGGAAGCATATATAAAGTAAACAGAAGTGGTCCGAGCATAGAACCTTGTGGAACTCCAAAACAAACTTAAGTATGTAAAGATGATTCATCATGAATGTGAACGAACTGAAATCGATCTGATAAATAGGATTTATGAAACCTTTTAGGCCAATTGAATGTTCCAGTCTCTGAAGCAGAATTTGACGGTCGATTGTGTCTAATGCGGCACTAAGATCTAACAAAACAAGTACAGAGACGAGTCCTTTTTCTGAAGCCATCAGGAGATCATTTGTAATTTCATTCACATTTAACATTCGTTTAGGCAAGCTTGTGTTGACACACAAACATATAAGTTATTGTGCAGTCTATTGGTGACTAACTGGCTGCCATGCTGCCATAAACAAACACCTCTATGATGTCTGTCAATTGTACCTGTGGTCCACAGGTGCGCTGGGGGCAGATGGGGTCCACAGAGGAAGGGTCACGACTCGAGAAAGCCAAAAATGCTGTGGTCACTGTGCCGGAGGGAGCAGGATGAGCCCTTCGTGCGCCGACCCCCACCACGACCTCCTCCAGTCTACACTCCCCCCACCACAGTCTAAATGGTACACTCCCATTAAGGTGAGACAGTAACCTCATTAATCACCAGACTTTGTCACTGCTACCTTCACATGTGTACAGATAAGTGTCATGATGTGTATATTGTGTATGTCTTTATCTGAATTTTGAACTTGTACTTGAACTTCAGGGACGCTTTGATGCGTTGCGGGCATTACTGAGGAGACAGTACGACAGAGTGGCGATCATGAGGCCGACACCTCAGGACAAGGTAAGACACAGCTGCAGTACTTCCCTCCAAATCATTTAAACTCATCACATGACAGAAAACACTGCTGCTTATCAATTTAGAGTACGATTGTAGCGCTGCCACCCCATATAAAAGGCAGATGAGGTGGTTTGGCACCAGGAAACATTATAAACAAAATGGAATCTACCACCTGCCAAGTTAATTAGGGGGTGTGCTAAACCGAGCAAGCCCCAGAATCACACAAAAATAATTAACAAACCATTAATGCAAGATTTCTGAGTTACTGTTGACATCACAGTGTCCCTCTGGGCACCCATACATACCAGTGAGCACACCTAATATAACACAATGCCATTTACTGCAGAACTATCTCACCTATCCTCCTTCATCTTAGCAGTGTCCAGCCACTCTCTGCTTGTAGGACATAATGAGGCAAAGCTGTTTTCACTATCCCTGATTAAGCAGCTGAAATAACCCCAACATCCCTGGCACACACACACACACACACATGGTGGGGTGAACTTCTTCCCACAGATCATAATGAACCCATAAACCAAACAAACTAAACAATCTTGTGTCATTTATACAACTTGGTTGATAGTGTATGAAAAACAGACTGAGCAGACACAAAAAACATTATTTCTGTTGGGAGCAGGGCCCAGTGGAAAGAGAGAAGGGCAGCCTTTTCACAGTTAAAATCATTTCTTCCCGTCGGACTGTCTGCAACCACCAAAAAACAACAATGTTTTTGCCTAAACTGTCCCTAGTTAATTTGATTAGAAAATCGATCCACCCTCTTGACTGCACAGTGATTTGATTAAATAATTATAGAAAATAGTACAGCCCAATCTCCCCCCTCTAATTATCTACTCAGCAAATAACAGCTTACTGCGTTAACAGAGTCGTTCTAAATAACGGTCTGATTGCGCAGTGTGTTGTCAAACACAGCTTGAATGGCTGCAGACTCTTCAGGATTGTTTCCTTATTACAGTAATTGCTGATTTGATTTTGAAGATTTATTGTGATAGTTTGCCCCCATGGTCCTTTTGATGCAGGCATGATGCTCAAACATTGACAGGTTCCTTCATACATTGAAAATAGCATGTTTTATTTTTCTAAAACAGTGATTCCCAACTGCTCCAGATTTCTCCATAGTCATTAGTTAAAGGTCCACACAGTTTCATACACAGTTTCATACATTCATTCATACTTGTGTGTTTGGCCATCAAGCTAGTTTGCTGTCTCTCTCTTGTAGCTGTCTGTTAGCCACTCCCTTTACAGCAGGAAATAGCACGTCAAAATAAAAGCTCTGTGCCAGAAATTCACTGTACTTAAAAAGTAAGTGTCATTTACAAACTTGACACGTTTGCGAGTCACTTACAGTCCATTCAGAACATACCTGTGACCCACATTTGGACCATGACCCACCAGTTGGGAACCACCACTCTGACACATATTCTTCCTTATACTAACGGTATTTTGTTGTCTCTGTTTTTGCTTTCTTTTTCAATTCTTTCTCCGTGTTTTCGGCTGTAGCCAGTGCCAAGGCACCTGATTGTCAGCACCTGGGGGTACCAGAAGCTCAAAACAAGTCAATAGTAACAGCAAAAAAAAAAAAAAAAAAACTGTTTAGCATTGTCAAAGATTTGACAAATTTTTCATGGGCACAACCCACATACTCAGCTCTGCTGCTGATCCCACAAATGCATGTTCCTTACAAATGTGGCACCATTTAAAAGAGAAATAAACAGGCTTTCCAACAGTATAAGACTTTATTACTAAGAAGCATTGTAACAACAAAGAAATAATCTACCAAACACAAATTTACTTACTTTTTGTGCTTAGCTTATATCATGTTGATTACAATCTGCCGCTCAGTGCAAAAAATGCATCTGACCGTAGTGTCTGTCTTGTGTTGTCTCCAGGGCCGCTGCATTAACTTCACCAGAGTTCAGAGTCACTGATGTTCAAACACGAGGATCAACACTTCACTTTATTCCAGCTTATGGCCAAAGATGACTGACATGTACACTCAGAGATGATTGTTTGGATTCAAAGCCTTTTGTAAATAAATGTCTTTACTTATTTCTGGTGTTTTTATTACATTTAGAAATCTACAACCTTTATCATTGCTTGTTTTGGTGCATCAGTCAAAACCAAACTGGACACATTGTTCAGTTATTCTGTTTATTTGAAAGAAAAAATATAATTCTCTTTTCACAAAGACCTTCAGTACAAGTACCCTGATCGGTAACACAAGTGATACACAAAAAAGCATATATGAGAAAACACTTAGAATATGAAACATAAAATGAGCTTTTTATAAAACATAATAGCATCACGTTCGCTCGTAGGCAGATTTTAAACGATCACAACACGCTCACGTCATCGCAGATGAGATGAAGAGGAGGGTGAGGCTCCTGTTTGTATCTCAGCTGCACACACACACACACACACACACACACATCAGACCCACAACATTTCTTTATCATACATGAACTGGTGTTGTTTTAACAAAAATAGCTTACCAATACAGAGCCAGCCAACCAGCAACAAGCTCACGGTGAGATTTCAGAGAAAGTACATAAAGAAAAACATTTTTTTACCTTCTGATACAAAATACAACTTAATACTGTATAGAAAGACGCCTTAAAATTGGTGTCGCCAAATCCTATGATACAATACACAACACCCACTGAAGTGCATTTCATTTAACTTGCATGATTAGCATGATGCCGCTGACACTCGCACAATTTTGCATCACCAAAGTGCACGCGTCACAAAATGCGTAGAACCAGATAGCATGATTGGTGAGTACAGTGTCTGTAAGGTGTTAGGGAATATGTAGCTGCTTGCTGTATGTGTTAAAATGGGATCGAAGGCTTGAACGACCTGAAATAGCCGTAAATTGATGCTGTGTGCAAACTGAGAGAAAATGGATTGGATGTTATTGCTAATGATGTTATTACGACCAAGCACTCAACAAGACAACACTGCAGACAACACCACTTCTAAAAGCAGCTGTTAGCCTGTTATTTATAATACAAATCGATGCTCTTCCTCTCTGAGTGCATCTCTCGCCTCTCTCTGTGGTTTCTGTCTGAACTCAGCCAGGATATCCTCAGAGAAGCACTGCTAATGTTGCAATATATCCAGTCGGGTCCACATCCGTCTCTTTTGGAGACAAAACCGGTCCTTTATGCTTGCTTAGCATGCGTCCTTCTATAAAATGTTGTGGCTGTGATGGAGGTACTGGAGATATAAACAAAATCCACAAGTTTGGCTTTTTCAGCAGTCGCCTGAAGTCCTCTCTCGAAGTGCCCTGGACAGAGGTGACGTTGAAGAAGCACAGCTGATTCAAACTGAAGCTTTGAGTTCCTTTGGCACCTGATCAGTCTCATCAAGGATTGTTGAATCATTTACGCTCCTTGTGAGCTCAAAGCCCACACACTGTAATATATTCCTCTGTTGATCTGTGAGGATGTGGGCCCTGCTGCGTTCACTGTCCAAGACCTAAAGTTGTAAATTGTGAAAATGTGTCCATACGATGATACGGAGGAACCTGTAGCTTTAAAACACCTCGTTTATTTACACTCTGCAGAGCAGAGGAGATTGTCGTTCGCTTAAGACCGATTCTCTCGATGCAGAAGGGACGATCTGCAAAACAGAACGTAGATTATTGTTATATTCATTGTTTAATATATGTTATTGTTGAAGTGGTTTGATCATTTCAAGTGTGGTGTGCACACCCACCTGAGAGACCTACGACTGTCTTTCTCCATGTTGTTCTCAGGTCCTTCGCTCTCATATGAGGCCAGGTGCAGCTCTGCAGTGATAAAACAACAAGAGTTTAATTTATTGTCACACTTCGTGTCTACACATTATAGTCATGCAATTTATACATCTGAGGATTATGTACTGACCGTCTTCGCTGAAGACAGGCGTAGTGACGAGGTACTGGAGGATGCGGCGATCTCTGTCAAATGGACAAATCACCTGACGCCAGACCAGGAACTCGCTCACCTGCTTCGCAAGCTCCCAAAGTTTCTGTAAAGACACAATGACATCAGACTTTATCAACACTGGTACCAGTTTAATGAAATGCATCTTTGTCTTACAGATCCAGGGAATACACAAAGATAGGGTGTCTCCAGAGAAATTAAATTTAAGACTTCGTAAGACCTTTTTAATACCACCTTACATGAAATTCAAGCCACTTTTAAAGACCTTATATTAAGAAAACTATCATATGTCCCCTGAGATGAGAGGAGATGTGTAGTGCTCTTTTTAGCCATTAGGGGGAGCCATTACATCACATGTGAAAGCCTAATCTCAGCCTTCACTATGAATGTGTAACAGTTACATAATGCCACAGTCAGTAATCAAATCTTACTGTTTTTACATCAGCTTCCGTCTGCTAATGTCTAAAATAGCAATCACGTCAAAGGCACAGACCTCTGACTGATTCATTCAGATAATTAACGTGTCATTTAAAAACCAGTCTCTTAAACTGTGGACTGACCTCAAAGTTGATGTGCCCGTTGGTCAGCCTGCTGGCACAGCCTTCATTCAGGAAGTAGATGTCTTTAATGAGGAGGCTGAAGAAAGGAATCACAATCTGGAGGGGAGGGACGACAGCAAGTTTATCTTAACGCATTAGATATGGGACATTATTTTGTTTTTCTTTCTACAGGACTCCTGAGAGCTCTCTTACCTTCTCCTGGCTGCTGTGTGCAGTCTCAGACCTCTGGGTGGCGCCACGGAGCGCGGTACGGTAGTTGCTGAAGTTACTGGATGGGTCCATCTGGTGCTGAGTGAGGTCAGACAGAGCAGATGTTAGTCAAACACGTACACGCAGGCACAACGTTTGCACACATTAACAAGGTGGGGATCCTACACTGATGTATGGTGGCGTTTTTTCTCACCTCCAGGATTTCAAACTTGTCAGTGTTGACTTTACTCCAGGTTTTCTTTAGTCTGGCGACAGGACTCATGTTCATCCCAGCTGAAAGACAGAGGTAGTATTGAGTATACAGAGTATTTACAGACACAGACCAAACAAAGCCTGCACTACCTCACTTTGTACTTCCTCTGGCCTGTTGGCCAGCTGGTGATATATTTGTGGACTTAATTGAATTTGATTATTGGCTATTCATCAGAGAAATGGTGGGAACTACAATGCACTTTATTCCCCAGAAATCACCTGTCATTCAAACAGTGAAGGGGGCGGAGCTATGTTGGCTGCTTTAAATTATCTGACGCTGAAACTTTCTGTGTGTTTTCTGTCCAGTACTCACTGATGATGGCCATGAGGGAGTTGAAGTTGCCGATGTTGAAACACTCCTGAGCCACATCAATGAAGAACTCGATGATCCGTGCTCGGTGTTTCTTCTTCACTGGCTGTAGTGAGAGAACACAACAGGAAGTGAATCAAAGACTTGCCAATCACTCGTGTTTGAGAATGAAGCATGGATGAAAACTGAAATTGAAACCAGCCAATGAACAACAAGAGAACAACGTACCATACAGATCTCAGTGGCCACCAGGTAACTCAGTCTGTTGAACCAGTTGACGTAGGCCTCCAGGTTACTGGTTTTACGCTTGCGGAAGAAACCCTAAAGAAACATAAGGAGGGAGATGACATGGTCAAAACACATGTACACATGTTTTAATGTTTTTAATCAGTATTCTATTGTTTTAGAGACTTAAGTCTTCTAACGGAAACTGTGGATTATGGGTGGAAGGGGACCGATGCAACGCCAAGATTTGATCCAACTCAAGTGTTTTTTATCTTTGAATACGTTCATCTGGGTAATACAATACTCAAAGTACCCATACTGGCCTTTTTTTGGAGCTTTCAACCACATCTAATGGTTTTCCTCAGCAGATGGAGTTACTAAGGATGCTGTCACATCTGCCCTGTTTGGTTTGGTTCAATCGAACTCAAGTTCGTTTGGCCCCTAAATACGGTTCATTTGGGCAGGTGTGAACACAGCAATCACACTCCGGTGCGCACCAAAACAACCGGACCGAGACCTTCCTGAGCAGCACTAAAATCAACCTGCGTAGTTGTGACATTAGAAAGTGTCACATTTATCTTGCAAGTGTACTCTTCTTCAACGTTTTGTTTACTTCCTGGATTTTTCCCACATGGAAATTCTGACCAGTCAAGAGCAGCCTTCTAACGCAAGACATTTTATCTAGGCCGTTTGTAAGTGCTGCCGTGAGAACCAGAACCAACTCTAGGCAATTATGCAACTTTGTGACCAAATAAGTCCCTGATTCAGACCAAAGCAAGACAACTCTAGGTCTGAAAGCACCCTTAGAATACTAAGAAATATTTAAAGTATCAATACACAACAAATGCAAACACTGAGCGAACTCCATCTACTGTGGAGAACAGGAAGATGCAGATGAAGCTAGAAGGTGGACCTTATGCCAAGCTGTTGTTTTTTTCATAATCTTTTTGCCATTTTGGGCACACTGTAATTTTTCTTTGACAAAACTTGACAAGACAAATTCTAATTATGATATTCTGCAGCATAATTTTCTCAAGAATATCCAAGAAATACTTTCACATAAAAAAAAGAGCTGCTATAATTTCCTTTACAGATGGATCTTGACAGGCCTCACACCCACACAACCTGTGGACCTGCTCAGCAGAGTCTGTGACGTGTCTGTTATTATTTCCATCTCATTTCCATCTGCTTTTGGGCCTTTTGGTTTTCTGCGAGACACACGGTGGTGAACCTGTTTGCCGGGGGCACTCCTATATAAATAAACATTAGAAAGCGCTGTATAAATAAACTTGACTTGGCGGTGATGATGTAATCCCGCGGATTCACGGCTCTATTAAATGCTTACACAACACCGGCAGCCCACTCCACTCGAAACTTCCCCTTTACACTTCAGGACCCCTTACGCTGACTCAACCGCTCTTTTATACAAAGTGGGTCTTATATAACTGGCGCAGCACCGGTGAGGACCGAGAAGCAGCTCGGTCACAAACAGCGGCTGAAAGCTTGTTCTCAGCAGCACTGATTGAAAGCGACCCTTCAGCTGACTCACAGGACCACTTAGGAGGGAGAGAGCCCTTTAGATACACTCAGACGTACGCAGAATGGCTCTTTCATACTGTGTTTGATGCATTTTCAAAAGCTACATTACAAAAAAAAAAAGCTGAACAAATTCCCAAAATCTGCCAGGAGGATCTTTCATGTGGCTTCTAAAGCAAATTAACTTGAACTGAAGCAGACCACGAATTACACTCAAAGCAGACCCAAAATGAAGACACTTGAAATCAAAATAATACAGGATGACTTTAAAATGACTACAGTCTGGGGCTTTTCTACATAATTTCTTTGATGCTGATAAGGTCATGCTGCTGTTTTCTCCAGCAGCCTTTACAGAAAGGTATATGCTGCAAGCCGTAGTAGACAGACAGCTTTAATAACTTAAAATTACTTTGAATCAGCAGCATTAAATACTAGAGGGAAAAGCAAACAATCAAATGAGGGGCAAGATTAAAGGAATACTTCACCTCCTAAATCACCATTTGTACTTCAAACATTCATCCCACGTTACACTGAATTCATGAAAAATACTTTGTTTTTCTCACCTGCCTGCCTGGTGAACAAGGAATCCAAAAATGGAGCAATTTCTTGATGAATTGAAGTCATAGGGGGCCATGTTTAGGAACACTAAAACTATATCAAAATATCAGTTTACAAACTCACACACAACTCGTACAGCATAATCCAAGTCTCATTTATCCAGTCATATGCTCAGTACTTCCCAAACAGTCCTTACTGACGGGAAACTGAACACAAAGTGAAACTTATCAATGCTCTCTTCAAAGCCAGAGTCCATTCACAAAAACACTAATTTTACCTCACTAAACACAGGAGCTGCTGGTCTACCACTGCCTTAATCTGTAGTTTGTTTGTGTTACTGTGTGACTTTAATTATGTCCAAACTATTGTTAAAGTACAAAAGCCCCACAATAACACAAACAAACAATAAATGATTGAGGCAGCGATAGACCAGCAGATCTGTGTTCACTGAGGTAAAATTACTGATTTTGTCAATGGAGTCTGGCTTTGAAGAGAGCGATACATTTCACTTTTTGTTCACTTCCTCATCAGAGAGGGCTGTCTCTTTGGAAAGTACTGAGCATACGATGTTGCTGCAGTGAGACTCCTCACTGGTGCCAAAAGAGAGACAACATTACACCAGAGCTAGCATCCCTGCACTGTCTACCTATCAAATACAGGATTGATTTTAAGACTTTTTTATTTGTTTTTAAAGCCATGCCTGGGCATGCACCGCAGTATATTGCTGATATCGTCTGCCCCTACTCTAACTCTCGACTTCTTAGATCCCCAGAACAATGTCTTTTAACTGTCCCATGATCGAGGCTGATGGGTAAGGGAGATCATGCCTTTGCGGTAGCTGCTCCAAAGCTTTGGAATAGCCCTCCACTCACAATCAAATGTCGACACTTTTAAGACAAATCTTAAAACGTGTATGTTTTCAAAGGCCTTTGGCTGTTTGTAGTGGTTTTAATATTTTAGTATTTTATAATCTTTTTTTACATAAGTAGTTGTTCTTCCCTTCTGTTTTATATTTGCGTACATGTTATATTGCTATTTATTTGTGTGTCATTCTTTTACTTTGTACAGCACTTTGGTCAACTGCGGTTGTTTTTAAATGTGCTATATAAATAAACTTGATTTGATTTGATACGACTGGGTAAATGAGACTTGGATTATACCGCACAAGTTCTGTAAGAGTTTGTAAAACAATGTTTGGAGGTAGTTTTGCTGCTGTTCAACAACTTCAATTCATCAAGAATTTTCTCGGTTTTTGGATTCTTCGTTCACCACAGGCATGGAAAAAAAAGTCGTCTTCACGAATTCAGTGTAACCCAGGGTGAGTAGTTAATATAGAAATGGTCATTTAGGAGGCAAAGTATTCCTTTAAATCCAAGAACTGCGTTTCCAAGTTGAGATGTCAGGGTTATGTTTAATGTCCTGGTTGCATTAATACAAACTGAAACTCAATAATACCTTATGGTTCTCCAGAGGATCCTTCATGGCGAAGGTCTGGATGAACTCCTCAGGACCGATAAAACTCAGTCTGTCCTGCAGGCAGAGAACAGAGAGAGGAAACAGTCAGGGTAATAATATATAAGAGGAGGGTGATCAAGATGAAAAGGAGATGATTAAAAGAAAAATAATGATGTAGAAGACCAAGAAAAAAGAGATTCTTCAGTGAAACATGTATGACAACTAAACTGGAGATGGTGATGAAAAAATTTGTGAGGTAGAGGAGCTGTAACTTTAATAAAAAGCTGCGAAAACAAAAAAGTTATTTATAAAGAAACACTGACAGCTACTTAAAATGGGCTGTAAAAACTGGATTTCAGATTAGGACAGCCAAAAAAACAGCACATGACTGAGATAAATTTAGCTTTATATAAACTGAGAGTATTAATAAACTTTCTATATGCACCACCACCGCAAAACAGACCACACGAAGGGGTTTATGGGAAAACAATAAAACCAAGAAATAACAGTCATAAAACAATAATTCAATAAGTCGACACATGAGCAGAACATACACACAAAAAAAAAAACACCACAATAATAAATTAACTAAATTTAGACGAGTAAACAAGCCTGTTAAGTAGTAATCACATGTCCTGCTTCATCACACACACACAACTGCAGATTGGCCACCAGATCTCACGACAGATGGTTACACAGGAGACGCGTGACACATTAATAAGAGTCCCAAATCTCCTCTTACCAGTTCAATGTGTGTGAGCTGCTGGGCCAGGATGAAGGGGTCGTCGCACACGCTCATTACGTCGCTGCGCTGGCCCGACGCCTGTTTGCTTTTCAGGGAGGCGGGTCGCTCCAGCGCCACGGCGTTGAGTGCAGCGACAGGCTTCCTCGTACTGGCCGAGGGCGGATAGCCGTTTGATGAGTCGCTGGGTCATCTGCTGCATGGCTCGCCAAGAGTACTGGAAGCATGAGACAAACATGACACAGATCATTAGATAACAGGGCATATGACTAAGACAAAACATGATAAATGTAATGATTTTTGCTGATTGCTTCAGTCTGGCAACCTGGCGTGCTGAATTTAGGCTGCTGCTAGGTCAACAGAAGTCATAGATTTGTCACTTCCTGGCAGTCTTTCCTGCCACAAACCTTGTGGCCCTGTGTTAAACTAAAATGTCACTACAGTAGATACCGACAAGGAGTGTAACAATCCATCGAGCTGGACCGATGTATCATTCAATGATCAATGATCCAGTGAAAATGTTGATCCATATCATAATCCTTAAGATACACTTTTATTTTGAAATTCCCACGGCGCGGCTGTGTCAAGGTCAAAGTAGCACCAGTCAGATAATGGCAAGAAGCCAAGAAAAAGATTATGCGGATACGTATTCCCCTCTGAGGAATACATCAGCGGAGTCAAAATATTTTGGATTTAGGACAAAGGATGGGTCAACAGACAAAGCACATGCTGTATTTTAACAATGCTGATACCAGATAAGATACTCAGGAAACATGACAAACCTGGCTGGGTATCTCACTCTCTCACAGAGCAGCTAATAGTTCTTTAGCTGCTCTGTTTGATGCCACACAGCTGGTTCAATATCAGCAAAGTTTCCCTTTATATTCACTGTCTTCTGTGGCGATCAGCAATGATGTGGTGGTTCACTTTGACACTGTGATCTGTAGCCTATAGTTGGGCTTTAGCTTCTAACTATCTTTGTCTTTTTAACCTGTTGTTGCTGCTGAGTCAGTTTGACATCCTGGATATATCCTTCAAACACAGACTGTAGACCCCTCTGTCTGCTTCTCTCTGGAATCACTGTTTCATTTTTACAAAAATATGATAATATTTCTCCAGGGAGTGCAGTTAGTTTCAGTGTGGGCTCCATGCTTACTCTGACAGCTTGTAGGACCATCACAAAGGGGCGGGGCTTAGCGAAAGGTCAATTCTTGACGTTGAACCGTGTTGTATTATAAGGAAACTTAACTACACTTAACTGTTTATAATTGTTTGCAATCATTCATGTATTGTTTTTTATGGAAAAAGCAAAAAAAGGGGTGGCAGCGTCTTCTGTAACAGACTGTGTTAAACGAGCATATGATATTATCTTATATCGATTGCAGGCCCCTGAATTAAATCATTGTGGTATCATGGCAGACTTTGTTATATCGGCAAATACTGTTTCAAACTAAGCATCTACACCTCTAATACTGACACTGACCTCATCCCCTCGGGCCACATGGTGCGTCATGTCCTTGAGGCAGCGCATCATCCTCTCATCCCTGAAGTCATACGGAAAGGTCTCTGTCCACTCCGTCAGCAGCTGAACCAGCTTCGGTGCCACCTCACGAAAACGGATCTAAAAAACAGCACATGGCATGTTAAGAGTCACTGATGTAAACATTATGTAATTTACAGCATTTAAGGACTTAATCTGTTTTGAGGCAAGATCTAAGCCTCCTGACGCAAAAGCAGCCACTTCAGTTTGTCTTTCTCACACAAAATGCTGCTATTATCTGTTCGTTTGTTTACTTCATTGCTCCCATTAAATGTGTTCCCTTCATTTTTATTTCCCTCGTGTCAAGTTGAGCCATCTGTCCACCTGGAAAATTCTTTGCTAATGAAATAGTCAATAAATATTTCTCTCCCAAAAAAGATTTACAGACGTTTGTGTCTGTGGGTGAGAGTGTGACGATGACATGGTGGGTGTGAGTTTGTGTGGGAGAGAAATAATAGCTGCGCGTGTGTCATCCGCCCACCTTATCCAGCAGGGCGTCTCCAGACCGCTGCTGCTCCACACACAGGTGACAAACTCTCGTCATGAGCTCGTAGGGGTGCAGGAAGAGGCGTGAACTCAGCAGGAAGGTGAACACATACGACCTCTGATGAGACGAAAACAAAACAGCTCTCAGGACAAGGAAGGACGACACACACACAGGCCAGCTGACATCAATCCTCTGACAGAGAAGGTCTGTTTCTGGTACTTACATCAGGGTAGTAGTCAACAGTGGGAACCAGGTGCTGGATCAGCGCCTCAAGGGAAGCTGAAACCAAACTGTTGTCATGGTAACACATCTCCCCATAGCTAGCAGGTGACGCCATGTCCGTAACGTCGGCCTTTCGCCACAACAGAGTTGTTACGAGACGACTGCTCGCTGCCGCTGCTGCTGCTGGTGTGACGGTACGCACGTCCAGGACAGGAAGTGCTGTGCTGCCGAGGGCTGTGAGGCTGTGGCGAGGAGTACGGGTTCTCTGAAACCGCGCAGCTGCTGCTGTAGTGATGCTCCTTGGCGGTTACGGAGGAGACGGATGAGCTCCGATACGAACTGTGAGGCTGCGGTATGTCGTAGGGGTTCTCCGTGGAAGTGTAGGCACCGTTGTAGACGCTGTTTTCCTTTGTGGGCTTTGGGGCGGTGCCGTTGCGGTACGGGCTGTGAGGCTGAGGGTGGTTGTTGTTGTTGCCGTAAGGTGCGCAAGAGCTGAACTTTCCGGCGTACGGGGTGGTGGGAGGCATGATGACCTGAAGGAAAGACATATGGAGATGTTAGATGGATAAAAGCAGCTGTCATGGTATATGGAATGTCTGGACAGGATATCGGTATATAGGATGACATAGTTTTGCTCCTGAATTTGCAACATTGCTCATGATACGATACAAATCACGATACAAGCGTTACAATTCAATACTGTAAGCAAGATGATATATTGCGATTTTTTTAATTCAATTTTAGGAAAAATGTCAATGCTAGTAGTGCGCCCTTTATGACCCTGCTTGTTACATAGGCTATATCCACACGAAGACTTGTCTTTTTGAAAATGCAAAATAAAATGATCGGATTGCAATAGTGTTCTGTCAACATGGCGCCGACATCAAGACTGCAGGCGTCAAAATGAAGCCGGTTCAAGTCACTGAAACCGCATAAAAAGGCTGCAGTATATATGCCAGCCAGGAGATGGCGCGCCACTAAAACCCGGAGCATACAGCTCTGAACCGGAGAAGAAGATGCGCTGTGTATACAACAGAAGAAGAAGATCCAGAACAAGCACAACAAGAAGATCGCGAAAACGAATTCCAACACACAAGGGAAAACTGAGACTTTGGTTTGGACTGACGACGAAGTCCAGCTGCTGCTTCGAGTCACGCTGGATTACAAAGCCAGTAAACTTCAACAAAATGTCGAATGGGAGTCATGTCAGTCGAAGTAGGTGGGGCTATGACATCATTGCCGGCCAAAAGTTGCGCATTGGCTGTACACACAAAGACGCAAAGGCGGCATCTTCAGACTTGTGCTCTCTGGAACCCCGCTTCAAAAAGATGCGGTTTCGACCTCCGAAAACGCCGGTTTCATATGGGTGAAAGGCCGACCGGTTAAAAATTTGGCGAATTCACCCTGACAAGGCTTCGTGTGGATGAGTCCATAGTCTTTGTGGTAATGCTAGTGATATGTGAGGTGGAGGAATCAAATGGATGAAGACAGATTACAACATTGAAGAATCAAACAGTCGGGGGTTTAAACACAACACAAGATGAACCACTGCCACGAATCTTTGCATGTAAACGATTCAATAAAAACTGATACAGTGTTTTTTGGAAACAAAACACACTCATACTGAAGTGTATCAATATTTTCTTGCACCCCGAGGCTGCACTTAGTCATGAGTGATTTGAATCATTTTTGGCAGCCCGAAGGGGAAAAATTATCCAGTATTTCACAACAAAACTGCAGCAATTATGGACAAGTCTGAAGAATAAACATAATTTTGTGTAGCAGAACATGTTTTGATTCTGAGTGGAAAAAAATTATTGACGTCTCATTGTAAATTTTGTCATTTAATTGTGCCTAAAATGAATTAAGACAGCTTTTTCTTTCTCCTCCTAGATCCCAATATGACATCTTCAAATAGATTTTAGTCCAATCAACAGTCCAAATCTCAAATTTATTCATTTTACACTAATTAAAAAGCAGCGAATTCACACACTGAAGAAGGTGGAACCAGCACATGACAAACAGTTTTGATGATTAAGCTTCTGCTGATTAGCCAATCAGTTATTTCACTCGTAGTTTCAGGAGTGGTGTTGATTATGAAAGTGAAAAACAGTTTTTGTAACACTTTATGGTTACCTTCTCTCTACATAAGATATTCGGACATCAGCATTCACTGTTGTTGGACAACAAACGTCTCCTGTAGTTTTCCTACTACAATACTATGACACAGCCCTCCCTCCTCGCTTCCTGTGGTTGATGTTTGAGCTGCGTTTATGTTGTGAAAATATTCGTTTGAGCAACTCTATCACACAAAGGAGAGGCTAAGAAGTGTCTGTGAAAGTAATTGCACTTAATCACATAATGTTACCCCTCCTCTGGTAACTGTTTGGGCTTTGAGCTGTTGACAGATGCCTCCTTGTGAAATTCACTTTGCGTAAAGGTAATTTGTCGGTAAATATATTTGTTTCCCACTGACTGCTGCTTTACTGTATGTTTTAATACGTTCTCTGAGATAATTTTTCAGCATCAGGGTGGCATACGGGGGAAAAAAATAGGCCAACAGATGGATGATCTCAAGAGAGCAGTGATTTTTTTTGTCTTAATGGTGTAGATAATTGGATTTGAGGAAGGTAAGCTGATCCCAGATCACCACCAAGGCGTGCTTTAACTCTGGAGCCTTCTTTATCCTGCTACTGTTGTCTGTCTAGGAACCACATGCCAGCGTAAATGAAGCCTCACACACACACACTCACACACACGCCCCACACAGCGACGTATACGCATGCACGTACACTGTGCCAGAAAACAAAAACCCTGCAGGAATCCAGCAGACTTTTGTTTGTCCATCGCAGCGCCGACAGAGGAGTGTCTGCCTGAGCCAACATCTTACACACACACCCATGGCGCCTAGCCCCATGCCGGTATAATCCAAACACACACACATGTCACACATAAACAAATGATAGCTTGAGCGACACACACACGCACACACTCTTGTACCACAGCAGCTGGCGTCAGGCCAGTGTAAGCCAGTCCAGTGCCAGCCCGTCTTCTGAACTCTGTGATCTGTGCCTGCTGCTTTCCTTCTAACTTGGTTAAAAGATTACAGCGGCTCTACCGTTCTTAAATTACAATATAATATAATCTGGTGGTCAAACTGAGATAAGGAATCTATTGGATAATATTTACTCCAGTGTTTTGATGCCGTTTTTCAGTCTGCGAGCTTCTGTTTGCACTGAAAGGTGACCTTGCGCAAATGGAAAGCACGTCTAAAAAATTTAAAACCAATCTCGGTTTTTCCAGACTGACTTCCTGAAAAGTTGACCCTTTGGATAGTTTGCGGCTTCCATGCTCGCAGCACTGAAATTTTACTCTCTCTAAATCATAGGTTGGACTCTCTATGGACGCCCTAATGATGGCGTTGGGAGCATAATTTCATATTGAGAGCATTGTTTAAATTCTCTTGTTTGTAAACTTTGAAAAAATTGCAGCCTTACACGGGGGTTTGATGTGGTAATCAAAGTACAGGAAAAGGCAGAAATGTATAGTTTTGTCAGAACATTGTACTGACAAAACCACAAGGGTACAGTTTCATGTGAGCAGGGTTTGCTCTCGACTGAACTTTTTAAAATACTTTACAAGCATTGCACGCTTTGCAGTGGATTTTCCCTGCAACTGGAATCCGTTTTTAATGTGACACAAGTGACAATTTTTCCTGTTTGACAAATGGCACAGACTGTAGCGTCTGGTGCCTAAAATGCCAGGACCCTGTTCATCAAAAGGCTAAAACTAATTGAGCGTTTGAAGGAGCTGCAGCCAAATATCATCTGCTAATGGCTTTAAACCGAGGAAATTTGTCTAAACTGCTTCAAAGAGACATCATTTGGTGGTTTTAATGAATCTGACAGTTGTCAAATATCCTACTGCATGTGAATGCTGCCTTTGTCTGGCTTTTTCAAGTGTCCAATGTTTTTTTTTTTTAACCCTGACAGGAATAAACTGATTAAGGGGAAGTGCATTTGTTTTGCAGCTGGACTGGCTTCCTTCTCGGATCCCTGAAGATTAACAGAAGCACCGATGACTAACCGCAGTCCGGTTAGTTCCAGAAAACAACCTAAATCTTTCAACCTTTCTCAGACTGTTTTCCCTAAATCACACAATGTGGTTTCAAAAAGGTACACCGAGCTACGCTGAGGCCAGTTATACCAGGAGGGGGAGGACGAGGGGGAGGTATTCAACAATAGAGGTATTATCTATCCTGTCATGGCATTAACAACCACACAAAGACCCCCAGGAAGAGATCAGAGCAGATCACAGCAGATCAGACGCACACAGCAGCTTTCACACACTCTGCTCTCCACCGTCAGGCCGTATGACGCCCCTGTCTCTGCACGAACCGAGGCCTCATTTTCACATCAGTCAAACCGGTATAAAGCAGACTTTCTTATTCTTCTGCAAGGCGTGAACTCTCATTACACCTTGACAGATATCATCTACAGTGAGGTCATACGCCATAAATCCACACTTTTATATGCAATAAAGGTGCAAGAATCTACCTTGGTGACTTTGGTATGGGGGCATATCGAAACTCACATATTGACATAAGCAGACGTTACTGCACGTGGCTCAAGGACATCAAGCAGCACTCATTTAGTTGTGCAAGCACTCTGCAACTAACTTGCTCAGCCGAAATTGTCCTTAATCATAGCCAACTGACCCCAGAGAGCATCTACGTACACTGACCTAATATAATCACTGCTGTAACCCTCACAACAGAAGCCAAGATTTGTTTGTAAAGACTCCTGCTTTTGGTGACGTCTAATCAAATCTGAGGCCTTGAAATACAAGCACGCGGGTTAACATAATGTGGACACATGGCGTGACAGAAAAGCAGCTGATAAGAGAGGCTGTAAAACAATTTATCAGAGCAGTTAAAGGTCAATGCAATGCGATGCTATCTTTGTTCTACTTTGTACCTTATGTACTTTGACACTAATATGTCGCAGCACGTAAGGCGTGTGAGCAAGACAAGTGCGAGAACTCTTCACAGTCAGCTTTATTTGTAACAATAACTGAGGTTAAAGTGCACACTGTGCATATATCACTTACTTGTGGTTTTGTCAGAGCTGCACACTAGACAAGTTTTACATACAAAAGCAGTACCACACACATGAGTCCTGTGAAGCCAGTAACCTGCACAAGAGCACTTGTACCAAAGAAAGCAAAGAAAGTCCATCTTTCTCTGGAGGGAGGACTCTCAAACTTCAATTTGTTACTTCCTAAAGGAGGAGAAGTGACTACACTTGACTTAAGAATGCCTTTAAGCCGAAGATAAATCTATGATGTCAGTCTTATCTTAATTCTGTGAGGACGTACCTCAAACTTGGCTGATGGAACTTTTAAATAGCCTTCTTTTAGAACTGACTAATTTATTACATCTTCTTGGTAACCTTGAATCATGCCAACACAAATTATGGTTTTGATTAGCCAGTGTATCATCCTGCTTTGTTACCTGTCACCTAGCAACACTTTGCACTGATTTTGCTGTTAAAATGCGGCTGGTAGTGGTGCATTTAATGCAACACCCTTTGTATTTAGTCAGCATTTGACCAAGGAGTCATATTTTTTTATGCAGGAAAACTCTTAAATATGTTGGTCACAGGCATCTGAGAAGAAATCTGCGACATCATTGTTTTCCTGACCATGAATCTCAGTCTGACATGGGATACTTGAAGTTTTCATAGCCTCATAAAAGCAGAAACTAGCCAACAAATCAAACACCTAAAACAATTAGTCAATGAATCCATTAGTTGATTGATAAAAAAATTGTAACTTGTTAATTGTTTTCATTTTTTATGCACTTTTTTTTGGTTATTGAAGTATTGGTCAAGCAATGCAAGACATTTGGAGACATAACCCTGGCCGTTTTTCACTTTTTCCTGGCACTTTTAGGGCCCCGACACACTAAGCCGACGGTCGACCACTGGTCAATGTCAGGCCATCAGTGGGTGTCTGTCACCTTTGTTTTTGCAATGTGTCCTGCATTGTTGACACTAGTTGCCCTTGTCAGCTTTTTTCAGCCAATTCAATATGTTGAATCGGCGTCAGAGGTGATTAAATCACTCTGAGTGGCAGTTCAGCTCAGTGCATGTGAAGAGAAACGGAAGTGAGGAAAGTAAACAAAAGGCTAGAGTCAAGAGAGAGTGAAATCTAAACAAACTTTTTATATTTTGTAAGATTATTTTTTTAACCAGTGAGCTCTTTAGCAGAAATGGTTTGTAATCGTTGGTGTTGTTTGCTAGTGTACGGTAAGTAGAATTTGTGCTTTCAATATCGGGTTGTGTTGAAACTAGCGTTTTGAATCTGTCCTGTCAGCCCTCCGGTTTCCCTTTTTTAATGACGAATCCAGACTACCCCAACCTGCTGGTATGGACAGATCTTTCTTCTCACACAGACGCAGAATGTACGTGCTAGTTGGTCATTGGTTGTAGTCTTTGCGGTGAGGTCATGTGCAACTTTTTGGTTGAGACACAGGCGTCCTAAGGTGACGAAACAGTCAGCCTTTGCCAGCTCTAGTTCTGATGTCGATTTGGTGTATGTGGGCTTTTCGACCAAGCAATTAATCAAAAACACAATATGCAGATTAACAAAGCTAAAAAAATCTTGGTTGTAGCCCCATTGACTTATATGTCTCTTCTTCTGTATTTAAGAACATGTGAAGTCAAGCGTCAGTCAAAATGTTATTTAATTATAGTTGGCTGTCCAAGCAAAAGAACCTGCATTCCCATAACGCTTTGTGTTTGGGGTTGTCTCCCTTAAATAACATTGGTACTTCTCTTGGGGTCACCATTACTACCACCCCTCAAGCGTCATCACCACCTGACCAAACCTCTCTGCTCACTCTCGAGTAAGCTTACAGGTCAGATGAGGCCTGGCCACTGTCAAAACACCAGACGCCGGGACCCACTGACCACTTTAAAAACCTGCACCTGCAACTAAATCTGATATACGGGCAAACAGAGCCGGATACAGACACCATGTTCAGATTGACTGAAGAGATAGCTGGACTACAATTCACCCACTGCTTGTCCTGTTTTTATCTTGTATTCCCACTCACACTACGCTCAAGCACGCATTTCCTTGTGTGTAGGCTCCACGCACACACCCACAGGGTTAAGGCACACTAGCACACACACACACACTCACACCTGTCCCTCGTATGATCTGGTAGGCTAGTACAGTATTAACCTAGTGTCAGAAAGGATAAAGACCCATTATCTCCTCTGCTGCTTGTGTAAGGGTGCTCACACACACACATACTTTCTATTGTCTGTAAACCTACAGATCTCACACATTTTTAAAATGAATATTTAAGCTAGAAAAATGAACTTTTAGATCAGTTGAAGCCCAAAATGATGCTTGTGTTCCTCAGACTGCCTTTGTGTTAATCATTAAATAAGTCAAACCATTTAATTGGAGGTTTATTTAAGCAGCCTGTCACGTCAGCTTGCAAAGTGAAGGGAAAACTGAGGCTTTCATTTCAGCAAGTTAAGGGACCACTGGTTTATTTAAAGGTATGCAGAGGGAATAAGGCTGTTTAAAGTCTGTTTGGCCAGAACTACACACACTTTCTCATTCTTTTTTCTTTTCCCCACAGACACATAGACAATCTGTTAGTCCCTCTTACACACACACACACACACACACACACACACACACACACCATGCCTGGTCTACATTATGGGTTTCTGACTGAGTCATAACACAGTAAAAGTAAAAGCTGACTGTGAAAAACTCATGCTGTGTAAACCACAGTCCCATCACAGGTGCTGGTGAGTAACGTTTGTGTGTGTCTGACAGCCAGCCTAATTATAAACACACATGGGTGATCAACAATAACAACAACAAATGGAGCTAAGAGGAAAAAAACAGAAATGAGGGAGGATGATGATAGCAGTGCTTTTTCCTTTTTTTCCCACAAATATCACAAGACTGAACAAAAGCTTTTGATGTAACATGATTTTTGTCACATTAAAGTTTCATTTAAGTAATAAACTTAAAAGATAAACCTTAATTATAGAGAATCAAGATACATTAGTGATGTTAAATGGCTTTAAATGAGTACAATGAAGTAAAATCTTGCAAAAATGTATGATTATTAATGTTAATTTTGTACAGCAAAATGTCTTTTTATCATATTAAACGTTTCCAACACTAAAAAAATATTTTTTCTGATCCCACAAACTTTATAGTTCCTATAAATATCCCCATCATCCACACCCTGACCAACTTACCTCTGTAGTGATGCAGCTCAATGTCTGAATGCAATCTCTTCACGGGCAGAAACAGTTGAAAAAGCGATGAAACAAGACTATCCAGACTGTTTGTAATCTCCGCTGTTTGTCCTCTGCACGGTGCGCACCACACAGATAAGTCTATCAGCAGTGTGTGTGCTCCCTGCTCTCCTCCATTGTGTCTCCGCTCCTGATATTTGAGTCAGTTTTGAACCAGCAGCGCCGCATTGAGCCTCAAAGCGAAGCGTATTCAAATGACTTCCATAGAGCCGGGAAAACTGACCAATCGCGGCGCGGGGGCGGGTGCCTCTAGGGGCGTCGCGGGCCAATCGCAGCGGAGGAGGAGAAAAATCGAAATCTCCGGGGCTTCTGATTGGCTGGCTCGCAGCCCCGTCGACTCCTTTCTTTTCAACCGCAGCCGGGGGGCCGTGAATGTTTTTGTTGGAGAGCTGGAGTATGGAAGGTGTAAGGTTTCCTCCCGGAATGTGATTGTAAGTTGGTCACAGTGACTTAAAATGAAGAATTTGAGCGAATATAAGCTTCTTAAGTTTTTAATTTTGTGTTTTTACAAGGTTTAATGTCGTTTATTACGTCATTAGGCGCACTCAGTGAAAAGTTGCTAGTAGTATTCAGGACTGCTCCACACAGCTAACCCTCCATTTAAAACAATATTAGCTTCATAGTCTTTATTTCAGTGGTTCCCAACTGGTGGGTCGTGGTCCAAAAGTGGGTCCTTTCTTATCAGCTTTGTAAACAAACACTTTATTTTTAAGCACAGTCAATTTCCAGCACCAAGCTTTTATTTTGAAGTGCCATTTCCTGCTGTAAAGTGAGTGAATAAGAGGCATCTACTGAACAAAGACAGCAAACTAGCTTTAGACGTGGCGAAATGAAAGTATGACGCTGAATATATTTAACTGTGCAGACCTTGAATTCATGACTAAGATGAAATCTGGACCTCGTGGGTGGACCAGATGGGAGCCATTGCTACAGTCAATGGCTATTGTTAGTAAGATGATAGTTGTGAATTAAAAAGTGTTCAGAAATAGTCTTGAAGCATCAGATATTGTAGACCTTTACAGTTTTTCCCTACCTGTCTTACAGGTTGCCATTTATTTGAGCACCGAATGGAAATCAGATTGCAGTGGGCGGATGGCAGCTTGACATCAGCTCTGATGTAGGTAATCTTTCACAACCACAACAGCTGTTGGCCTAAAGCTGTACTCATGTATTCATTTATTTATTTACTTGGCCACTTGGGGGCTGCAGAAAAAACTGAAGAACATCTGATATATTACGCCAAAACCCTTGTGCCAAAAACACAGCAAGCGAGCTGCTATGCATTGGCCATGGAAAACTGCAGCAGCCATTTTGTTTCTTTGAAACCAACGCCTATTTTTTTTTATCACTAAAAGTTGGCATGTTTGACAATCCTTTACAGCAGAAATGAGCACATTTACAGCCTTGTACCTAAAACAGTTTTAGTCCCCACGGCTAAATTCCCCATTCATGACAGGGGATGAACCTTTATATAACTAATCTGCGTAAATAATTTTTCACTAGACCAGAGGTCGGCAATCTTTACTACCAAAAGAGCCATTTTTGCCCCAAAAAAGGAAAAAATCTGTATGGAGCCTCAAAGCATATTTGAGCCTCATAATGAAATTAGCCTATCAACATTACTAATGGCTCCAAACTAGATGGCTCCTCTGCAATGGGCTATTCATGATTGTTTGGTACTTTAACTTTGCAGTGTTGGCGGTGAAAGCAAACAAATCTGTCCGCACATGATTGAATTCTCTATTTTCCTTTTTTGGGTTTGGAATCCATAGGTAGCCTAGCTAGGGAGACTCAAGACGAGCCACTGCCATTGAGGTTTGGAAAAATTAAGAGGAAAAGGTGACATTTTGTAGGTGTATGATGCACATTTTAGCTGACAAAATGCTAAAACATTTTTTTAATCGGTGTAGAGGCTACATATTTTTACAATTGGAGAATGTAAAATCACTTTAGGCCTAGAACGCTGTATGAAAATCACAATTTTGGAGGCACAGGTGGGCTACCCCTGGCTTGTAGGTGGTATAAATACAGTCATCTATGCTCAAAAAACCCAAGATGGCAATGTTCGAAATGCCAAACTTGAGGCTTTAAAATGGCAGTCCACAAAACAACGGGTGACGTCACAACAGCTACATCCATTTTTTTATATAGTCTATAGCCTCCAGCAGACATGAAGCGAAATCTGAATTCATTTTGAGACATCTTCCTGGTTACCTAACTGTATTTATATGATTTTTTTCAGCTATTTTGGTCGTCGCCAACCCCTGAGAAAAATGTGCACCTTTTTAAGTACTAAATGCTGCACTGTGTTCACCAGCCAGTCGCTACCTTTGTCCGTCTGCTATCTGATTTTGGGTGAGTAGCATTCAGCGGGCTTATCAGAGCATTTTGGCTCAAGAGCCAAAACAACGAGCTGAAAGTCACTACATTGCTCTTTAGAACTGAGGAGAAGTGCAGTCGGTTGATAATTCTCTGTGGGTTTGTAACTATGAGCAGCCCTCTTTCATATTACACAGTCATTTGGATGATTAATAATATAAAATATATTGGTTAGTGCAGCTTTAATTTTTTTGCTAAAGCTGTGTTATTGTTGTGTGGTAATGCAGTTGTGTGTGTTTTGGCAGAAAGCTCGTACATCCAAGATCTCAGTTTCACATATCCCATGACATACAAATGTTTGTGTGTAAACCTACCAACACACTAACACACTGCATTTTGTCACACAAACCAGACTGTTGCTCACAGGTAATTATACCTGGTCATAGCTGTTCACGCAGGTCCTAAATCTCTAAGTGTTTATTGGTAAACCATTAAATTGTACCTCTGAGTAAATCTATAAACACAGTTATTGACTCTCGGTTGTAGCGTGTACACTGTTCAGCGCAGCAGGCAGTGAGAGCAAAGTGGTAATTTGGTGGGTTTGTCTTTATTTACAGGAACTGCATTAATTACATGTTGTCGCATTAACTTTTTTTTCAAGAATGAAGAAAAACACTCTCGGTGACGGTGACTTTCTTGATATCCGATGGGGTTTTGAAGGGATTAAACAGCCCCACAATGTTGGAGGAATTACTCTACCCATAACACAAAGTTATCCTTAAATTGAAGTGAAAACAAGAAGATTATCTTAATTAGGTTTTCATGTAACAACAGGAATACGCACAGTAAATCCAGTTCTACTAGTGTACAGTGTTTCTGTCCTATGTGGGTCTTTTTCCATGGCAGGGTTAGAACAGGTTTAGTAGGAGAAAAACTCAGCTTATATTTCAGAGTATGAAACACACCTCATCTCTTTCTCTAAATGTTTAGAACATACTCTCTAAATATATATACCATGCTCCCTCCAGCAGTCTAATTTGATCTAAAATATGGTAATTAAAACGAGGTGGGTGCACGCCATACCCACCCCCTCAACTGCCACTGCACCACTGCCATCCACCTCAGCACAGTCCAGTCCTTTTCATTGCATAAACATCAAATTACATAAACACAGCGTTAGATTTACAGCATGGCCAGGCCCTGGCGTTGTGGGCGGCGCTCATTTTTTGATCACTGACGCCTCTTACATTCTGACACATCACCGCTCGGGCGAGAATAGCTGATCTCTGAGTGTTACAGGCTGCGGGGTTTTCTCATTTCAATAACCCAACTCCTACACCAGGCACCCAAGCACACAGCTTCCGGCAGTGTAGTAAGCCCATGCACAAAAACACACACGCACCTCCTTCCGGTGATACTTGACCGTGGCGACGCTCGGTGAGGGCCCTCGTGAGATTTGGCCTTTCGATTGGCTGCCGGACGCCCACGACTGCAGGAGTGCTGTTGAGGAAGAAATCCTGTCAGAGTGGCGTATGAGATCAAGGATGTCAGTGTAAATAAGATTAACCTCAACTGGTGGTCACTATGACGTTAAAACCACCACTACTACCCAAATATTTCTTTATGGATGTGTTCAGCATACAGTTACATTTGTTTTTGTTGTGTTTGTTTCTCATGTCTGCTCATAAGGTCACCTGTCTCTTTCTGTTAAAAACTTCAAATGGAGCCAAAATGTTTAAGAATTAATGAATACAAAGATGTTATGTAACCCTTAAGACCTTTAGGAACCATTTTAGAAACTTTCTCGGGCTCTAAAACGGTTCCCGAACACAACAACAGAGTCTTATACAATGTCATATTACAAGAAAGACTGTAATGGAGAAACAGGAGCAGAACTTCCTGCAGGATTCAAACCGAGACCTGCATGGTTCCAGAGGCTTAATTGGTGAAATGAAAAGGTTTTTAATTGAGTTTAGGTTGTTTCTCCTTCCTGTCTGCCCACATTGTGTAGCTAGAGGACCGTTAGTGAACTGAAGGCAGTCATGAAAAACCAATCTGTGTCTGAATGCACAGAGCTGATGTGCGAGTGTTAAGCATAAAGGTCACTTTGTTCTGTATTTATGGAAACTACGCCAGAGAACCACTTACCATCTTGCCCACGCGCCTTACAAACGCCCAGACAAGATAATGCAACAGTTGTTTTGTCACATTATTATTTTTTTATTTCCGATTTTCACATTATTCATCAAACACATGCTGAAAGTATCATCAGGGGAAACAATGAAAGTGGTCTTGTCCTTTGGTTCTTAGTCACCAAGCTAACGTATACTGTCAGGTAAAGGTTCCCTGGAGAAATCCGATGCAATGCAACAATACATTTGCTGTGAATCACTTCAAATTGAGATATAAGTAAGGAGCAGGTGTTAGTTTAAATGAGAAATGTTTGTGACTTGTTCATTTCACTGGAGATGCACCCACATAGGTGTAAGTGATTATTATATGTCCCATCTGACAGTAAATTAAGTAGATGGTAGTAAAATCAGTCTGACACCAGTGAGCAATGGAAGACTGTGTTCCAGAGAAGACATTTCCCAAACCAATTATCATCTCTGAGAACTGTGACTCACTCCAGATAAAACATTTAGAAAAATGCGAGGAAAAAAGACAGAAAAGGTGCAGTGCTGGTGTATGTGTACCATTAACTGAAAGTTAAGTAAGGGATAATGTACAATGAGCAGGTCTTACATACCTTGAAGGGGTTTATTCTGCTATAATGACCTATTTGCTTACCAAAGAAATCAACAATTCGACACAAAATATTGTTTTTAAAATGATTTTATTGCTTTCCTGAAGCCTCTATGATCAGACTGTGTTCATAGCAACAGTCTTTATTTATAGCAGTGGTCTGCTTTTCAGAAATCATACAATGCTGTAATTGCAATCAGACTAATGTATTCAACAAAGCAGTGTATAAGATGTGTATTCTCTTGTACAATTACAGTATTTTAGGCCACCAGTTTACTAAGAATTCAATGCAACCCTCAATACACTAGTGTTACTTTATTAAGGTTACCCTATTAAAGTGGCTATAATTCATATTTTTATATTAACAATGGATCACAGGACTGTTTGTGTGTGAAATGAGTCATGAAGGGAGTGATGAGCCATCAGAGGACCATCACTCTGCAGAGCTTCTTTGAGCCTAGCACCAAAAACACACCGAGCAGTGGTGACGTGTGGCTCAGCGCAATAATTCGTGTGTATTTAGGCAGGAAGAAATTCTTTGTAACATAGGTCAGCGTGTTACAGGAGTTACAGGACTCTGTTTACTGAATGGCTGTGGGTCTTCTCTGGCCGCAACTTGCCACTATAAGTCAAACTAGTGGTGCCCAACTGGTAGAGCCACAGGATCCAGATATCATGGCATGGTGGTGCAGTGGTTAGCATTGTCACCTCACAGCGAGAGGGTTCCTGGTTCGAACTCGGGGTGGGAGGTTCAAACCCCAGGGTGGAGTAGCCCCACTGTGCGAAGTTTGCATGTTCCTCCCATGTTAGCATGGGTTTTCTGCAGGTACTCCGGCTTCCTCCCACAGTCCAAAGACATGCAAGATAAGTTAATTGTTGACACTAAATTGGCTGTAGGTGTGAATGTGAGTGTAAAATGGGTGTCTGTCACTATGTAAGCCCTGTGATAGTCTGGCAACCTGTCCAGGGTGTACCCCACCTCTCGCCCAATATCAGCTGGGATAGGCTCCGGCCCCCCTGTGACGCCCAACAGGATTAGCGGTTATGGAAAATGACTGCCAGAAATAAAGTGTGTGTCTTTGCAAACTTGACGTCACTTGTGGTCCATTCAGAATGGACCTGTGACCCACTTTTGGACCGCGATCCACCGGTTGGGAACCACAGAGTTAAACTATCCCTAACTTTTAGTTTGGCTGCACTTCACTGCAGAATCAAACGTCTGCAGCCTGGAGCAGCCACCGCAGCTCTCCATAACCATTGCATGGCAGCTTGCTGCAGGCCTCACTTTACCACTGCTTGGTGTGTTCTTTGCGCAGTTATTTTGGTTCTTCTGCCTTCAAGTAACAGCTTTGTTTCCCTCTCACCGCTCCAAAGCGCCTAACAGCAAGCAGCTTTTATTACCAAAAAAATCTGTAAATGCTAAGTTCTAACGCTACCTACTAAGATATATGAAGTTAGCGTCTATGCAGTGGAGAATTTAGCAGCTGAAGAGTCAGATATCTCTTAGAAGGAGGTAGAGACAAAAGGAAGAGCTTAAAGTAGAGTGAATATTGGACTTACTTTATCTGTTGGCCAGCAATACAACTCCCCATGAATGCTAATGTTAAGGTGCAAGCAGCTGATTGCTAACAAGACATTATGGCATACGGCCATTATTGCCATTCTCTTTATTACTGGATTACATAAAGTGGCAATATTTCTAATATTCTAATATTTTGCATTTGTTTAGTTTGTCTGTGGGATCAATGGATATCTACTTTGAACCCTATTTGCACAATATACTCCTGTTTTCCCAGCTCTACAGTATAAAAAGGCCACAAAGCTATTCCTTTAACCTACATTTTAGAGCATGTATAATGAATACATTAAAGCTCAACCAAAATTCCAAGAATCATTGTTCAAAAGCTCCTGACAGGCAGCATGTTTTGAATTTCCGGGAAACGGTGACACAAAACAAATGATGTCAGCCGCCACCACCAGCAAGAGCAACAGACGTATGTGCTGTAGCAAGTGTGGGTGGGATTACACAGTGACAGCTGGGTGAGATCATTACGGTTCGGGAAAGGGGGGGATAAAGAAGGGGGAGAACCCGAGAATCGGGGGAAGGGAGGGGTCGGGGGTATAATGGTGCTGGGGCAAAGGGGCGGGGGGCTTTTGTGGTGACATTCTTTTCTCTATAAGGAATGCGTGCACTTGTATATTGGAAAAGTTCAAAAGAAGAAATAATCCAGAGCTGTGTAATAAAACCAACATGCTTCGAATCCCAGCATGCGCCGTTTGCATGTATGAGCATGGAGGACCTGAAGCAAGAGACATATGTAAGGACAGCTCAGGTTTAGAGGAGTAGTTGATATGTGGGATAGATCAGGAGGGGGGGAGAGGGGGGAATTAGGGGGGAGAGGAGAACGGGTGACTCACGGGCTTCCAGTAAGAGGTCTGACTCAGCTACTGGAAGCCCCCTGACCCCGTCTGGAGATAATGTGCAGCCAATAATAAGTGTTTTTTACTTTGATGGAGAAAAGAGAGACCCCAAAGGTCATAAAATGTGGAAAGTAAGTAAGGGAATATGTATGCTAAACAGCTGTCACTACTTTCACTACTCTTGGGTTAGGGGTGAAAATGTGCTTAGAAACTGAATAAGGCACAGTATTTGGATTATTTTTATGTGTTTTTATGGAAATCAATTTCTGTCACTGGAGAGGCATCAAAGAAAAGGATCCTCTGACAGATTTGTCAGCCAAGTCAACAGGCCTCAGATCAGTTTTAAAGATGCTTTGACTCATGTGCATTGAGCTTATGTGCATCGTTATATTCTTCGTCATCACCGTCCCTGTGAAAAGAACAGGAACAAAGCATAGCACGCTATTCCCGATTCACTCGTACTGCTCTGCTGTTTCTTTGAAGTGATCCAGTTTTCTGTTAAATCTTGTGACCCGTGAATTGTGTTGCTATAGCGATATTAAAAAAGAGAGACAGAGAGTGAGAAAGGGGATCACTTTCACCCACGACAACAGCAGCCATGTAATGACAGGAAGTGCTCCTCAGGTGCCCCATTATGAGTCAGGTTGGCAGACAGCTGATCCGCAGACGTACGCCAACTTTTGTAGCATTTAAAAATGTTCCTTTTTTTTTCCTGTTTATTCTTTTGGTTGGCTTTTTTTTAGTAAGACAACGGGGGAAATGCAGGTGTTTGATTATGTAATTGATGACTAAGGTTTGAACGTCAATCGTCATCTGTGTGTGCTTCCTCCTGCTGTCAAGAGCAGATACGAACACGTGAGGAGACTTTGAATAGAGCCAGAGGAACTGTTGCCTATCAGATGTCTTGTACCCCATAATCCTTGTCTTAGTGTTTTCAGTATTTTGGTTCTCACTAATAGAAAACTGCACCACAGTTCACTAAGAGAAGGACCATTGTTGTCACCTGGACATATGCCCTAAACTAAAAGAGGAAACAGAATTCAGTTCGTGCAATCGCACCCTTAAGGCCCAGACACACCAAAGTGACATCAAAGATGTAGTGGCAACAAAGGCCAATTGTTGCGATGCCTCACCCTGCCTGTGTCTCAGCCAAAAAGTTGCACACGAAAACACTGCAAAGCCTACAGCCAACGGTAAACCAGCACGTTCTGCCCCTCCATGAGAAAAATTAGCTCTCCATTGCAGCAGGCGGCAGTAGTCGGTATTCATCATTCAAAAAGGGAAACTGGAGGATGGAGAGGATGGATTCAAGATGCTAGTTAACCAGTTAGCACATTAACAACACAACTTGATGTTGAAAGAACAAAGGATGTTTACTGTGTGCTAGAGAACAAACAGTTGCGCACGGTTTCTGCCGAAGAGCTCAATGGCTAAAAAATAATCGTACCTACCCAGCCAACATTTTAATGTGGCAGCCATTTGGTTAGTAAATGGACTTAAAAATGGGCCCAATATGGGTTTGCCCACGGGTTCCACAATGGAATCATAACATTTGCCCACATGGGTTATGCTACGGCTACCTGAGTACCAAGTGGGTATGCGTCCAAAATGGGCATCTTATCTGGGGCCCACTTGGGTGAAGCCACCCATATGGGCAATTTGCATGGGGCCATTATGGAACTCATCGACAATCCCATATTGGGCCCATTTTTCAGCCCTTTTACTACCCAGATGGGGCCCACAAGTTGGTTTCAATCGCAAGCCCTCTTGACTTAAGTTAGTTGTTTGCTTTCCTCACTTCATTTTATTTTCTTGTACACTGAGTTGAACTGCCAATCAGACGGATTTCTCTCATTCAGCACGTTTACATGACATAAAGAAATCGATTTTTGTTAGTCTAACTAAAACCGAACTTTGACAATACATGTGAACATGTTTGTCCGACTGAAATCATACTTAATTGAATTTCTCAAAGTCAGACTAACACACCCAGATAATGTGTTTGGGAGTCGAATTACTCCTGCATGTATACAGCCAATTGGACCCAAACTGACCGAAGCGCTCAGCGCATGCTCTACAGTGTCCACTGGGCCTTTGACCCCAAAGTCAAAAGCTTAAAATGTGTAACACAAGAAGAAGCCGGTAACAACATGGCAAAATCTACATCCAGAGCCTTGTATTTTTGAACAAACGAAATATACAGAGCTGTTAAGTTGTCAGCCATGGTACCAGTTTGCTACTAGCTAACCACAGCTAACTTGTTTGTCGATTGTTTGGTCTGTGACGTAATAGGTCAGCCGCAAAAAGGTCCAATACTAAAAAGCTGAACGGGGGCATATCACCACCCAACGCAGCAAAGTCAGACGTACTCAGGTCAATAAATCAATTCCCTTCTGGTGTTTGTGTACTGGGACAAGGACAGTAGTCCAATTAAATGGCCTGGTCCAGCTATACCCATAGCTGGACTTAACTATGCATGTAAATGTACTGACTGACAGGTTCCTGCCAAGTCAGTATGCTGAATTGGCCAAAAAAAAGCCAATAAGGGCAGAATAGTGCCAACGATCCATGACACACTGGAAAAATGGCCCAACATTGACCAACAGCCAACCTTCGGTTGATGTGTCAGTGCTCTTAGTTGCTTAAACTGAAAAATAACTGTTGAACAATAAAACTTAAGGGACTATTTGAGTGAAGCCAAAAAGACACCAACTCCTGTTTTTCATCCTCTTCTTCTTCCTCCTCCACCTCCTCCTCCTCCTCCTCCTCCAGTTTTGGCCCCTCCGCCTCTTCGTGTGGGACTGTGATGGTTGCTGGTGATGGATGATAGTCGGACAGAGGGCCTGTTTCCTGGATGTGCCCTCAACTTCCATGTCACAGACACAGATATCCTCTGAGGATGGGAGGTGCAGACACACACACATGCACATACATGACCCACATTCACACACACACACCACTTTCTCTGTATATAACAATCTTCTGTTTCTTAAACTGGCATACATCAGCTTTACATAAAAGAGACAAAGTTTTTGAATCTTATTTTTCTGTTGTTGTTATTCGCCCGAAGTTCAGAGATGACAGGCACTTCTTAGAAACGCCTGACACCTCTGTGCATCCATTTGAAACATCTGAAGTCACATTACAGCACAGTGAGCGTATAAAATATGATGAGTACCTGTGAAAAGACATCAAGCAGGTGAACCCTTTCACAAACCCTCCTCAGGCTAAATGTTCTGCCAAAAACTACAAACTTGCTTCCAACAAATCTATGAAAAACAGTGTGAATAACAGCACAGAAATTTCCAGCAGAGATGGAGCCTCAGTTAAACTGTAGTGTGCTGACGGCCAACTGCAGCAGAGAAGAAGAAAGGCAATTTTTTTTTCAATTTTGTTGATGAAAGTTATTTCATATTTGTTATGTAAGAGCTCCTTGATTTAGAAAGAAGCTTTCTTGTTTCTTGTGTAAGGAAAATATAGAACACAGAAAGTTAAAAAATAGGTGACATCCATCTTAACTTTTTGAAAATGCAACTTTTTCTTTTTTTCCTCTTACATTTTTGGATTTGGGGGCTAAAAATACAACCTATTAGTAACACTCTTCTGAATTTTGTTTTGAAAACACATGTGGGCAATTAAATTGTTGCTGTCACACTTCTTTGGAAACTTGCACAATCATGAGTGGGCGAAATGGCAGAACTGTTTTTTGTTTTCAAAGATATTCTTTCACTTTCTATATAGATGTGGTTTTATTGTTCAGTTGTAATGTAGAGGTCAAACACTGGTTCACGACTCCTCTCTACCGTCTCCTTGCCTCTTGGTCTTAATTATCCCTCCTCTCGTGACCCTATTTACCATCTAATTAAAGCTGACAGCTCCTGAAAAGTAAATATTTAAAGGGAGTCAGTGAAAGATACCCATGTAACTGTTATTTTTAAAGAAGCAGCGTAGGCACTCTCGCCTTTCTTTCAGCTCTATATCTGTATGAAGTGCCCACTCTGCTGTTTCCCAATCCTCACAAAACACGTTCAGCTCAATAGATGTCTGAGGTGGGATGTGAGCCGCCCACGCTCTTACTAAAAACAAAAGTAAAGATACATCTGGGAGTGAGCGTAGACTGTGAGTGTTTTGATTTACTTCTGTAATTTCACTGCAGCTCCGGTGGTTTTACTGTAAACCACTCCTACACTGTCTGCAGATGTGGCACTGGATTTAGTGGGAGGGAATATATGTGTGTGTGTGCGTGTGTTCTGCAGCACGTCCAAACCATATTGGATTCTTTCAAAGGAATTCTGTTGGTGTTTTCCAAGCAAACTGACTTTTGCTCTTGTACAATGGTTGATCAATCACTCTGATTCTTTTCTCAAAATGCAGCAAAACTAGTTTTTGTCCTTTTCAGTTTCTCACAATGGGTAAAACTCTGCACTCATTAGTGGTGTAAACAATGTAATTGTAGACATCCTGCAGTCATACAATGACTGATCAATCCTGCTGGTTCCGAGAAATCTCGGAGAGCAACAAGATCTGATGCAAGAAGAAAAATAAAGCCAGGTTTTCTGTCTTTGACTAATTAGCAGCACAACCCTGTCACCAGCAAAAATGCTGGCACTGTACGTTTCTACAAACCACTGATTACATTTGTATGTTATAACATAGAGAAGAGGTTAAAATTTTGCCTTTCTTTACATTTCAACAAGGTGGTGGTTAACGTGGTTATGTATAGGCACAAAAGCTGCTTGGTTATGGGTAGGAAAGATCATGTTTTGTCTTAAAACACGTGGTATTGGTGCCATAGTGCTGGCACAAAAAAACAGCCGCTCTTCATGGCACCATCTCCGGTGGAAAAATCAGCAACGTGCTGCTAAAAAAAGCTTTTTGGTGGCAAAAAAACAGCTGGAAACACAGCGATGACTCAACCGATTTTGTTGTTGTTTTGGCCTCAAACAGTGGCCTGCAGCTTGGCAGGTGTCACAACATCTACCCTCCTCTGCTTGACAAAGTCAGCTCATATACTGCATCATTTTATAGACACTGATATGATATATATAAAATGTACAAATATAACGTATTTGTGGTTTGCAGAAATGTATAGTGCCAACATTTTCTTTTGGCAGCTTGGCCAAGCAGCGGTGCATGAAGCCATTACCTACAATAGGAACCAACATATTCTCACTCCGACCTCACTTATCAACGTTTGGTCTTGGACTTTCCACGTCCAGATACGATGTGCAAGGTATCCTGGGTGCTGTTGGATGTTGACGTTCTGGGACAGTATTTCAAGTTCTGCCTATCATACACATTATCGTCTTTCAAAATATACTTCAATTTCCAAATGATATGTACCGTTTACATTCAGTCTCTTTCAAAATAAGTGCACTACGTCGGTACAACACTGTGAATTGACGTTTTTTTTGTTCGGCAACAAAAACACATGGTTGGGTTTAGGAAAAAAGAACAGGGTTTGGCTTTATAATCTTATGGGACACGAACACCTCTCTCCGAGTCAGTGTTTGTTTGATCCATCCACCACCCACTTGTCACACTCCATTTCCCCCTGACGCCGCTAAGCTCTGTTAAAATATAATATACCTGAAACCACGTGGACTCTGGTTTCAGGTATAAATATCTAAACCATTGCTGAAAATGTTAAACTCTCTCTGTAATTTCACAAGGCCATTTGTCAAAACTGTTAATTCAATTTAGAGGGTCCATCTGTACAAGTGGTGTTGCTTTGCCAATCAAATAATAATGTTTTGTTGTACCATGGCCATTAAAAGGTATTTTGGGGTGTTCACGATGATCCAGGCTCCAGTGCTCGTGTCATGAACCTTATGTTGTCATAACCACTCCATTATTTAAACACATCCATGACCTCATTATTTTCCAGAAATGGGGAATTTTACCTCTGACTCTGTTTTTCTTGTTATTGTTGAATTATTGTCTATAACCTCCTAACTTGTTGTGGATGATTTCATATAATGGATTCAGCAGAGAGCAGAGTGGTAGTCCTTGCCTCCACCTGGTCCTCTCATTCGTCACCAAGACAACTGACAGTTGCCTTTATGATTATCACACTGTGTGGTGGAGCCAGCTAACCAGCTAGCTCATTTCCTATATTGCAACATCATGTTGTGCCTAAAACATCAGCGCGGTCACCAGAAGAAAATGCTGGCAATGTATGTTTCTGCAAACCACAGATATGTCACAATTGTACATTTTATATGGAGTAGTAAATGAGCTGACTTTGTCATCGGGAGGTGGAGGAGATGGTGGGTGGTGTGTCACCTAGGTGAGACGCCTGCCTCACTGCAGAAACTTTTCAGAAACCAACAACTAGCAAAACCAGTTGTTTTTTAGCAAGTCATTGCTGCATTTCAAGCAGCTTTTTAGCCACAAAACATGGGTGATATGTAGCCACCCTTCACTTTGTTGTCATTGGGAATAGTGCCACAAAAAGAGGTTGTTTTTCCCAGGGCATCATTTCGTATGATGCAGGATAGTACTATTAAAAGCGGGTGTTTTTTCAGTGCATCACTGGCAAAGTACCTTGAAAAGAAGTTGTTTACTACAGAGGCATCTTTGTCTTTTCTGCTGGATAGTGCCTTGAAAAGCAGTTGTTTTTCTCGGGGCATCCCTGCGTTTCCTGCGTTTCCTAGTTTCATAAAATGTGGTTGTTTATTACAGAGACATTGCCGCGTTTCCAACCAGGATTGATCCCCCAGAAGCAGGTATTTTAAGCCAAAACATGAACTTTTCCTAACCATAGCTCAGTGATTTTTGTGCCTAAACATAACAAAACATTAACCACAGCTTTAAATGCAAGGAAATGTAAATTTTTAACATGTTCGCTTCATAATTAGACACAAATATATCGTATTAATGATTTGCAGAAGTTTGTGCCATTTTCAAATCACATTAAAAAAAAGTTAGAGAAAAATGTGCTGCACTTCATATACATTTTCAAAGAACCTCATACAGTAACTACAGAGCACTTTTATTTTACCACATCCTTCACTGTGACCCAGATTCCTCATGTTTTAACCAAAGACTGGGGCAGCTGGTCACATTCCTTTCATTCCTCTACATAATAAGATGGATGTAACATCTATATTCATCTCAGTGACCAAATGTAAACAGTCGACACCAAATGAGAAGAATGCAAAGGAATCTGAGGGCATCCTGGACTTTCTATTCACTGTCAAAGATCACTGAAAAACAAACTTGTTTTCACCCAGAAGCTGTATTGTTTCTCCACATGTGTTGTTGTGCCGCTGATGAATTCAGCGAGCAGCTGAAAGTGTTTACGCTGGCTTGTAGGTGCAGGTGCACAATCGGACCCAAGGGAAGGAAATGGAGGGGAGGGGTTTGAATGTGACACAAACAGGAAACCAGCTTTGTGTTCCCTCCTGCTCAGTGGTGCACACAAGAGGTTTATTTACCCTTGTGCAATCTGTGTCATTGGCTTATCCAACAGAATACGCTCTACCAAGAGCTTACATAACACACTGTTGAAATATTTTAACTGTCTAAATCCACGTCTGTCGTTATGAAACCTCTTTAAATCCCTTTGATTGATCATATTAATCACACAGACTTCTATGTGAGGACAGATCAGAGTTTGAATTTAATGGGAGGTCTGGGCAAAATGCCAGTGGAAGTTCAGGAAATGCCTCTTGAAGTTAAAAAAAAGGAATAATAAACCTCTTTTTAGCATGTTCCCATTTGTTTCTGGTCATATATAGAGCAACTATCCTCTTTGTCCCATGTTTGGGGGAAGACCAGACATGTCTTTTTTAATGTGTTCTGGTTGGGAGAAATGAAATTAATTTAAACCTATAACAAGCGAAAACTGCTCCTAAGCTAGTGAAACTATTAGAGTCACATAGCCAGCAGTCAGGTTGCAGCAGTAGATCAAAAATGCAAGCCAGTGCACACTAGTGGGTATCAGTAAATAATAAAACTTTCCACTAAACAACAGGAAGTTATAAAAAGCCTCAGAGCTACAAAGTTTAAAAAACAGACACTTCTTAGTTTAAAAGTTTCCTTTAAAAATGAGCAAAAAAACCCCCAACTCTAAAACAGTGTATTTCTTTGCTCGGCACAAACCGAACAACATGTCCTTACACAACAGTTCATATGATAGCTAACGAATTAGCACCTCTCAAAAGATGTTAAGTATTGAGCATAAAATTACTTCATACACAGTTATGTAGGTTAGATTTAGGAAAAAAGAATGGTGACAATGTACCTAGCACTATTTCAAAAGGCCTGTTTCCACCAAGCATTATGGAACTGCTACCATACCGTCCCCATTTTTGGTCCCCCTTCTGTTGGGGTACCTAGCACACGGATCTGGTACTAAAAGGTGGAGCTGTGAACACTGCAGTCTGTTGATTGGTCAGTAGAGGACGGTCACTCTGCTCAGGGCTGAGTTGTGGCTGGTTTTGTGCCACGGAGAGTTTTATATATAAACAGTAAACTGTAACTATAAAATGAAAGGATGTTTTGCTGCCTCTTGCAGCAGCTGTAGTCTGGGAAAATTCCCTAGGCCGACTGCCAGCAACTTTTAAGGTGGAGCACTTAGTTGTAATGTTACTCAATGCATGAGTTGACGACGTGAATCCATCAGCACACCTTGAATTTCAAATGCTGTGAACAGTATATATCCCAATCCTCAAAAAAAGCATCACAGAGTATCGTTCCTGTGGGCTACAGCAACAATAAACTCCTGAGCTTGCCTGAGAAGTAAATGCACAAACCCGCCATGTTTAAAATATCCTATCGAGAGAGACTCTCTCTGCAGCATGCTCTATTTTTCTTTGAAAATGTCAGCATACAGCCTCGTTCTGTGGACGACAAACAAGGTACAGACTGATAAAGGAGGAAATACAGTGAGTGCTGAATGGAGCAGTGAGTGACAACAACCCCGCCCACATGACAGAGTACCGTCTGCGGTGGAATTGCTGACCTAGGGTCTAGGTACCATGTCTGAAGGGTTACTTTTGGTTCCAAAGGTACCATACCGAAAGTCTGTGCTGCAAACGGGGCTAAAGTTTAACGGGTTTCATACAATGTCTCCTGCTGTTTGACCCATTTATTACCCTTGCCTCCTTACGCAGACTTTTAGTCTTTGTGCTATGTTCTTCTTTAGTCCTGTCAGCGCAACAGTCATGTGGTCGCAGCCTTCCCGTTGAAATGGGTTATACACAAATTACTGGCTCATGATCACATGGGTTATATACGAATTATGGTGCATTACTTTTCCGTAGGTGTGTAAGAACAGTGCATTAGAACAGACTGATCTAAACATATTTTCATTTTTAATGATTGTTTGCAGGAATGATTGAGCTTGCCTTGAAATGTTTAGAATTTGAACTTCAAGGTTTATTCTGCACATAAAGTATCTGGTCAGACTGCTACCATATGTAGGAATATACGCACAGGGAGCAGGGTGTGTTTTCTCTGTGTGTCCGAGGGGTGTCCTTAACGGTGTGGGAACAGGTCCTGCCCATGTACAGGAAAGACATTAGGAACAATATGAGTGTTGGGAGAGTGGGAGGGAGACAGACTAAGGGAGGGGCCGGGATAAGGGGGCTTTCAGGGAAAGGAGGAAACGAATGGAGAACACCCTCGACTTTTCATTCTCACAACAAAACCCCTCCCCCCTGTCCCCTCCCCACTCTTCCCCTCCTCCTCCTCATCCCCCAGCAAGTGTGAAGTGTCCCTCCTCAACAATAAGTGCACTGCAGCGTGGAGCAACAACAAATAGTGTGTCACTAACGAGTCACGGCAAACATTCCTGCCTGTCTGCGTTTACACGTTGTTCATCTATTCCGGCCGCTTCGACCCAGACTTGAGAAGTGTTTGGGGACAGACAGTTTGTTATGGGAGGGGTCATCTGTGTGTTTAGCTGTAGTTTTTCCTCCAAACAGTACAGAGAGTTTTCTCACTGACACACACACAGGCAGAAGTGTTTTTGTTTTGATCTGGCTATCATAAGATCCCTTAAAATAAGTTTGGCCTGGAGGATGATTTGTGTAATCCGCTTAAGTAACTGATACCAGAGGAATAGTAAACAGTTTGTGGGTGAAGCAATACTGCAGTTTGAGTATAACAAATGTTCTCGAAGTGGTTATCTTGCAATCTTTTTTAAGGAATATAAACAAAACAAAGCATAAGAATCCGCCTTAATTCCAGTCAGACTGCAAATCATTTCTGTGTTTATCCAACTTGATTTGAAAGATGTTTCGTAAGATTGAAAATGGCCTCAGTTGTTAGACGAGCGTGTAATCCTTTAGTTAGATTTAATGATTTTCACGTGAACATCAGTTGTAAGGGATACAACGCTTTCATAAATCAACAATAATTTGTGACCTGAATCTGGGCCACAAACAGTTGTTCTGTAAACATCGGCGTCAAAAGGGAGGGAAGAGTTTGCTTGTTATTAGAGTGAAGTGCCACTTCAGCTCCTCTCATGAGAGTGATTCATTCCTGTAGAGAGAGCAATCAAACCAGGAATAACAGAATTTACAGTAGCTTCCACGAGGTATTTCAGGGGTGAAGCAAACTCAGAATACATAAGAGCAGCATTGTCTGTGGGCTATAGACACGTTTAGAGTTTGTAAAGGGTGTGCACACAATATGACAGTGGAAGTGTGGTGGAGTTCAATAGCTTTTGGAGTTATGCAAGGACAATAACCACCAAAGATTGCAAATCCTACCAAAACAGAGTAGGCACTCTATATTTATGACCTCACGCTAAATGAACACTGCCCAGTGGTAACAGAAAAGAGGCTCGAGGGACGCCAAATATTGTTTTTCTTAGAATTTAGTAGAGCGAACCTGAGCTGATGATTTGGAGACTTTCTGCCTCTTTAAGGGTAAAAATTGCTAAATACAGCTAACAATTAGCTTCTACATGGCATGTGAAAATATTGTGCATAAACCATATTTGATCCATGATCCTTTTGTGATAGAGGAATTCACGCAATTCTTTTAATTCAACACATGAAACACTAGGGCTGTCCCCTGACTAAAAATTTTCCTAGTCGACCAATAGTCATCATTCAGGGCCACTAATCGACTAGTCGTCCGCATGTTTAAGATATTAATTAACTTATTAAATTGTAAATTTTGGGCGGGGCAACACAATGGTTTGAGTTGAAGGTGTGAGAAAGAATAGTGTCAGTAACATTGTTAACACTGTGCTACATTACAGAGAAATACAAACCGTACTAATGAACCTTCATTAATATAGGCCTATATTTTATCTACAAGTGCACGTCACAGACTGAGCGAGCCGCCTGTTAATGACGCTGTCAGCAAAGCAGTAATGATTGTGCTAAGTGGCTAATGGGCATGTAGCTACTGACATGTTTCACATGATACGTCATGTTTGTAGTCAACAACAGAGTTTACATATCGCCTTGGGTTGGTCCTTCACCTTTTCAAAATGATCCCACACTTTGGATTTCCTGCCCGACATGTTATTAACTAGCCTGTGTGATAACCGCAGGTACCAGCCCTGGAGATTAACGTGTCTTCTGTCTGACAGCTGAGCGTGGACACTTCCTGTGTCTGTCCTTTCAAATTAAATTCACATAGGTCCAGTCATATATTTCGGCAACTAACTAACCAATGAAATCTTACCGACTAATGACCTTTCTCGACTAATGTTTAGTCAACTATTAGCGGGCAGCCTATAAAACACACACAAGAGTTTAAATCACAAAATTTCCAAACTCAACAACAGTAATGCTTTAAGAGGCTGCTGGCTTGATAACATCTATAATCAGTACACAGCTTGATGTACGGCAACTGTCAGTAAACTGTGAATGAGAAGTGATGACAAGGAGGACAATTCACACGATACCTTTTGATTCATGCAGAATGCAGAATGCTTTCTGGGAATAAGTTCATGTAGTGAATGATCTCTGTATTAGAGTAAAACTCAATTATAAGCCTCCCAAAATAGACAGTTCTGAAGATAACAATAGCTGATTCATATCTAACTCACTTAATGATCAGGTCGCAGTTTAACCTTCTGACCCCAGTTTTTGTCCATTAGTCTCTTTGGTGGCCTCTTAATCAGTTCAACTTTACAATTGGCTCTTTCATATATCCTTCAGACGGCCGTCCTCTCGGGCTCACTGTTGTTTTTTAAAAGACAAGACAGTCTGGAGTTGTTGTACGAGTTGTGCTAGTTTAGCTGGTGATGATGGAATCTCTGAAATCCAGGTCTGGAAACTATCATGAATGGATCTTGTCTTAACGCGTAGTTAAGATCTTTGTCCATCTAGTTGTGTTACTGGTGTAAAAGAATATAAATAACAACTTAAGCTGTGAACAGTTTGGTGTATTTATTTACTTAGATCAAATTAGTCATTCCTTATTACGTCTTTGCATACTGGTTAATAACTGTGGTGATAAACTGGAAGTTTAAAGGGCTGGGACGACATCTCCCGATTCGATGCTATCACAATACCTGGGTGCAGATTCAATATGTAGTGGGACAGTTTGATTGACCTATCACTGTCCATTTGTTGCATGTGGAGTGGTCAGGATGATTGGCTGGAGTTTTTAGAGCCCTCCCCGTTCCACAGGTGACTGACATTTTTTATTTTTATATAAGTGCATGCAATAGAATTCCATACCATGCCTTTAAAGCAGGTACAGTCTTATTCTTATTATAGAACTTTGCGCAGCTGTCTGCCATTTTCTGCTCACCTGCTTTGGCTTTGTGTTGCTTGGAGGAGTTATGATGTTACGTAGATCATCACAATAAAAGCAGCAACCTCAAAATTTGAATAACATTGATTCTGCCATGAAAAATTTGTTTAGAAAATCTTTTAAAAAGTGTGATACTTATTTTCTATCTCACCCCTACAATTGTGGTCAATACATTTTAAACGGACCAGTGTGTAGGATTTAGTGGTATCCACTGGTGAGGTTGCAGATCTGAAACTTCTCCTGTGTGCCAAGCGTGTAGGAGAACTATGGAGGCTGATACAAAATCGTGAATGGACCTATCTAGAGGTCCATAGAAGAGGACCCACTCAGTATGTAGATATAAACGGTTTATTCAAAGGAAAAAAATACAACATTTCTGATTTTCATGTGTTTATAAACTAATGAAAACATAGTTATCATCATCATCACAAACCACTTCTGCTAATAGATGCGCCTAAATCCTGCACACTTGACCTTTGAGTTTAGCCAATATTACCATCTGAGGGATTTTCCACACTGTTTGTTTAAAACCCACTGTTTGCTTTGTCTCAGCACATTAAATATTATGATGATGTCTTTAGCAGCATGTTGTTTTTGTTTTTTATTCCTGGGATGAGAAAAGGACCGTCCTCCAATGAAAATAGCTTTTAGTGAGGGAGCTGTACACTTATAAATTGTATCACCATAAATAATCCACTTAGACGTTGCATGGGAAAAGATCACAGAGAGAGAGAGCAGATATTAGCGTTGGGTACAGCACATGACGCGTAACGTACTTCCTGTTTTTAAACACAAACAAGTCTCTTCTTAAGGTCCACTGGCAAAAACACAGGAAGGTTTGAAACGTTAGATAACCAACCAAAGTTGTTACAGCACATCACACAGATAAACTGCCGTGTCCTGTGCGTGTCATTGATCACATGTATGAATGGAGTGCTGTCTGCTTAATGCATCCAACAAGCATCTTGAAGTCTGGCTTATTGAGTGACACCATGAACCGTATCCATCATATCTCTGTCAGAGTTTGAGTACTTGTTGTTTTGACTAAAACAGAAGCAGTGACTCAGATTCTGTTTTGCTTAGAAGTCTTTAACGATGTTAAATGGTCTGATAAGCTGCAGGGTCAGATGGTTTGGCAGTGAGTCAGGCCACCAGCTGCTGGCAGCCATTGTGTTTGGGGACTGACCTTTGTCACGATGATGGAGAGGAAGAGTCGAAATAAGAGCAAAACAGTCCTCAGCTGAAAGCCTGACATTGTGTCAAGGGAAGCAGTGTGGGTGTGTGTGTGTGTGTGAGTGTATGTGTACGTGTAAGAGTGAGCAAAATGGTGTGCGTAGCTTGTGAGGGTTTTGTGTGAATAGCTGCACGTAATTGTATCTGAAAGTGTGTGCGTGTAAGCTTGTTTAAGCGTGTTGGAAGTTTTCTGAAAACTGGATTCAACAATGATTAAGACTTGATTTCCTCATGCACTTGAAGACAATCACAACTCTTACATATGTGTTAGTAGAGCTGAATATTGCCAAAGGAAGCCAGACTTCTTCCATTTCTTTAACTTTCCATTTTGGATGAAAAGGAAAACAACCCTAAAACACTGTGAGACAAGCACAGGTCGCTTCCTCTCATCCGTTCCCATCCTTCCTTCTCTGCACTTTCCCTTCCCGTCACTCGTCGCTGTGAGTGCTGATCTTGCGGATGTCGTCCGTCTTTGTTTTCTCAGATATCTTTGTTTTATAGCTTGGTAAGGAGCAGAGGAAAATTGAAGTAATCGTAAGACGACAGTTGGGATTTGACCCTCTAGACCCTTTGTTTTTGTAGGTTTGCACACTTTAAAGTCTTCCAAAATGTAATGTCAAGACTATTATTGTGTGTATTATTGTATCTTAAAGGTAACTTTTTCCATAGTAGTCATGTGGACATGTATTAGCCTGCAAAGCAGCACAGGTGTAACTCATAACATAAATGATAGCTGCATTCCTTTCAGTCTTGCCTGTTTAAGGTCCTGGTATTGTGCACTCACCAGGAAACTTCAATGGAGCTGAGCCATCGTTAATGTTATTAGTTCCACCTGTGCTTTTCCTGCAGTGAAAAATCAAAGGCCTTGTTCAGACTGCCAGCCCAAATCCATATTTGGCATATCCAGATTGTATCCAGATTGATTTTAGAAAGTCTAGGAAGAAAAAAAAAACATTCATTTGAAGGTAGGTTTGAAATCAGTTAGTCAATCATTTAAGTGTCACTTGGAATCATACAGTGAAATGTGATCATGTCAGCTGCTGCTTCAAATTGTGCATTGTAATTTAGTCCTTCTTGCCTCCTCCTACATTGTAGGCTGCTGCTTTATGTCTATGTTTCCAGACTGGCTGCTCCTGGATAGTTCTGGTAATTCATGGTTTCTGGCAGTGGAGTGATTTAACTGTAGCTTTTGGTACTGTTGCTTCTGTTGTTTTACACTTTATATCAGCCACTGTCTCAGTGAATTCATTGATGCTATTGGTGAAGTCGACGGTTGTGTCCTGGAACATGCTGTCTCATGTCACCGGGGGGGATTCATAGTAGTTTGTTTATCTATTCTGACCTCAACAATGCAAATCCAATCAGATTTCTACAGATGCATCTTAGTCCGAGAGCTCTGGCTGCTCAAATTGAATTTCAAAGTGTCCTTTGAGTACTGTAACGCTGAGCAGAGCTTCTTCAGCTGAGCTGTGTGCACGAGTCTGTCTCATCACCAAGCATTGAGCAGTGCTGATGAGAAAAATCTGACATACTGGACACTATAGAAGTTAGCTGTGGGGTCGATGGTGTCATATGTGACATGAAGTTACTGATGTTAAATATCTCTCTAAGGCTGCACATACTTGTTTTTTTTTTTTTTTGGTCAGAAGCTAATGTTAGCCATTGTGACATTCAAACAAGGGCTCAGAAGCTCCATAATCCAGCCTTAAACACACTTTGAGACTTCGTAAAAATGAATTCATAATGATAAATTCAACACTGAAAGTCTTTTGTGATCATTTATCCTCTTTTGTGTTGAAAACAGTCATTGTTGTTCATCTTTGATCGGGATTGGCCGAAAAAAGGCTCAAAGAAAAGAGAAAAACATGGGAAAAAAATACTGAAATGCAGATTGCCACAGGTCTAATATCATCACATGACATCTGTGTTTGGTGAAATACGGTAGGGAATTTACAGGGGGAATTTTTACTTGACCAATTACAGACAGGCAGATTTATACAAGATTAAAATCACAGACGACCTCCACAGTTATTACAAATCACGAGATAGGGTCAGACTGGGAACAAAATTCGGCCCTGGCATATTTCCTCATCTGTCTTTGACTTAACTATTTCCTTCTTTGGTGCTGCCGGCAGACTGTTGTTGCTGTCATAAACATTTTCACTCTATCAACAGTTAGATTTTGGCTCTGTTGTTCATCTTATCTGGAGCCTATTTTTTATTTCAATTGACCTTTCGCTAAGTCCCGCCCCTGGACGCAGACTGACCAAACAGAGCGTAGCATTGGGCTAGCTCAGACCAGATATAGCCTACTGAATGTATACACATGCTGCTTTTGCTTTTTAATGATTATAATGCTTGACAAACTACAGCAAAGGGGAGGGGCTTAGCGCAGGGTCAGTTGCTCCGCTCTTTCTGCCTGGATTTCATTTGTTTCCCACTTGACATCTCTTGCTTCACCTCTGACATTACACGATGGACCGATCTACTTGAAGGGGTCGGGGCAGGTGACGGCAGCCGTTTCTGCTGCACAGCATAGGTAGGCTATTGACAATTTAGGGAGCATGTAACCACTAATCAGATAGGCTGCTCCAACAGCGAGTGGACCACAGCTGGCAGGTCTCTCTTTTTCACCCTACAATTTTTTTGTCCAACATTGCAGGGTGTAGCCTCGCAGCCCGCACGGTGGGCCGGCCCATGTGGCATTTGCCAGAATTGCCCAATGGCCAATCCGAGCCTGTCACTAGAGGTGCCCAGATGAATCTAGTCCCGTGCCAACAGAGCTTTATTTGCACCTGCAAACAGACGAGATAAGATCCCAAACAAGACTGAGTCTGTGGTTGGCAAGTAGGAGAGGATGGGGAGTTGGTTTGTTTTCTGTCAGACAGTTCTGTTAGCTAAAGATACTTAGCCATAGCACTGCTGCTGTTTGTCTTTATTTCTAGTCTTTGGCTGATGATTTCATTTTTAGTGCTTCTTATATTTGATTGTCTTGTGTGTGTGTCTGTGATTATTATCACCACTTCTCTTCTTGTGTCTTATTATGTCTTCTCTGCTCTTTCAACAAGTGAGCTAAATAAAGTGGCTATGACTCAAAGTGACTCACACCTCAATCACTTTCGCATGTGGGCACACAGACACACACACACACACAAGCACACACAGAAACACACACAAACAAAGACTCTAAGGTGTCCCCAAGCAAAAGCAGCAGCTGGTCCCAGCATCGCGTTGCATGTTTTGGGAGAGAAATATCAAATATCTGAAAAGTTCCCCGAATCTTTTGAAGACTTGCCTCTGGAGAAAGGATACACACACACACACACACTCTCAGAACAGCTCACACTGACTGTGACGAGTGTGGTGTATCTTACAACTTAATGTAACTTGTAGTTTTCAGGGATGGAGAGAGTACACCTAATGAATGGCTGACCGAGTTCTGGCCTCCCACACACATACGCACATGCACTCCCGCACTAGACAGGATCAAATGTCCCAAGCTGCTCTTTGTTGAGTTTTGTTAAAATGCCATGATATTTAAACTAAATGCTAAAAATGCCCAGAGCAAAGAAAAACAGGAGCTTGTTAATTATCTCTGTCCTTTCTGCCTGAATGTCTGTTTATAGATCTCGACTCTCCAAACCTCTCCGACAGCCTCTTTCTGAAATTCTTCTGCGTCTCTTTCTCTGAGACTCTGGCCTTTCTCCACAGCCCTTTTCTGCCGTTCTCTCTCCGTCGCCTCTTATGCAACCAGCTCATAAATAGAAAATGGATGTGTCACTCAATTACTGTATTTATGCTGGAAATGGACTACAGGCTCGGGCCAAGGTTTATACCAGAGCCCACACAGGGTTTTAAGCCTTCTTCCATTAACTTTATTTTTACTCCAGTATCAAAACAGGGTGACTCATTCATCTCGGCTGCACAGGTGGGTAATGTGCTGCGCTTTTTTATTCTTTTTTTAGTGCTTGTTTAGCAACTCAAAAATCAATAGATCCGTATCAGACTCCACATGAAAATAGGAACTGACACATGAGCAAGCATGAACATGTGCCAAGACGTGTGGGGTACGAAGGTGAGGAAGGAAGGAAGATTATTTTCATCAAGAGGGAAGCAGGTTCTGCTTTCCGCTTTCTTTTCTTTATATGTTCATTTTAACACACCTAGCAAAGTGTTGGTGACAGGGCACTAACACGCAGGGACCCTTTAGGCCTGTCCAGCAGCTGTGTGGTGTGTTTTTGTTGTTTTAGCTGCTGCTGGAGTTAAGTTGGTCCCAATCTCTTCCTGGTTTACGCTGTTTGGCTTCTCCTCAGCCAGGTGGTTCCTGTTCTCTACCTCAATGGTTCTCAACTTTTTTTTAAATAATGTACACCCTTTGAAATAGTTTCTTTCAGCCAAGTAACCCCTGACCAGCGCAAAACATTTTTGGTTAAAAAAAAAAGTCTGTTTTCAAGCTCAGTGGTTAAGGCCGGCGTGCCATGTACAAAGGCATTGTCCTTGCCACAGTGGCTGCAGGTTTGATTCAAGCCTGCAGCCAATTGCTGCATGTCTGCAAGTCTGTATATAGTATTTTGTTGGTTCTGTTTTCGCTTTCTTTTTCACTTCTTTCTCCATGTTTTCGGCTGTATTGCTGCTACATTTCAACCATAGACTGCATATAAAAATGGTTAACATGACAGCTCCCCAAAAGTGAAGCCAAAACATTTCTATCGCCCCCTGGTGGCTGGCTGCAAATATGTCATAAACCCCACGCCCTCTATGTTAGCAGAAGGGACAGGGACCAACTAAATGATCAAAGTACACATAAAATAAAATTTTCTCAGAGATGGTTTCTGTAATTTTAGGTAATTCTTATCACATTGATGTATGTTAAAGTGTTAATTTTTCTGACAACTTTGTTTATAATTAGTAATTTGAAGCTATAACACGGGGGTCTGATTGTTGGGTCTAGTGATCGACAGCTGTTTGTGCCAGTCGTTGTGCTCACGATAAATGGTGCTACTTACAATCGGTCAGATGGCGTGAACTTGATACCGCTGTGATCAGTACTGTGCAGACTCTCGCTCCAAATGACATCACCAGCGCAAGATGGCAGCCACTGTATCTGGGTTATTTTTGCTTCATTTTTGTACAGCGGAAGTTGACATGCCGCGTCCATCTTAATATATAGTTGGTGCTTCTCAAAGTCAAGGAAGGATCCTTAAATGGCTGAATTTCAAGGAGGCTACGTCATCGAATCCGGCTGGAGTACTGCTCCATTGTGAAGGATCCTTTGAATTCTACCGAGGGCAGAGTCCTTCTTTCAGAGAATTTTCAAGGATGTATGTGTGTATCGTCAGTGGGCATGAAGTACCCACAATGTTTGCGCATGGAATCGAGGGACCCTTTCAATGACGCACACCTGGGCACTCGCTAGCATGTCCCAGTGTGTGCCAAGTGAATGCTAAGAGAGAGCCTTGCCTCATCTCTGTAGAACCCAATTTGTAGGGCCCATCTTAACAAGGAAGAGTCCTTGACTTTGAGAAGCACCAAGTCAATAGCTCCTCTTCACTGCCGGAACTTTTATCATTTACCCAGGATTTCGAAAAACCTTGACACATTTCCACCAAAAAAACTTTCCCTCAACCCCAAACTTTCCCTGAAAAAAGTACCTAGTGGGGGGTAGGACTTTTCAGATTCCCCGGATTTCTTGAGGGGCGGGGCTGTATGCTGAAGAACGCTGATTGGTGGAACACACACTTGCAACGTTCCGCACTTCTTGCCAGTGTGGCTGCAAGCTTAATTTCATTTCTACAAGCTTCACTTCATTGGTGTTTTGATCATTTGGAAAATGGAGCAAAAGAAGAGAAGCGGACAGATGACGAGATCCAGACTCTTTTGAGTGTATTTGCTGAGGGAGAAATTCAGTGGGACTGCGAGTTGGCGACTTGAAACAACAGAGTCTATGGAAGAATAGCCGACAAGTTGAAGAAACTTAAGCAAGATTATAAGAAGCTTCAGGCGTTCGCAATTGTCTTTGCTAATAACACCTGTCGTCTTTTCCGTGCAGATCTCATGGTTTTATATGTGATGTAGTAAAACACGAGGAACAACAGAACAACTTGAGCGTCCTCCATCATGGCGTACTGTGTCCCATAAATGATGATGCGGGCTTGTCGGTTGCCGTTTATGGTGTCATCGTGCTTGTTTGGCCTTCAGCTGATTTGAATACATTTTCCATAACTTTGAGGTATGGTGGAAACGCAAACCACACAGATTACCAGGAATTCTTTTACCCAGGTAAATAAGTTCCTGGAAATAAAAGTTCCTGGAAATATTGGTGGGAGCTATTGGTTTTCCTCCGTCATTCAATATTGAAACTGGCTTCCCAGTCACAGTCAGCAAACGTGAGCATCATTGTGTTTGTCGCAACAGCTGACAGTTTACCACAATAAACAACTGCACTAAAAATAGGAACACTGAATATAAAACATAGTTTATCCAGGGGTGGCCAAACTAAGGCCTGCAAGCCAACTGCAGCCCACGATAATTAAAAAAAAAAAAAAAAACTAGAATATGGCTTGAACATATTTCTAAAAAATGTACTATTTCCACATTGCACTGTTTAGTTCAAACATGATGTCACAGTCATCTTCATGAACTACTTGTACGAGCGAACCCTGCCATTGCACTTCTTAATATGACCACTAGATGTCTCTGCTTCACCTAACGTAGACTTGCTGTATTTCAGACGTCATGGTATTCTGGACACGTGACCTTTTGGCAAATACTCCCAGGTCATGAATTAAATATATATCTGTGTCATTATTTTTTCCTTTCTTTTTATCTTTTTAACCATCAAACATCTTCTATTTTAAGGATGATTTTAATTATGATAAAGCCCAATAGATATTTTTAAAATCCTAAACAGTCACACAGTGTTTTAGGTCTCACCTTGTATAACAATATTGTACTGTAAATATAAACTTTACATGTGAGAATAACTACATGTACAAATGGAGAATAACTACATGTATGATTCAACTTGCTGAATTTTGGGCAGTGACTTTGTTTGTCACAGCTTTACCACAGTGTCTTAGGGGGCAAGCAACATAGTGAGGCAGTGACAACTAACTGTATCCAATATATGCTTCATATTTCTTCATTGCACCCAAGGCCGCAGATTTTTGTATTGTGAAACTGCATGCATGCACAGCTACGGCACTTCAGAGTGGAACCACAAAGTAAGTAAAGTAGCTAATCTGAGGACTTAATGTATATATGATAAAACAGGTTACACAATAACACCCCATCTGATCTCTTGTGTGGTAAAACTGTCTAGCTGAATAAACTGTTCTTACTCATAAAAATGTTTTCATTAAAACATTTAATTTTCCCTTTAAAAAGAGACTGAGGCCTTCATCATTTACAGCAGCTCCCAAATAGCACCAAATGCTAATAAAATATCTGCTGGAGTTTATTGGGTTCTTTAGAAAAACCACTTTACCCACAGCCTTGTATGTATGTGCGATTAATTTGTTTTTATTAGCGGGGAAAACAAATAATTTGCACTGAGCACCAGAAATAACCCTCCAAATTGGTCCTGATGCACAGAAAAGATTAACTCCTGTGAAATGTATAAATTAAAGCTCAATATAAACATTCATTTGTTTGATAGTTTAGCATGAGAGTTTAAAAAAAGAAACTTAAAAAGACCTTTTCATCCCGAGAGACAAGACGCTAATCCTCTCAGCGTGGGATCCAGGCTCATTAAAGCACACCACCTCTCTCGTCATGAGAGGACCCGCCACCAGCTGAACTGTGACCCATTTTGGGTGTGACCCCTCCGTCTAAGAAACTGGGCTGCAGAGTCTTTTATTCAACACACCCTGGGAACTAAACCCAAACCCAGCACTCCTCTCATGTGCGAGCCAAGCGGAGTTTGAATCAGCAGCTGAATAAAAGCTCTTATGTGTTCTTTCAACATTTTAATGGACCAAACCCTCAAGCTACAGCATAACAGCACATTTCAATGTGTGTGTGTGCGTGTGTGTGTGTGTGTGTGTGTGTGTGTGTAGAGGTGGTAGGTTAAAGGGGTGGGAGGGGTTCAGGATACAGACTAGGGAGCATGTCCTGCAGTTTGAACAATCACACCCAAACTTCCACTTTACCTCAGTCCACCGCAGGACATTTCCCGCCTTTAACCTCTCGTTCCCTTTTACTTCCCCTCTCCCTCTCTGCTGTCGCACACTCCTTTCTATTCTTCACATCTATGTTTTCTTTCTCTGTTTTTCTTTTCCTCTGTCTCTGCAGGTGATTTCTTTCGACACTGTCGTTGCTGTATCTGAGTGGGTCGTTCGTGGGGGACTTGAAGAGCAATTTAAAACCCCTAATTGTCTTTTGTCTTAAGTATCTGAATGTATCATTAAAGCCACTTAGTGCTGACTTTGAAAATGTCAGACTTTGGTAAGGGGATATGTCAGCGAGGTAGGAAAGATGTAGTCTTGACTTGCTTAGTTCAGCATGGTGAAATATTGTTATTACTACCACTACTACTCTCCGACGCATGCTAGGTGAATGTGGTGATTCAGGGTTATTGTGACATTCCCTAGACATGGTGGAGACAGTGCTGGGGGTGTTCTATACACAACCTGATCGAAATCCAGTGCTTGCGTAATGACGTCAGAAACTGACGAAAAAGCCGTCCTTTAATATCAGCATGATATGCAACCCTACGCCAATACAGTTTTATGGCACTTGGTGGCATCAGGGGGAAACGAGGTGGGACCTGAATGAAAGTTAAGGCAATAAAATGCAGGCAGGAGTGCTGGTGGATGGGTCCAACAAACACCAACTTTTATCCCTGGAAAGTGGTGTTTGCGTCCTGTAAGATTATACAGCCAAACCCTGTTTTTCCTCCAAACCCAACCACATCATCATTTCATCACAGACGCGCTCACATCTCCTTCCCAACACAACGACAATATAACGCCAGAGATAAAGTGACTACAACACGAAAATATTGTACAACTAGAAATGCATCAGTGATGACTTGGGTCTGTCTCAACCTTCTATCAGCAGTGATCACACTAACAATTACAACACTATCACTGTCTCATATTATGATGCACTTCATTTCATTTTCACTGGAATCCAGGCTCACTGAAGGACAACCAATCATACATGGGAAAATATTGTGTCATACCTAACAATGGGATCAAGCACACCTCCTCACTGAGGTAAAAGTTTCGGTCCTTTCCTTGTATGTTGTAGAGCAACACATTCCACTCCAACCCTGTCACATATCAACGTTTTCGCCCAAAACCCAAGCACTGGGTTAGTTGTTGAAGGCAAAAAAACCCATCAATTCATAGTGTTTTAACAATGTAGTGCATTTATTTTGAAAGAGACTGCATGTAAACGGTAAATTTCCTTTGAAAACGGAAGTGTATTTTGAAAGAAGACAATGCATGCAACAGGCTGAAGTTGACACAGCGTCCCAGAACGTCAAAAACTGACGCACCCGGGGTACCTTTTTACGTCATATCCACAGGGGGAAGAGGCACGGGAAAGACAGGGGTTGGCAGCCTTTACTAGCAAAAGAGCCATTTTTGGCCAAAACAAAAAAATAATAAAATGCCTGGAGCCACAAAAACCATACTTAAGCCTTACAATGAAGGAAAGCAGGGTACAGACTGGACAGGTTGCCAGTATATCACATGGCTGTGTCAGATTTATTTATTAATTTTTATTAATTCATTAATTTTATTCAACCATCACAAGTCATTGGCTAATATTGTCTTAAAAAAAAGGTAAAGGACTACCGTGCCTATGATCCAGTATTATAATAAATTGATTAACTTCATCAGGGTATGCAGGAATTGGCAGCGACTGATTGTCAACACTGTCATCCGCTTGATATTTCGCCTGGCTATATTTGTGTTTTTCGCCACAGTGTCTGGGATATTCATAGTTTCCTCTATCCTCTTGGATGCATGTTGCTCATGGTCTGGTATCTGGTACTTTATATAAAGTCCCAACTTTACCTGAGCACTGTGGGGGTAAACAACCATAAACTTTCCAAACACAGCAAAATAACAAGAAAATAAGAATAGACAGGCAGAGGGCAGAGGAGTCTCTGCAGAAAAACACACTGCTAAACCCTTCCAGTGGCTCATTAGTGATGACTGAGAGGGTCTAGAGAGTCTATATAGTGTATTTTTTAGGAAAAAATGCAAAATGAATTAACTTGAGTTCAGTTACATTTGGAGCACCATACTCATTTAGACGGACAATGATGACAAGGTGGCCCATCCTGGACGATAAGAGAGGTTGCCATGGGTTAAACTAAGGATGGGCTCAATCAGAGTAAGTCTCATCTGCTTCTACAATAGTCAAACAAGACTTCACATCCAGTCTCAGTCTCCCCATGAACAGAAAACACAGACAACCTGCTGTACTTTCTGTTCTCTCTGTCTCTGTATGTGTTATGATACCTCCCCCCTGTGTTCATGTTTGGTACTAAGCACTACCACACTGAAGGGAGGATCAGAGGGTGGAGCTCCACCTCACTGCCCACAGGCACAGGTACATTTTTTTCAAAGGCTGTAAGCCAAAGCCAGCAGAGCAAGTGGGGGCTGTCTGGAAGTTGTCAGTGGTGGAAATGAATTCCAGTGCTGTGCAGTAATGACAATGGACGGCACGATGAAGCAGCCAGATGTTGCTCTTCACTGAATGCAAGTTAGATCATAAGGGCCTTACTAACAATGGGGAGTTTTGTGGCTGGTGTGTTCCTGTTCCTGCTGATTTCTGCAGGACACGCTTATGGAGGTAAGGCGAGGAGACAAAATCACTTTAGCTAAGAAGGGTTCTGCTGCAACATTATGGTTAAATGATTTGTTGCATTGCTGTGATAGGACTGGTGATGCTGTACAGAGGTCTCTAACTCAACTAACATTTTCAATGGTCATTTATTACAGTTAACTTTAAACATTCACACACAAGCTGTGGAATCCTGTCCTTTTTTAATCCATAGACACAGGAGATAATGGTATTGTTGTAAATGAAGTATTATTTGTACAACCTTTGACACCACAGGTGAAAGTAAGTATCACCATGAAATTTCCTCAATTCATAACTTACATTAAGACAATTATTATTATTATTATTATTATTATTATTATTATTATTTGTGTTTCAGGTTTTCTGAAATTATATGTTTAAATATGCAAATTATGGATAGTTTAATTTAATGTGAAGCAATTTGCATAAATTTCCAAAACATATATCTGATTGAAATCATTGAAAAAAACACGTTAAAAATTATTTTTTTATTTTGCTGATAAATTAGATTCAAAGATATTTACAGAGGACATTTTGCATATCAAAAAATACTGTCAACAGCCATTGAAAAACAAATTTTTGCCATCTTTTGTGGTATGAAATGTTATAAACAAAAAGCTTAAAATGATATATAAACAAACCCCTCTGTAAAAACAAACAAACAAAACAAAAACCTCCAGAATATATATACAAATAAAACTGGGTTGTTTTCTGTATAAAGAAATAACTTTTTTTTAGAAAATGGCCTTTAAAGATAGACCAAAAATAAGACACTATAGGTGAAAAGGGTAAAAATTTGAGATAATATATATCACCACAAAACATCCTTAGTTGATTACTTACAATAAGACATTAAGTTTTCTTGAATTTTATGTTTAAATATGAACAAATAGGCGTTATTGAATTAAATATGCACGCATTTCAGGGGCAGAAATCTGAACATTGGATAAAGCCAGGTTTAAATTCTTGTTTCTGTTTGTTAACATATTGGAGTCAAAGGTTTTCTCTGAAATTTTATGTTTAAATATGCAACTTATGCATTGTCTAATTAAATATGAATACATTTCAGAACAGAAATCTGAACTGGACGATCTCTTTCCACTAGTCTAACTGAAGACATAACAGAGAAACAGCCCGAAATCTCTAAGTCGACCTGTGTATGAAAAAACTGTAGTGTATCCCCAAGTTAAAATGTGTCTGTGACAGTTGTCAGCTTAATGTTTAATCCAGTTTAATATTGTCTGTAGACATATGGCAATATGCTGCGGGATACTGGATTATATTTTGCTGGATGCTTGCAGTTACTCATGTTTTGTACAGGAATGTGGGTACCTGATCTGATGTCACACTGCTCATCAAATGTCGTTTGAGACAGCTTGGTTTATAGGGTTTGTATGAGTTTTAATGTTTTAACTAAACAGTATAATCGTTATCAAGTTGCTCCTTGCTTTTCATTTCATTGCACACAGCAGAATCAATGTTCATTTTACTCTAGTATAAAAATGAGCATTTGAAAATGAGTGTTTCTTAATTACACACTCATCAGAGTTCATTCACCATAGCTTAGTTTTAAAAGCTGCCTCAGACGTGGACGTCTCAACCAACACTTCTTATCAAATCTAAGTAAGTGCCCCTGAAATATGAACATCTCCTGACACAAGTCGCTGCATGTGCTGGAGTGAACACTTCAGGGCCGTCAGCAATGCCTCAGACATGCGTCTATCCTCACACCTGCTCATGACAGCGCATTACAGACCTGCACTCACATTCGAGGAAGATTACTAATAATCCAATGTTCGCTGGTATCATATAGGCAGATTAAAGAGATGGACAGGCACGGGTTATACTGACAGCGGGCTTATAGGCTTTATGCAGAGCGGCATGCTGGGCCAGTCTGCTGACGGAGTACTTCTCACTGGGACCAGTGTTATAACACGTAGCTGTGATAATAAGCATTTTTTTGCAGGCAGTGCATTAAGAGATTTAAAGACAATAAAATAGTAAGCAATTATTCCAAACCATACCAACACAGGCATGAAATAAAAGCAAAGGAGAGATTAAAAAAAAGAAAATATGGGATTCAGAAGAACGGATATAAAAGATTTTTCCATTGTTTCCTGTTTTTAAAAGCAATTTTGTACAAACAGGAAACTATGTCAGTCATAATGTATGTTCACCACAATTACCCCAAATTGTTTTATCTGAAGTCGGTCAACAAAAAACCTGTAATTTTACAAATTAATAAGCGGCGTTGGCCAACTTGGCATAACCACCTGTCATAAAAACAACATTTAGAGACTGAAAACTATGTTAAATGTTTAATGGTTATAATTTGCCTCCAGGTAAAAAGTCTAGCTTGTGTTGCTGTCTGACTTTTTTTCTGTGTGATGTGGAAACGTAAATTATTGGTTGTCATGTAATTACACTGCGGAATTGTTGAGCTGTGCATGGCAGCTTTTGTGAGTAAATTGTTCATAAAATGTTTCGGCTTCAGGTTTTATCCCCCTCAGGCCAACTAATTTTTTTTTATTGAGATAGGTGAAGGATAGTTGGTGGTTTAAAAATAATGTCTATGTATTGTGGATCTTTTTTTCATCATTAGTAATCATTTAAATGCTCGTTTACTTTCTATGTTGTGCTCAGTTTCATTGCCGATCCATACTGCTGGAACGCTTAGAGAGTTTTTAGAGTGTCAGCCATTCCCAACCACCCACACATACCATTTGACCTCTATTTGTTGTGTGTTTCTTTTTCCACAAATTGACAGTCATTTTAACAGAGTGCTCCATACGGCTGCTTTGTAGGTCAAATCGATTAAAATCAAGACTGCTTTACTGTTTTTTCAGTCACAGACAGGAGTGGTGGGTACACTGGCCTCACTACAAAATAAAATTACATTGTGATCACATATAAAACCAATTATAAAACACCAGAGTGGAAAAGCGTTGATCAGTTGTACCTAATTTTCACGGGGATTTAGACAAAAGCGTGTAACTTGGGTGGTTGATCCACCACTTTGGTCTAGACTGAAGTATCTCAATCACTATTAGATAGATCACCTTAAACAACCTATAGACAACATTCATGGTTCCCAGATAATGTGTCCTAATGATGATGGAGCCTGACCTTTTCCCTGAGCACCACCATGAGGTTGACGTGTGGTTTTTTTAGTATAGACATCCATGTTTCCCTAGTAACTTTGGTGATTCCTTAATATTTCATAGTGCCATAACCAGGTCAACATACTTTGGTTTATGACCACATACCTGCAAGACTAATAAGATTTCCATCAGCCTCAGCTCTGGCGTTTAGTGCTAATTAGCAAATGTTAGCATGCTAACACGCTAAACTAAGATGGTTATCATGATAAACATTATACTTCAGTGTGTCAGCATTCTTAGTTTGAGCATGTTAGCATGCTGATGTTTGCACTGCACTTCACAGGCATGGCTTTAGGCTTTTAATTTTGTTTAATTGTTCCAAATTCAAACTTAGCTCAGTTGTCAGAAGAAAATGTTTGCTTTGTACGTTTCTGCAAACAATGGATATGTTACATTTGTACATTTCATACATCAACATTCCTAAAGTTGACTTGGTCATCCCGAGATGGCTGCCATGCTGCAAACCAATGTTCAAGACCAACAAACAACAAAGCTGGTTGTTTCTTAGACATTGGCTTAGGACCATATGCCTGCAAGACTAAAGACATTCCTGTCAGCCTCAGCTGTGGCTTTTATTGCTTATTAGCAAATGTTAGCATGCTAACACGCTAAACTGTGGCATTTCCAGCTGTGACTTTGCCACCAAAACCAGGTATTTTAAGCCAAAACATGATCTTTTCCTGTCCATAACCAAGTGTATTTTGTGCCACAACATAACCACACATTAACCACAGCACTGTTAAACATAAAGAAACATTACATTTCAACAAATCTGGTACAAATAATGTACATATCTGTTTGCATATCTGTTTGCAGAAATGTACAAGGCTAACATTTATACTGGTGATTTCATTGACAAACTAGCAGTATAGCTGGATAGTTGATATCTGGCATGAGGATGTAACACCAATACAATATCAATATGATGGTCATGAATTGATTTTAATAGTAATGATTTTCACACTCCTATTTATATCTGGATCACGGGTTCCCAATTTGAGTTATCTATATGTGCTGTATGTGCAGCACCCCCCTAAGTTTTACGTCAGCTGATGACACTGTTTTTCCTTTCGGAGAAGCTCTGTCACTGAGAAAGTTTTGTGCAATTAAATGTCTAGTCTGCGTCATTTGGGTCAGCAGTGAAGTCTAATTAGCATCCACACATTTCAGGGTGGCCTCTCCAGAATGCATTAGTTGTCATTAATTGAATTTAGATAGCAGGTGTAAAGTGCAGAGTAGACACCACATTGACAAACCAGTCAATACAGATTAATGGAATAACCTTTGCTGGGAGGTCACTGAGCATTCATTTCATTTTTGCGGGGTGACTTAGTATACAGATATAAGTGAGACGCTAAATTAAAAAATAATAATGATAACAGATGCCAGCATTTAAGAAATTTCCAGCTTGCTCTTTTATGACTGACCCTCACTGTTTATTTGCTCTGCAAATTGTACCTTGATGGAAAACTACTCTGACTAAAGCTAAAACCTCATCTGTCTTCTTGTTCATTTTTGTAGTGTCATTCTATGGTGATGGCTACATCCACCTGCGGACAGTGGAGACGTCCATTCAGACCTTACTCCATGTACGATTTAGAACCTCCAGTCAGGCAGGAATGCTGTTTTTGGCAGCTGGACGCAGAGACTACTTGCTGCTGGAGCTGGTCTCTGGGCACCTACAGGTGGGCTAAAGCACATATTAGGATAGTAGCACGCTGGGCTAAATCAACTTGACAGACTGTGTTTATTTAAAAGAACACAGATGTTATATCAGTTTTCATTTTGACCATTTTAACTTTAGTAATATGAATGCAAATGTGTCAAAGTAAAAGCTGTCCAAAGGGTTTCTCTTAAAGATTCCTCACACCTTCAAATCAAGAGAAAATATTTGTCCCTTGGGCCATTTTAGCTCATACATACTGCCATTTACTATCCTGAGGAGAGACAGAGAGAAGTCTGAACACACACAGCTCGGTGTCGGATTGCTCGCAGAGAGAAAAAAAATAACCCCCCCGGCACTTTCAGAACAAGTTCCTTCATGACCAATGCAAAAAGAGAAGACCACAATAGTTTAATGAAAACTCCATTGCAAAGGGAGCTGCTCATGAAATAGTCTGGTTGCATTTGTGTGGAATAGCCCAATGCTTTGAACTGCAGTTAACAACGCCCTTGATTCTGAAGATCTCATCACCATGTTATGCCTGCATTTATGTTTGGCTTTCCTCAGCTCTTTGTCTTACTAATTAAAGTTTTGGCATAAAAAAAATCTCTTGCTTATTATCTTTTATTCCTCATTTCCTCACTCTGTCTCTCCTCGCCTCTTTCTTCATCCCATTCAGGTACGTCTGGACCTGGGCTCAGGCGAGCGTTCACTACACTCAGAAAAAGGCATCCATCTTAGCGACCTGGCATGGCACTCCATGGAGCTGACCCACAACCATCATATTGTCAACATGACCGTGGACCGGAACTCTCACACCAGCCTCCATATGCCAGGACCGGATCTGGAGCTCAGTGTCGAGGACGGGCTTTTTGTTGGCGGGACAGCCGGACTGAACCATCCATACCTTCTCAACATCTCTGCTGGCTTTAGAGGTTGCGTAGATGAAGTTGTGTTCAATGAACATAACCTGTTGTCCAGCCTGAGGCCTTATTCTGGGTACAAGAGCATCCATGAGGTATCTCTGGGCTGTAACCCGCAATTTTCTGCAACAGAAGAAGATTCTGTCAGTTTTTTCAGCTCTAAAGCCTTTATCGCTCTCCCGCCATGGGAGGGGCCACAGGAGGGGGTGTTTGAATGTGAATTGTACCCCTCTGCAAGAGAAGAAGATGGCATGGTCCTGTATAGCTCTGGCACTGAGGGAGGGTTTGTCATGATAGAGATAAGAGATGGCAACATGTTGGCAACGGTAGGAAATGGAGAGGGTAGCAAGACTGAGCTGCGTTCTCTAACCCATGTTCACAGCAACCAAACCTGGTACCCCATCCAGCTGCACCTGCTGCACAACAGCGTCCAGCTGAAGGTGGGGGAGGAGCTGATCAAGGCCATGCTGAGTCTGGAGCTCCAGGTCATCCAGCTCACAGGGCCTCTCTTCCTGGGAGGGCTGGACGAGGAAGCCCGGGGTGAGGCAAGGCGAGCTGGGCTGATATCGTCTGTGCCTGGGGGGCAGCCGGCTGGGCGAGGAGGCTCCTTTAAGGGTTGCCTCCGGGAAATTAAAGTGAACACTCAAAAAACAGGACTACCTCATGCTACCGTCACCAAGGACATCACCGTGGGCTGTGGGACAAGGCACGCTCCAGATGAAATCACCACCACCAACCCAACAGTTCGTCCTGAGTCGGACGTTACGACCACACGACCATTTACCAACAATAAGAAGTACCCTAACTTTCTGTTGCTGAGAAAGCTAGAAGTTGTGGAGGGAGGCCGGGCACCACTGGAGCCAAAACACTTGAGGGTAGGACTGGTTGTCTCTTGCTGACTTTTACATAAATGTCAGTAAATATAATACTGAGTTATGTAGTTTTCACATAAACATATTTATGCCATTTCCTCTTTGCACTCCCCATTAGGTGAATCTGGATTTTCGGAAATTGGGCATTCGTCCGTCCCAGATGATGTTTCGCATTGAGGGGCAGCCTGTCCACGGCCAGCTTAGGCTGGACCTCAGTCCTGACGCTGATGGGATGCTGGGCGAGGGCAAGGAGAGGAACATCACGATAAGAGCAGAGCACGTTGACCGAACTTTTAGTATGCTGGACCTGTGGCAGGGTCGGGTGATATATGTTCATAGTGGGTCAGAGGACGAGCATGACTTCTTCATGTTTTCAGTCTTCTGCAGCAGCAAAAAGGAGCTTCCTGCATTTCTGAGGGGCAACCGCCTGCATCGATTTGATATCAGCATCAGTCCTGTTAATGATGCTCCTGTGCTCAGCCTGCCGGAGGGAAACCTTTTCACCATGCTGGAGAATTCAAAGAGACAGGTGGGTACAGCAGAACTCTTGGATGCCACGTGTAAGTGATTTAAATCTAACATAAAAATTAATACAACCACAATGTCCCCAGCTGACAACAGATGTGCTGCGGGTGTCGGACCCAGACAGCAGTCCTGCGGAGCTGGTGTTCAGCTCCTTGGGAAACCTCAACACTGAGGCTGGACACCTTGAGCACCAGGATTACCCTGGCAGGTTTGTGCTATGGCATGTGAGGACTTACAGTACCTTGCAAATCTTCTTACACCCAGTCATAGATGTCTGTTAGAGCAGCGGCTGAGGTTGTGAGGTTGTAATGTGCTATGCAAAAATACCCTGTGAAATGGATGTTAATGGAATCAAAGCTTATTGTCAACTGTGGCTCTTCTACAACTGTGTGTTGAATCTGCTAGCACAGATAGATGTGTTAATGTTTCAAATAAGGGTTAGGGTTAGCCCTTACCCTATCAAGCTGAGTTAGGAAACAGAACATGGAATTTAACAGGATTGCATTTATCTTCCAGGGCCGTTAACTTGTTCTCTCTGAATGATCTGGAAGAGGGTAAGATTAGCTTTGTCCACTTTGGGGTCTCCACCACCCGGCTAGCACTCAGGGTCAGCGATGGGCTGAAGGTAACTGATTTACTCCTTCTCATCTAATCTCTTTATTCTCATCTCCTCATCTCCTTTCTTGTTTCCCTTCATCTCATTTCATCTGTTGTTTCCTTGTTCCCTCTCCTTTCCCAGATGAGCAACACTGTAGTTTTGAGGATTATGGCGGTGCCACTCGAACACAAACTGGTGAATAACACGGGACTGGAGGTGAACCAAGGCGGGGCTTCCATCATCACAAACATTCACCTTGCAGTACAAGTTAACGTGGATGATCAGGCGGTGGAAATCCAGTATGACGTTACAGAGTTGCCACGATATGGTGAGCTCCAGCGGTTGCACACCAGTGGCGACTGGAAACCGACAACTTTCTTCTCACAGAAGCTTCTAGAAAAAGAACGGATCCGATATGTTAGCACTTACCATGGCCTTCAAACTCAGCACAATATCACTGATTACTTTAAATGTAAAATAAGCATTGGTTCCCAGGCTACTGAGGAGGTTGTTTTCCACATTGCGGTACGCTGGATCCACTTCAAGGTTACACGCAGCAAGATGGAGGTTAACGGTGTTCAGACTGCCGCTGTCACTCCAGAGGAGTTCCATGTGATTTCTAAGGGTGTTAAACTCAACGAGAGCGCCCTCTTCTTCAGGCTCCTGACAGTACCAAAGAAAGGGCAGCTGTTCCTCGACAACAAAGTTCTACAAAAAAACTCAACCTTCAGCCAAAAGAATATCACAGATGGCTTGATGAAGTACGAGCTTCTCAACAAGCTGAGCGATGACACAAGAGACACGTTCAGCTTTCAGGTGTTTTCAACACATGCTAACTCACCAGCTTACGACTTCAGAATCAACATCAAAGCCGAGTCGACCGCAATCAACGTTGTAAATAAAGGTCTTTCAACCCTGGAGGGAGGAAGTAAGGTCATAAGCAAAGATGTTCTGTACACTCACACAGCAAGTAATCGGGAGGTCCACTATAGCATTACGGTGAGTCCCAAGCACGGGCACATAAGGAGGATCAACCTCTCCAACTCAACTTCCATTAACGACAACATTGTGGCATTCACAAATCAGGATATCATTGAGGAGAGGATCATGTATGTTCATGATGACAGCGAGACCAAGCAGGATTCATTCACGTTTCAAATTATGGTTTACAAACCGCACAAACGTACCAGCAAGAAGGAGGATAGAAACACAGCCGAACACACCTTCAATATCTCTGTGCAGCTCGTCAACGATCAGAGACCTGTCAGGGTTGTCGATAAAGTTTTCCATGTGGCCCGCGACGGGCAGAGGTTGGTGACGCTGAATGACCTGCGTTACCGCGATGATGACTCAGACTTTGAGGACAGTTGGTTGGTGTACACACGGAGGGGGATACCCATGGGAGAGCTGGTGCTGGCCAGCGATACCAGTCACAAGCTTTATGAGTTCACACAACGAGACCTTGAGCAGGTTGGTACAATTTATTAGTGAAAATTCTTGGTAATCCAGATGGTAGAATATTTATCACAAAGTCAAAGGTTGGTCCTCAGATGTTTCTGTGTCATGTCAGCGACCCTCATGTGATCTTGAGTATCTGACTGATCACAAAATAGGTTAAACCTCATTTATCCCCTTTCCACCAACAACATGGAACAGGTTCCATCCCAGTTCTAGTTTTTTCCCCTTCGATCCCGATCCAATACGTCTGTTTTCTACATATGGCTCCACAGTGCACACTTCAAGTACATTTAAGTTATTAAAATCAATCCAATGTTTTGCTTGACAACTGAAAAGCTCTGCAATGCATTAAGAAAAAAAAATCCCTGAATCCAATCTGTACTTTAACATTTATCTATTTATTTATTTTTGCAAATTAAGTAAATAGGCCTAAAATACCAAACACTCCCCTTAACCTTTTTGGCTTTGTCACTGTCTTGAGGGAATGTCTCTGTCCCTTTAAGACAGTGGCGACATGGTGTCGCCTCATAGCAAGAGGGTTCCTGGTTCAAACCCTGGGTGGGGTTTGAACCTGCACGTCAGCATGGGTCTTTTCCGGGTTCTCCAGCTTCCTCCCACAGTCCAAAGACATGCAGGTCAATTAGTGACTCTAAATTGGCTGTAGGTGAGAGCCTGAGAGACAGGGTCATATCCTTCGTAGTTTCTCACCTTGTGCATATTTGACCAATGGCTGCATTAAGGGGGTGTGACTGTCGAATTATTGGTTTTGTAAAGTTGCAGCCCCCAGTGCCAATGTGACAAAGGTGTATAAAGACGTTGTTTCAGATGCACTTTAAAAGGAAACATCCAGCTGCCTTTGACCTCTAGATACACTGTGGCATTGAAGGAGCAATGCTGATGTTTTTACCTGTTCTGTCATCATCTCCTCTTCTTTTCTCTCTTCTTAGAAAAAAGTGTTGTTTGTCCACAGAGGAGTGAGTTATGGACGTTTTGTGCTGTTCGTATCAGATGGGAAACATTATGTTTCAACCCTGCTGGAGGTGATTATATTGTCTTTTATTTATTTATATTTTACAGGTGACATTGGGGAATTTCACTGTTGATTAGTCAATAATATAACAAAATACAAACATGTAAAATCATAAGAAAAGAAGGCAAAACAAATCAAACAAAAGACTAAAAGATAACAGATTAAAGTAGAGCAAGTCAAGGAATATGTGTAGTAGGAACTACAGTGTAAGCATTCAACACTAAGTTTGTTTTATTTAGTCGTTTTATATTGTGTGTCATAGTTTCCCCTAACTGGTTCATTATGATTAAATTAAATAGAGCAATTAAGAGCAATTAATTAAGATAATGAGGTATTTTTGTGTTAAAATAAGTAAGCTTAATGATGTTAGCAATGTATTTGCTGATTGCTGCCTGTTGTGTGACTGGCTGATGCAGGTGATGGCCCAGGATCCTTACCTTCGGGTCGAGAACAATACGGGCCTCATGGCCCAGCGAGGAGGGATCGCAACCTTGACCTCGGCTAACCTCAGCATCTTCAGCAACCTCGACATCCGAGACCCGCAGGAAGTGACATTCGAGGTCTTCCTTCCACCCAAACACGGTGTGCTCTGCTTCAATGATGGAGATCGTGAGACTGTAACAGAAGCAGATGCAATTACAATATTCACCCAGCGAGATTTGGTGGCGGGGCGCCTGGCGTATCACCATGACGGCAGCAACGAGTTGTCAGATTGGTTCAATGTGACGGCAAGAGCGAGGGAGAAGACAACAGAGAAACGCCTGGATAGAGGGAGGAGGGAGGTACATCTTGACATCGGAGTGGCGGTAAAAATCTACCTGGAGAGCCACCAGAGGCCGCCAACGGTCATAAGTAACCGTCCAGTGGTGGTGGAGGAGGGACAGAGTGTCTCCATAACCAAGGAGCACTTAGAGGTAAGACAATAACCATAACTTGCTTTGTCACTTTCCAGCCAGTTTGTGTCTGATATTGCAAGATAAGTCACCTACATCTAGGATTTTGCAGTATATCAAGATTTTTTGTTTATTGTCTTTGACTGTGATCATATTGTGGGGATTTTATGCGTATAACAAACTGCTTTCTAAGTCATATATTTTCCAAGTTCCAAGAGCCAGACTTCTCAATGATTATGACCTGACAGTTCCACTTTGCCTTTAATGCAGTCCAGTGATGTTATCTAGACAAACTGTCATATGATTTTCCATTAGTTCATTATAATGTTCATAATTCTGTTCTGTTTTGTTTTAACAGGTGGTTCATGAAGACAGCCAGCCCTCAGAGATAGTTTTTACTGTCCAAAGTCCTCCTGCTCTGGGCGTCTTTCAGCTGCTTCCTCCAGACGACAAGCACCAGAACAAAAATGGAGAGCACCAACACATCTATCAAATACACCCAGCTGTAGGTTTAAAGCTGACTAGTGCAGAAAGTTGTTGCATTTTCTTCACCAGCTATCCACACACTTGTTATTTGACATGAGAGATTTCTGCATTTCTGTTTTAGTCCTCGCTTGTCCCTCTTATTTGAGTCAAAATGTGGTGACAGTTGTGGGGTTGTTCGCTCATGTTGCCAGCAGTGTTAGTCAAATCTGGCCCAACCACACCCACAAAGATCTGAGTTAAGATTGTTAAACTTCTAATAAATGGTAACTGAGGAGGTTTGCTTTCCAAACTTTGAAGGGATAATTAGTAACTTCTGAAGTGGGGTTGTATGAAGTACTTATCCATAGTCAGTGTGTTACCCACAGTAGATGTCTGGTCAGCATGCCCTCAGTTTAAAGAAGCAGACGGGAGTACTGAGTTTAAGTGTATGCTATATTGTGAATATTTTCACTGGTTTCCCATGCCACAGAAATCCCTTTCCTACTGGGAAGTCTTTAATGGCTTCAGTTCCCCATCAATGCTCACCACCAGACTCCATTGATGAAAACAGTAATTTAAGCTCACTGTCGACAGGAGCTGCTGGTCTACCGCCGCTTTGATTGTTAGTTAGTTTGTGTTATTGTCTGACTTGGCTGAATCCAAACTCACCCTTTAAAACACTAAAGTCACACAATAACACAAACAAACTAACTGATTGAGGCAGCGGTAGACCAGCAGCTCCTGTTTTCAGGTATGTTAAATTACTGTTTTTCTCAATGGAGTCTGGCTTTGAAGAAAGCGATATAATAGAAACAAGAAAAAAAGAATGTCATTTTTCTCACATTTTTCTTCCTAGTTCATATTTCCTGTCATTCTCCTCTCTGATCTATCAAAATACGAGCAAAACTGTCCCCCAAAAGTTGCACACTGCAGCTTTCAGGACCTTCACAGAGACAGTACTTGATGCTCTGCTCTATTCCTCCACGCAGAGCACCAGAGAGCAGCCAGCACATTCCTTCACACAGGAGGACCTCAACCAGGGATTGATCATCTACCATCAGCAGGCTGCAGGACTCACCAACGACTCTGTTCTGTTGGAGGCAACCAACGGGGTCACAAAGGTCGAACCTATCAGGCTGGAGTTTGACATCATCCCTATCCTGCTCCCTTTACAGGTACAGAATGTCTAGAAGCTGAGTGACCTGGAAAAGAAAAGAATGACATGAAAATGGCGAGAAAATACTTTGTTCTCGACTAAAGGTTTATACAGGAATCAACTGATCAGGTAGCCAACTTCTTTAACCAACCAATCAGTACTATCATCTGTTCTGTAGGTGTCTGACTTGACCCTTGATGAGGGGTCGTCCCTGCCGTTGACCCCTGACGTCATCAAGGTGGCCAATCATCACTTCTCAGGGATGAACTTCCTGTACCAGGTCATTGTTCCACCACGACACGGACACTTGGAGCACAGCCGGATCCCAGGGATGCCCATCACTGCGTTCACTCACACTGAGGTTTGACTGAGCTCACACACACACACACACATACACACTTACACACAAAGAAATTTTGGTTTGGAGTCTTGTTCTTTTGAAAGGGGTAGTTAGGAAGATTTATATTGTAAAGAGTGTTTAGGTGTGATCCAATCAAGGTTTGTCAATTGGCAATGCACACATCTCAAAGTAGCACGTTGTCGTAGGTATTGGATATTAATAAAAAAACTCAACTTAATAAACTCTTTTCCTCTAGTGTATCTTTAGAAAAGTGATCCCCAAAATGCAGTTAATATCTGCTTGTCAGAGCCTCTAAAGATGCTGTACTGAAAAAAACACCCAACACAATTATAGGGTAAGGTGTATTTTTCAACCTGGACCCTATTTTCCCATGTTTTTGTGTCTAAATTTCTAATGGGTCAGCATTTTTTGAAACTGGTCCAATATTTAACAAGTGTGCTATAGCCAGCAGTGGAGTAACAGGCTGCAATGTAACCACTGGGACAAGTTTTTATTTCCAATAAATGTCCTCTAAAAATGCTTGTTTTTGCCATTGACATGTTCAGATTATTATTTTAAGTGTCTGACAACATTATGGAAAGCTTGTCTACAGAGATAGACCTTTTTGTTACCGTGCCGTTATCAAAAAAGATCTGGCCCAGCATCAGCCCAAACTCAGCATGCTGGATGAAATTAGTCGGGCTGTGTCAGATTGCCCAACTCGGCTGAGACTCTGAATGAATGATGCCCCAGAATTGGGCCAAATCGGCTGGCTAGACTCCGGCTGCTGACACTGCCGTCAATGGGCTGTTATCAAAAATGATCTGGCCTAGCTTCTACCCAACCTCGGCATACTGGAAGAATTATGTTGGGCCACGTCCAGTCACCTGACTCAGCAGAGACTTGGCATGAATGACGCCCCAGAATCAGGCCAAATCAGCTGGCCTGAATCCGGCTGCCGACACTGCCATCACTGGGTACTCTTTAACAGAAAGTTCTATATCTGTAGGGTTCCTTTTTATAAGTTGTCAAACATGAATAACAATAATCGGAACATGTCATTGGCAAAAACGACAGAGTGAATGGTTAAATTGCAGACTGTTTTGCTGCTGCCATCTGCAGTGCTCTCGCTCAATACTGGACCAATTTCAAAAACTGGTAGTCTTGATAGTCACTTAGACAGAGAAACATGGGAAAATAGGGTCCGGGTTGAAAAATACCAAACTTACCTTTAAGAGACCTGGGAAAGATATTTTACAATATTTTAGTTTTGATATGCTTTTGGGAAAAGATACTCAGCTCTGTCAAAAGACACACTTTCCTTCATTTTCACCATCAGACTTTCTGGTCTTTGGGAGTTACGACAATGACTGCTTTATGATTTGGTAATCACAAAACCTGACTGATTTTTCCCATTAAGTCAAATGGGCAACACTCATGTCTGCATGATAACATGTTTCCTGTTGTTTTGCTAGTTGTTGTTTGACGTTTGATTTGATTCTTCAAGGTGGAGCGCGAGTACATCTCCTACATCCATGACGGCAGCGACACACTGAGAGACAACTTTACCATTGTGGCCAATCAGACGGAAATCAGGAAGCACAGTCTGCCCTGCACCGCTCACATCAACATCATACCGGTGGATGATGAGACTCCTGTTGTTACAACCAACAAGGGTCTGAAGGTGGGGAGTGACAACATACAACCATAGGACACGTTCATAAAAAGCAAACACAACGATTGTTTTGCTAAATTAAGCTAATTGCCTTCTGGCTTTAACTTCATTAGCGCAAAGTGGTATTGACCTTTGTATCTTACTCTTGGCACCAAAGTGAATAATTTCCCAAACTGTTGAACTTTTCTTTTAATAACTAAAGTTAATAGCCTTCCTGTCTTCTTGTGTCCTCAGGTTTGGGTGGGTTCAGTGACAGAAATCACCACAGATGATCTCAGTGCAGAGGACGCAGACACTCCTGATCCTGAGGTGCTGGAGTTCATTGTCACACCACCCAGCAACGGCCACCTCGCCCTGAAGAACGCCCCCTCCAGACACATCCTGAACTTCACCCAAAATCACATACAAACTGGACAACTGATGTTCGTGCACAGTGGTGAGTTCATTTTGCTATTCGTTTTTCCACCAACTGATGAGTCTGAAATAAGTGAAGGAATAACCCCTTATTTTTCTTGATGTATGACCCTGTTGTTTTGCAGGTGCTTTATCGGGTGGCTTTCACTTCCAGGTGAATGACGGCATAAACTTTGCCCCTCGTCAGATCTTTAGCACAACTGCCCACTCTCTGGTCCTCACCCTGCAGAGAAATCATCCGCTGGAGGTCCACCCAGGTAGAGTTCACAATAAAAAGCCTAGTTTTATACTCTGGACTGGACCAAAGTATAGTGATTGTTGGTAGAGGAGGTTCTCAGACAGGCCTTTCCCTGCTCAAATACAGTGACTACATGTGATTTTTACATAAAAACTGGTAAACTTGGTGAAACCAGCCTGTTGATGCATCACTTCTCAACCTGGGAATTTGGACCACTCTTCAGGGTCGTAAGAAGATTTATTAGATGACGTTTATTATCATTAATGTTTTATTTTTTCCATTTTCTTCCCTAATTTTTAATGAAAGCATTTTATTGTTTGTAGCTTCAGTCCTCCTGCAGTTGTTGATGAGATGAAACCTGAAAAGGAAAGCTAAATGTAGTGCAGTTATATAACAATGGCACTGGGTGGCCTCGCTAGTCTGAGCATTATGTCGCTGCATTATGTTCCTGCCTACACAAACAGATTACAATACCTCTGTGCCCAGTCAGTGCCAGGCTGATAGTGCCACTTTCCACTCACATACTCACTTATCAGTCGTCTCTCTGGTCAAGGTTACATAAGTGAAGCTGTTTATGGAACATTTAACGCTGTAGTTGTTGATTTCATTTTTACATATCTCTAACAAAACATGTTCTTTGTCTTTTTAAAAGGAATACTTCACCCCCCAAATGACCATTTGTTTATCAGTTACTCATCCTGTTATGCTGAATTTGAGGAGAAAATGTTTTTTCCTCACATGCCCCCCGTGAACGAAAATTAAAAAACTGAGAATAAGTCATAGTTGACTGAGTTTAACAACCAAGTAAAATTATATTAAAACATCTGTTTACAAACTCTCACACAACTCATGCAGTATAATTCAAGTCTCATTTATCCAGTTGTATGCTCAGTGCTTCCCAAACAGGCAGCCCTTTCCAACAGGGCACTCAACTAAAAGTGAAACTGATCTATGCTCTCTTCAAAGCCAGACTCCATTGACAAAAGCAGTAATTTCACCTTGCTGAACACAGGAGCTGCTGGTCTACCACCGCCTTGATTGTTAGTTAGTTTGTATTATTGTGTGACCTTGCAAAATCCGAAGAAACGTTTAAAAACAGCAAACTCAAACAATAATACAAACAAACTTATTGATCAGGCAGCAGTAGACCAGCAGCTCCTGTGTTCATTGAGGTACAATTACTGTTTTTTGTCAATGGAGTCTGGATTTGAAGAGAGCATAGATAACTTTCACTTTGGGCCAGATCAGATTTCAGTACCACTCAAGGTGGCAAAACTCAGTAATAATATATGAAAATGTCCATGTTTGTAGATGATATTTTGGTACGAAAGACATTACTGAGTGGCAGCTGCGCCACAGTAACCAGCTCATGAAGTGAACCACCCCTAAAGTAATTTGCATTTCAGACGCTGGTGCATATCCTGGCTTACACTCATGGTCAGGACATTTTTCAGTGTTTTATAATATTGTGTTTGGTGTCATTATAAAGAGGACCTTCTTGGCTTTCATTCAAGCCCGATTGTGAATCTTTCTGACAAATATTGAGGTAACTGTAGCCATTCAAACAGTCAATAACACATTTTTCCTCCTAAGTAATCCTCCTTGCTCTGAACCTGTCTGCCCTTTTGTGGCTGGAGGCATGGTGATGTCTACTGATAATACATTTAACCAGGATCAATCACTGCCTCCTCTTTGTTGCTGTGAGCTTTTCCACTCTCTCGCTGTCTTTTTGTCACCTTTAAAGGCTCTGTGACACCCATCTCTGAACTGGAGCTCCAGGCTGTAACCAACGACGTCAGCGACATCAGGAGAAACCACTCGGTGGTGTTTGCAGTGACTGCCCTCCCCAAACTTGGTAGCCTGGTCCGACACATGCCCGACAACTCCACACGAAACATTTCCACGTTCACACAGAGCATGGTACGGACGTGTGTGTCTTCACAACAAAGGAAAGCTTTTCTTTACTTCTCAAATAAAATGAAGTCCCTTTCTCCTTCATCATGTCTTCGTCTGTGTCTCTCAGGTGAACGATGGAGTGATCTTCTACGATCAGAACAAGCCACAGTCGGTGGGATCTTCAGCTACAGACTCTTTCTCTTTCACCGTGTCCTCTCCTCCTGCTTTCCTTCCTCCACACACCTTCAACATCTTAATCTCCCACCAGGCCAACGAACACCAAGACAGCCCTCAACACAAGACCAGACTACTGAACAACGCAGGTATCGTGTGACTGTGTGTTCTCTCTTTTTTATTTAAATTTATTGTACCAGGAGAAATCAAGTTCAGAAGGACCAACTGAGGTGTTTGTATTCAGGTGCCGTGGTGGCTGAGGGAGGCAGGGTGACGATCGACAGGTCTAAACTAGATGCCTCCAATCTCCTCGGGAAAGTTCCAGAGCCCCAGCGAAAAGACCACCACATCCTGTACCGCGTGATTTCCCTGCCACGCCATGGGACTCTGTCTATACGAGGACACAACCTCACCAGGTGCGTGGCTTCTGTCTTAGTGTCTCAGTTGAAGAACTGAACAATGAAAATGTTTCACACCAAATCCAAGGCACATATAAATGACTTCAACATAATACACTGCAGTAGAATCTGCATACTTTAAATTTGCAAATCATGATTGTCGAATAGAAGGATTTATTGTATTTTCACATGTTGAAAGTTTACTGCTGACTTCAACAAAAACATTCACCAAACACTGTGAATAATGCTGTAAATAGTCAGTACAGCTTTTATTTATTTTTCTCCTTTCTCAGGAACCAACCTGATTTCTCCCAGGCCACCCTAAACAAGTTCGGCATCACATACAGCCACGATGACTCCGAGACAACGAGCGACAGCTTCACTTTCCGGGCCTGGGTGGCACCTTTGGAACTCTCCTCCTCTTCCTCCTCATCCTCATTGTCTGGTTCTTCCTCCATCTCCTCTTCCTCCTCCAATTTTTCCCCTCTCTACTCAGCCTCAAAATCCTCCCTGCCGTCACTAGATGCAGTTTCTCATCGCCGTGCCAAGGACAGGCTGGCGGTGACGGAGACATTCAACATCACAGTGACGCCCGTCAACGACCAGCCGCCGCTCCTCAGGAACAGAGCCCCGAGTATGAAGGTCGTAGTTGGGGAGAGAGTCATACTTGGCCCAGACAGTCTGCAGGTGGGCCAGTGTTGAGAAAGCAGGCGTAGCTGTGGTTAGGGCTGCACAGTTATGGTTCAAAAGGTTTTATTTTATCAGCTCTGACCTCCTGATTTTCCTGATTTCCCCTGTTCTTTTTAACAGCAGCGTAAGGGGATTATAATATTAAAGTGTATTTCTTCCACAAGCTCTTCTAAAGAAATTATATTTTCGTGATGAAGGATGGGTTTTCCACGCACACGTATTAAGATCTGTTAGACCGGCAGCAACACTACTTAAACATAAAAGTTTACTTTGGGTGAACGTCCCTTTTAGAGTTCTTGTAAAAACAATCCTATCAATCAATATGTCCAGGTTGAGGATCACGACACCCCTCCAGAGGAGCTGCACTACCTCGTAATCAGTAAGCCCAACAACGGCTACCTGACGCTGGGGGAAAGACCAGAGCCGGTGACCTCCTTCACCCAGTATGACGTCAACCACGGCCGGCTGCACTTCACACAGCAGGTGAAGAGTCGGTCCACTGAGGGAGACTTTAATTCCTTTTCTGTAAATGTGTGTGCATCAGGGAGGTCTGTTTGAAGCTCCTGTTTGTGTAATTGGTTTGTTGTATGACAGCATCTAATTGCTTATAGGAAAATGTGCACACATCGCTGTCTACCAGTGTGTTTGGATTCTGCCAGTAGGGGTCGCCAAAATCACATCCTACAATTAGGAGGGTTTAAATTTAGCTCTATGTTCTTCTCTGTGTCTTTGTCCAAAAAGTTTAAGATCATTGTTTAAAATCATCAAAGGTTTAAGGTTTTCAAAATGTATTTTTTCCTGATTTTGAGGTTGCCACTGATTTCCACTATTTACATTGATGTCTTTATTTATCTTTTATCCTTCCCTCCTGCGTTCCCTCTATCAGGGAGAGTCCTCAACAGGTGTCTTCTACTTCAACGTAACCGACGGTCATCATCGTCCACTCTACAAACTCTTTAGCGTGGAGGTGATAAAGCCCTCTGTCTCCATGGTGAACAACACCGGCCTGTCGCTGGTTCAAGGCAGAACCGCTGTGATCCTGACAACCAACCAGTTTGCAGCTCAAACCAACAGCCGCACGCCGGCCAACATCACCTACAAGGTCGCCACACACCCTCACCACGGACGCATTGCTATTAACGACCAGGAAGTCTCAACCTTCCGCCACGAGGACCTGCAGTTTGGCCGTGTTGTCTATCACATGACTGATCTCAGCGAATCCGAGGACAGCTTCCAAGTGTCAGTGACAGCCTCTGCACCTGGTGTTGACTATGGGAATGTAACAGCACAGATGGTGAAGGTGACTGTGCGGCCTCTGCTCTCCTTGAGGGAGCCAGTGAGAGTGCCAAGTGGGATCGCTGTGAAACTGGGGAAGTCCATGATCGATGCCTCAGAGCTGGCAAGAATCAGCCGAGCTGACCCGGTCTTTCATGTTCTGTCGCCACCAAAACATGGAAAGCTAGTCAAGGTAAGGCTGTTCATCATAAGCTTTTGATAAGGTTTAAAGAGGACCTTTAATGCTTATTTTAAGGTTCATACTTGTGTTTAAGGTTTAAATCAGAACATGTTTACATGCTTTAATGGTCATGGATGGAACATCTGTGTTCACCCTCTGTCTGCGACGGTCTGTTTTAGTGCCTGTCTCTTTCAGCCCCACTCCCAAAAAGGTCCATATTCTGATTGGTCAGTGTTTCCAGGTCTTCTGAATCTTGTCTCTGCACCATCATTGCAGCAAGGGAATGAATGTAACAGAATACAGGGGCACTTTCTACTGTGAAAAATCCCCAATAAAGGCTTCTAAACACAACCAGATAAAACTGGGGAGAAATTAACAACATTGGCAACGAGATGTTCCCTAATGTTAGCATGTAGCTACATGTAGCAGTGTAGGCTACATGATTTTAAAGACTTGCAGTAGCGTGTCTGGAGCAGATGACCATATAAAGAAATCCCTAACAGTCCAGTAGTGGAATGTAACTGATTGATGATGATTGATGATTCTTCCCATGTTTTTGAAAGAAACCAAGCCAATGTACTCAGCTTTCAAATGGTTAAATATGAGGATTTGCTGCCTCTCCTTTTCATTATTCTAATTATATTGGTTGATTAAAGTGATTTCAATTTTTCTGCATTGAGTACTGTTACTTGCTTTAAGTATATTCTCCTGAAAACCTTACAGACTGTTACTTAATTAAGGATTTTCATTCAGGATTAAAAAGTGTAAAAGTCCTGTATTGAAAACCTTAATTATGAGTATCTTTTACAGTGTGGTATTAGAATTTTTGTCACAATTTGATGTCATCTTGTAGAAAAAGTCTAGAGCAGAGTATTCACAACAGTCTGATGCCTGAGGTTTCTGATAACAAGGACTACCTATATGTACGTTTACATCGTTATTTGAAACTTTGGCCAACTTTAATGTGAACATCCAACATTGTAATATAAATATATGAGAGAAAATAAGGAAGAGCATAACAGGTCTCCTTTAAAGGAACGTACCATGCTGAATATGGATTCAACCGATGATAGATATTGCAGAAACCTCAGTGACTCATGTCACTGTGAGTCTCATCATCTAATTTCAGTTCACCCTCTCTCCACTGTGTCTGTGTATGCAGATGACGTATGACCCTAACCGAGCATCAGAGGTGCTGAAGTCGTTCACATTCAGAGATGTGGTGCAAGGCCGGGTTGCCATCGAGGAGACTCTCAGCGACGATGACAACCAGCTGCCTAAAAACAAATCAGCACTCACAACAGCTCGAGGCCATGCCCCCGCCAGGCCTCTGAATGATTCTTTCATCTTCCTGCTGAAGGCTGGAAACGTCCAACCGGCAAAGGGCGAGCTTCACTTCACCATCTTTCCCCACCACCAGATGCATCATGGTCCAGATGGTGTAAGTCGTGAACACACGACAACCCGTCTTCCCACGCATAATAAGACCACTACTGGAAGAGGAGGTGGGCGAGGGGGTTCTACAACGCTCAGTGGGGTTGGGGAGGTATTGCCCCCTCACATTTTGTTACATAAGAACCACAATAGGACACAGCACAGGCCGAGGCCTCACAGCCGCTGGGGGCAACCACTCACGCGGTCATGGAGGAAGATCAGGGAGTGGTGCAGACGGAGCAGGAGGAGGTCACAGTCATGCCCCAAAACCCCACACTCCTTCTGTCTCAGACAAACACGGTCCAGTGCTCCCTCCTGAAACCCACCCGGTCCACGTTGAGGTCCTCCCTCGCCCCGCCTCTGACCCTCTCCTCATTATCCTGCCGCTGCTGGCCTGTTTGCTCCTCATAATAATTCTCGTAGTTTTGATTCTGGTGTTTCGCCGCCGCAAGGAGAAACAAGCCCGGCTGCGACTCCTCCAGCAGCTCGCTGCGGTTGCGTTGCCCACTGAGGGCAGCCCTTACCTTGGCCGGTCGGAGCGGAGCGTGGCTATGCCCTCTGTCGTGGTCACACCACTGGGGCCTGCAAGCTGCCCTACCTCACCCAGGGTACCTCTAAGTCCCAGAAGAAGGAGTCTGGCCCCTGGGATGACCTTCTGGGGACCAGTTGAAGCTGTTGGAGCAGGTGGTGATGGGAAAAGAAGAGGCAGTAACAGTAATGACAGAGATAATGTGACTGCAGGATTCAAGACCCCTATTAGACCAAGGTCCCCTACTCCGACCCTGAAAGACAACCAGTACTGGGTCTGATGGAAGTAATCTAGAAACCTAGAAAAAAAACTGTGCCTTAGAGGTGTATTTTCAGTGTAAGATATTTCAGACGTCCCTCTCCCTCGCAACGCTTTCCAGCTCCTACCGGGGGATCCCAAGGCATTCCCAGGTGAGATATGTAATCCCTACAGCATGTTCTGGGTCTGCCCCGGGGCCTCTTACCAGTGGGACGTGCCCAGAACATCTCTAATGGGAGGCAAATCTTTTTTCAAATCCGTTAATAAGTGTTAGCTGATGCTAACAGTTAGCCCTGTCCCTGTGTGTGGACTTTCACCAACTGTCCTTAACACGGAGCTCACACTACCGCAGCAGTAGTCTCCTTGCGGTGCTTGTCTCGCGATAAACAAAGAAAGAGCAGGGCAAGGAGGGGATGCTCATCAATACCCTTCAGTTCAGATTTTAAAGGCTTTACTTCTGCTAATAGCAAGACAAAAGTCCTGTCAGTTAAAAATGACAAAAACAATACATTTTGTCTTTGCAAATGAAAATGATGTCAGTGTTTATCTGTAAGATCCAATCACAAGTGGTCACTTGAGACACAATCTAACACCAGGTGTGAACAGACAGACTTCGAGCTCTCCACCTGTGATCCAGTCACCCAAGACACATGTTAATACCAGGTGTAAACAGGTGCTAAGGCACATCTGACCTGCTATGAACTTTTAAAGTATGTGCACACTGGTTGAAGAAATTGTTCCTTTTTTGTAGGAAATGTATAACGGCCATTTTATTTAAGTAATTTCACTGAACCAACTTGAACTGGACACATCTGTGTTGTAGTAACAACTTACTGAATAACTGTTATTTAACCTGTAAAGCAATACCCAGCTACCTAAATGGTGTGAGGTGCTATTCAAAGTAAACACGAATCCATTAGTACTGCTTATGCAGCTGCTTGTTTTAATCCTATCAAAGTATTTTTTAGGTTTTTCAAAAGTTTATTCTAATGGCATGACGTGAGCACAACCACCACTGGTTACTTTATGCAACAGTCTGACTGATTTAATTTCTATAACTGTGATGAATACAGTAGTATAATTTTGGAGCTGTGGCTGAACAAAGGAAGTGAAATACAGACTGAGGCGTATTGCATATACTATTAAAGATTTAACGTAGCTGAGTTTAAAATAAATTCAGGAGATTAAGTATCGTAACTGGTAACTGACACCTCTCACTTTCAAAATTGTTACTGTACAGAGTTGAGGTGTTACTTCTTTAAAACCTTGTATTTCAGCTGGTAGGTCGCACTGCCTGTTTGTACATGTGACTAAAGGTGCTGTAAGCTTCCAAGTCCGTGCATGCAAACTATTCTCACTCCCCTTTCTCTGCCCTGAGCACTTTTCTTTCACTTCTCCGCACACTGGTAGTTTCCTTTGTTCTTGATTGACCTCGATGTTTTTGTCCTGTTTGCCATGCACTGTGAAAGATTTATTTTTAATAAAAGATATTTCTTAAAGAACTTTGTGTGTTAATCTCAAACACATGGCTGCAATCACCTGTCAGTGGAGCAAGATGGAGATCGGAGGATCAGAATTCATCTTTGTCTCTCATGATCTGCCTTATGTGCACATTTTTAAATATTGAGTACTGCACACATTAAAAACTTGAGCGATGTGTGACACTTACACAACCCCCCCTTTAGCTTTTACGTAACTTGCAAAAGTAGGCCTCAGCCAGCAGAGCTATTCAATAATCAACGGGAAAAAAAGGCTTTCAGGTATGAGCCTGCAGGTACTGACAACACGATGTGTTATTTTAAGTCCATATTTGAAACTTGTTTGCAGTCGTACAACACTTGAAGCATACATATATTATCCTGACTAAATTATTTCAAACTTGTCATGTATACTAGGTCTGACTTTCCAAAACAAAAATGTAAACTCAACACTTCTGTTTTGGCTCCATTTTCACAGGTTTAAGTAAAAAAAAATCTGCTTTTTTATGTACTGAATAGATATATTTCTCTTACATTTTTGTCACAAATTTGTTAAAGTTCATGTTAGTGAGCACTTCTCCTTTTCCCAGACAGGTGTGGCACATCAAGGTGCTGATTAAACAGCATGATTACCACACAGGTGAGCTTTGGAACTGTCACAATAAAATGGCTGCTCTAAAATGTGCAGTTTTATCTTAAAAAATAGGATTTCACATGGCTAGCACTACAGAAATGCATTATTTGGTCACAGATACCCCAAAGACTTGTGTGACATGTCTTCTTGTCATAGAGTTGATCAGGTTGTTGACTGTGTCCTGTGGAATGTCTGCCTGCTCCTCTTCAATGGCTGTGTGAAGTTGCTGGATATTGGCAGGAACTGGAACACGCTGTCATCCACGCCGATTCAGAGCTTCCCAAACATGCTCGGTGGGCAACATATCTGGTGAGTATGCATGCCAAAAAGAACTCCGGTGTTTTCAGCTTCCGTTAATTGTGTACAGATCTTTGAAACATGGTGCCGGGGATTATCGTGCTGCACTGTGAGGTCATGGTGGAAGGTGATTGGCATAACAATGGGTCTTGAGCTGTGCGATCCAATAATCATACTACCATGCTGTATAGGATGCCAGAAAAAGATTTAGTATGTCCCAATACATAGTATGCCAAAAATACCAGGATGTTCTACTACATCCAGTCAGATTTTGCAGTATGCAAGCCAGCATTCTTCTCTAGCTATTCTGACCCATAATCCTCTGCAGCGAAATGAAACCTATTCAGGTGACTGATGACCAGTTGATTAGTAATTATAGGAATATTAATTGTTTAGGTGAATAATATAATCATAAATATAAACGACAACAAAACGGCATAACTATTAAATACCAATGACCGAGAAATGTATAACCTTTGTAATTTTTCTATTGGGAGTATAATATGATCTGTCTGGGTTGACCTCCGTCTGTAGTGAGCATGGTGAATGGCATTTTGTTTTATCTACGTGGTAATGGATATATGAGTAAGAGGGTCAAGTTCAGGTCATGACGTTGTGAGGAAGTAGCATGTCCTGATTGTGGTCATACTGCATGCAACAGTACATACTTTTTAAGGGCAGCTGCAGTACACGCTAAAAGGGAAGAGAAGAAGTACATGATTCGGAACGCGCGCAGGATCTCGTCGCAGTGTCTTGTGTATTCAAACAGCCGTCAATAAAATGCACCTGTGTTCACTGTTCTTAGACGATAACCCCACTGCCACCGTGGGGCACTCTTTTCACAACTCTAACATCAGCAAACTGCTTGCCAACACATCGCCATAAATGCCATCTGCCAGGTTCAGTGTAAACAGGGATTCATCCTTTCATGTCTCTAAAGTGCCAGACTCCATTAACCGTTAGCTGCCCAATCAAATCCAGTACGACGGCAAACTACTCTCAGGTTAAGCCCTGGTGAGGACAATGAGCACGCTGATGAGCTTCTCTCAGACAGTTTCTGATGGTATATGCAGACAGTGCAGGACCTAGCACACTGGATGCTCTAGTGGACATTGCTGTAGTCAGCATTGCCAATGGTACACATCCTTAACACCTATAAAACTGCACATTTTAGAGTGGCCTCATCTCAAAGCACACCCAGGTAGTAAAGCTGTGTTAGAGCAGCATCTTGATGTGCCACACCTATAGGGTGTATAGCTTATCTTGGAAAAGGAGAACACAGATTTTATCAAATCTGCAATTTTTTGTGTGCATACAAAGATCTTTCACTTAAATTTGTGAAAAATGGGAGTGAAAACAAACACGTTATGTATGTTTCCAATTACCCCATGACCAGCCTGGCCAACAGGTCCTCCTGCTGTGATACTTTTAAAACTTAATGGATTAGGTGCAGCATTTAGAGAGGAGAACAGCAGGAGAGCTTTGTTTTTAGTATGAAGTGGAAGAGAGTCTTTATGAATCCTTATGACTTTGCAGCATTGGCTCAAAAAAATGAGAATAATAATTTGAAATTAACAGGAAAAAATAGCAAACACAAATGAAAACAGGGAGGAAGAGAGAAGGAGGCAGGTCTAAATAATGAAGAGCATGCGACTGCAGTAACCTGACCTGCAGTCTGTGAGCTCTGGTGTCAGATATCAGCGACTGGACTGTTGCCTCCACAGGAAACACTAATGATAACATGACTCTCTTTGGGAAAACTCTGCTCTGAAAAAACACTCAGATTAGAGATTTGTGTTTATACTAGATTCATCTCATTTAGCGTGTGTCTTGTTTAAAAAAAATGTGAAGAAATATTCTGACATTTTATACCAAATTAGTCGTAATACTGTTCTCCTCTGCAGGTTGATTTTTTTTTTATTTGCTTTTTATGCTCTGATATTAGCAAAAAAATCTTGACAAATAGCTGATAAAATAAAGGTGGTTGTAAATGTAAGTAAAATACTCTTCTCTAATCACAAGCACACATTCGCCCATTGAAATTTGCATAACCGCTTGCCATATATGCCCTTGAAAAAGACAAACCCATGTCTGTTTTTGTCAAATAGCCAATAGCATCTATAACAAAATTACATACAACAAATAAGCAAAAATAAAATTGTTAAATTAAATTAATAATTTCTCATTTTCTTTGGTATTTTTTATGATATACAGATATGCAAAAATGATTGCTGGTTAATATGTATGTTAATGTTATCCAGTGTCAAGTCTCTGATTGTGTGACGTGACGATATGTACACAACAGCATACAATATCAGGCCTGTTATAATAGCGTGTACTGGGGCCCATTGTAATGACCTTACACCACAGCCTTCACCCTCTACCAAGCAGTGTAGGAAAGACAGGGCACCTGTGCCAATAGAACTAGGGTTACACTATAGTAACCTCCTTCTATGTCACACAAGCTCCGCCCTCTACTGGACTCTTTATGTACAGTGGGTAGAGTGTAATGAATGAATGCCCTGATGTGACATAACATCAACCCAGTCAAACTGATCCTGACCGGGTAAAAGTTAGCCACAGATTAGTGCATTTCATATTCAGGACACGAGCTCTCTCTGATTTTGGTAAACAGCTCTGATATTTACATGCTGCCACTCAAAAATAAAAGATCTGAATATCCTAAAGACGAGCAAAACATTCATATTAATCAGAACACTTACTGACAGACACTGAATGGGTCAAGTCAAACAGTACAGTCAACAGCACAGATGTGAGACTGAAATAAATTCTACTTCCATTTATTTACTGAAATGCTGTTTCGATGTGTTACATCAAAAGTGTTAAACAGTTTCATCATAGTGAGTTCCGTGTTTGCGAAGAACACAGTTAACAACCTGGCTGGTGGTGTATCCTGTTATAAACCTTGTGAAGTACATGTGAAGGAATGTGAAGTCAAACCTGATGTTAAAATACTCTATGCAAGCGTAAAACTGACGGCACTTGAAACTGTAAACCATTGTTATTAATTCATCTGATGATCTACTGAGTGATTATAGGTTAAATTCACCGGATCCCAAACTTTTCTCTGGATGTCAAAATACGTCCATCAACTGGGGACACAGTTCTGTGAACTTCCCTGCCAACATCTGTATGTGGGGCCCATGTGGGTCGTAAACAAGCTAAAAAATGGGCTATAGGCCCTTTTACTGTTAGTAAACAGTATGACGTTTTTGGTGGGCGGGGCTTAGCTGGAGGCAAAACAGTTCTCCACAGACATTAGCTAGGGCTAGTTAGCAAGTTCTGTTGGCTGGTTTTAGACAATGGAGGAATATGATGCAAGCGCTGCGTTCAGAAATACTCGTTCTGAGTGCCGAAGTGCACAAACTGAGTGAATGTGTGATTAACTTAACTGCTGGTAAATTCATATAGAAATATAATGCTTAGTTTCTTAGACCAACAGGGCTCTCATTTTAGTGTAGAGTGTCAGACTGAATTTACGAACGCACCATGTCAGGTCACTCACTCTCCTGCACCATGAGTGTTACTTGAAAACGTAAACACAGACCAACACGACCAGACTGGCCGACCTGATGATTTGACAGTATTGTGGGATAGCTAGCTTTGTGGTTGATTACCATGCCAATCTTACGAAGGAGGACGACACTTGAACGGTTTCCTCCAGTTTGTTTTGCTATCAAAGCTAACGTTAGCTAAGGCGCTAAAAAAGTTAGTGTCATGGAGAAATCCAATATTCCTCTTAATACCTCCCCAGTTTCTGATGAGATGAACACGATAACTCTTAATACGCATAACGTTATTCATTTTTCAACCCATTTACTACCCACATGGGCCTCACATACAAATGCTGGCTGGTTTATTTTGGTTACTTATTGGAAGAAGAATGTTTTACAGTCGATTAGCATATCGATAAGAGCAACCATCCTAAAGGCCACTGTGTAGGATCTTAAAATGTCCAATCTTAGTGCCCTCAAGTGCTACTATCAAAAAAGACGAGACGAAGATTTTCACCAAGATTGTCTCTTACAATTAAAAAAAAAAAACTAGCCCCCAGAAGAACTTGAAACAATCACATAAAAAGCCAACACACAGTGGCTTTAAACTGAAGGACCAGGGCTCAAAGCTTTAATGCTAGGAAGCATCCATTGTGTTGAAGTATCTGTACCATGAGCCTGACCCTTTGACCTCCCCTGATTGAGGGAAAGCAGAAAGACAGATGTGGACTGCAGCAAAGAAACAGAGCTGTGGAGCCTGTCAAAACAATAAAATCGGTCGGAGATCACTTATTATTTTAGGTCAAATGCAGAACAAAACAGAGGTTCTAATTATAATATAGTAAAGATGTGAGCACATCTGCCTCGTGAGAGATGTTAGACATCAGAAGTAGGTCAAATTTCAAGCTGTACTGAAATCCAACTACTAAACTCATTAAGTAGATTACGCCCACTTTTCCTCTTTCCGCATTCACAATCGCTTCCCCTCTGTCACGTCCCATCAAAACAATACTGAACAGGTCATTCAAGTAAAAACAGACACATATAGAGATAACAAAATTCATGAAGTCTTTCAATCATTAAAACATCCAGTTTAAGTGATTTGGGGGAGTTTCGTGTCTACGGTGGAAGGTTTCCATGAAGTGGTGAGGCAGCGGAGGCATAAAGAGATCACGTGACCCTGCAACCAGGAATCGAGCCCCGTCACACTGAGAGCAGCTGTTTTTAATATCTGTCGCAGTCCCGCTGAGTTGCAAGATGTGCCTGGAGCGTCAGCAAAATCCCTGTTACTGGTACATTCATCAGAGCCGTCCAGATAATCCAAGAAGTTGTCATTCCACAGTCCAGTGGCCTATATTTTTTAAAAGAGTGGTATAATTCTTTCAATGCTTGCACCAGGCCCAGGTTTCACCGCATCAAAAAGTTTTCTCTCTAACAGATGATAAGATGTTCTCCATTACTGCAGGAAGAACACATCAATCACCCCGTCTGCTCCTCTCTTCAAGCTACCCCTCCGCTTCCTCAAGGCCTTTGTAGTCCAACTTCTCTGTTCTCTCCCTCTCTTCCTACTGGTCGTCATCGTATCTCTGAAGAGCGTCCTCCAGCTTGGCGGTGATCTTCTGGTAAAAGGCAATCTGCTGGCGGAGGTGGTGCTGCATCTGAGCACGGAAGTCCCGTACGCGTGTGCGGTGGAAGTGCTGGATCTCTGCCAGCGTGGCACAGGAGATGATGTTGCAGCGGTTGTGTAGCTCACCTTCCTGCTTTGGACAGTCTTTCACCTTGGTCAGTGCACCTGGAAAAAGGTGGCAGGGGGCGGAGGGGACAGAGATGGAGAAGCATGAGAAGGAGTAGCAGATATACAAAGTATAGAGCAGAACTTTCAGAACTGGTTCCAGGAACATTACTAAAAATGTAATCACGCTCAATAGTGTCATGCAATTTACTCCATCTGTCTGGATAGGGATGTAAAATTACAAAAAGATTATATGGTCAACCAAATTTTAGTCGACCAGGAAGGTCATTAGGGCAGGAAATCCAAAGTGTGGGATCATTTTGAGAAGGTGAAGGACCAACCCAAGGTGATATGTAAACTCATCTTCATTGGTCGACTACAAACATAACGTATCATGTGAAACATGTCAGTAGCCACATGCCCATTAGCCACTTAGCACAATCATTACTGCTTTGCCGACAGCATCATTAACAGATGGCTCGCTCAGTGTGTGACGTGCACTTGTAGATAAAATATAGGCCTGTATTAATGAAGGTTCATTAGTACGGTTTGTATTTCTCTGTAATGTAGCACAGTGTTAACAATGTTACTGATACTATTTTTTCTCACACCTTCAACTCAAACCATTTTGTTGCCCCGCCCAAAATATATCATTTGATAACTAAATTCAAATTGTAAACATGTGGGCAACTACTCGACTAATGAACCTAAATGACGACTATTGGTTGACTAGGAAAATTCTTAGTCGGGGCTGCCCTAAAGCTAAGAGACGGTTAGCTTAATCTCTATAAGCAGATATCTGCATTTGTTCACAAAATTTGCAGGCAACAGGACAATATTTTAGAATTGGTAGTGTTCTGTAGTCCTTTTCTGTTCCAAATAGCAATGGGTCCAGGTCCCCAGGAAGTTTCCTGGGCCTTAAACCCAACTTTTGCAGTGTAATTACACCGTAACATGATGCCATGCAGCCTAAAAAGACATTTTCCTATTGACTTAAATGACAAAAGAGACGTCTGTAAATCAGTGAATTCATTATTTTGATCGTCACAACCCCTGCAAATGATTCGTTTCACTATCAGTTTGATCCATTCAGCCCGATAACATTTAGATAGTCGAGAAGAGAAGCATGATGTAGTCGTTTTATCCCCCTTCAAGTCAACAGAGCACTAAACCTGATTGTTTTTATACGTGACAGTTGATCTTTTTGGCCTCTTGTGTCACTGAGTAATGAACAGGGCTCCGCCTCCAACGCTGTATCCAATTATCTTTATACATTCATGGCAACATTGGCCATTTCCCTTAGTGGCTTATTGTCATCAGACGATAGCTGATGGGTTCCAAGATTGCGGTTAGCTTAAATTAGCACATATTTGTTGTTTGTATGGATTTAACAAACCAAATGTTAATTAGTGGGCTTTGGAGGCACTGTTAGGCACCTTTTCTGTACCTGTTTCTCCCTGCTTTCAGTCTTTATGCGAAGTAGATGGACTTGTATTTGTATAGCACTCCTCTAGTCTCCTGACCATTCACCCATTCATTCATTAACTGGTGGCCGAGGCTACCATCAGGCCATAAACATTCACACATATTCACACAATTTCGTCTTGCTTTAACATGTGCACTGAAGGAGCCAGGGTTCACATCATCTATCCTCTGATTAGTGGACAACCCCCTCTACAGCAGCCCCTAGGATAAGCACTTCCTGTTTGTAGCTTCAGATCTGACAGAGTAATAATGACCCTCTTATCTAACTCTTGACAAGAGCAAATAACCAAAATGTCAAACTCACACCATTTACTGTAAACACCATCTACCAGAAGTCCAAGACAAGAGAAGACTTAAGGGACAAGAGTGAAGTCATGTCGTGACAGCACAGCCCGCAGTTAAAAAGACTAAAGGGAGAAATGCAGGCATATCCTTCAAGCTGACCATGGCATTTTTTTCACGCTACAGAGAAAAAGCTGGTTGTTGCATACTTTTTCCAAGATCCTTGAAGTTACCCAACGCCCAGTCATGACTCAGACAGTCTACTCAGTGTGACTAAACTTTCAGGGGGGAAGTAGTAGAGTTTGGATCCATGAAAAAAAGGATGAAGAGGAACTCAGAGTAATGCTCTAATATGGTAGCATGTGAAGGAAATGATGACCTAGCTTATTGTCTAGCACGGCTCTCCGTCCTGACCTTGTCGACCTCTCTGTCTAGATCTTTCGAAAACACATACCATACCTGCGCAAGAACACTAACGAACTGAAATTAACTCGGACTTTGCTCTCCTCGCTGCCAAGGCGATTACAGAGCTGTAATCTGAACTCTTGTACTGTTGGCTGGTGGGAAACTTGTTCAGCTCTGTAACTATCTGCAGCCCCTCTCACATACACACACCCACACACCCCTCCCCTCTTCTTCTTCTTCTTCTTCTTCTTCTTCCTTCTCTTCAACTCGCTGTATCACCGGGAGGAAGGAGGAAAAGAGGGAGAAGAAAAGAGGAGGAGGGGAAACTAATCCTGAGGCTGCTCCATTTTGCATTCCTGCAGTCCCAGGGCAACACAGGACAAGAGGCCCAGGAATCTCTCCACTCATTCAAATCAGATGTAGCCTTTGGACCTCACAGACAGAACGAAGTTGGACGATACTGTACGCCACATAACATTTAGGTCAAGAAAGCTGTCCGCCTTGAGAGCCCCGCAGCAGTTTTTCTATCTCATCTGTGCTGCAATGTTGCCATGTTTTTGTAATTTGATTGTTATTGGAAACATGTTGAGCGCTATACGAGATACATAGATAGTTATTTGTGGAATGTATTCCTGCGGTGAGAGGAATGACAGTTTATGTGAAATGTGAAACCTGCAGTCAGGTTTTCTTTGTGTGCTGAAAATTAAATCCAATGTTTTGTTTAGTTAGACAAAAGGAGAAAAAAAAGCTTCATCTTTGCACCAGTGCAAACATTTGTCTCTCAATTCTCCCACCAAATTGACTGTTATGGAAACTTTGACTAAACCAGCCATCTTTTGTTGAAGGTAGATATTTTGCAACTACAACAGAAGTGCAGACTTTGCATTGTGTGGATGTGTTCATGGGTGTTACTCAGAAAGCAAAGTTTCCCGTGACTGCAGTGGTAGATTACTCAGAGTCTGTGCTTTAATCTCTCATGAACTTTGAGTCAATGACCTCATTTGTATAACCATAAACTTGTTCATCAGTTAGTTTGCAACAAACAGTCATGCATGTTACAATATGGTTTTGGTTTTTTGGGTTTGTTTGTCTATTAGGTAGCGGGACGATATGACGAATTCAATGACGTGTGGTGGAAGGTTAGGCCATTTCCCAAAGCCATGTCATTTTTATTAGCTGGAATACAGTCAGTATTTTTAAAATAAAAAAGAGGAAGAAATAAAGGCTGCTGTTCCTCTTTTAACCATGAATCTCATTTTGTTTGGGCATCAAGCATTGCTAGCTACGGTTTCCAGAGGTCGAAACTGGTACCCAACAATGAAGACAGTGCTTTGTGTAAGATCCTAAGAAAGCAGAAATGATGATTTCATACCCTATGACATTGCTATGACACATAACACATTGATATGTGTTTGGTTTAATAGTGACTTCAATATTTTCCATATAAGACCTTATTTTCCCATGTTTTTGTGTCTAAATAAGTAACGAAAAAAACAACATTTTTTAAAAATTAGTCCAGTATTGAGTGAGGGCGCTGCAGCCATCAGCGAAACCACTCCGGACATGTTCCCGCTGTCAATTTACGTCCAATACAAGTGCTTGTTTTTGCTGCTGACAGGCTCAGATTGTTGTTCTAGGTATCTGACAACTTCTGGGAAGAGTCCCAACAAAGATAGGCCTTTTTGTGAAAGTTTAAGATCCTTTTTGTACAACAAGAAACAGTTCCGAAATTGGTGTTGCTAATTTCCCCAGGTTCCATTTAAATGAACAGTTTTTTAGCGTGTATAGAACCAGAATATTTTTACATTTAACTGGGTGAATTATGGGTTTATGTCAACCAAACCAGAGCTGGTGATAGTGAAAATGGTAGAAAGACGAACCAAGATGGTTCTTTTGTTTTATTTTGCTTATGGCGAGTTTGAACGAATCAGGTTTTACAATGACAAAATAATTGACTTCTGTGCTGTTTCTGGTTAAACAAAAAGGATCTTACTCTTAAACCAAAAAGTGTATCTAAGTGGGTGTACTTTCCATAACTGGTAAGACACTTAAAATAATAATGTGAACATGTCAGTGGCAAACACAAGCACTTTAAGTGGACGTAATGTGGCAGTGTGAACTGAATGTGTTAAACTGCAGGCTGTTTCAAAGCTGCCATCTGCAGTGGTCTCAATATTCCATCCATCCATCCACCCATTTTCAACCGCTTATCCAAAGCCTGGTCGCAAGGGCAGCAGGCCAAGCAAAGCACTCCAGACATCCCTCTCCCCCAGGAACACTTTCCAGCTCCTCCTGAGGGACCCCAAGGCGTTCCCAGGCCAAACGAGGTAGGTATTACCTCCAGCGTGTTCTGGCTCTGCCCCGGGGCCTCCTACCACTGGGACGTGCCTGGAACACCTCCAATAGCAGGTACCCAGGAAGCATCCTGATCAGATGCCCGAACCACCTAAACTGACCCCTTTTGACGCAAGGGAGCAGCGGCTCTACTCCGAGCTCCTTCTGAATGTCCAAGCTCCTCACCCTATCTCTAAGGCTGAGCCTGGCCACCCCATGGAGGACGCTCATTCGGCCACTTGTATGCGCAACCTCATTCTCTCAGTCACTACCCACAGCTCATGACCACAGGTGAGGGTTGGGACGTAGATGGACCAGTAAATTGAAAGCTTTGCCTTCTGGCTCAGCTTCTTCTTAACCACGATGGTTCAGCTGCACTGGATCAATTTCAAAAACTGCTGTTCCCATTGGTCACTTAGACAAGTTTTGGAACAGTTTTTCAGGGTTGAGATGAGGTAAATGTATTGATGTTGATGTATGAGTTAGTTTAGTAAAGGTTTGGGTGAGGTTTTCATCCTGTTTCATTTAGCATAAGTTTCCCCTGCCTGTTTGAGTCATTATGATCCACTTTTTTGTATGCTGGCCCATTTTATACAAACAAGAGCAAACTTCTCATGAGATTGTTCTCCACAGAGACACATATTGTTATTCATTTCACATAATACTGAAATTAAGTAATCAATGTATGCCTGTTACTCACATTTCATAATAGGAATGGTATCTTTCAGTGCAAGAAGAGATGAAAGAAAGTAGAGGCTCTTTGAGGTACATGAAACAACGTGTTACTTGTCAATCAGCAAGTAGGTGGACTCCTGTCAGTCACAGAGACTATTGGCATTCAGACTGTGTTTCCATAGTTCGGAGCTGTGATTGTGTCTAGAGAACAGAGCTCAGCGGACTATAGAAACAGTGCCTCTAGGTTTGGCAAACGTCAGGACTTTGCGTGCCAGGAGCAACTCCCTCCTCCCAACCTGCAGGGAACTAACAAGCTAACTCCTCTGCAAGTCCTTTGTACACGTCTGTGTGAGTGTGTGTGTTTTTCTGTGTTTTCCTGTGAGCGAATACAGGCTCTCACAGAATTGTTACAAAGGACCGGCCATGGGTTTCAGTTTTCGACCCAGATTGACAGTAAATAAAAACAGATGTGGAGACATTCAGAATCTGGGCCTCTGTGTATTATCTGCCGTTATGTTGACATGATTAATACGCAGGGAGTCTGCAGGCTGGACGGCTTTTGGAGACATCATTAATTATTTTGTAATCCAAGTAAGAATAAATAAATCTGTAAGTATTTTGTAGAAGAGATTAAACAGCTTTCGGCATGGAGTCTGAGAACAAGTGTTGTTATGAATCTACCCTGGATTCAAACCTTACACCCTTCAGAGGCATCCATGAGCAAGAGTCCTGACCGCTCAGTCCCTACCAGTTCCATTTAAGGCTAACCCTTGACCTCTGACCTCCCTGTGAAGAGAAGTATGTGAGGTCCTGCATCTGTTTAAGTTATTGCAAGTATGATGGGAGGTTTAATGCATTTCTGTCACTAACTCCTTCAACATACTTCTACACAATGTCCGTTTTGTTTTCTCCAGGCTTTGGCGTGTCTGGCATTTACATTTACATTTACGAGTGGAAATCTTAGGTGTGATCAAGATGGGGTAGGAATTTTTCTATAAAAGGCAAAAAAAACTTAGCAGAACTTGAAATACACCCTCCTCCTGCAGCTGTCTTGTATCGGCCCTAAGCCCCTCCCACCAGACCATGGACACATGCACTTGCTTCATGCTGTAATCCAGTGTTTCCTATTTGTTCATTTACTTTTTTAATCTTATGTCGTTTAAGAGCTGCATACAGCACATTTGCTCAGTTTATCGGACCACAAGTACAGACAAAAATTAGCTACCTAGCACCCCACATTTTCTTCGCCTCACTCCCTGCTGCTGTGGACTGCTTCACCAAGAGGAGAAGAGTGGGCAGCAGCTCTAGAAACGGACCTTCCGTCAGCCAGCGCAAACCCCAGCACCAGTTGTCACAGTGGGTTGCAGCAGCACTGAGTCAAACCTGTGTTACAGCAGGAACAGAAAGTTTTTTAAACTAGTCCGAGCGCCATCGTGGCAGGATTTGGGTTGACTGGGGGTCCATCTCCAGAACTGCTGCTCACTCTCCTCCTGGAGTAGTCTATAGTGGCGGGGAGTGAGGTGAAGGGCCCACTATGATTCGAGGCTCTAGCTATCATTAGCTACGTAAACATGAGCTTGAATTAGCTTCAGCTGCGAGCCTTTGGCTTTGGTTAGCAAAAGGCTAAACTGTTAGCAACATTTTCTCTCCATCTCTGAAATGCTTTGCTGAGATTATGTTTATGTTGTCTATTGTTAGACTTTCTTTTTTTGATAAATCCGTGTTCTTTTTTTGGGTTGCTTTGCAGTGTAGGCAGTTGTTGCCGATGCTGGAGCACCAACTTTTTGGCAGGATTCTCCGCCATTGAATCAGGCTTTCAGCGAAGGGACGTGCAAGCACATCTGCATTAGTAAAACAGCAAATAGGAACGTCCTCTCTCTGAAACGACCTGTGATTAGCACAAGTGTCCTGTAATGGGCTACATTTTCTAAAGCCTGAAAAAAGAGACCAGTGGAGATGCAAAAGTCTAGTTTTCTCTCAGACCACCTGAATTACATTATGCTCAAAGGTTATTATGGGATTTTTGCCCAGTTACACCAAAATAAAACTGCCTATCCCAGCTTTAAAGAGTTCAGGCTCTGATACAGATATAAAAAGAAACTTAGGAATTTAAACTGTATGCAAAATGAGCTCAAACAATGTGGTTCTGATTTCAGAGCACACAAACACACACACACACACACACACACACACACACATACACACACACATACACAAAGTCCCACCTTTCTGCACATGGATGATGTCAGGGAAATTGGCCAGGTGTCCTCTGTAGAGGTCCAGCAGGTCCGAAATGGGCGACAGGTCCTGGGGCGGCTGTTCGGCGAAATAATCTCCCACCGCCTCGTAGGCTTCCCCAGTGTAGGCGATGGCTTTGTTCAGGCCCACTGAGTAGGCCTGCTGGTCCATCTCAAACGCCTGTCCCAGGAGCGTGAAGGCCTGCCCGACTTTCTGGTACTCCTTCTTGAACCCGGCCATCTGCTTCCGAGCGAACTCGTTGATGGTGGCGTTCACGACCACGATGTTCTCGTCCATCTTCTTGGTGAAGGTCTTGAAGCCTTCAATCTTGCTCTCAACTTCCTGGAGGTCCAGCGGGACAGACGGTGTACTTAAGAGAAGAAAAAATCACTTTAAACCTTGTGGCTTTATTCTGAAAATCCATTATGCCTTTTTTATTGCAGTATTACATCATCTTTATTTATCATTCATCTAATCCACTTATCTCAGCCTCACTATCAGGCACTCCCTATGATGAAAGCCTGCAGTTACAGCAGAGTGAAACAAGGAAACCTGATAACAGTGTCTCGCTAAAGGGCGAATAACCTCCACTGTTACTTTATACCGTTATAAAGTGGGTGGACAAAATAACAGGAACATCTGACGCAATACCATGATGTAACCCAGCAACACAAACCTGATCCTTACCTCTTTGACGCACTATTCGTCCACCCTCTGCACATCATTCATTTACAGAGTATGTAAGTGTTGTTATGTATATCGGTTTGGTGTGCCTTCTTTCCCTGAAACTACCCCATCTTGTGTTTTATCTACTATTTGCCTACATTTCCCAGAATGCCTTACAACCCCCAGAGACTAGACTGTAACTTGATACATTCAGTGGCTGGTTATAGATGCAAAGTAGGCAAGTAATAGTGATGACAATAGAGCAACAAGAGTGGTAGAAGGTCAGGTAAAGAAGGTCAGGACCATGAGCCTTATCGAAAACCTGATCTCTATTGTTGCAGCATTGCATTCTGGTCTATTTTCTGCTCTTACTGGTGTAGATGTAGATCTCTATGCCTCTTCTACAATGGATACATCTTCATGTGATTGTTAGATGCTGTTGGAAAATGCTGACTCTTGCAAGAAGTCATTTTCTTGAACTAGAAATGCCTGTCATCATCATCATCAAAACAAACAGTCCAATCCAGGAATCGAACCCACAACCTCCTACCTGATTGTAAGGAAGAAATTGGCCCCGACTAGCTCGTCCCTCTCGGCCTTCCTCTTGCCCTGTTTCCAGGCTTTCTCATCTGCCCCGCATGTTAGGAAATGCTGGAAAACGTCACAGCGTGCCAGCACGGGATGGCTGGTCATGTGGTTCATCCACCAGATCAGTCCCTTCCTCCGCTTGGAGATGAAGTCCTCCTCGAAGCGGCCGGTGGCCTGCTTCTCTGGCAGGTGGGGCACAGAGATGACCGGGAAACGCTCCACGAGCCGAGCGTACAGCCAGTCGAAGTGCTTATACCTGCGGGGATGGAAGAGGAAGAGACAGGTTTGTGAGAACATTTTTAGGATTCTGTAAATGGGAACGAAGGAGATTAGGAAGTGAGGTAAATGGCAGGAAAGTGCAGTGAGTGAAAAAGATGTGGGAGCAAGTGTGAGGACTTTTTTTTTCCAGCAGGGCCGAGTGGAAACTGACATGTAAGGGAGTAAGTGTTGGTTGGAAATGACAGACCGACTGACAGGGAAACAATGTGAAAGGTGCAGAGGGAGTCTCGGAAAGGAAAGGGGAGATTCCTGAGGACTCCAGAGGGCAAAAGGCCACAGTCAGCTCTGTTTTTGCCATTTTGTGGGAACAATTGTGGCTACAGGAAAAGCCACTGAAACATTTATTTAAAGTGTACAGGGGGCCGGGGGATCCGGTGAAGAAATAAGATTGAAAACCCCAGGGAAAAGGAGGAGGAAGAGGAGGAGAAGGAGCCTGTACCTGCGGTTGACTTGCGTGTTGGTGTGCGTTGGCGTCAGGCCATAGGACATGTAGCTCTTCATGCCTTTGAACTTGGTCTGCTTGGTGGGGTCGTCAATGGTGCACGTGAACGGATACGGGTCCTCCTGCCACTCCGGTCCATGCTTCCCCATCACCACACAGATCCTGTCCCCGTCCTTCACGAAAGCAGAGGCCTCCCCAAGCAGGAACGCCTCCCCTCCAGACTTGACAAAGGTGGAGAACCTGTTGAGGTTCCTCCCCACTGTCGCTGAGCTCTTGGCTTGATGTTGGTGCTGCTGGGAGGTTTCACGCCGCGCCGGCAAGGAGGTGGTGACTGGGTACAAGGGGGGCGAAGTGCCGAGACCCCGAGGCGCATCCGCCGCAGGAGAGCTGTCATCCCAGTCGTCGTCCCAGTCGTCATCGCTGCCCTGGCTGGTGTGGAAGCTGCCTCCACCACTGCCAATGCTGCCAGCCCCCAGTCCTCTCTGAGACTGGGTGTCTGAGGATGTGTAGGAGGTGTGGGTGGGCGTCAGGGCTTTGGTTTTGGGCGAGGAGATGCCGTTGTTGTTGGTGTTGGAGGTGATGTGGTCCCTGATGATCTCCACATAGGAGGCAGGGAAGAGGCCAGCCTCCCCCCTGCTGTTCTCCCCCTCCAGCCAGCCCTCCAGCTCCTCCTCAGTGAACAGGGTCACCAGCTCATTCTCTGTTATGGAGATCTCTCCTGGGTTTTCAGAGTGGAAGTCGTACAACACTCTGGCTTTTAACGCCATAATTTAAAATATGACTTATGTTTTCCTCCCTTTGAATCCTGTCTTTATTGCTTAAAGAACTTTTCTTTAATTCCCGGATTAACCCTTTAAGATCTCTTTGAGCTCTGAATAAGATTTAGATCACGCAGCAGGAACAATAGGGACTATTTTTTCCACTTAAGTCAAACTCAAACAGGCTTGTATCCGAGATCCATGCATAAAAGAACAAGAGGAGAAACACACAGGCTTGTACCCGACACCCACCTCCTCTCTGCGCTCCTCTCAAATATCATTTGTTTCCATGCACAACTTAATCCAAGTCGGAAAATACAGAGGAAAGCTGCCTTCACAGGATAGTTTCCCTCCGAGGAAAGATGCCGGTTGGAGAGTGTGAAGTTGACCAAGTAGCGACGGCTGTGTAGCAGCTTTATTCCTCCAGATAGGAGCCGGGGAAAGTCCTTTTTCTCCTCCTCTCCCCGAGATGCTTGTAAGTTAAAGGCACCAGTCCTAACACGTAGTAGACTGGCTGACTAACGGAGGGTGGAGCCAGCTGCAAGTTCAGTCAAGTCACTCAATTCAGACATGGAAAACACACACACACACACACACACACACACACACACACACACACACACACACACACACACACACACACACACACACACACACACATAACCTCGTCACAGAGCTCCATCATGTAAATGTATAGTGATGTCCTGTCAGCTGTAGACACGTCATCCACTGTGAACATGCCTCCAAAATATAAATAGCTATTCATCATTTCATGTGTTTAAAGATATGCTTCTGCATTAAGAGTCCACTGTGGTATATTGTGTTAAAACTTATATGTGTGTTGAACTTTTCAGTTGGAGACATCTTGTTTTAAAGCAGTTTAACTTCAGTGATATTTGCATATTTATTAATTATTTATGTGTTTTAATGAGGATAAGCAAGTAAATTTAGAGCCTACAATTATTGGATTAAAAAAAAAAAAGTATTTATTTATGTATGTGTTTTAATGAAAAAGAGCAAATAAATTTAGAACTTATCATTTTAAAAAGATTTAACGATTTAATTGGATTTTTCAAAATTTTTATTTATTCATTTACTTATTTATTTATGTGTTTTCATGAGGATGACAAAGTAAATTTAGAGCCTATAGTTATTTATTTTTTTATTTACTTATTTGTTCATGTGTTTTAATGAGGATGAGTGAGTAAATTTAGAGCCTATAATTTTAAGATTTTTTAACAAGGTAATTTAATTTAATTTATTTATTTATTCATTTATTTATTTATGTGTTTTAAAGTGGAAGTGAGTGGATTTAGTGCCTGTAATTTTAAGAATTTTTAACAATGTAATTGGATTTTCAAATTTTTATTTATTTATTTATTTGTGTGTTTTAAGAAAAAAGAGTGAGTTAATTTAGGGCCTATAATTTTAAGAATTTTTTACAAGGTAATTTTTTTCTATTTATTATTTATTTATCGAAGAAAAATTAGTAAATTTAGAGCCTATAATTTTAAGAATTAAGGTAATTTTATTTTATTTATTTATTTATTTATTAATGTGTTTTAAAGTGGAAGTGAGTAGATTTAGAGCCTGTAATTTTAAGAATTTTTGACAATGTAATTGTATTTTCAAATTTATTTATTTATTTATTTTATTTATTTATGTGTTTTAAGAAAGAAGAGCAAGTTAATTTAGAGCCTATAATTTTAAGAATTTTTTACAAGGTAATTTTTTCTATTTATTTATTTATGTGTTTTAATGGGGAAGAGCAAGTAAATTTAGAGCCTATAATCTTATGAATTTTTAATGAGGTAATTAGATTTTTTTTATTATTATTCGTTCATTTATTTATTTGTTGTAGAAAAAACATATCAAATAAATAATCATTCAAGCACAGTATTTTTATGTCTTAGAATATATCTGGAAGGAATCTTTATTTATGGTTCTGTGCAGCTTTAGTTATCATATATTTACCTTCCTCTTTAAAGTACTGTAACTGTTTGCAGCGGCAATTCAGTGTGCTTTACACAGATAAAAGCAAAAGGAGCATCCACTTATAGATTTAGATTAAAGACGGTATAAAGTATAATAGTAATTAGAAACAGACTAATGTAATTAAAAGACATGTAATAAAAAATATTACACAAAATACATGAAGTAAAATAAGAAAATAACCAAAGTAACCTGAGTTCTGCTGAGGTCTAGTTCCATATTTAGAATACAGAAGGAATAAAGTAAAATAAATAGCCTACATTACCCAAGTGGAAATCCAGCTTAAATGTTAGGCCTCAAGTGAAAGCATGTTTTTACTAGTCTGCAAGTCAGTCTGTTACAGACCTGTGTTTATGTTTAGGTTTTTACCTCAGGGTCACATCTCCCCAATAAAGTGCTGCGTTTTAAGTTGTTTAATAATATAATATAATATAATATAATATAATATAATATAATATAATATAATATAAAACTCAGTGTTGTGCGTTGATCCGTGGTGGCCACTAGAGGTCAGTGTTACCACACAGTGAATGGAGACTGCAGTTCCTCCTCCTGTCCAGCTGGTGGCAGTAAAGCGACTTTCAGGTTGGATTGTGGCGCTGTCAAACCTTCCAGACAAAGAATGTCATACATACACAAACGCTCTCCATCTGATGTGATATTCATAATATTTCATCAAACAATATTTGCGTCATAAAAACATTAACAGTCGCCTCAGAGTGAAGCTGCCGACACTGCGGAATAAACGAAGAAGATGTGATGATGTGAAACCTGCAGACTCTCAGCCGGGATGTTGTAATGTGTAATTAAAGAGGTAAATATGAGACATGTTGATGAAGTGAAGGAGCTTTGTTCATGTGCCTGATTAACTGTACAGATGTGATAAACATGCAGATGTGTGTGTGTGTCCCCATGATGGTTTGATTGTAGTTTGAAATGAGAGTTGCACGTGAAAGTCAGTTATTACAGCTGTGTGTTGTTGTTGTTGTTGTTGTGTGTAGTGTGCAGAGTGGGGGGTGCCAAATGTGCAAACATAAATAAGTACACTAGAAATTATCATAAAAATAATATATAAAACTGCAATATTAAACTTAAACCAGCTCATCATACATTATGTGTGTGTAAATGAACACACTGTTATTGTATGTTTAATGTCAATCTCTTTCATCTAGGTCTAGATTAGCTATTTTAAATTACATTAAAGTGAGTCTATTAAACGTGATTATTTGTAAGTAGTGATATGCAATTCTTATAAGATAAAAAGATGAAGATGAAACTTCTGCAGACTTCCATATGAATCCAGAATAACAAGTCCTCTTCTAGAATAACCTGCAGGTTCATTATAATTTAGACAGTGAGCAGGAGGACCAAAAAACATGTGACTATTGTTGTGATGTGTTATAAAGTCGCAAGGATTAATTAATTAATTGATCAGTCAAAAAACAGAAGATTAATTGACCAAAGTGCACTCTTTGGACAGTCTAATAATCAGTTTAGTGATTTTGTACTAGCACTGGTCCCAACATCTCAAAAGAGAAGAAGTAAAGTCAGACAAAACAAGGCAATTTATCACAAGAATTTTTATTTATTTTGTTTTATTACGTTTTATTAAATAACTCAGAAAACAATCTACAGATTTATCAATAAATCAATCAATTAGCTGCTGCTACCTCCTCTTTAAGTATGTGTCAATCTTTTTTTTTTTTTGTGATCAAATATTTATAACGAGCACCTGTTATGCGTGACAAATAGTATTACATTTTACCAAAATTGACGGGCATAATGTTGATCTATAAAATAAGAAAAAGCCAACAAAGCCAACAAGCAAATTACATACAATAACAACTAAGAGAGAAAAAAAAACTCTGTGCTGACCGCCATCAGGAGCATAACTTTTGCCCAGATCTTACCCCACTAATCCAAAAGAGCTGAGCAAACCTTAACAGCACCTTAGCTGAGTCCAAGTCAATCTGAGGACCAGGTGCTGAGCAAACCGAGACAAACCCCAATACATACATTTTTATCTTCAATAATAACTGTGGAAAGTTTCTCGAGGATCAGCTGAGGCTGAGACATTTTTTAAAGTGTTTTTGGTTTTATGGAAAAAGTTACGTCAGCTGTGCAAACAGATATACTGTAAAACCCCAAATTAAAAAGCCCAGTCCCAACTGTATAGCTACACATTTTGGAAAATAAAGGCCTGTCTCAATTAAAAGCCTAGTCTGGGTGCCATGTAGTTCATTTTTATAGAAGTTCTTTAGATGTATAAAACTGGATTTTTGACTACCCACTTGAGCTAACATTAGTTAGCTGTTTAGATCGCACATACAAATACAAATGTTTACACTTTTGTCAATATGGAGATGCTTCACATTGTTCGCTTGGTTGATTTAATTTTACTGAAACCATGAGCACGCGTAAGTGTGTCAGGTTTACCAAACATTTACATGATGAAAAAACAAGTGTTGACTCCCTACGTTACCTCTGAAGCTGTCATAAAGTCAGAATATGTGTCTGTTCCTCAATTACCTGGTAACCAGCCTGTCCCAAATATAAGCCTGTTGAGTTTAGTGATTTAAGCAAATAATAGCCTGGGCTACTAATAGAAGTTTTACGGTAAATAATCTTTTGTTGCCATCAAACAATATACTCTAAAGAAGTGATTTAATTTTTGTCAGCCATAACAACTGATACACACAACACCACCATTGGCTGCCCTTCTGTAGACACTTTCTCCTCTCTCTGGTCTCCAGGTCTCTATCATGTCCGACCCGGTTCAGACCACCTCTGACAGTCTGTGTAAACTCGTCCGCTGGGCTCACAGCCACGGCACCATCTGCAGCCTCATCCCCAGCCTGCAGAACTTCACCTGTGCCTCCCAAGGCAATCTGCTGACAACAGAACCTGGTCCCAGTGGCAGCAGCGTCCCTGTCGCCGTGTGGGGTTGTGGCGCTGGACACGCCTACCACTGGCCCCTCAGTGACCATAGCAACAGCTGCGGAGGCTCGGCCAATACCAGCCAGGGCCAGGAGAGGTTTGTTGGAGGGCGTGTGTACAATAAGGTAAAGTAGAATGAATTTAATAGTTTCTCAATTTGAGATGTTCATCACAACTTAAGGTTACTTGAGTAACCCCAGTTCTCAAAGTAGCATGAGTGAGATTTCTTAATATGGGATATTATGCTTCCCTATGTATTCCTCAGAAGCATTTATCTCATTATGTCCAGTTTGTAAAACAGACTTTCTGTGTGTGTAACTTATATTTATTCTCTCTGTCTTCCCTGCAGGTGACAGTGAGGCCATCATGTGACCTCTCCTGTAGCGAAGCAGCATCAGAGGTGGAGGACTTCAGCAGCCGGCTCTTTGACATAGCTGGATGTGATTCGTCGGCCACGGACGATGATGCAGACTACGAGCCCCGCCCGTCCAGGAAAAGAAGCGGGGCATCAGGAGGAGCAGTTGCCGAGAAGAAGATCAAGCAGGAATCAACCTCTGCAGAGGACAATGACGCTGCTGCTAACGTAGCCAGCACAGGGCTGGCACTGACTGAGGCTGTCTATGCTTCACAGGCTTTTCAGGCACTAAAGCCACTGTCCCCAGACAAGCCCCTCCCACCCTGCCCTCAGCTCCAGAATGGACACGATCTGGGGTGTGAGGGAGCGTTGGACCCAGATATGGAGCAGCTCGGAGGCAACATCATGACAGGGACCATGGAGCATGCAGAGAGATGCAGCTCTGTCTCAGACAGTAAAGAGAAGACTGCAGGTACAGATTTGTTGTGAGGCTCGGAAAGACCTGCAGACACAGAGCCTGCATGTTTTAATTGGATATTTTCTTTGTCTGTGGAATAAAAGCGGATATTTGAGACAGTGTCCCTCTCAAAAAGAAGTGAAATTCAGTGTTATAATGCTGCTACTTGCAAATCAATACTCAAGATTTCCTGTTGCTAACTGTGTGTGTGTATATCTGCAGGTGGTCAGGATGAGCTGGAGAAGCTGCAGGCGTTACTGAGTGCTGAACGCAGCCGTAACCAGCAGATGATGGAGATCATCTCCAGTCTGAAGCAGGACAAAGAGCTGCTGCAGCAAGAGCTCACGAAGAAAGCCGAACTCATCTGTGACTTCCTGCAGGACAAACTGCGGCCAGGTAGAAAATCCACCTGTTGATGAATTCAGTGACTTCACCAGCACTGCTTGTTGAAAAATTATTGATACAGTGAAAGCAAATTGCAGTGCTTTTGAAGTGATTGCAGGTTAGCAGGACACAACTATTCTTGTGTAGTGTCTTTTATGTAAAATTGGCAGTTCAAAGTGCCTCACCTAATAGTGATAAAATCAAAATAAAATAGATGCAAACAAAGACAATAATAAAATAGAAAGTAGTGATGACAACTGTAGTAGTAAAAGAAATAAAACAAATCAGTAAATAGTAAATTAGTACTCTAAATGTCTACAAAAATGTGACATTAAATAGGCAGGAAAACAAAATAAAAATGAAAATGCCATTGAAAAATGATTTTCCATGTACATTTAACGATAGTATACAAAAAAGTAGGGGTGGGAATCACCAGAGGTTCTACGGTATGATATTATCACGATACTTTAGTGACAATACAATATTATTGTGATTGTAAATGTGTTGCGATATCCTGAGAATTGCGATAAAATATATTACGATATATCGCGATTTATTACCTGTTTTCAACTGCAGATACTATCCCCGAATGAAACCTTGTCAACATCTGCATTATCTAATAAGACAAAGTCTGTTCATTGCCACACAAAAATATCACAATACTATACTATATCGATTTTTCCCCCCACCCCTACTAAAAAGTTTCTTTTGCTGCACTGTTTTTCTTTTAACTGGTATCTTAAAAGGACAGTTGACACCAAAATCAAAACCACATATTATCCCTCTTACCTGTAAGTGCTGTTTATCAGTCTAGATTGTTTTGGTGCGAGTTGCCGAGTGTTGGAGATATCGGCCGTCGAGATTTATGCCTTCTGTGGAATTTAATGGAACTAAATGGCATTCAAAGTGTTGAAACAAATACATGTGGAAAAACTCAACAGCAATGTCTCTTTCCAGAAATTCCAGTCATTCAAGATAATCCATAGAGCAGTTTTATGTCAGAACTATTTTCTTTCTACTGAACTGCACATGCCATTTGTATCACTATGCAAAAGGAAAAGTGCATCTATAAGAGAATAAAAAAAAAAATAATGACAATAATAATAATAATTATAGTTTTATTTGTTTAGCACTTATCTCTAGACAACAATAACAATACAATATTTTTCAAAAAATGTGAAGAGCTGAGAAAAATAGTGTGTGCAGAGGCAAAAATACAATAGAAGGTAGTAAAATACAAAGGTTACAAATCAAAAAGTAAAAATCAGGCTTTAAAACAGAAAGTTTTCCCATTAACATATGATTTAAGCAATCTTGTAAAAACAGCTAACGTGCTAGCCAGCCTTATCTCCTCAGGCGGAGATTTCCAAAGCCTCGGGGCCTTGATGGCAAAACCCTAGTCACCTTTAGTTACCAGCCTTGACTGAGAAGGCTGCTTGCTCTACTGCTAGCTCACCTAGCACCACTGAGCTAGCTAACATTACAGCTCAGCCAAGATGGACGCCATAACTGTTTACATGGGTGTAGTTTGGTAGAAAGAAAGTAGTTCCTACGTGAAACTGCTCACAACAAGGTCTGTGGATTATCTTGAGTAACTGAGTCATGATCTCTGGAAAGAGACATCGCTGTTGAGTTTTTCAAAGGTATGATTTGGCGCTTTGAGCACAAGCCGAGTGCCATCTAGCTCCATTATATTTGAGAGAAGACAGACATCTGTATGGCCAAAATCTCAACACTTGGCTGCTCACACTGTAACAATCGAGGCTGATAAACAGCACTACAGGTAAGAGCAAAAATACGTGAAATGTGCCTTTAACCATCTTTCAGAGTCATCACTTTTCTATTTCTGCTTCTAGAGAAGAGGAGGCTTTGCTGCCCTAATCAAAAGGAACCAGGAAGTTCACGCATGCCTTCCTCTGACGATGCGGCAGTGGTCGATTCGCCGACGCTGTTTGACTCATTTGAGGACCCAGAGTTTCACCCTCTGGACCGCCACCGCACCCTGAAGAGCAAGAGGAGTCGGGACGGAGAAAACACCCGAGTCAGGAGTAAGATCATGACACAACACAGAGGATTAACCACACTGATACCAGTGTCATCCCATAATTAGAAGCACCACTTAGAGTCGTATGTGTTGATGCCTCTCTGTTACTGTTCTTCTCCTCTACAGTGAAGAACGTGTCAGGTGTGATAGCACGCTACATGGCAGCGCTCCAGGAGTTTCGCCGCAGTGTCTCCATGAAGGTGGCCTTTGACCGGGTCGGCGTGGACCGCAACACCATCTCCCGTACGGCGGCCATCGCTGAGCTCAGCCTGGCTGCTCCAGAGGTGTTCCATGCTCTGGCACCGTGGGACGAGAAAGAGGAGACGCTGGCGCATTACGCCCACCGCTGCCGACAGGCCATGGATGACAGCATTAAGGCCAAGATCAAAACCATGAAGGCAAAAGGTGAACTGCTGCCCATTGTGTCAAAATGACGGTAACAGTTACAGACTGACTCCTTCTGACTGGATCAGAGACTCCTAATACACACCTCTCGGACATATAAAAAGAAAGCCCACCCTTGGGTTCTCTTATTCTACAGTAATAGATACTGCCCCATCAGGTCCCCAGCTTATTCCAGAATCTTTTTCACAATCTTGTGTACTTCTGATCATCACATGGCTGCACAACATTCTGGCCACATTGCTGCTACTGTGGGTGTAAACTTTCTACCTTCTGTCCAGTGGATTTGTCCTTGAATAGTTGTAAAGCATCAAAATTGTGACTCTAGAAAGAATAAGCTCTCGATCTTAGATTCTACTGGGACGGTCGCCCAAAATGGCAGCCATAGCAGCTCTAATTAATTATAACCAAGTTCCAACTTTTAAAATTAATAACTAAAATGAAATAAAACTGATATACAATGACATACAGTAAGTAATTGGTTAATTCTGTGGTGGTCACTCAAACCACCTTAAATTTAAGTCGCTCATGGAAGCAAATCAGACACAAGTATTGAGTTTTAACAGCCACTGAGCACTTTATATTGAAATCAAAATACCACTGAATTCATGGTATTCATAGAAATATTTTACTTTGAAAACATATCTGAATTGATTTGCTCTGAATTCATCTCATATGAAGGTCCTTGATTTCCAGTCATATAGGCTGAATTTTTCCACTGTATAACAATTCAGATCCAAAAATTAAAGTTTGGAAAAATTCTCAAATAGCAACATCTGGGCTACCCAGGACAGGCTAGTATAGGGGCTGGCAACTTCTGGCTCCAGAGCCACATGTGACTCTTTAGCTCCTCTTCAGTGGCTCTGTGTGGCTTTCACAAAAAATGATATGGAAATGTAATTTTTAACACTTTAATTTAAAATTTTCCTTGCTGTAGGCCTAAAGTGATTCTTACATTTTCCAGTTGTTCCAATAAAAGTTTTAGCATTTCGTCAACTCAAGTGTCAGTCGTACATCTGTGACCTGGTCCCTTCTTATAAATTTTGGTGATACCTAAATAGCAGTGTCTAGTTAGCAGTGGAGTGTCCCTCGTTAGGCTAGCTATTGATTCCAAATGCAAAAAAGAAGAAGTCTCAGAAGAAAACAGAGAACTTAATAGTGAGTGGAGAGTTTTCTTTGCTTTCACCGCAAACTAATCCGAAATAGCCCACTGCCGAGTGGCTACCTTGTGTTAGCATGAATGCTCATTCAGAACTATTAGTAATATTGATATCTTTACGATAAAGAGCAAGTAGGTATTGTGGCTCCAGAAAAAAAATCATGCTAAAAATGGCTCCTTGGATAGCAAAGTTTTCTGACCCCTGGGCTAGCAATTCATTTGACTTTTGGCCTATCAGAGCACAGGCCTGTCGAGCATCTGACCCAAGAAAATGGCTTAAAAAACAGAGCTTTCAGCTTGACTTTTTAAATCTTGGAACTTGAATTTTTGGATCTGAATTTGTGAACATTGAAAAAATTCAGCTTTTTGAAACTGCAAATCAAAAAAAAATTATATTTTAATGTCAAAGAGGTGAATTCAGAACAAATCAGTTCAGATGCATAGTTTTCAAAGTAAAATACTTAAATGGCATGAACTCAGTGGTGTTTAAATTTCAATATTAAATGGCTGTTAAAATACTTTTGTGTCTTATTCACTTCCACTGTGGCTCTGCTTATGATGTTCCAATAAACAGTCTGATCAATAAAGCACTTTCAAGTATTCAAGCTTAGGTCAGTGACTTCTTCATGCATGGTAATATACTGTATGTTTTGCTGCTTGTGTTGTTTTGTGTGCCACCTACAGGTTTTACAATAAACCACAAAAAACAGTGAGCATTATGAAGTTAGGGGGTTAATAAGGATGCTAAATCCATTTCTGACATTTCAGTGACTGATGTTAGATGAGACTGAGTTGAACTCACAAAACTATCATTAAGTTTAAATCTCCTTGTCTGAGAATAAATTAATTCATTTCCGTAACCGCTTATCCTGTTGAGGGTCGTGGGGGTGCTGGAGCTGGACTTGTGTTGGAAAATTACCTATTAATTTATGGGATTTTTGGGGTAATGCACATATAAATACATATGAAAACAATGCATTCGAGTACCAAAAGAAAAAAAAAAAATCAGGAGTAGTGAAATACTATAATGTGAACGTAACCATACATCTGGACTTTCTGCCACCTTCTTTTATACATGCAAAAATAAAGATTGAAATTCACCATATATACATTGAATGCAACATTTTTATTATCCAAATATCAATACAAATCCGATCATGTAAAAACCCTGACAAAATGTGCATCTTATGGATCAGTGCAGTGACAGGCAGCAGAGCAGGACAGCATTTACAGCATCTCTGTACAGCGTGTTTTCAGCCCCTGCACCACTTGGATGTTTCACAGCTATCTGGAGCCTTCTTCCGACTGTTTTGAAAGCTTTCCTAAATCCAGCAGCCAGCTTGTTAGTCTGGAAAATGTACAAATGACAGATTCACACTCCCCTGAGATCGTTTACAACGTGACAAACAACTGTCCATTAATCGCAGACTTAAGGGAGAGGAGCTGGGAGAGAGAGACGTGGGTCTGATGTGCACGTGTGTTGTTTGGCAGCAGGAGGAGGACAAAAGGTAAAAAGGTCAAGAATCGGGCTCCAGGCGCGGAATGACGGGGAGGATGAGGTTCCCGAACGAGGAGTCCTGCGTGATGAAGAAGCCTGTTGAGTGTGTGTGAGCATGCTGCAAGAGAAGACGCAGATAGGCAAATGTTTGTGTTACTACTGACTAACCACATTCGGCATTTATTAAACAATGTAACATGTCTTCAGAAGTTCTGGTAGCTGGATTTTGTTATGTTTGGACAAGCTAAGCTAGCTGTTTCCAGTCTTTATGCTAAGCTAAGCTAAGCTAACCACCTGCTGGCTCTGTGAGACTTTCACGCCTCTTAAAAAAGTATATCACACTGTTCGAGGCTGATGCACCAACAACTACACAGTGACTTTTGAGCGTCTTTGTGCTTCTATAAGCTGTTTCATGCTGCCTTGAAACTTCTCACTCTTTCAAACAATGATACACAGACCTCTATTGAAGCTGGTGACTAGTGTTGAGCTGGTATTCAAACATGACTCAGTGCAGCTGCCTTTGTGATTGTGATTTACAAAAAAAAAATGTTTCATGTATCCGTCAGAAACTGCAGAATTAACACACAAAATAAGTCTTGAATATCATGAAGCCAAACACAGGAAAAACGAAATGAAATCTGAACTGGATACAACATTGTGTTTACATAATAATCGACATAAAACACAGACATTTACACACAGTTTATAGTATTGTTGTACTTTTATGACATGAGAATGCACTCGTTTCTGACCCCATCTTACCTGCAGGGCAGCTTTCTGCTGGGCGGCGATATGCTGTTGCTCTGCATTGTCCCTGAACTCCTTCAGATTCGGTCTGGACAGTGAGATGCTGGAGGATGAAAAGGAAAGAGAAAACACTTGAATATTAATATATATACGCCACGTATATTATCTCAATGCTCATGTTACCCTGATAAACAGGTGTCTTCAAGGCTGGGACTGAGACTCCTGCAACCCTCCATGGATGGATACCAGGCCCTACCTGGCTCCAGGGGTGCTCATCAGCCGTCTCCTCTCCTTCTCCAGCTCGGCCAGGATCGCCACCCGTGTCTTGTTGGGGAAGGCTAGAAGGAGAAAATGAAGACACAGAAAGACAATGAGGAAAGATACAGGGATGTGACAATGTGTATCGGCACTTATTTCCTTAAATGACAGGCAAGTAAATATGAATGCAGATGATTGTGTTAACCACCTAAAATGATAAATAAGGAATACATATTGTCTTGTATGCAGTGACAGTCGATGGCAGATTGGTACACACCAAAAAATAAGCACATTTATTTAATTTCTAGAGACTTTTTTCATCTTTCTTGCATCACATCCTGCAGATTTTAGCAGGTCAGGTCCTGTTAAATGAGAGGGTCACGCCTGGAGAACAACTAAAAAGCTGTGAGACATTTAACAAGCAGTATTTCCTCAGGGGGGAACATGGGGCAGAATGTTTCCGGGGGTCCCTATTTCGTAGCTACGCCCCTGAAGCTATACCTCGATAAAGACAAAGACCCTCAAAACCTATGATATTTGTCCCAAAACGTGATAATTACCTTGTCCAGGAGGATTAGCAGCCATGTTGGTGCTTGCAGCGAGAGGCAGGTCAAAATAACAAACTACGCTGAGGCTTTTATTGACGAGCTAATGGTGTCAGATTTATTTGTTTCCCTCCGCTCGGCTAATGTTGCACTGATGGGTAACGGACAACGATAAAAGTCCACCTGGGTGATAAATATGACGTATACTAGGTAAACTAGACAAAACTTGATGTTGTAGCGGTGAATTAAAGTTTAAAATAATGATAAAACTCTCGCTTATGTGCTGCTGATGAGTCGCATTTTGCCTCTGAAGCCAAGTACCGGTCTTCCGGATGGGTATGTTAACGGAAGGAGGTGTCACTCTGCACCTATTTCCGGTCACGAAAAATCAAGAAGAGTCAGGAGAGCTAGCAAACATACATGATGAAAGCGAGCTATGGTGCCTAAAAATGCTTTTATTTATTCATTTATTTTATTTTTTAGCTCTTTAAATGAATTAAGGTATCATATAGATGCTTACCTCGGAGCACAGATATCCAGGGGAAATATAAAAAGATTAGAATTCAAAGACAAATAGTTTCCTCACATTTTAAATCTACATGCAAGATGGATTTATTTATAGAGCACCTTAACAACGAACAGTGACCAAAGTCTTCACCAAGAAATTGCATAAAACAGAGGCATGATCAAATAAAAACAGTCATAAATAAGAGAATGTATGTAAATCAATAAGAGCCCAAAATGTCATGACACAAGATTAGCATTGCACAAACAACAAAATAATAGAATAGAATACAATAGAAAGCTTTATTGTCATTATATATTAAATATAATAAGGTTACAGGAGCCAATCCATCAGTGCTTTAAAAAACAGATAAAACAAGACAACTAGCTGAACATGACATAAACACAGCTGTATAATTGCAAATGATAACATAAATAAAAACAATGAAACACAGTGGTTAAAAATATTGCACAGTGTACATATTGCACATGATTATTGTTTGTTTAGTGTTTTCACTGCCCAGGGAAAAAAAAACTGCAGGTAGTGTCAGGCAGTGATCAGGCATGACATTATGACGACAATTAAATATTGCTTTGTATCAGTGGAGGGAGAAGGTCTGATTGTAAGTGGGAGACTGTTCCACAGTTTAGGGCCAACGACTGCAAAAGTTCAATCACGTTTTTTTTTTAACTGGGCACATTAAATGGAGAGCAGTGATTGGTCACCAGGGGTCTCATTTCTAAAACAATGTCTAGGGTCTACACTAAAAATATACGTACGGACAAAAAACAAAAAATTTTGAACAATTTCTATAATCAGGCTTCCACCTCACCATCTGTGTCGCCATTTTCCTCCTCTCAAAGTTTTCCCATCAAGCCTGTTTTTACAGATTACAGTTTTTTTTTATGGGAAGTGGTGAACGCCTCAGTCAGGCCTTGTTTTGTGCGTACACAATGTTTATAAATGAGACCAGACAGGGATGTAGCACCAAATTCTGGGCCCTATGCATGAGCAGTCTCTGTGGGCCCCCTGCTCTTCCTCTCTTAATCCATCTCTCTCTTATGCACGTTTTGAATGTTATTCTTTTACAAAGCCCTGATCTTCATTGTTTCTTTTTTTTAAGATTATGTTTTTGGCCGTAGATAGAGCAGTGTGAAATGGGGAGACAGAGAGCGGGGTACGACATGCAGCAAGGGGGCGCAGGCCGGACTCAAACCTGGGGCTGCTGCAACAAGGCATCACCTCTGTACATGGGGGGCCAGCACTATCCACTAAGTATCTACACCAATTTATTCAGCCATTTTTTAATGTAGTTATGGCTTTAATTACTTAAAAAATAAAACTTGCAACTTGCACTTTGGTCATCTTAAGTAACTACTTGATCATGTGCTCAAGTTTTTTGTTCGCAAGCACAAATTAGTCACAGCACAAACTACTATTTCAACAAAAAAATAATTGAACCACAGAGCTTATCTTAGTCCAGGTGCTAACTTTATTTTCAGAGCTTTCAACCACATTGGGGTAGCTGTAGCTCAGGAGGTAGAGTGGGTTTTCGACTAATCGGAAGATCAGCGTTTTGATATCTGGTTCCTCCAGTTCACATGTCGACTGCCAGTCGTGTGTGAGTGTGTGTGAATGGTTACTGAGTGGCAGGTGGCCCCAGGTGGCAGCTTGTGAATGTGTGTGAATGGGTGAATGTGACATGGAGTCGAAAAGCACTTTTAGTGGTTGGAAGACTAGAAAAGCAATATACAAGTGCAAATCCATATACCATCTCACAATCGTCTGTAATGGATGAAGTTTGCATCATTGACAATGACAGAGATATCTCCATGAGATACAGTTGGAAGCTCTGGTGAAAAAAGTCAGCGAGTAGACCTTCAGTTGGAGATGTTTTTTAGTTTCAAGACAGATAATTAATTTGTCTTTAAATTTCATTCCTGTTGACTGCCTTCAACATGGTGTTTCCTTGTATTTTTTAATAAAAATGTGGGGAAATGAGCAGGGTTAACAGTGTCAAAAACAAGTTTCCTGATCTTCCCAATAGACGATCTTTACAATTTCATTCGTCGCCTCTAGTCACGTGACGCGTGTGTTTACATCCGGGTTCTTGTGGTTTAACTTCCGGAGCTGCGTGGTGGGTGTCAGCTGACAGTTGTGACCAACCAGCGGGTGTAACATCTCAACCGAAGAGACCTGGACGGAGCAAAAAGCCTCCCTCTGTCTCCACTAACCGTTATCAGCCGCGGAGAACCGGACAGCCGTTACCCTCCCCGACACCCGGTCACGTCTTCCCGCCTCCCGCAGGATGAGTGTCGGCGCTCCGAGAGGCCTGGCCAGCTCGGGGCAGAAGCCCATCGCGGAGATCCTCCACCCGCTGTCCGCCGCCGAGGAGCCGCACTCCGTCACCGTCAACATCGGAGGGGACAAGGTAGGGTCCGCCGGGGCTGAACCCTCACCAGTCAGGCTGTTTGAGAACAACCAGGCGATGGAGACAGCACTGCTAACCAAACTATACTCCTTAAACTAACCTGTTTACAGCCTGGCTCCAGAGTTTACAGCTAAATCCATGAAATAAGTAGCAGCAAAGTGATGGAAGTTTAACGGAATAAACAGGATAAACATCTGTCAGCGCCTTTTCTGGTTAATATTAGTTATCATGTGTTTGTTTATAATGTTTATTACTCATAACTGGAGGTTAGAGTTGAACCTGAGTTGCACTAAATCACTGTTGCATGCAGATCTCAAAAACAGTCTTAGCTAGCCTCATCCTATAATGAGACTTTTCACAATAAAAGCATTAAAAACAACCAGCAGAGGAATAAAAAAGAGGCAGAAAATAATCTAACTAATGCACTTAAATTCATGAATACACACACACACTGAGAGGTTACTGTGAGTCATGTGTTAACACCATTCATGTTGCATTACATTGACTCCAGTTTACACCTCTTTTGGTAACATATTCCTCTCACTCCATTTCCTCCAGAGTACCCTGACATCATCATCAGCCTCAGTGTGCTGTGTAAACAAAGATGGACCAAGCAAACAAACCACAAAGCTTTTATTCTTCCTGTTGTTTTACATAGAGTCCACACACTTAGCAACCCCTTTGCTTTTGCAGTTAATTATTGCCAGTAGTATGATGTGACACAGCCTCTAACAAGGTTATTTTTTCTCGTTTATGAGTAACTAAAGGTAAAAGGACATCACTCTAATTAAAAATGTGAAGTCTGTAAGAGTGCCTCTGTTTCGCCCGTCACAAAGGAGCTAATGGTTCAGGTCCCAGTCGACCAATCTGTCAACATGTTTCCATAAAAGTTGATGGAAAGTTAGATCAAGGGGCTGCGAACAAGTGGTCTCTGTTTTTGGGGTGGATTAGATTTTTTGGAAACATTTCTAAGTCTGCATTCTTAACATTTTTTACCCTTTGTGATTTAATATCCTATTATACTTAGGAGAATGACAAAATCTTGTCTGTAGCTTTTTTTTAATGCAGATCCAGCTGCAGATTAAACAATTAGAAATATTTCTTCTTATTATTATTATGTTTTAAAATATGTTTAATGATTTTTTTAAGGGGAAAACAGCACATATAACATACAACAGAATGTACGAACAAAACAACTCAACTCACGGATAAACCATCTATAAAGGGAAGAGACTCAGGAATTACACACTATAACTAAAAGAAAGAAAAACAAATGACAAGACATGTCCCACACTACATAAACTGTCTTGTGTGAATAGTTGAAATAATTAATCAATTTTAGGACATAAAAGGCTTCCATGTCATACGAAACACATCATATTTCGAGTGCATGATGCATGTCAAGTAATCCAAAGAAATATATTAAAGTGTTTTAAGTGGAATTCTGCCTGATATCCAGCTCAGAAGTGTACACTTTCTTGCAGTTTATAGACTTAATATATTAACTTATTCGTAAAAAAAAACATTTGATATACCAAGTAGCATGTATTTTGGATCATTTGTTAGATCAGTGGCTAAGATTTTATTAATTTTCTGTCCTGTAACATCCCAAAACTTCTGTATCTTCCGGCAAGACCACAAGATTTCTTATTATTGAAATAATAAATTAAGTGTATTGTACCACCTCAGATAAATGTGCTTTCACTAGGTGTTTTGTCAAGTAATATTTTTTAAATGCACCTTCCGTTATAAAATATTATGCCCTGAATGTATAATGTATAGCAACAGTCTAACTGCTTTTCATTTTTTTCCCTTCCCTTTTTATTCTTTATTCTTCCTGGGGTCCATGTGCAAAAAAATAGCAGTACACTAATGTACACACAGTGTTAAACAACCAAATAGATAGGTAGATAGACAGATAGTACTTCATTAATCTCAAATTGGGAAATTCTTGTGTTACAGCAGCAGGTAATCAAACTGTATGTGGACAGTAATATACATGTAAATATGAGAAGACAAAAACAGATTTAAAAAAATCTGAAAATATAGAAATATAAAATATATACAAAAATAAGTGGTATTAAAATGTAAAATATACAAGAGAAATTTACAGGAATAAAATAAAAATGTCAAAATCGCAGGAGTAAAAATAGAAGATCAATTATATACACAACACAATGACAGGTGAGGTAGAGGTCTTAAAAAATGTGCAAAATAGCTGACAAGTGTGCAGTTAGTTGTGATCAGCAGTGTTACAAATGTTTGGAAATGACGTCACCGACTTACTGCTATGGTTACAGTCTTAGTTTCTTTACCTGAGAAAGCAAACAAGAATGTCCGGTCGAACAGATCCTCTTGAAAATCTGGAAGGTGCAGTTCATGTGTAGTTTATTTTTGACTCAGTCTCACAATATAAATATCATGGTAATATGAGATTTTAGGCCCAATTATTAGTGTGTGCATGCAACACATACAGTCATATCCTTAAACAGAGGTTGGTGCCATTTACTTGGCTCCTTCCAGCTGAGATATTTTGGCACGTCACAGTAGGCAGAGCATAGGTGTAAATAGTAAAATGAATACTAGCTGAGTTCCATTTGGTGCTGGTAGTGTGCATGCTGGCTCAATGTCACACTGGGACACTTGAATAAAGCAGAGCCATCGTTAATGTTATCAGAAACATCTGTGTTTGTCCTGCGCTGACACGTCAAAATGTCCGCCATGAAAAAGCCCTCATATTTCTCCAAAAAAACTCAACTGTCCAGTATTTTCAGGAGATTTAAAAGAACTGCCTCACTCTAACATGCAACATTTAAGCTCCATCGCAGTATTAGCAATAAGCAGAACATCACATCAATTCCTGTATCACAATATTGATTATGACATTCATAATCTTCCCAACTTTGCTACGTATTGGAAACAGATGTGGTTCGCCCAGTGTAATATTTTCAGATTCTTCCTCACTGTCTGTCAGGGCTGTACCAAATAGTCTGAAACTTTAGACTTTCTCAATCAACATTCAAAAGCTGTGCAGCCTTTTTTTGCATACCTGTTCATTCTGTTTAAACTCAATGTTTCTGCACAGTTGCAGATAAAGATTGAGCAACACTCATACTATCAGTATTTGTAGCAGTGATGACTGCACAGGCTTGTTTCCAACTCATGTGATCCAAACATTTCAACACTGTTACCTAGATTACAGCCCCTGTCTTTTGCACAACAAGTGAGTGTCATTCACACCGAACTCCTGCGCAGGACTGCTCAGATTTTATTAACACTTTAATTTGAAATAATGTTTTCATTTATTTTATCACCACTTATATTGTAGCGTAAAGTTGCTGTATGTCTCAGGGTGTGACTGTTGGCCTGTTTCAGTGGTCTTTAAACGTCTTGTGCCCAAGACACAGCAAATGGCAAGCCAAAATCTCAAGATCTAAGATAATGTAGGATAATGTGATGTGTCACACACTTAAATTTCCTTCACGCCAACTGTGACAAATAGGTTCCACGGAAAGGCTTTTCAAAGTCAGTTAAATTACATTTTTAGCCTGAGTTTGCCCTTTTTACTAGGCTTGTTTGACCAACATGCACAAAAATTGGTACACGCGTGTGTCATGCCCAGATGCACTAAAAAGTCTCTTGGATCCATTGCCTAAACCCAACAGGAAGTCGGCCATTTTGAAGTCCGTGGTCAGTTTTGGCATTTCCCACGTGTTGTATTTTAACGAACTAGTCCTAGAAATTTTGTCCGATTGACTCCAAACTTTGGTGTGTCCCACTGAAAGACCTTGAAGAAGAAAAGTTATTACGAGCTTGACGCAACATACTGATGCAGTCAATTCAAAGTTCATTCATACTTTTTGTACAGGTCCAGTTGAATAGTGAAATGATAATGTGTGGTTATCACAAATCCCACAGCATAGATGGATTTGCATCAGGGCACACCATTTGAGAACCATTGGCTTGTTTTAGTAGTATTGTATGCCCTCTTTAGCTTGCTCCCTACGTGTATTTATGTTAACAAAACTGACGAGATATGTTCATTAAAGAAGGTTGGTTTTATAAAAACAAGACCATGTAATTTAATCTATTGAATCACTGTATTCAAATTGAGAATTTTATTCCAGAATTTTATTTTAGTTTTTTAGGGCATTGATTGTGACGTAAAATATGATGACAGACATTTCAAACGCTGTTTTTTTTTTTGTATTAGAAAAAATATATATATAATTCAAGTTTCTATTGGTTTGAAAGGCTTGGAACGTTGCATAGATATATTATTTTCTGGGTATACAAGAATACAAGGCATGTACTTTTTATAAAATGGAGGTGGACTCCAGTACATAAAGAAAATTAACAACTAAGTCTAGAAAGAAAAAGAAGGAAACTATCTAACAAGCAAAAACATGTCGCACATATGTTTCATACATCACTCTACGGAGTCACATAATCACAGAGGAAGTTCATAATTATGTCGGCTTATCTTCCATTTTGATATGAGTCTATAATCGGTCCCAAGGAGATTCTCCTTTCACCTGATCGCCATTTATTCTACTGAGCATACATTCACAAGATGCTATTGAAGATTAATATTAAGATATTAAGATTCAATTTCAGTTGTCTTCCAGTGTCGTAGCATAACTTGACAGACAGTTAAAAGTCAAAACTCCATTCAATAGACTCAATACAAGCTTCAAACGTGAAAAATTAATTTGGGTCCAGCCCTGTCTGTGGAGGCTACTTTGCGTCGGCCTGGTTGTTCATTCACAGTGGTGTAATGATGCAATGCAATGCAATTATCTGAGCTGTGATTACCAGTGCAGGTTAGGACCACAGTGTAAAAAGTGCTCTCACAGCGTCAGCAGCCTGTCCATGTGTGAGTGTGTGTATATACAGAAGCAGAGACAGAGTGGTGTGAAGAATTGTGTGTGTGGTCAGCATGTGGAGTTGCAGAGTATGTGTGTAGGAGTGAGAGACGGAGGGATAGCACTTCTTGACACAGGTCAAATTGGAAAGTTGCACACATGCCTACTGGAGGCGATTGAAATAAAAAGTGATTCAGGTTGAACATTAGCTGCTTTCTAACTTGCACCTTAACCTGGAAGAAAGTTGTTCTGTCTTCACGTGAGGTCAGATGGGGCCTCGGAGGACTGGTGAGAAGTGTCACAAGTTTAGATCACATCATAAGTGGCAGTGCAGGTTGCTGGAGTGAGAGATATGGTTGTTAGTTTTGATGATGCGGCCCTGCTGTCTCTGTGTTTTGCTTACCTTCCTCTAACACTGTTTACATTTTAGTCTTTGTTTACATTTAACATTCTGTTGCCTGCAGCCTGCTGCTCGCTAATGTGATCTTCAGAGTCCCCTGTAATTGTGCAGTAATGTATGAATCCACTGAAATTTATTTTTTAGTATTTATCCTTCACAATTAAATGAGATTAGACAGCACCTAGAAATAGACTGCAACCACGTCGTTCTCTTTTCTCTAATAATAACGTGTCCAAATCCACAGGTTGTCTCTTCATTTTAGGAGAGACGCTTTCCACAGCCGCCACTTTTGTCCAGTTATTTGCCTTTTATAGCTTTTTTTTTTTGAGCGCTCTTGTTGTATTTGGATGGAGCCTGCGGGGGAAATTTGTTGTTTGCTCTCCATTTGCTGCTACAGAAAACACTGGAAAAATTGAAAGTGTTAGAGCAAGTCTGACAGCGTGTGTTTTGCACTGAAACACCCATGTAAGCGCGTCATCTTCGGATAGTGTATGAATAGTTGTGCATAAGTTTGATAGAGATATTTATCAGATCTGTTTTGTGTGGATTAATGCACTGAACACTGTCCAGAAAATAGGCCATTAAGGGCACTTCACAGGAAAATGGATCTGTCTTTATAAAGTAAAAGTCATCATCTGTTAATGGAAAAACACCAAACACCAACAGTTTCTTGCACACCGTTTTCCCACAGAAATGTATCCCCAAGTCCACAAATGCTCCATTCCTCCCCTCTCATCCATCATTCAATTAGAGAGACAGGAGTAGTGTCAGATGATGCAGGGTGTGTTCGCAGCCTCGACAAGAGCCCCATTGACCGAAAGACACGACTGCATCACCGTCACCATCAGCATCAATCTATCAGCTCTTTGTTTGCTGCTTTTCCCACATGGCAGCATCTGAATTCGATGTCACTCATTGTCTCTGTCCACGCAGGAAGCGGGGCTGACCAACGGCACGCCCGTCGAGACGTCGAGTCCCGCCTCCACGTCCTCACTCTTCAACAGGCTGCAGCTGGACGACGACCTGGAAGCAGATGTGCGGGACCCCTACGCAGACACCACAGAGACACGTGACCTTTTTGTCACGGTCGACGACCCAAAGAAGCACGTCTCCACCATGGAGACCTACATCACCTACAGAGTCTCCACCAAGGTCTGCTATTGGCTGGTGTCATGGTAACACTGTCTACTGGGGTCACAGTGGTTGTTAGCCGACATACAAATAATTTATACTTAATTTTCCTGACACATAGAGATGGACAACCATTCACGCTCACAGACACCCCTACGGAATATTTAGAGTCACCATTTAACCTAATCTGCATGTCTTTGGACTGTGGGAGGAAGCCGGAGTACCAGGAGAAAACCCACACTGATTCGGGGAGAACATGCAAACTCTGCACAGAAGGGAAATATTGAAATATGGCAAAAAAAAGCTTTTATGTTGGGAAGGTCAATCCCAGAATCCATCTCAGAAAGCCTCTGGAAACATATGGCCAATATTTCGGGCTTGTCCGGTGTGCAAATTTGCAAATCCAAGGATAGTAAGGAATGACCCGCCTGACGCCCCCCATGATTGGCTAGTACTTGTTGCCTTTGTTGGTTGGGTTGGTTAGGTTCAGGCAAGAGGAGTGGGATTGGTCAGGGTTAGGGTAAGAATGTCATGGTAAACCAATCAGAGGCAGAGTAGTGCGGGTCATACCTTTGCTATCTTAGGATTTGCAAATTTGCAGATACTGGAGCTAAGACTTCCACCTCTGTGTGCAGGTCATTTCAGATCTCACAGAGCAGATATCCGTATATGAATGCAAGTTAATTTAAATAAAGCTAACATGGTAGCGTGGTCGCCTCACAGCAAGAAGGTCCAAGGTTCTGAACCCTTGGGTGGGGTTTTCTCTGGGTACTCCGGCTTCCTCCCACGGTCCAAAGACATGCAGGTTAATTGGACTAAGGTGTAACTGTGAGCCTACATGGTTGTCTATCTCTATGTGTCAGCCCTGTGGTAGTCTGGGTGTACCCTGCCTCTCGCCCAGTGTCAGCTGGGATAGGCTCCAGCACCCCCGGGACCCCCAACAACAGGGTAAACACTCACGGGAAAAGAATGAAATGAATAACGTAAAGCTAACTTGTTGTCAGACGAGAGACACCGAGTTCAGATATTGCATTTCAGCCAATGCTTTCAGCTTCTCCTGCCGTTAAAATGTAATCAGTCAATCATCTTGTTGCGTCCTCATCTCTTGACTAGAGAATTAGCACCACCTTTTACTTATCTCGAGCCAGCTCCCAATATTCGCGTACCGGCAAAGGATGAAAAGGTGCATAAATTTGTTGTTTTCTGTTGTTGATTATCTGAAAATTCTGCTAAAAATTGTGCAACCAGTTCAACACAAAGCTAACACGTGCCACCTGCAGTAATGGAAAGTAAAAGCAGCAGTTTCAAACTGCAAACCCGCAGATGTTGCTACCTGCAGGCAAAGAATGCATCCCAGGACGATGGAACAGATGCAGCTTCTGTTAGGAAAACACTTCCTCGAGCTCCCCATAAAAGATTTATATTCCAGCGGGGAGATGTATTCAGTAACTTATGTGGATCTTGTGTTCCATCATTGCATCTGTCTGCCAGTAAACACAGCAGCAGACCTCAGAGCCACCACTCTGCCTGACTGAACTTAATTTGCTCTGACTTTCAGCAGGGATGGGATCGCAGCTTCGCAGGGCCTTTCCGTCGTGTAATGAAAGAAACAGATTCAGGGGGAGACACTGCCAGGAGCCGTCGGGTGGCGTCATGACGACAGTTGCTATGCGCACTATGGTGCCTCGGCTCAGAGGCTGTAGACAAATATCACAGCCCACTATGAACACAAAGTGTTAATTGAGAGCATGTGGGGGCTGCCATTTAACACTGTATTGTGAAAGAGAGAGTGTGTGTGTGCGCACTGTCAGCTATATTTCAAGGTCAATAAGCATGTACAGTGATCCTAAATGGGCTGAAGTGTACAGAGACATGTTACACCTCTAGTCTAATGTGTGCCTGTGATTTGTGTGCTAATGTACTGGCTTTTCGAAGGTAATTTACTGTGTGTGTGTGTGTGTTTTTCCTTCAGACAACACGGGTAGAGTTTGACCTACCGGAGTACTGTGTGCGGCGGCGGTACCAGGACTTCGACTGGCTGAGGATCAAGTTGGAGGACAGCCAGCCGACCCACCTCATCCCTGTAGGTCAAACGAGCCACGACGCAGCCTTGTGTCCTGCTTTTCATCGAGAAATCCTCAATTTACATCCTCTGCTCTGCCTCTCCCCTTTCCTCTAATCTCTCCTCATCTCCAGCCCTTGCCAGAGAAGTTCGTGATGAAGGGCGTGGTCGATCGTTTTTCGGAAGAGTTCGTGGAGACGAGGATGAAAGCTCTGGACAAGTTCCTGAAGCGAGTTGCCGACCACCCTGTCCTCTCCTTCAACCCACATCTAAACGCTTTCCTAACTGCCAAGGTGAGACAACACGGGGGTGGAAAGTTCACTGTTTGACTCTGAGGGACAAGAAAAAAAGATTACTCAACATGACACACAGATGAATTTAGGTCAGTCAGACAAACTGACAGAGCCTTTTCTGTCACATGCTTGTGTGCAATTCACTTTATGCAACACTGTGTTATATTGCATATCATTATGCAAAACGTAATCTCAGCAGTGATCTTTCAGTAAAGTGCAGTACCAGAAAACACAGCTTCTGCTTCCGTGTGTGTGTTAGTGTGTGTGTGTGTTTTCAGATCTGCCATCAGTCACAAATTTTGTCTCTAAGTAGCTGAGACACGAGACAAGACTTTATTGATCCCTGTGGGGAAATGAGGTTGTTGCAGCAGTAAAATAATTGGACTCAGTAAAAGAAAGTGGAGCATAAGCATACTAGAACATTATAACGTCCACAGTGTAACACTGGTGATAAAATAAACAACCAAAGTAGCTGTGGAGTTCTTCTAAACAAGCTTGTGACAATGTCAGCACGTCGGGTAAGAGAGACGAACGGATTATTAACATCCTTGGATTAGATTGTTTTTATTAACTTACAAAATATGAATATAAATCAGGTCATTTCTGTGTTGAAGTGTCACTATTATTGCAATTTCTCGCTTCATGCCTGTGTATGTGATCCTCAATGTCGGGGGCCGTTGTCAATGTGTCTGCAGGACCTAAACAAGCGTCAGGGTCTGGCCCTGCTGACCAAAGTAGGTGAGTCAGTGAAGCACGTGGCCGGAGGCTACAAGCTGCGGGCGCGGCCGCCCGAGTTCTGCGCCATGGGAGAATACTTGGACACCTTCAGCCAGAAACTGGGAACCATCGACCGCATCGCTCAGAGGATCCTCAAAGAGCAGTCAGGTATCTGAGCGATAGAGACTGATGATGATGAAATGACCAGTATCGGCTGGAAGTTGTTGATTCGTCTTTCTTTTTTTAAGATATTGTTTCTTGGCTTTATTTGGCTTTTGGACACTTGTTAGCAAACATGGGGAGAGAGAGAGGGGGGTATAACATGCAACAAAAGCCCTGTTTCCACCGAGCAGTACAGTACAGTTCAGTTGGTTTCCACTGTGAAAAGTTGTGGATGGTACCAATGTAACCGTTCTGTACCGTCCCCATGTTTGGTCCCCCCTCTGTTGGGGTACCTAGCACACAGATCTGGTACTAAAAGGTGGAGCTGTGAACACTGCAGTCTGTGGATTGGTCAGTAGAGGACGGTCACTCTGCTCAGGGCTGAGTTGTTGCTGGTTTTGAGGCTCATATAACCACTGTTCATACTGTGGAGAGTTTTACATACATTAGTAAACTGTAACTATAAAATGAAAGGATGTTTTGCTGCCTCTGCTTGTCTCTCTTGGATGACATGCACTTTTAGTAATGAGTGGATCTTCAAGCGTTTATATATGTATATTAATTTTGGTTTGGTTATGTGAACTGTATATATTCTAATCTCCACTTGGAGGAAAAAAAAGTGTTGCAGAGCGTTGTTCCTGTGGGCTCTGGCAGCACTAAACCCCTGAGCTTGCCTCAGAAGGACTAAATGCACAAACCTGCTATTTTTAAATATCTGATTGAAAGAGACTCTCACTGCAGCCTGTTTTATTTTGTTCTGAAAATGTCAGCGTGCAGCCTCGTTCTGTGGATGATAAATGAGGTGCAGACTTCCCTCTGTTACCGGTGAAGAGCCAGGAAATACAGCGAGTGGTTGACAGAGCAGTGAGTGACAACAACTCTGACCACATGTAAGAGTACTGTTTCTAAGTACCATGTCTGAAGGGTTACTTTCAGTTCCAAAGTTACCATACTGAAAGTGTTTGGTGGAAACTGGGCTAAAGGTCCCACACTCAGTAATTCCTTAAACGTTATGGAGGCTCCAGCGGACAAATGGTTATAAACCAGTTTATTGAGTCACTATAATTTGAAAATAAAGAGAGCGATTCATAAAATACTTGTAGATATACTATGCAGGGTTTCTGTATAGACTTAAACGAAAGTAATCACTTGTGACCCACTAGAAGTGTGAGGTGGTGTATTTATCTGCATAGACTCTGCCTGTATGCCTTTTGTCTTTGTAATTTGCTGTGTTTGGGATGATCCTGGGCACAGTGTGCAGGTGAGGTCGGGACTCTAAAAAGGTAGCGACCAGGTGCCAGGTAGTGAGCGTAAGAAAACCCCCAAAAAACACAGCAAACAAAAGTGAAACTGGGGTTGGCTTTCACTTGAGCTGGCGGTATTGTTTACAGACAGTAACCAGCATATCCTGCATCGTATGCCTTCAACAGATGCCAAATTATTCCACTAAAAAGGGTGTATAAATGACCAATATAAAGCAATCACTAAGTGGATTAATTAAAATTATATTCAGCCTAAGGGAATTAATTGTAAATCAGTGTGAAACAGAGAAATAAATAGCTGAATTCTCAAGTGATTTTAACTGTAGAGGTTTTTCTCTTTGATCCTCTTCTGTTTACCGACTCTGTTATCATTGACACAGAGCCTTATGTTAGTACATATAAGCCCTGGGATGTCAGAAGCACTGTCAGTAGCGAGAGAGCAAAAGCCACTTCTTCATCATTTCTTCTTCCAAACATGTATTTTAGGCACCAGGAAGCAATATTTTGAAACAGCTGTGTGTACTGCTTGCAACATGGCCCCAGATAGTACTCTTAGTATTCTATTTCTTCTCTTAGCAGACTACTTCCTGACAGCTTTTCATGTGTGCTACATTGTGGTTGTGGTTAGTTTATGTCATGCAATGCTCAGTCGTCAGCCGGGTGGCTAACACTAGCTTGTGTGCAGTATTGATTCACTGTTTGGTCGGAGAAAAACCCACAGCCCGTTGGCCTTGAGGGTGCACGGTTGATAAGTGCAGGCCTAACTCATGCATGACAAGTGATCCTGTAAATACCTGACATCTGCCGTGTGAAATGCTCCTTGTCACCATCTGTTCGGGCTTTAGATGTGTTGCAGTGTGTGGCCTGAAAATCTGCAGCGTAAACGAAAGGTCCTTGTTTCCATATTGGAGGAGATAAGATGGAAGCTCAGGGAGCTTGTAGATAATAAAAGCCTACGAGCTGACAGAGAGTGTAGAGAAGCAAATGCCAGGCATGCTTGACTCAGCAGTCCGGCGTTTAGCCATCACCCTCGCTCATGTGTAATTTACAAATATAGATTTTGCAATTGAACATGTCGGTCTCTCCGTATCGCCTCTGAGGAAAGAGAGAAACTTCTGCTTTAATTTGTTTTTCAGTCCAGCAGTCCAGTGTTGCAGAGTATTAGCTGCTCAAACTTAAAATCAAAACTCAGTATCCACTGGTCTTTTAAGAAGTATAACAAAGTCTTGTTTGCCTGTTTAACCACCTCTTTGTTTTCCTCTCACCCCATCAGAGTATCTGACAGAGCTGCGTGAGTATGGCACAGTGTACTCCAGCTGGGTGGGGTCGGAAGAAGAGCTGCGGCGCCCCCTGGAGGGCGTGGCCGGCTGTGTGACAACATGCTGCTCAGCGCTGGATGACCTGAGTGAGAACATGAGCCAGGACTTCCTGCCCGTACTCAGAGAGTATGTCCTCTACATTGAGTCCATGAAGGTGAGAGGGACGAGGGATGAGGGACGCCATACAGGACATTTTTTGTTTGGTGCAGGGTGTCTGCAGGTCCTAAAAAATCTCTTAATCACCACACACTGTTATAGTTTGAGAATACTTCAGTCTGCAGTGTGAACATACCACATGCTAAAAATGTGATTAGAGTTAGTGTGTATTAAACATTTTGGACACAGCTGCAGACTTGCTATCTTTCAGCTGAGCCACCTTTGACCCTGAATCGAGGAAGTAGCAACTAAAATTCTGCATGTGTCACGTCCTGCCATCACCAAGCTCCTGAATCAGCATCTTTCTCTCTTTCTGTTTAACATTGTCTCTCTCTCAGAAATATTCCAGTATCAGTAAACATCACATGAACAGTGCGAAATAAATCAGTTGATGTTTTCTGGTTGATTACAGAATGTTTTGAGGAAGCGAGACCAGAGCCAGGCGGAGTACGAGGGCAGACTAGAAGCAGCCATATTGCGCAAACAGGAGGACAGCAGGACGCCAGTAAGCCTCCTCCTTCCTCTCATCTGAATCTGAAGCTCCTCTCACACACAGAGGCCTTAAAGTTGCTGTGTTCGCTGTTGCCATTTCCGGGAGTGTCTGTAAAGGCTTTCTTAAAGTTCAGTTTTACTTTCTGTAATGATTTTAAGAATTATTTTACAGACCAACATAAGTTAATCTTTTTCAGAATATGTGGAAAAATAAGGGTGAAAGGACTATCTTTTGTTTGTATGCCTTACAAACACCACCAAGAAGTATTCTCAGAATTTTAAAGGGAGAAATTGTCTTCTCTCTCTCTCTGATATTTCTCTAACACAGCCCTCCTCTCCAAAACTCTTGCACCACCCACACCCCCTCTGGCTGTAGCCCTGTAACCTGTAGTCTATCATTATGTCCCCTGAAGGCCACTGTAGCTGTAGTTTCCTCTCTCTTGCCGTAGATGCCAGCGGAGGTCGAGAAATGCCAAGACAAAGTGGAGTGTTTCAACGCTGACCTGAAGGCAGACTGGGAACGCTGGCAGAGCAACAAGAGACAAGACTTCAAACAGCTTCTCACCGGCATGGCCGACAAAAATATCAACCACTATGAAAAGGTACGTAGGCTGCTATCAGGCAAGTTCTTGAGGATTCCGTTGTGCACTTTTTGATCCCTTTCTGCAGCTATCTCTAAGTCCTGGCGTTAAAACAGTGATGACGGCAGAACTGCACATTGTAACAAAGAGAGAAATACGAAAAAAATACAAAACAAGCAGAACTTTTTTATTTAATTTACATGGGACCAGTAACTTTTATACTCACCCACAACGCTTCAGTTCAATTCAATTTTATTTATAAAACCCATTATCACAAATCACAGTTTGCCTCAGAGGGCTTTACAGCATATGACATCCCTCTGTCCTTTTGACTCTCACGGCAGATCAGGAAAAACTCCCCAAAAAAACCCTTTGACAGGAAAAAAAAAAAGGTAGAAACCTCAGGAAGAGCAACTGAGGAAGGATCCGTCTTCCAGGATGAACAGACGAGCAATAGATGTCGTACAGAACAGATCAACATCAAAAGTCCATTAGACAAAATGATACATAAAGAGAGACAGAGACAGAGAGAGATGCAGGGCAGACATTAATGACAATAGCTACTATAACATTGATAATAACAATAGTTTTTTGTTAGCATTTATGTTATACGTAAATGTAAGTATATGACAGTATATGTATGTGACAATAACAATCATATGTCTACAATAATAGTAGAAGTATGACTAATAATAACAGCAGTAGTAGAAGGCATTAGGCAGGACCACGACAGCAGTGTAACCACGATCCATGATCCAGGTGTCGGGATTTAAGGGAACCTGCTAGACAGTGGAGCACAAAGGCTCCAGAGAAGAAGCCGAGTTAGTGACATAAGGTAGTAGGACATGAATGATAGCAAATGAAGAAGAACTAACTTTTCAGAAACTGAGACAGAGAAGGAGAGAAGAGGCTCAGTGTGTCTTTGGAGGTTCCCTGGCAGACTAGTCAATCAGTCAACCTTATTTCAGATAACAGGTCCTCAGTGAAGACATAGTAATAAGTTAGTACTGTTAAATATTCTGGTGTGTGCAGCAAGCTGTGCTGTGGGGCTAGATCCATTAGAGCTGAGCTGAAATAAGCTGTCAGTTGTTGACCTTTATTTATCTGGGGTAGATACACTGAACACAAAGGCTCTTTAGCAGAAACACCCTGCTCACACTGACAGTCACAAACATTCACGCTTAAAGTTGTCCAATACAACAACCGTCTGACCTACTGGAAAAAAAAGTTAAATTCAGGCAGGAGCAAAAGGTGTCTTTTTCACCGGTGCAAACAGGATCGAACTAGCGACCTTGAAACACCTTGAATCAACAGCTTCATTCTGTATATACATGAAGCTGTTACAGATTAAATATCTTGTATAATAATAATCTTGTATCACTGCTCTCCTTTTGTCTCTGCCTTTTTCCCTTCCACCTTCTTTTTCCCCTCTGTTGACTGACTTCATCCATCTCCACCCCTCTGCAGTGCCAGGCAGCGTGGGAGTCCCTCATAACTCTTCTCCAGGACAAACAGACTGAGGACAAAACGAGCGAGACGAACTGAAACATCTCCTCATGTCTCTGCCCCCCCTATCTCTCTCCCTCTCTGTATAACACACTCTCTCATGCCAAGGAAAAGGACCAACCGGGCAGCAGATGCGAACTGCTGGACTTTGCCCCCCGTTCTCCTGTGAGATGGTTGTACGGAGAGGAGTCGTCTCTATCAGAGATGCGACCTGTGAAGGAGGTAACAAATGGTACATTCAAGGACAGCTGGGAAAGAGGAGAGACCTACTATGTACAGACATTTTCCTTTGTTTTATGTTTTTTTTTTTGTCGTTGTTCCTATTGACTTTTTCTACTTCATATTTCCAATTAACAGTTGGTTGCCAATGCTGCTTGTGTTTATTTAACCGCGGTCTCCGAGAGGCGTGTTTTCTGTTTGTTCTCTTCGTGTTCACATCGAGCCAGACGTGAAGGATACCTCCTCAGCGTTGCAAAAAGGGATACGATCATTCAATATTGCATGAAGTATTCAGAGCATCCCCAACATTTTTTATTTTCTGTCAGGTTGCAAAAGCGTCCAAAAATGTAACACTGAGACAAAACTCATGAAATATTGGCTGTAAACTAGAATCCAACATCTTGAAATTAATTTAAAGGACCATATCTGTTGTTTTTGCATGTTTAAGCCCATACATTTTTACACTTGCCATTACTGTTGACCATTTTCCACAAGTTCACACACATTATAGCGTTCCTTTTTCCCCTTCAGCCATTGTTATTATCATTACTATATTAAAATCAGCTCACAAAGACTTGAATAAAAGCTGTGACATCAGAGCTTGGCATCAGCACAGCCTTGTGTTCAACCAGAAGTAACGCACAGGCGGAGAAAAAGCAGGGGGTGTAGCAACAGATGTCAAAACGAGACGTCCTTAAAAGCCACTGATCGATCGTCAAAGGGAATCTTTAGGATGTTTTTTCGATCCACATCCCAGATGAAGAGACATGAAGCAAAGCTTGTGGGCATCCTAGTTGAACGTTGAGCTTTATCAGGGAAGTGAATTTGTCGGAGGTCATTTTGTTTTTAAGCACAGATACAATGAAAATTGGTGATACCTTTGTGTTTGAGGTGCAGTGTAGCAGCACCACCTGGTGGTTAAAATGATAATATCATCCTTTTGAAACTGGTGGCTTCACAGTGTGCTACTTCTGCTGGTTTCTCTTGATATCAAGTTTTTTTAAGTTTATTTTTACCATGGCCATTTATACCTGCTGTAGGGATTTCACCTCTTTTCTTCAAGCAAAGGCTCTCACTCAGTTGAGGATGCCAAATGGTGCAAGAGGCAGATTTACCTAGTGAAAAGCACACAGAGAATTGAAGGTGTAATTTAGTATCTTAAACAAATGAAAGCATTCAGGTGTAAACTTTTTTGGGGAGTCAGAAGTCATTTTCTTGTTGTCATCTGCCTACAGTGACACTCGTTTAGAGAACATTTCTTAAAAGAAAGAAACTCTGCTTTGGGAGCATGTGGCGCTATCGCACCCCATTAACAGACATTTGTGTTTTGTTTTAAGAACAGTGACGCTCAAAGGCTGAATGTGATCCAAAATATTAAGAAACGAGTTTAGAAATGGCAGGTGAGCATCTGCTCAAGTTGGAGTTTGTAAAGCTCTTAAAGATGTTGACTTCGCGGGCCTACAGGGGAAAACAGAGCACTGAGGCTTCTGGGAAATCTCTGCTGTGTCATGTAAACATCTGAGGAGTTGGTTAAACCAGCGCTCAATGTAGTTTTGTGTAAGCTCTTCAGGTCAGAGCCAGAAATTGCTAAAACTACATTCCGAGTGAGACGCCCAGGGTGCAAAATTGACTTTAGTAAACGAAATTTTACCAGCCACTCAGTAGTTTACCCTTCTCTTTGGCTGATTAGTTAAGCAAATCTGCCAGCCGCTTGTATATTTTACCAGCATTTGGCCAGTGGATGGTGCTAATTTTATACCCTGATGCACGCTGTAATTTAAAAGCTATCGTTTGTTTTAATGACCCAGTAATGTGGAAGTCATTTACAGTTTAGTCCTGTTAAACCCTCTGACTGATCAGTGACAATGTGACCTCTTCTGCTCAGCTGTGACTCATTGAGAAACATTGTTTCCCCATTTTAGATGCAGTAGCACTGCAGCACGTACGACCAATAGCAGTTTTGCGTCACACTTGTTTTGGCCTCGAAATGTTGCTGATGTGGCGTTGCCTTAACGGAAGAATCCATTCTGAGAGGTTCTGTTCTACGTCAATGCGTTACCTTTTGATGAACCTGCTTTATTAAGCCATTTCTGACTTTTTGACCACAGAGCTGAGGTGCAGCGCGCTGTGCTGGCTAATTTGAATATCCTTATTTTTCTCCGTCCTCAGCCGTACTGCTAGCTCATTACACTCAGCATAAAGTAGCAAAAAACCACCAGTGATGACTTGGGCAGGCTCAGTCAGTGACGTCATCCCAGAACAGTGTTAACAAAGACACTGATTTTATCTTGTTCTTTTGTGGCGCAGATCCCGCTGTGTGTAGCCTCATAAACAGGCAAAACTTTGTTTCCTCAACAAATGTAATCATTATTTTTGTTTGTTATAAAGAGTTTCTTTAGCGTAATTTTATTTATTTCAGACATCAGAAATGATGACTCTTCATTTCTACGCTCTGAGAGGCTCCTTTGTTTTTACTTCTTTTAAATATTCTGTACTCAGATTGTCTTTGAATGGTCCTTGCCCTGTTGTTATAGGCTGATGTCACATTACGGAGCCTGCCCTCAGTGTAGCCGAACGTGAGTGCAGTAAGACGGTGATGAGAAGTAACTGTGGCTGCTTGCAAGCTGGTTTTAGTTGTCAGTTCTGTGTATGTCCGTCCATCATATTTCCTCTTTGAGTTTTTGAATAACAAAGCAGCTACTGTTCTTATGACCAGAAGTCAGCGAGGTGACATATGAAGATAGTTTTTTTATCGAGGCATTTTGAATGCGGCTAGTAAGATGGAGAGAAGCTCTCTGAGTCACTGTGGTCAGTCAGTGTCGAGGCAGCCACATGGGACAGTACTACAGATGCACTGATGCTAAATTATCTGTATCTTAGGGCTGCACAATATTAACTACTATTACAATACGTTTGACTAAATATTTAATTGATATTGTTGGGTTGACTATTGGTGCTCTCACAAAATATCTATACAATGAGATTTTGATTAATAATCAACCATCTGCTAAGTTCAGAAAATTACATTACTGTAATTACAGCCCTGTTGTGTCTGTTTCAAATACAAAAATTCAAAATGAAGGACCAGAGGTATTTAGAAAGCAAAACAAAGCTTCTGTCATCTGTTGCTCACACAAAAACTGTAGAAGACCTCTATTTTTATCCCCAAAGCAGTTCCACTGTAATTGTATTTTTTTTTTTCTTATTTTTCCACATGTTCTATCATTTTTATGTTAATTTCCACAGCTTCTATTAACATGCAGCACCATTAAAGAAATTTTAGAAATGGTTTATCCACACCTCACAGACTGAGTCAATGTTGTTCATTTAGCAACAGCAGGAATTCAGGAATTCAGTTTTTTTTTTTGTAGGGGTTGGAAAAAAAAAACTTGTACTAAGCTTTTTCAAGTTAAAGGCACCTTGTAGAGTTTTTGACCACTAGTAGCACTAAAAAGCAATGTTTTTGTGTTGCGTGTCTCAAGGAAGCACACTAGGCTTGAGTGGTATCACGGTACTACAATATATCAGGGTATCTAGAAATCCTAGTGGTATGATTTCAAGTACTGTTAAAAATACAGACGGTCGTCTTTGTACTCATACAGACATCATTTTTTGAGGATGGACTGCATGTAGTACACATCTTGCGCCACCAGAGGTCAGTCTCCACTGGTGGAACAGGCAGCTGAGCTGACTGACATGGTGACTAGGGATAACGTTACAGGACTGTAAACAGTCGGCCAGTAACGACATAGAGAAGCTGCAAAAAAGCCTCCATATATTTACATCTAACTGGTAAATTCTGGGATTATTTTGACCAGACTAGTGTTGGTGATTGTTAGAGCAGTGGGCTAAATAACGAGACGACTCACAAAACTAATACTGTTTTAAAGTAATTTTTATTTGTTTGTGTTGAGTGTGAATGAAGTGTTTCCGGAAAAGTTAAAAAGGCAATGTAGTCAGTTCTAGTTTGCTGAAAGAGACTAATTTAAATTCAGAAGGTGTACGGTTGTATTTCTTGGTTTAATTAGGGCTAAAAAACTGCTAAGCTGAAGAAGCGAAGAGAGCTTGCGTAATGTAGCAAGCATGCTAGGTGTGGATAGAGAGCGCTGCACACAAATGTTGTTATATAACATATACCCCGGTGGGATTTTAAGAAGGTATGAAAAATAGATACTGCCCAAGCCTAAAAGTCACGTTCGGTACAAGCAAACTCCACAAGGCACCTTTTTTACCAGATTTTTTTATTTTTTTTTGTCAGACGGTAAGGGTTTACACAAAATCTGTTTACATGTTAGCACTCTGGAAGTGGCATTTAACTTCATTTCCACATTTTTCCACTAGTAGTTACTGTTCACTGTAATTCAAAGACATTTAATATATTGACTTGATAAAGAGTAAAGGAATAGGAGACATAGCAAACATAATGACAGTTTGAAAAATGCTCTGATAGGACATAAAAACCAACTCTGATCACTCTTTCCTTTTAGTTCTGGTTTACTTACGGGATCAGATTGGTGCTTTTGTTTCCTGCTGAGAGCTGTGAATCCCAGTGATTTTTTTAAAACAAGAGGCATCGGTGCATCTGTAGACTTTTCTGGTGTAGATGAAGTAACTCGGTGAAGTAACCTGACTTGAGCATGAACATGTTTTGGGATCATTCAGACTTGATTTGAAATTTCTTTTTGCTCTAATGGCAATATACTGTATATCCAATATACCCTGATGTGCAGCTGAATTATAAGGTACAGCTGAGTCTATTTTTGTATTAAAGAAGCAGGTGATCATTGTTGGGTTTCAAATGAGTATGTGTAGATTACAGTATCACATTTCAGAAGGGATTCTGGAGATTTGTACATCTTGCGTAACCAAATATGATGAGCTAAATGTCTTATTTTTGGTGCTCATTGGAACCCCAACAATACATCTCTGCTAAATTTACTTCTTCTTACTCATAGCCATTGTAAAATCCCCATCTTATACTGTGTGCCTGCTGATTTATGTTTGCACTATATATGTAGCTCCAGCCCCTGGCAGGTACGTCTGCTGAAAACAAATCAAACAAAGAATTAATTAGCTTTCTTGCAGTTGCCAAAAATGACAATTAACAGGCCATGGTTCTGTAATGTAAAGAAAGGCATCGTCTGCAAAGCTGATTCAGGTTAAATCCCCAAAAAGGGATGTTGACGGCTGTCCCTGTACAAGCCTGTAAAGAAGGGAGAGGAAGGGGAGACGCAGTTTTTCTTTTTCTTTAATGTACAAATCAAATGTTTCTAAGCCAAATGTCCCCATCTTTTCCTCCCGTCTTTGATTCACACGTGGAGAGAAAAATCTGGTTCGCAGCGCAGCATAAACCACATCAATCAAACCTGCGTGAAAAGTTTAAAGTCAGACCAATTGCGAATGTGTGAATCCAGCTTCAGTCTATTTTCTGCTCCCTCCCAGTGTGTACTGTTTACGTTCAGTCCTCATTGTACATTTGGATGTTAATAACATCTTGTTGTAATTATAGATAAGCTTGTATATTGATGTCGTTTTGATGCAATTTATCTTTACCTCAAATGATTTTTTTGGATATATTGGACCAATAATAAAAAGAAAGAATGCCTTTGATACTTGTCTGCTCAGGGCTGATTTCTTTTTCTTCACCAGTTTTTACCAGATGAAATGAAGTGCACAAAAAACAAGTCATTGGTCAATGAAAAGGTACATGGTAATTAGGGCTGGGTTTAAATAATCGATTCATAAAATCAGAGATTGATCTTTTAGTATATGTTTTTTCCCACGGATGTGTGAAGCTTTAACCCTGTTTATCTTGTTGGTAGTTAATGTGCCGCAGCACTAAGTAATTAATGACTGTACTATTGAGAAGCTCAGACGTCATCCGCTCTTTTATCTGTAACTGTTAGCTTACTTTTTTACACTTGGGTGTAATTTATTATCATGCTGCAGTAGCCTCTCCTTCTGCTGTCTGTGCGTCAGGGCTGCTGTGCCACTTTTACGAACACACAAACATGGAGTAAAGATGCCACGGTGGAGAGAGAGAAGTGAAGATAGCTTGAGCTGACGACAACTACGCTTGTTACTGTGAGTGTGATAAAACCTCATAGAGGAAAAAGTTAATATTTTATCAGTACACCTGTTCAGCAACATGTGAACGTATAAAGGATATATTTATGTGCTCTGTCTGCAGTCTCTCATCCTCTGCTGCCTATATTATGTTATAAACAAGCACAGAGGCTTTCCAGCTGATAGCAAATCGTTACAAACAAGCTAAAACAACAACTCTTTATGTCTGACTGTTAGGCTCAGTTTGTCTTGTATCTTAAAACTCCCTTGTGGTCATGTGACCTGCAGGCAGTGACTCTTCTCAGCAGCAGAGAGTTTTTAAAGTGAGATATTAAGTTTATATTGTGACTTTGCTGTTTTAATATCGCTGTTGTTGCTTTAGAAATATTTAGTTATAAAATATTTAATTTTACTCCTGTCGTTTATTCTTTAAAAAAAATAATTCCTTGTAAAATTTACAGTGTGAGTTCTCTGAGAATCTCTTTTCACATGCTAGCAAAAACTGTAACTGAAATATCCCCAGTCGAATCAACATCGGATTGAATCGAATCGAATCGGGACCTTGTAAATCGATATTGAATCAAGTCAGGAAATCGGTGGCAATACCCAGCCCTAATAGTAATAATGACCTTATGAAGACCTGTCAAAGACATGCTTTAGATAAGAGTCTTAAATGTATTACCAAATTATTCCAAAAAATACATTTGATATGTTTTAAATATTCATAGTGACTTTATTGGCAGAATTAAAGTGAATTTCACAATACTGCATTCAGTTAGTCTCATTTACACAAAATCAAATAAAAAAAAAAAAAAACCCAAAACGTACCTCAGGAATGTTTAATTAAAAAAATATATACATACAAAAGCTAGGCTAATACAAAACTTGCATCTTTATGATTCATCACCGCAATTATTTTACATCTTGTCCCAACCCTTACACCAACAAAAACAATACCTTAGGGTGGAATAACTATTTAAAGCCATTGACAGCAACCCTTCTGTGTGTGAGCTTGTTCATGTGTCAACAATTAAAAGTGCAATTATAAATTAATGCATTACAAAAATAATGCACCATAATGTAAGGCTGGATTTTTTTTTCTCCCCTTCATATCGACTATAAGCACCATTAAGTCATTTGCACTTGTAGCCTTATTGCCTTAAATGCATAATTACTAAATCAAACTCTACCAAAAACCAAATCGTACCATACATATAGTAACTTTCAAATTATTAAATGCTGTTAAAAGTGCTTTTTAACTATATTCAAAATTAACTGACATAACGTAATTGTAAAAAGCAACAAAGACAAATGAACACCAAGCATATAATAAAAAATGTTAAAATATGAAAGGACATAAAAGACTGAAGTAAAAGAAATTCAAAATATCCATAAAAACACCCGTCATAAAAAAAAGGTCGTTTTTAAACTAGTCTTTCCTTCACTCTGTCGGCCTGCCCTGGCCTGCAGGTACAAGTCAGCATGTAACTCTTGTTGCATTCCAAAACGTATTAAGTGCATCTATTTTCATTTATTTCTATTTATATACACATGTACTGCCATTTTGGAAGACAACAGTTGGTATGTGAAAACGATAAATGACTCGATATATGTGTAAGTTTGGTGTTCAGCTGAATGTTTAGTCATTCATTGGTAAATTACAGATGTGTAAATAGTGCTGGCAATCTGTAAACCATACAGTTAATGAATCTACAGTTCAGCAACAGAGTCTGTGGAGGACTGAGGAATAATAAAGCCAAAGTCAGTTTATAATTCTGATACAAAATGTGAACTATGTAAATCCCTCATTGATAACGAGATTACTGACTGATGTTCCTTTATTGGTCTACTCTATGTGTAATGCGTCAGTACTGAAATTTCTCTCCCCTGAAAAAAATCAGGTGTCAGTTGAGGCACAATGGTATCAATAAATGTGATCCAGTTTGAGCCGGTTCACGACAGGAAGCTTGTTCAAATGTGCAGGTCAGTCATTTTTAGTTCATTCTCCTTCTTTAAGAGGTGCTTACAGGGGAACTTTTCATGTCTGACACATTCAGTGACACGTCGACACTATGTTGAAATCACACTGGGTGGTGTTGTTTCAATGATGTTTGTTTCTCTGCCAAAAGTTGTTTCACTTAAAATTTTTTGTCAGTCTGTGTTGACATTGAGTCATATCTGTTCATATACACGTCTGGCCTTAAACCTGCAGTCTGTTCCTCCTGTAACAGCCACAGCCTGTAGGAACGTCTCTCCTGCAGTGTCTGTAGTTTGAACATTATAGGAAGTGAGATTAAAGGCTCCGTTCTCCTTTTGCCCGTTTCAAGTCTCAGTTCCCCTCTGCCTCGTACCAACGCTGACACACTGCTGACTCTGAGCTTGGTGCCATCAGTCTCCCTGAATCCTTGCGTACTGTCGCCTCCGAGGTGATCTGCAGCCGACGATACTGGAGGGAGAAGAGAGGGAATGTTCTTTAGAAGATGGGATGTGTTTGCACATGTGTTTACATTGTAAATGGTGTTCTGAAATACTGATTTTCACCCTTGTTTTATTTTTTAAAATCTCATTTTCATACATTTTTTAAAAATGTTCAGAAAATGTTTTGAATTGTAACAGCCACTGAATACTTTATATTTAAACAACACTGAATTCATAGCACTGAAATATTTTACTTTAAAACCATGTGTCTGAATTTATTTTTTCTGAATTTACCTTTTTTAAATTAAAACATAAAATTTAAAATAAAAAATAATAATTAATTCAATTTAAAATATTAAAATAAAAAAAAAGAAATCAAAATTTGCAGTTTGGAATTTTTCAAGCTGAATTTTATTTTTTAAATGTTCATATATTTAGATCCAAAAAGTCAATTTTCAGAATTTCCCAAAAAAGTGGTTTAGATTGCTCAATTTCTATTCCGGTCAAATTCAGATTTAAAAAAAAAAAAAAAAAAAATTTCAAGTTGAAAAATTTCATGTGTAATTCGAAATTCATTTAAAATTTTGAATTTTTGGATGTGAATTTGACCAATCGAAACTGAGCAACATCAGCCTATTTTTTCCAATTCTGAAACTTGAATTTTGGGATCTGAATTTGTGAACGTTGAAACTGCAATTTTAAAGAGGTGAATTTAGATATGTAGAATTAAATAATCTGAGTTTAATTTCAATATAAAGTATTCAATGGCTGGTAAAATTCACATACTTATGTCTCTTAAAACTAGCCCGAAACAAATACTGACCCACATGATGTCATTACTCCCAACAACATTATATCGTCTACAGCCTACCTGACGGGTATAATTGCCAGTACTGTTATGATGCTGGAGAGCGTGAAGACGAAGCCTGGGAACCAGTCCAGGGTTCCCTGATAAATCTTAGTAAAGGCAGGAATGTAGGCCAGACCGGCAAACTTCAGCGCCAACTGCAGGGAGGTGAGCGTGGTGCCTGATAGGAGATCAGATAACATAAACATGAGCATATACATACAGATAAACTCAAACTCACAGAGATCTATAAGGAGAAATACACTTCCTGTTCAAGAGTAAGATAAGAAAATTGATGCCACTCTTGTGTCTGTACTGCTGATATAAAGCTGCATCCTGCTAGCTGAGAGACTAAAAAAGGGGAAACAAGTAGTCCGGCTCTCATATATTTTTTGATTTCCGTGTAAGTGTGCAGACAGAAACAGGGTTGAGGTTGCTATTGTGTGTGTGTTTGCACTGCAGTGACTTCTCAAACAGACGCCATGTCAAAGCAAACACAGGAGGGGAAACCCTGACAATGAATAACCCTGCTTCTCCAACCATCAGTAAACACAGTGTGTGTGAGTGTGCACTTGTTCATCTGTCTTTGTGAGGCCAAATTTGAGTTTTTGACCTTGTGAGAGAGGACATTTGCCGAGTCCTCACTTTGGGAACGTCCTTAAAGGGCTGTTTGAGGGTTCAGACTTTGTTTTATTATGCTTTTAATTATTTTCTGTCATTTATATAATATTACAATGACAGCTGATTATATTAAACGTTGCCCAAGTTTCAAGTACTGAGGTGAACATAAAGGTATGTGAAAGTATTCCCTGTGGGCAAAAACCTGTACTCTGTTTTTTTCCAATGTTTTTCTACTCTGACTGCAAGCTGATGTCACCTCGTGACAGATTCCCTTATATGGTCATCTGCTCCAGGCGTGCTACTGCAAGTGTTTACATTACGTAGCCTGCACCGCTACATGAAGCTACATGCTAACATGAGGGAAATGTAACCTTGATTGCTGATGTTTATTTCATTAAGGTTCAATTTAGTATTAGGTTTAGAGCATGCATTATGTCAATGAGTGTCCTAACAAGTGTAGCAAGTTTTGTGTGTGTGTTTCAGAAAGAGGAAGTATGACAGCGGCAGAACAGGCTCTTTATGATGTGTCATCTTTTTGGCATAAAGCAGCCTGACTGCAGGTTTCCAGTATATACCATCCCCCCATGTGTGCAAACCTGTTGAAAGGTTGCCAAACACTGCGCTCACACACACACTAGCTAAAGACTGAAGATGGTATCTTGTTCAAAATGACTGACTGCCTCACAGCTGCCTCACTTATTGCCGTGGAGATTCAAGAATGAAGCGAGATGGGGGCCTCGGGTCAGAGAGGATCAGCAGGATTTTTTTCTGACCTGTCAATGAACTTTAAACTGCTAACTCAACGTACAGGAAATGATATGTTGTCATCCCTCTTTCAGCACTTCCTCCTGTTCTCACTGAGACAAACTCTGATGCTGTATCTTTCCATGATTTCTGACACAATTAGTATTATAATACCATGACTGTATTTTGTTTCAACAGCAATGCAAGCTAAATTTAGAAGAACAGTTTCACTGCCTAAATGAAAGAAATGTATTATGAAAGGTTTTATTTTTATGTTATCTGTGTTGTCCCATGCCCTTTGTCATACTTCTCAAGTCAAATGAATATGCTGAAACCATAACTAGCATGTGTTTGAATAATAAAGCTGTGTATTTAATTGTGTTCACTGTACAAATATCCCCACTGTTATTAAAACTCATCTGTGGTGCTTTTACACACCTACGCACACACACACAGAGGTTGCATACTCACCACATAAGGATGCTGGCACCTGCTGTGACAGCAGAGATCTGATGGTGGGCATCGGGATGAGAGCAAACAGGTTGAGCGAGCGAGCTGCGGAGAAATGAACACCGATTAAATACTTTCTTCTCTCTCTACAAGATTCTTTTGTGCATCCTTTCAAACAACACTGTCAACTGCTGACTTCTCTCTTCGCATTGTCTCAAATCACCCACATCATCTAAACATGTTTAATTACCTTTTACTAGACGATAAGATTTTTAAGGCAAACTACATTATAATATACTATACTGGACGACATACTATACTATGACTTTTTTTCATGATTTGGACGACATACTATACTATGACTTTTTTTCATGATTTGGGACGACATGCTATACTATGACTTTTTTTCATGGTTTTGAACGACATACTATACTATGACTTTTTTTCATGATTTGGGACGACATACTGTACTATGACTTTTTTTTCATGATTTGGGACGACATACTATACTATGACTTTTTTTCATGATTTGGGACGACATACTATAGTATGACTTTTTTTCATGGTTTTGGACAACATACTATACTATGACTTTTTTTTCATGATTTGGGACGACATACTATACTATGACTTTTTTTCATGATTTAGGACGACATACTATACTATGACTTTTTTTTCATGATTTGGGATGACATACTATACTATGACTTTTTTTTCATGATTTGGGACGACATACTATAGTATGACTTTTTTTCATGATTTGGGATGACATACTATACTATGACTTTTTTTTCATGATTTGGGATGACATACTATACTATGACTTTTTTTTCATGATTTGGGATGACATACTATACTATGACTTTTTTTTCATGATTTGGGATGACATACTATAGTATGACTTTTTTTCATGATTTGGGACGACATACTATACTATGACTTTTTTCATGATTTGGGACGACATACTATAGTATGACTTTTTTTCATGGTTTTGGACGACATACTATACTATGACTTTTTTTCATGATTTGGGACGACATACTATACTATGACTTTTTTTCATGGTTTTGGACGACATACTATACTATGACTTTTTTTCATGATTTGAACGACATACTATACTATGACTTTTTTTCATGGTTTGGAACGACATACTATACTATGACTTTTTTTCATGGTTTTGGACGACATACTATACTATGACTTTTTTTCATGATTTGGAACGACATACTATACTATGACTTTTTTTCATGATTTGGGACGACATACTATACTATGACTTTTTTCATGATTTGGACGACATACTATACTATGACTTTTTTTCATGATTTGGGACGACATACTATACTATGACTTTTTTTCATGATTTGGGACGACATACTATACTATGACTTTTTTTCATGATTTGGGACGACATACTATAGTATGACTTTTTTTCATGGTTTTGAACGACATACTATACTATGACTTTTTTCATGATTTTGGACGACATACTATACTATGACTTTTTTTCATGGTTTTGGACGACATACTATACTATGACTTTTTTCTCATGATTTGGAACGACATACTATACTATGACTTTTTTTCATGGTTTGGAACGACATACTATACTATGACTTTTTTCATGGTTTTGGACGACATACTATACTATGACTTTTTTTCATGATTTTGGACCACATACTATACTATGACTTTTTTTCATGATTTGGGACGACATACTATACTATGACTTTTTTCATGATTTTGGACGACATACTATACTATGACTTTTTTTCATGATTTGGGACGACATACTATACTATGACTTTTTTTTCATGATTTGGGACGACATACTATACTATGACTTTTTTTCATGATTTGGAACGACATACTATACTATGACTTTTTTTCATGGTTTTGGACGACATACTATACTATGACTTTTTTTCATGATTTGGGAGGACATACTATACTATGACTTTTTTTCATGGTTTTGGACGACATACTATACTATGACTTTTTTTCATGATTTGGGAGGACATACTATACTATGACTTTTTTTCATGATTTTGGACCACATACTATACTATGACTTTTTTTCATAATTTTGGACGACATACTATACTATGCCTTTTTTTCATGATTTTGGAGGGACATACTATACTATGACTTTTTTTCATGGTTTTGGACGACATACTATACTATGACTTTTTTTCATGATTTGGAACGACATACTATACTATGACTTTTTTTCATGGTTTTGAACGACATACCATACTATGACTTTTTTTTCATGATTTGGGACGACATACTATACTATGACTTTTTTTTCATGATTTGGGACGACATACTATACTATGACTTTTTTCATGATTTGGGACGACATACTATACTATGACTTTTTTATCATGATTTGGGACGACATACTATACTATGACTTTTTTTCATGATTTGGGACGACATACTATAGTATGACTTTTTTTCATGATTTGGGACGACATACTATACTATGACTTTTTTCATGATTTGGGACGACTTTTTTTTCATGATTTGGGACGACATACTATACTATGACTTTTTTTCATGGTTTTGAACGACATACTATACTATGACTTTTTTCATGATTTTGGACGACATACTATACTATGACTTTTTTTCATGGTTTTGGACGACATACTATACTATGACTTTTTTTTCATGATTTGGGAGGACATACTATACTATGACTTTTTTTCATGATTTGGGACGACATACTATACTATGACTTTTTTCATGATTTGGGACGACATACTATACTATGACTTTTTTTCATGGTTTTGAACGACATACTATACTATGACTTTTTTCATGATTTTGGACGACATACTATACTATGACTTTTTTTCATGGTTTTGGACGACATACTATACTATGACTTTTTTTTCATGATTTGGGAGGACATAGTATACTATGACTTTTTTTCATGATTTGGGACGACATACTATACTATGACTTTTTTTCATGATTTTGGACCACATACTATACTATGACTTTTTTTCATGATTTGGGACGACATACTATACTATGACTTTTTTTTCATGATTTGGGACGACATACTATAGTATGACTTTTTTTTATGGTTTTGAACGACATACTATACTATGACTTTTTTTTCATGATTTTGGACGACATACTATACTATGACTTTTTTTCATGATTTGGGACGACATACTAAACTATGACTTTTTTTCATGATTTGGGACGACATACTAAACTATGACTTTTTTTCATGATTTGGGACGACATACTATACTATGACTTTTTTTCATGATTTTGGACCACATACTATACTATGACTTTTTTTCATGATTTAGGACGACATACTATACTATGACTGTTTTTCATGATTTTGGACGACATACTATACCATGACTTTTTTTCATGATTTTGGACCACATACTATACTATGACTTTTTTTCATGATTTGGGACGACATACTATACTATGACTTTTTTTCATGATTTTGGACGACATACTATACTATGACTTTTTTTTCATGATTTGGGACGACATACTATAGTATGACTTTTTTTCATGGTTTTGAACGACATACTATACTACGACTTTTTTTCATGATTTGGGACGACATACTATACTATGACTTTTTTTTCATGATTTGGGACGACATACTTCACTATGACTTTTTTTCATGATTTGGGACGACATACTATAGTATGACTTTTTTCATGATTTTGGACGACATACTATACTATGACTTTTTTCATGATTTGGGACGACATACTTCACTATGACTTTTTTTCATGATTTGGGACGACATACTATAGTATGACTTTTTTTCATGGTTTTGAAAGACATACTATACTATGACTTTTTTTTCATGATTTGGGATGACATACTATACTATGACTTTTTTTCATGATTTTGGACGACATACTATACTATGACTTTTTTTTCAGGATTTGGGAGGACATACTTCACTATGACTTTTTTTCATGATTTGGGACGACATACTATAGTATGACTTTTTTCATGATTTTGGACGACATACTATACTATGACTTTTTTCATGATTTGGGAAGACATACTTCACTATGACTTTTTTTCATGATTTGGGACGACATACTATAGTATGACTTTTTTTCATGGTTTTGAAAGACATACTATACTATGACTTTTTTTTCATGATTTGGGACGACATACTATACTATGACATTTTTAATGATTTTGGACGACATACTATACTATGACTTTTTTTCATGGTTTTGGACGACATACTATACTATGACTTTTTTTCATGATTTGGGACGACATACTATAGTATGACTTTTTTTCATGGTTTTGGACAACATACTATACTATGACTTTTTTTCATGATTTGGGACGACATACTATACTATGACTTTTTTCATGATTTGGGACGACATACTATACTATGACTTTTTTCATGATTTGGGACGACATACTATACTATGACTTTTTTTCATGATTTGGGATGACATACTATACTATGACTTTTTTTCATGATTTTGGACGACATACTATACTATGACTTTTTTTTCAGGATTTGGGAGGACATACTATACTATTACTTTTTTTCATGATTTGGGACGACATACTATACAATGACTGTTTTTCATGATTTTGGACGACATACTATACTATGACTTTTTTTCATGATTTTGGACCACATACTATACTATGACTTTTTTTCATGATTTGGGACGACATACTATACTATGACTTTTTTTCATGATTTGGGACGACATACTAAACTATGACTTTTTTTCATAGTTTTGGACGACATACTATACTATGACTTTTTTTTCATGATTTGGGAGGACATACTATACTATGACTGTTTTTCATGATTTTGGACGACATACTATACTATGACTTTTTTTCATGATTTTGGACCACATACTATACTATGACTTTTTTTCATGATTTGGGACGACATACTATACTATGACTGTTTTTCATGATTTGGGACGACATACTATACTATGACTTTTTTTCATGATTTTGGACCACATACTACACTATGACTTTTTTTCATGATTTGGGAACATACTATAGTATGACTTTTTTTCATGATTTGGGACGACATACTATACTATGACTTTTTTTTCATGATTTGGGACGACATACTATAGTATGACTTTTTTTCATGGTTTTGAACGACATACTATACTATGACTTTTTTTCATGATTTGGGACGACATACTATACTATGACTTTTTTTCATGATTTGGGACGACATAGTATACTGACTTTTTTTTCATCATTTGGGACGACATACTATAGTATGACTTTTTTTCATGATTTTGGACCACATACTATACTGACTTTTTTTTCATGATTTGGGACGACATACTATACTATGACTTTTTTCATGATTTTGGACGACATACTATACTATGACTTTTTTTTTTCATGATTTGGGACGACATACTATACTATGACTTTTTTTCATGATTTGGGACGACATACTATACTATGACTTTTTTTTCATGATTTGGGACGACATACTATACTATGACTTTTTTTCATGATTTGGGACGACATACTATACTATGACATTTTTTCCATGATTTGGGACGACATACTATACTATGACTTTTTTTCATGATTTGGGACGACATACTATACTATGACTTTTTTTCATGATTTTGGACGACCTACTATACTATGACTTTTTTTCATGATTTGGGACGACATACTATACTATGACTTTTTTTCATGTTTTTGAACGACCTACTATACTATGACTTTTTTTTCATGATTTTGGACGACATACTATACTATGACTTTTTTTTCATGATTAGGGACGACATACTATACTATGACTTTTTTTTTTCATGATTTGGGAGGACATACTATACTATGACTTTTTTTCATGATTTGGGAGGACATACTATACTATGACTTTTTTTTCATGATTTGGGACGACATACTATACTATGACTTTTTTTTCATGATTTGGGACGACATACTATACTATGACTTTTTTTTCATGATTTGGGACGACCTACTATACTATGACTTTTTTTCATGATTTTGGACGACATACTATACTATGACTTTTTTTTCATGATTTGGGACGACATACTATACTATGACTTTTTTCATGATTTGGGACGACCTACTATACTATGACTTTTTTTTCATGATTTGGGACGACATACTTCACTATGACTTTTTTTCATGATTTGGGACGACATACTATAGTATGACTTTTTTCATGATTTTGGACGACATACTATACTATGACTTTTTTCATGATTTGGGACGACATACTTCACTATGACTTTTTTTCATGATTTGGGACGACATACTATAGTATGACTTTTTTTCATGATTTGGGACGACATACTATACTATGACTTTTTTAATGGTTTGGGACGACATACTATACTATGACTTTTTTTTCATGATTTGGGACGACATACTTCACTATGACTTTTTTTTCATCATTTGGGACGACATACTATAGTATGACTTTTTTTCATGATTTTGGACCACATACTATACTGACTTTTTTTTCATGATTTGGGACGACATACTATACTATGACTTTTTTCATGATTTTGGACGACATACTATACTATGACTTTTTTTTTTCATGATTTGGGACGACATACTATACTATGACTTTTTTTCATGATTTGGGACGACATACTATACTATGACTTTTTTTTCATGATTTGGGACGACATACTATACTATGACTTTTTTTCATGATTTGGGACGACATACTATACTATGACATTTTTTCCATGATTTGGGACGACATACTATACTATGACTTTTTTTCATGATTTGGGACGACATACTATACTATGACTTTTTTTCATGATTTTGGACGACCTACTATACTATGACTTTTTTTCATGATTTGGGACGACATACTATACTATGACTTTTTTTCATGTTTTTGAACGACCTACTATACTATGACTTTTTTTTCATGATTTTGGACGACATACTATACTATGACTTTTTTTTCATGATTAGGGACGACATACTATACTATGACTTTTTTTTTTCATGATTTGGGAGGACATACTATACTATGACTTTTTTTCATGATTTGGGAGGACATACTATACTATGACTTTTTTTTCATGATTTGGGACGACATACTATACTATGACTTTTTTTTCATGATTTGGGACGACATACTATACTATGACTTTTTTTTCATGATTTGGGACGACCTACTATACTATGACTTTTTTTCATGATTTTGGACGACATACTATACTATGACTTTTTTTTCATGATTTGGGACGACATACTATACTATGACTTTTTTCATGATTTGGGACGACCTACTATACTATGACTTTTTTTTCATGATTTGGGACGACATACTTCACTATGACTTTTTTTCATGATTTGGGACGACATACTATAGTATGACTTTTTTCATGATTTTGGACGACATACTATACTATGACTTTTTTCATGATTTGGGACGACATACTTCACTATGACTTTTTTTCATGATTTGGGACGACATACTATAGTATGACTTTTTTTCATGATTTGGGACGACATACTATACTATGACTTTTTTAATGGTTTGGGACGACATACTATACTATGACTTTTTTTTCATGATTTGGGACGACATACTTCACTATGACTTTTTTTCATGATTTGGGACGACATACTATAGTATGACTTTTTTCATGATTTTGGACGACATACTATACTATGACTTTTTTCATGATTTGGGACGACATACTTCACTATGACTTTTTTTCATGATTTGGGACGACATACTATAGTATGACTTTTTTTCATGGTTTTGAAAGACATACTATACTATGACTTTTTTTTCATGATTTGGGACGACATACTATACTATGACATTTTTAATGATTTTGGACGACATACTATACTATGACTTTTTTTCATGGTTTTGGACGACATACTATACTATGACTTTTTTTTCATGATTTGGGACGACATACTATACTATGACTTTTTTCATGATTTGGGACGACATACTATACTATGACTTTTTTCATGATTTGGGACGACATACTATACTATGACTTTTTTTCATGATTTGGGATGACATACTATACTATGACTTTTTTTCATGATTTTGGACGACATACTATACTATGACTTTTTTTTCAGGATTTGGGAGGACATACTATACTATGACTTTTTTTCATGATTTGGGACGACATACTATACAATGACTGTTTTTCATGATTTTGGACCACATACTATACTATGAATTTTTTTCATGATTTTGGACCACATACTATACTATGACTTTTTTTCATGATTTGGGACGACATACTATACTATGACTTTTTTTCATGATTTGGGACGACATACTAAACTATGACTTTTTTTCATGGTTTTGGACGACATACTATACTATGACTTTTTTTTCATGATTTGGGAGGACATACTATACTATGACTGTTTTTCATGATTTTGGACGACATACTATACTATGACTTTTTTTCATGATTTTGGACCACATACTATACTATGACTTTTTTTCATGATTTGGGACGACATACTATACTATGACTTTTTTTCATGATTTTGGACCACATACTATACTATGACTTTTTTTTCATGATTTGGGACGACATACTATACTATGACTTTTTTCATGATTTGGGACGACATACTATACTATGACTTTTTTATCATGATTTGGGACGACATACTATACTATGACTTTTTTTCATGATTTGGGACGACATACTATAGTATGACTTTTTTTCATGATTTGGGACGACATACTATACTATGACTTTTTTCATGATTTGGGACGACTTTTTTTTCATGATTTGGGACGACATACTATACTATGACTTTTTTTCATGGTTTTGAACGACATACTATACTATGACTTTTTTCATGATTTTGGACGACATACTATACTATGACTTTTTTTCATGGTTTTGGACGACATACTATACTATGACTTTTTTTTCATGATTTGGGAGGACATACTATACTATGACTTTTTTTCATGATTTGGGACGACATACTATACTATGACTTTTTTCATGATTTGGGACGACATACTATACTATGACTTTTTTTCATGGTTTTGAACGACATACTATACTATGACTTTTTTCATGATTTTGGACGACATACTATACTATGACTTTTTGTCATGGTTTTGGACGACATACTATACTATGACTTTTTTTTCATGATTTGGGAGGACATAGTATACTATGACTTTTTTTCATGATTTGGGACGACATACTATACTATGACTTTTTTTCATGATTTTGGACCACATACTATACTATGACTTTTTTTCATGATTTGGGACGACATACTATACTATGACTTTTTTTTCATGATTTGGGACGACATACTATAGTATGACTTTTTTTTATGGTTTTGAACGACATACTATACTATGACTTTTTTTTCATGATTTTGGACGACATACTATACTATGACTTTTTTTCATGATTTGGGACGACATACTAAACTATGACTTTTTTTCATGATTTGGGACGACATACTAAACTATGACTTTTTTTCATGATTTGGGACGACATACTATACTATGACTTTTTTTCATGATTTTGGACCACATACTATACTATGACTTTTTTTCATGATTTAGGACGACATACTATACTATGACTGTTTTTCATGATTTTGGACGACATACTATACCATGACTTTTTTTCATGATTTTGGACCACATACTATACTATGACTTTTTTTCATGATTTGGGACGACATACTATACTATGACTTTTTTTCATGATTTTGGACGACATACTATACTATGACTTTTTTTTCATGATTTGGGACGACATACTATAGTATGACTTTTTTTCATGGTTTTGAACGACATACTATACTACGACTTTTTTTCATGATTTGGGACGACATACTATACTATGACTTTTTTTTCATGATTTGGGACGACATACTTCACTATGACTTTTTTTCATGATTTGGGACGACATACTATAGTATGACTTTTTTCATGATTTTGGACGACATACTATACTATGACTTTTTTCATGATTTGGGACGACATACTTCACTATGACTTTTTTTCATGATTTGGGACGACATACTATAGTATGACTTTTTTTCATGGTTTTGAAAGACATACTATACTATGACTTTTTTTTCATGATTTGGGATGACATACTATACTATGACTTTTTTTCATGATTTTGGACGACATACTATACTATGACTTTTTTTTCAGGATTTGGGAGGACATACTTCACTATGACTTTTTTTCATGATTTGGGACGACATACTATAGTATGACTTTTTTCATGATTTTGGACGACATACTATACTATGACTTTTTTCATGATTTGGGAAGACATACTTCACTATGACTTTTTTTCATGATTTGGGACGACATACTATAGTATGACTTTTTTTCATGGTTTTGAAAGACATACTATACTATGACTTTTTTTTCATGATTTGGGACGACATACTATACTATGACATTTTTAATGATTTTGGACGACATACTATACTATGACTTTTTTTCATGGTTTTGGACGACATACTATACTATGACTTTTTTTCATGATTTGGGACGACATACTATAGTATGACTTTTTTTCATGGTTTTGGACAACATACTATACTATGACTTTTTTTTCATGATTTGGGACGACATACTATACTATGACTTTTTTCATGATTTGGGACGACATACTATACTATGACTTTTTTCATGATTTGGGACGACATACTATACTATGACTTTTTTTCATGATTTGGGATGACATACTATACTATGACTTTTTTTCATGATTTTGGACGACATACTATACTATGACTTTTTTTTCAGGATTTGGGAGGACATACTATACTATTACTTTTTTTCATGATTTGGGACGACATACTATACAATGACTGTTTTTCATGATTTTGGACGACATACTATACTATGACTTTTTTTCATGATTTTGGACCACATACTATACTATGACTTTTTTTCATGATTTGGGACGACATACTATACTATGACTTTTTTTCATGATTTGGGACGACATACTAAACTATGACTTTTTTTCATGGTTTTGGACGACATACTATACTATGACTTTTTTTTCATGATTTGGGAGGACATACTATACTATGACTGTTTTTCATGATTTTGGACGACATACTATACTATGACTTTTTTTCATGATTTTGGACCACATACTATACTATGACTTTTTTTCATGATTTGGGACGACATACTATACTATGACTGTTTTTCATGATTTGGGACGACATACTATACTATGACTTTTTTTCATGATTTTGGACCACATACTACACTATGACTTTTTTTCATGATTTGGGAACATACTATAGTATGACTTTTTTTCATGATTTGGGACGACATACTATACTATGACTTTTTTTTCATGATTTGGGACGACATACTATAGTATGACTTTTTTTCATGGTTTTGAACGACATACTATACTATGACTTTTTTTCATGATTTGGGACGACATACTATACTATGACTTTTTTTCATGATTTGGGACGACATAGTATACTGACTTTTTTTTCATCATTTGGGACGACATACTATAGTATGACTTTTTTTCATGATTTTGGACCACATACTATACTGACTTTTTTTTCATGATTTGGGACGACATACTATACTATGACTTTTTTCATGATTTTGGACGACATACTATACTATGACTTTTTTTTTCATGATTTGGGACGACATACTATACTATGACTTTTTTTCATGATTTGGGACGACATACTATACTATGACTTTTTTTTCATGATTTGGGACGACATACTATACTATGACTTTTTTTCATGATTTGGGACGACATACTATACTATGACATTTTTTCCATGATTTGGGACGACATACTATACTATGACTTTTTTTCATGATTTGGGACGACATACTATACTATGACTTTTTTTCATGATTTTGGACGACCTACTATACTATGACTTTTTTTCATGATTTGGGACGACATACTATACTATGACTTTTTTTCATGTTTTTGAACGACCTACTATACTATGACTTTTTTTTCATGATTTTGGACGACATACTATACTATGACTTTTTTTTCATGATTAGGGACGACATACTATACTATGACTTTTTTTTTTTCATGATTTGGGAGGACATACTATACTATGACTTTTTTTCATGATTTGGGAGGACATACTATACTATGACTTTTTTTTCATGATTTGGGACGACATACTATACTATGACTTTTTTTTCATGATTTGGGACGACATACTATACTATGACTTTTTTTTCATGATTTGGGACGACCTACTATACTATGACTTTTTTTCATGATTTTGGACGACATACTATACTATGACTTTTTTTTCATGATTTGGGACGACATACTATACTATGACTTTTTTCATGATTTGGGACGACCTACTATACTATGACTTTTTTTTCATGATTTGGGACGACATACTTCACTATGACTTTTTTTCATGATTTGGGACGACATACTATAGTATGACTTTTTTCATGATTTTGGACGACATACTATACTATGACTTTTTTCATGATTTGGGACGACATACTTCACTATGACTTTTTTTCATGATTTGGGACGACATACTATAGTATGACTTTTTTTCATGATTTGGGACGACATACTATACTATGACTTTTTTAATGGTTTGGGACGACATACTATACTATGACTTTTTTTTCATGATTTGGGACGACATACTTCACTATGACTTTTTTTCATGATTTGGGACGACATACTATAGTATGACTTTTTTCATGATTTTGGACGACATACTATACTATGACTTTTTTCATGATTTGGGACGACATACTTCACTATGACTTTTTTTCATGATTTGGGACGACATACTATAGTATGACTTTTTTTCATGGTTTTGAAAGACATACTATACTATGACTTTTTTTTCATGATTTGGGACGACATACTATACTATGACATTTTTAATGATTTTGGACGACATACTATACTATGACTTTTTTTCATGGTTTTGGACGACATACTATACTATGACTTTTTTTTCATGATTTGGGACGACATACTATACTATGACTTTTTTCATGATTTGGGACGACATACTATACTATGACTTTTTTCATGATTTGGGACGACATACTATACTATGACTTTTTTTCATGATTTGGGATGACATACTATACTATGACTTTTTTTCATGATTTGGGACGACATACTATAGTATGACTTTTTTTCATGGTTTTGAACGACATACTATACTACGACTTTTTTTCATGATTTGGGACGACATACTATACTATGACTTTTTTTTCATGATTTGGGACGACATACTTCACTATGACTTTTTTTCATGATTTGGGACGACATACTATAGTATGACTTTTTTCATGATTTTGGACGACATACTATACTATGACTTTTTTCATGATTTGGGACGACATACTTCACTATGACTTTTTTTCATGATTTGGGACGACATACTATAGTATGACTTTTTTTCATGGTTTTGAAAGACATACTATACTATGACTTTTTTTTCATGATTTGGGATGACATACTATACTATGACTTTTTTTCATGATTTTGGACGACATACTATACTATGACTTTTTTTTCAGGATTTGGGAGGACATACTTCACTATGACTTTTTTTCATGATTTGGGACGACATACTATAGTATGACTTTTTTCATGATTTTGGACGACATACTATACTATGACTTTTTTCATGATTTGGGAAGACATACTTCACTATGACTTTTTTTCATGATTTGGGACGACATACTATAGTATGACTTTTTTTCATGGTTTTGAAAGACATACTATACTATGACTTTTTTTTCATGATTTGGGACGACATACTATACTATGACATTTTTAATGATTTTGGACGACATACTATACTATGACTTTTTTTCATGGTTTTGGACGACATACTATACTATGACTTTTTTTCATGATTTGGGACGACATACTATAGTATGACTTTTTTTCATGGTTTTGGACAACATACTATACTATGACTTTTTTTTCATGATTTGGGACGACATACTATACTATGACTTTTTTCATGATTTGGGACGACATACTATACTATGACTTTTTTTCATGATTTGGGACGACATACTATACTATGACTTTTTTTCATGATTTGGGATGACATACTATACTATGACTTTTTTTCATGATTTTGGACGACATACTATACTATGACTTTTTTTTCAGGATTTGGGAGGACATACTATACTATTACTTTTTTTCATGATTTGGGACGACATACTATACAATGACTGTTTTTCATGATTTTGGACGACATACTATACTATGACTTTTTTTCATGATTTTGGACCACATACTATACTATGACTTTTTTTATGATTTGGGACGACATACTATACTATGACTTTTTTTCATGATTTGGGACGACATACTAAACTATGACTTTTTTTCATAGTTTTGGACGACATACTATACTATGACTTTTTTTTCATGATTTGGGAGGACATACTATACTATGACTGTTTTTCATGATTTTGGACGACATACTATACTATGACTTTTTTTCATGATTTTGGACCACATACTATACTATGACTTTTTTTCATGATTTGGGACGACATACTATACTATGACTGTTTTTCATGATTTGGGACGACATACTATACTATGACTTTTTTTCATGATTTTGGACCACATACTACACTATGACTTTTTTTCATGATTTGGGAACATACTATAGTATGACTTTTTTTCATGATTTGGGACGACATACTATACTATGACTTTTTTTTCATGATTTGGGACGACATACTATAGTATGACTTTTTTTCATGGTTTTGAACGACATACTATACTATGACTTTTTTTCATGATTTGGGACGACATACTATACTATGACTTTTTTTCATGATTTGGGACGACATAGTATACTGACTTTTTTTTCATCATTTGGGACGACATACTATAGTATGACTTTTTTTCATGATTTTGGACCACATACTATACTGACTTTTTTTTCATGATTTGGGACGACATACTATACTATGACTTTTTTCATGATTTTGGACGACATACTATACTATGACTTTTTTTTTTCATGATTTGGGACGACATACTATACTATGACTTTTTTTCATGATTTGGGACGACATACTATACTATGACTTTTTTTTCATGATTTGGGACGACATACTATACTATGACTTTTTTTCATGATTTGGGACGACATACTATACTATGACATTTTTTCCATGATTTGGGACGACATACTATACTATGACTTTTTTTCATGATTTGGGACGACATACTATACTATGACTTTTTTTCATGATTTTGGACGACCTACTATACTATGACTTTTTTTCATGATTTGGGACGACATACTATACTATGACTTTTTTTCATGTTTTTGAACGACCTACTATACTATGACTTTTTTTTCATGATTTTGGACGACATACTATACTATGACTTTTTTTTCATGATTAGGGACGACATACTATACTATGACTTTTTTTTTTCATGATTTGGGAGGACATACTATACTATGACTTTTTTTCATGATTTGGGAGGACATACTATACTATGACTTTTTTTTCATGATTTGGGACGACATACTATACTATGACTTTTTTTTCATGATTTGGGACGACATACTATACTATGACTTTTTTTTCATGATTTGGGACGACCTACTATACTATGACTTTTTTTCATGATTTTGGACGACATACTATACTATGACTTTTTTTTCATGATTTGGGACGACATACTATACTATGACTTTTTTCATGATTTGGGACGACCTACTATACTATGACTTTTTTTTCATGATTTGGGACGACATACTTCACTATGACTTTTTTTCATGATTTGGGACGACATACTATAGTATGACTTTTTTCATGATTTTGGACGACATACTATACTATGACTTTTTTCATGATTTGGGACGACATACTTCACTATGACTTTTTTTCATGATTTGGGACGACATACTATAGTATGACTTTTTTTCATGATTTGGGACGACATACTATACTATGACTTTTTTAATGGTTTGGGACGACATACTATACTATGACTTTTTTTTCATGATTTGGGACGACATACTTCACTATGACTTTTTTTTCATCATTTGGGACGACATACTATAGTATGACTTTTTTTCATGATTTTGGACCACATACTATACTGACTTTTTTTTCATGATTTGGGACGACATACTATACTATGACTTTTTTCATGATTTGGGACGACATACTATACTATGACTTTTTTTCATGATTTGGGACGACATACTATACTATGACTTTTTTTCATGATTTGGGACGACATACTATACTATGACTTTTTTTTCATGATTTGGGACGACATACTATACTATGACTTTTTTTCATGATTTGGGACGACATACTATACTATGACATTTTTTCCATGATTTGGGACGACATACTATACTATGACTTTTTTTCATGATTTGGGACGACATACTATACTATGACTTTTTTTCATGATTTTGGACGACCTACTATACTATGACTTTTTTTCATGATTTGGGACGACATACTATACTATGACTTTTTTTCATGTTTTTGAACGACCTACTATACTATGACTTTTTTTTCATGATTTTGGACGACATACTATACTATGACTTTTTTTTCATGATTAGGGACGACATACTATACTATGACTTTTTTTTTTCATGATTTGGGAGGACATACTATACTATGACTTTTTTTCATGATTTGGGAGGACATACTATACTATGACTTTTTTTTCATGATTTGGGACGACATACTATACTATGACTTTTTTTTCATGATTTGGGACGACATACTATACTATGACTTTTTTTTCATGATTTGGGACGACCTACTATACTATGACTTTTTTTCATGATTTTGGACGACATACTATACTATGACTTTTTTTTCATGATTTGGGACGACATACTATACTATGACTTTTTTCATGATTTGGGACGACCTACTATACTATGACTTTTTTTTCATGATTTGGGACGACATACTTCACTATGACTTTTTTTCATGATTTGGGACGACATACTATAGTATGACTTTTTTCATGATTTTGGACGACATACTATACTATGACTTTTTTCATGATTTGGGACGACATACTTCACTATGACTTTTTTTCATGATTTGGGACGACATACTATAGTATGACTTTTTTTCATGATTTGGGACGACATACTATACTATGACTTTTTTAATGGTTTGGGACGACATACTATACTATGACTTTTTTTTCATGATTTGGGACGACATACTTCACTATGACTTTTTTTCATGATTTGGGACGACATACTATAGTATGACTTTTTTCATGATTTTGGACGACATACTATACTATGACTTTTTTCATGATTTGGGACGACATACTTCACTATGACTTTTTTTCATGATTTGGGACGACATACTATAGTATGACTTTTTTTCATGGTTTTGAAAGACATACTATACTATGACTTTTTTTTCATGATTTGGGACGACATACTATACTATGACATTTTTAATGATTTTGGACGACATACTATACTATGACTTTTTTTCATGGTTTTGGACGACATACTATACTATGACTTTTTTTTCATGATTTGGGACGACATACTATACTATGACTTTTTTCATGATTTGGGACGACATACTATACTATGACTTTTTTCATGATTTGGGACGACATACTATACTATGACTTTTTTTCATGATTTGGGATGACATACTATACTATGACTTTTTTTCATGATTTTGGACGACATACTATACTATGACTTTTTTTTCAGGATTTGGGAGGACATACTATACTATGACTTTTTTTCATGATTTGGGACGACATACTATACAATGACTGTTTTTCATGATTTTGGACCACATACTATACTATGAATTTTTTTCATGATTTTGGACCACATACTATACTATGACTTTTTTTCATGATTTGGGACGACATACTATACTATGACTTTTTTTCATGATTTGGGACGACATACTAAACTATGACTTTTTTTCATGGTTTTGGACGACATACTATACTATGACTTTTTTTTCATGATTTGGGAGGACATACTATACTATGACTGTTTTTCATGATTTTGGACGACATACTATACTATGACTTTTTTTCATGATTTTGGACCACATACTATACTATGACTTTTTTTCATGATTTGGGACGACATACTATACTATGACTTTTTTTCATGATTTTGGACCACATACTATACTATGACTTTTTTTTCATGATTTGGGACGACATACTATACTATGACTTTTTTCATGATTTGGGACGACATACTATACTATGACTTTTTTATCATGATTTGGGACGACATACTATACTATGACTTTTTTTCATGATTTGGGACGACATACTATAGTATGACTTTTTTTCATGATTTGGGACGACATACTATACTATGACTTTTTTCATGATTTGGGACGACTTTTTTTTCATGATTTGGGACGACATACTATACTATGACTTTTTTTCATGGTTTTGAACGACATACTATACTATGACTTTTTTCATGATTTTGGACGACATACTATACTATGACTTTTTTTCATGGTTTTGGACGACATACTATACTATGACTTTTTTTTCATGATTTGGGACGACATACTATACTATGACTTTTTTTCATGATTTGGGACGACATACTATACTATGACTTTTTTTCATGATTTGGGACGACATACTATACTATGACTTTTTTTCATGGTTTTGAACGACATACTATACTATGACTTTTTTCATGATTTTGGACGACATACTATACTATGACTTTTTGTCATGGTTTTGGACGACATACTATACTATGACTTTTTTTTCATGATTTGGGAGGACATAGTATACTATGACTTTTTTTCATGATTTGGGACGACATACTATACTATGACTTTTTTTCATGATTTTGGACCACATACTATACTATGACTTTTTTTCATGATTTGGGACGACATACTATACTATGACTTTTTTTTCATGATTTGGGACGACATACTATAGTATGACTTTTTTTTATGGTTTTGAACGACATACTATACTATGACTTTTTTTTCATGATTTTGGACGACATACTATACTATGACTTTTTTTCATGATTTGGGACGACATACTAAACTATGACTTTTTTTCATGATTTGGGACGACATACTAAACTATGACTTTTTTTCATGATTTGGGACGACATACTATACTATGACTTTTTTTCATGATTTTGGACCACATACTATACTATGACTTTTTTTCATGATTTAGGACGACATACTATACTATGACTGTTTTTCATGATTTTGGACGACATACTATACCATGACTTTTTTTCATGATTTTGGACCACATACTATACTATGACTTTTTTTCATGATTTGGGACGACATACTATACTATGACTTTTTTTCATGATTTTGGACGACATACTATACTATGACTTTTTTTTCATGATTTGGGACGACATACTATAGTATGACTTTTTTTCATGGTTTTGAACGACATACTATACTACGACTTTTTTTCATGATTTGGGACGACATACTATACTATGACTTTTTTTTCATGATTTGGGACGACATACTTCACTATGACTTTTTTTCATGATTTGGGACGACATACTATAGTATGACTTTTTTCATGATTTTGGACGACATACTATACTATGACTTTTTTCATGATTTGGGACGACATACTTCACTATGACTTTTTTTCATGATTTGGGACGACATACTATAGTATGACTTTTTTTCATGGTTTTGAAAGACATACTATACTATGACTTTTTTTTCATGATTTGGGATGACATACTATACTATGACTTTTTTTCATGATTTTGGACGACATACTATACTATGACTTTTTTTTCAGGATTTGGGAGGACATACTTCACTATGACTTTTTTTCATGATTTGGGACGACATACTATAGTATGACTTTTTTCATGATTTTGGACGACATACTATACTATGACTTTTTTCATGATTTGGGAAGACATACTTCACTATGACTTTTTTTCATGATTTGGGACGACATACTATAGTATGACTTTTTTTCATGGTTTTGAAAGACATACTATACTATGACTTTTTTTTCATGATTTGGGACGACATACTATACTATGACATTTTTAATGATTTTGGACGACATACTATACTATGACTTTTTTTCATGGTTTTGGACGACATACTATACTATGACTTTTTTTCATGATTTGGGACGACATACTATAGTATGACTTTTTTTCATGGTTTTGGACAACATACTATACTATGACTTTTTTTTCATGATTTGGGACGACATACTATACTATGACTTTTTTCATGATTTGGGACGACATACTATACTATGACTTTTTTCATGATTTGGGACGACATACTATACTATGACTTTTTTTCATGATTTGGGATGACATACTATACTATGACTTTTTTTCATGATTTTGGACGACATACTATACTATGACTTTTTTTTCAGGATTTGGGAGGACATACTATACTATTACTTTTTTTCATGATTTGGGACGACATACTATACAATGACTGTTTTTCATGATTTTGGACGACATACTATACTATGACTTTTTTTCATGATTTTGGACCACATACTATACTATGACTTTTTTTCATGATTTGGGACGACATACTATACTATGACTTTTTTTCATGATTTGGGACGACATACTAAACTATGACTTTTTTTCATGGTTTTGGACGACATACTATACTATGACTTTTTTTTCATGATTTGGGAGGACATACTATACTATGACTGTTTTTCATGATTTTGGACGACATACTATACTATGACTTTTTTTCATGATTTTGGACCACATACTATACTATGACTTTTTTTCATGATTTGGGACGACATACTATACTATGACTGTTTTTCATGATTTGGGACGACATACTATACTATGACTTTTTTTCATGATTTTGGACCGACATACTACACTATGACTTTTTTTCATGATTTGGGAACATACTATAGTATGACTTTTTTTCATGATTTGGGACGACATACTATACTATGACTTTTTTTTCATGATTTTGGACGACATACTATAGTATGACTTTTTTTCATGGTTTTGAACGACATACTATACTATGACTTTTTTTCATGATTTGGGACGACATACTATACTATGACTTTTTTTCATGATTTGGGACGACATAATATACTATGACTTTTTTTCATGATTTGGGACGACATACTATAGTATGACTTTTTTTCATGATTTTGGACCACATACTATACTGACTTTTTTTTCATGATTTGGGACGACATACTATACTATGACTTTTTTTCATGATTTTGGACGACATACTATACTATGACTTTTTTTTCATGATTTGGGACGACATACTATACTATGACTTTTTTTCATGATTTGGGACGACATACTATACTATGACTTTTTTTTCATGATTTGGGACGACATACTATACTATGACTTTTTTTCATGATTTGGGACGACATACTATACTATGACATTTTTTTCATGATTTGGGACGACATACTATACTATGACTTTTTTTCATGATTTGGGACGACATACTATACTATGACTTTTTTTCATGATTTTGGACGACATACTATACTATGACTTTTTTTCATGATTTGGGACGACATACTATACTATGACTTTTTTTCATGTTTTTGAACGACCTACTATACTATGACTTTTTTTTCATGATTTTGGACGACATACTATACTATGACTTTTTTTTCATGATTAGGGACGACATACTATACTATGACTTTTTTTTTTCATGATTTGGGAGGACATACTATACTATGACTTTTTTTCATGATTTGGGAGGACATACTATACTATGACTTTTTTTTCATGATTTGGGACGACATACTATACTATGACTTTTTTTTCATGATTTGGGACGACATACTATACTATGACTTTTTTTTCATGATTTGGGACGACCTACTATACTATGACTTTTTTTCATGATTTTGGACGACATACTATACTATGACTTTTTTTTCATGATTTGGGACGACATACTATACTATGACTTTTTTCATGATTTGGGACGACCTACTATACTATGACTTTTTTTTCATGATTTGGGACGACATACTTCACTATGACTTTTTTTCATGATTTGGGACGACATACTATAGTATGACTTTTTTCATGATTTTGGACGACATACTATACTATGACTTTTTTTCATGATTTGGGACGACATACTTCACTATGACTTTTTTTCATGATTTGGGACGACATACTATAGTATGACTTTTTTTCATGATTTGGGACGACATACTATACTATGACTTTTTTTAATGGTTTGGGACGACATACTATACTATGACTTTTTTTCATGATTTGGGACGACATACTTCACTATGACTTTTTTTCATGATTTGGGACGACATACTATAGTATGACTTTTTTCATGATTTTGGACGACATACTATACTATGACTTTTTTCATGATTTGGGACGACATACTTCACTATGACTTTTTTTCATGATTTGGGACGACATACTATAGTATGACTTTTTTTCATGGTTTTGAAAGACATACTATACTATGACTTTTTTTTCATGATTTGGGACGACATACTATACTATGACATTTTTTCATGATTTGGACGACATACTATACTATGACTTTTTTTCATGGTTTTGGAAGACATACTATACTATGACTTTTTTTTCATGATTTGGGACGACATACTATACTATGACTTTTTTCATGATTTGGGACGACATACTATACTATGACTTTTTTCATGATTTGGGACGACATACTATACTATGACTTTTTTTCATGATTTGGGACGACATACTATACTATGACTTTTTTTCATGATTTTGGACGACATACTATACTATGACTTTTTTTTCATGATTTGGGACGACATACTATACTATGACTTTTTTTCATGATTTGGGACGACATACTATACTATGACTGTTTTTCATGATTTTGGACCGACATACTATACTATGACCTTTTTTCATGATTTTGGACGACATACTATACTATGACTTTTTTTCATGATTTGGGACGACATACTATACTATGACTTTTTTTCATGATTTGGGACGACATACTAAACTATGACTTTTTTTCATGGTTTTGGACGACATACTATACTATGACTTTTTTTTCATGATTTGGGAGGACATACTATACTATGACTGTTTTTCATGATTTTGGACGACATACTATACTATGACTTTTTTTCATGATTTTGGACCACATACTATACTATGACTTTTTTTCATGATTTGGGACGACATACTATACTATGACTTTTTTTCATGATTTTGGACGACATACTATACTATGACTTTTTTTTCATGATTTGGGACGACATATTATAGTATGACTTTTTTTCATGATTTGGGACGACATACTATACTATGACTTTTTTTTCATGATTTGGGACGACATACTATAGTATGACTTTTTTTCATGGTTTTGAACGACATACTATACTATGACTTTTTTTCATGATTTGGGACGACATACTATACTATGACTTTTTTTTCATGATTTGGGACGACATACTATACTATGACTTTTTTTCATGATTTGGGACGACATGCTATACTATGACTTTTTTTCATGATTTGGGATGACATACTATAGTATGACTTTTTTTCATGATTTGGGACGACATACTATAGTATGACTTTTTTTCATGGTTTTGAACGACATACTATACTATGACTTTTTTTCATGATTTGGAACGACATACTATACTATGACTTTTTTTTCATGATTTGGGACGACATACTATAGTATGACTTTTTTTTATGGTTTTGGACGACATACTATACTATGACTTTTTTTCATGATTTGGGACGACATACTATACTATGACTTTTTTTCATGATTTGGGACGACATACTATACTATGACTTTTTTTTCATGATTTGGGACGACATACTATACTATGACTTTTTTCAAGATTTGGGACGACATACTATACTATGACTTTTTTTCATGATTTGGGACGACATACTATACTATGTTTTTTTTTAATGATTTGGGACGACATACTATACTATGACTTTTTTTCATGATTTGGGACGACATACTATACTATGACTTTTTTTCATGATTTGGGACGACATACTATAGCTATGACTTTTTTTCATGGTTTTGAACGACATACTATACTATGACTTTTTTTCATGATTTGGGACGACATACTATACTATGACTTTTTTTCATGATTTGGAACGACATACTATACTATGACTTTTTTCATGATTTTGGACGACATACTATACTATGACTTTTTTTCATGTTTTGGACGACATACTATACTATGACTTTTTTTCATGATTTGGACGACATACTATACTATGACTTTTTTTCATGATTTGGGACGACATACTATACTATGACTTTTTTTCATGATTTTGGACGACATACTATACTATGACTTTTTTTCATGATTTAGGACGACATACTATACTATGACTTTTTTTCATGATTTGGGACGACATACTATACTATGACTTTTTTTCATGATTTGGGACGACATACTATACTATGACTTTTTTTCATGATTTGGGACGACATACTATACTATGACTTTTTTTCATGATTTGGGACGACATACTATACTATGACTTTTTTTTCATGATTTGGGACGACATACTATACTATGACTTTTTTTTCATGATTTGGGACGACATACTATACTATGACTTTTTTTCATGATTTGGGACGACATACTATACTATGACTTTTTTTCATGATTTGGACGACATACTATACTATGACTTTTTTTCATGATTTGGGACGACATACTATACTATGACTTTTTTTCATGATTTGGGACGACATACTATACTATGACTTTTTTCATGATTTGGGACGACATACTATACTATGACTTTTTTTCATGATTTGGGACGACATACTATACTATGACTTTTTTCATGATTTGGGACGACATACTATACTATGACTTTTTTTCATGATTTGGGACGACATACTATACTATGACTTTTTTTCATGATTTGGGACGACATACTATACTATGACTTTTTTTCATGGTTTTGGACGACATACTATACTATGACTTTTTTTTCATGATTTGGACGACATACTATACTATGACTTTTTTTCATGATTTTGGACGACATACTATACTGTGACTTTTTTTTCATGATTTGGACGACATACTATACTATGACTTTTTTTCATGATTTGGGACGACATACTATAGTATGACTTTTTTCATGATTTTGGACGACATACTATACTATGACTTTTTTTCATGATTTGGAACGACATACTATACTATGACTTTTTTTCATGATTTGGGACGACATACTATACTATGACTTTTTTTCATGGTTTTGAACGACATACTATACTATGACTTTTTTTCATGATTTTGGACGACATACTATACTATGACTTTTTTCATGATTTTGGACGACATACTATACTATGACTTTTTTTCATGATTTGGGACGACATACTATACTATGACTTTTTTTCATGATTTGGGACGACATACTATACTATGACTTTTTTTCATGATTTGGAACGACATACTATACTATGACTTTTTTTCATGATTTGGGACGACATACTATACTATGACTTTTTTTCATGATTTGGAACGACATACTATACTATGACTTTTTTCATGTTTTGGACGACATACTATACTATGACTTTTTTTCATGATTTTGGACGACATACTATACTATGACTTTTTTTCATGATTTGGGACGACATACTATACTATGACTTTTTTTTCATGATTTGGGACGACATACTATACTATGACTTTTTTTCATGGTTTTGGACGACATACTATACTATGACTTTTTTTCATGATTTGGACGACATACTATACTATGACTTTTTTTCATGATTTTGGACGACATACTATACTATGACTTTTTTTCATGGTTTTGGACGACATACTATACTATGACTTTTTTTTCATGATTTGGGACGACATACTATACTATGACTTTTTTTCATGGTTTTGGACGACATACTATACTATGACTTTTTTTTCATGATTTGGGACGACATACTATACTATGACTTTTTTTCATGATTTGGGACGACATACTATACTATGACTTTTTTTCATGATTTGGGACGACATACTATACTATGACTTTTTTTCATGATTTGGGACGACATACTATACTATGACTTTTTTTCATGATTTGGGACGACATACTATACTATGACTTTTTTTCATGATTTTGGACGACATACTATACTATGACTTTTTTTCATGATTTGGGACGACATACTATAGTATGACTTTTTTTCATGATTTGGGACGACATACTATACTATGACTTTTTTTTCATGATTTGGACGACATACTATACTATGACTTTTTTTCATGATTTGGACGACATACTATACTATGACTTTTTTTCATGATTTGGGACGACATACTATACTATGACTTTTTTTTCATGATTTGGGACGACATACTATACTATGACTTTTTTTCATGATTTGGGACGACATACTATACTATGACTTTTTTTCATGATTTGGGACGACATACTATAGTATGACTTTTTTTCATGATTTGGGACGACATACTATACTATGACTTTTTTTTCATGATTTGGGACGACATACTATACTATGACTTTTTTTTCATGATTTGGACGACATACTATACTATGACTTTTTTTCATGGTTTTGGAACGACATACTATACTATGACTTTTTTTCATGGTTTTGAACGACATACTATACTATGACTTTTTTTCATGATTTTGGACGACATACTATACTATGACTTTTTTTCATGATTTGGGACGACATACTATACTATGACTTTTTTTCATGATTTGGGACGACATACTATACTATGACTTTTTTTCATGATTTGGGACGACATACTATACTATGACTTTTTTTCATGATTTGGGACGACATACTATAGTATGACTTTTTTTCATGGTTTTGGACGACATACTATACTATGACTTTTTTTCATGATTTGGGACGACATACTATACTATGACTTTTTTTCATGATTTGGGACGACATACTATACTATGACTTTTTTTTCATGATTTGGGACGACATACTATACTATGACTTTTTTTCATGATTTGGGACGACATACTATAGCATGACTTTTTTTCATGGTTTTGAACGACATACTATACTATGACTTTTTTCATGATTTTGGACGACATACTATACTATGACTTTTTTTCATGGTTTTGGACGACATACTATACTATGACTTTTTTTTCATGATTTGGAACGACATACTATACTATGACTTTTTTTCATGATCTGGGACGACATACTATACTATTACTTTTTTTCATGATTTGGAACGACATACTATACTATGACTTTTTTCATGGTTTTGGACGACATACTATACTATGACTTTTTTTCATGATTTTGGACCACATACTATACTATGACTTTTTTTCATGATTTGGGACAACATACTATACTATGACTTTTTTTCATGGTTTTGGACGACATACTATACTATGACTTTTTTCATGATTTGGGACGACATACTATACTATGACTTTTTTTCATGGTTTTGAACGACATACTATACTATGACTTTTTTTTCATGATTTTGGACGACATACTATACTATGACTTTTTTTCATGGTTTTGGACGACATACTATACTATGACTTTTTTTTCATGATTTGGAACGACATACTATACTATGACTTTTTTTCATGATCTGGGACGACATACTATACTATTACTTTTTTTCATGATTTGGGACGACATACTATAGTATGACTTTTTTTCATGGTTTTGAACGACATACTATACTATGACTTTTTTTCATGATTTGGGACGACATACTATACTATGACTTTTTTTCATGGTTTTGAACGACATACTATACTATGACTTTTTTTCATGATTTTGGACGACATACTATAGTATGACTTTTTTTCATGGTTTTGAACGACATACTATACTATGACTTTTTTTCATGGTTTTGGACGACATACTATACTATGACTTTTTTTTCATGATTTGGGAGGACATACTATACTATGACTTTTTTTCATGATTTGGGACGACATACTATACTATGACTTTTTTTCATGATTTGGGACGACATACTTTCGTATGACTTTTTTTCATGGTGTTGAACGACATACTATACTATGACTTTTTTTCATGATTTTGGACCACATACTATACTATGACTTTTTTTCATGATTTGGGACGACATACTATACTATGACTTTTTTCATGATTTTGGACGACATACTATAGTATGACTTTTTTTCATGGTTTTGAACGACATACTATACTATGACTTTTTTTCATGATTTGGGATGACATACTATACTATGACTTTTTTTCATGATTTTGGACGACAGACTATACTATGACGTTTTTTCATGATTTTGGACAACATGCTATACTATGACGTTTTTTCATGATTTGGGACGACATACTATACTATGACTTTTTTTCATGATTTTGGACCACAAACTATACTATGACTTTTTTTCATGATTTGGGACGACATACTATACTATGACTTTTTTTTCATGATTTGGGACGACATACTATAGTATGACTTTTTTTCATGATTTGGGACGACATACTATACTATGACTTTTTTTCATGATTTGGGACGACATACTATACTATGACTTTTTTTTCATGATTTGGGACGACATACTATACTATGACTTTTTTTTCATGATTTGGGATGACATACTATAGTATGACTTTTTTTCATGATTTGGGACGACATACTATAGTATGACTTTTTTTCATGGTTTTGAACGACATACTATACTATGACTTTTTTTTCATGATTTGGAACGACATACTATACTATGACTTTTTTTCATGATTTGGGACGACATACTATACTATTACTTTTTTTCATGATTTGGAACGACATACTATACTATGACTTTTTTCATGGTTTTGGACGACATACTATACTATGACTTTTTTCATGGTTTTGGACGACATACTATACTATGACTTTTTTTCATGATTTGGGACGACATACTATACTATGACTTTTTTTTCATGATTTGGGACGACATACTATAGTATGACTTTTTTTCATGGTTTTGGACGACATACTATACTATGACTTTTTTTTCATGATTTGGAAGGACATACTATACTATGACTTTTTTCATGATTTTGGACGACATACTATAGTATGACTTTTTTTCATGGTTTTGGACGACATACTATACTATGACTTTTTTTTCATGATTTGGAAGGACATACTATACTATGACTTTTTTCATGATTTGGGACGACATACTATACTATGACTTTTTTCCATGGTTTTGAACGACATACTATACTATGACTTTTTTCATGATTTTGGACGACATACTATACTATAACTTTTTTTCATGGTTTTGGACGACATACTATACTATGACTTTTTTTTCATGATTTGGGAGGACATACTATACTATGACTGTTTTTCATGATTTGGGACGACATACTATACTATGACTTTTTTTCATGATTTGGGACGACATACTATACTATGACTGTTTTTCATGATTTTGGACGACATACTATACTATGACTTTTTTTCATGATTTGGGACGACATACTATAGTATGACTTTTTTTCATGATTTGGGACGACATACTATACTATGACTTTTTTTTCATGATTTGGGACGACATACTATAGTATGACTTTTTTTCATGGTTTTGAACGACATACTATACTATGACTTTTTTTCATGGTTTTGAACGACATACTATACTATGACTTTTTTTCATGGTTTTGAACGACATACTATACTATGACTTTTTTTCATGGTTTTGAATGACATACTATACTATGACTTTTTTTCATGATTTTGGACCACATACTATACTATGACTTTTTTTCATGATTTGGGACGACATACTATACTATGACTTTTTTTCATGATTTGGGACGACATACTATACTATGACTTTTTTTCATGGTTTTGAACGACATACTATACTATGACTTTTTTCACGATTTTGGACGACATACTATAGTATGACTTTTTTTCATGGTTTTGAACGACATACTATACTATGACTTTTTTTCATGGTTTTGGACGACATACTATACTATGACTTTTTTTTCATGATTTGGGAGGACATACTATACTATGACTTTTTTTCATGATTTGGGACGACATACTATACTATGACTTTTTTTCATGATTTTGGACCACATACTATACTATGACTTTTTTTCATGATTTGGGACGACATACTATACTATGACTTTTTTTCATGATTTGGGACGACATACTATACTATGACTTTTTTTCATGATTTGGGACGACATACTATAGTATGACTTTTTTTCATGGTGTTGAACGACATACTATACTATGACTTTTTTTCATGATTTTGGACCACATACTATACTATGACTTTTTTTCATGATTTGGGACGACATACTATACTATGACTTTTTTTCATGGTTTTGAACGACATACTATACTATGACTTTTTTCATGATTTTGGACGACATACTATAGTATGACTTTTTTTCATGGTTTTGAACGACATACTATACTATGACTTTTTTTCATGGTTTTGGACGACATACTATACTATGACTTTTTTTTCATGATTTGGGAGGACATACTATACTATGACTTTTTTTCATGATTTGGGACGACATACTATACTATGACTTTTTTTCATGATTTTGGACCACATACTATACTATGACTTTTTTTCATGATTTGGGACGACATACTATAGTATGACTTTTTTTTCATGATTTGGGACGACATACTATATTATGACTTTTTTTCATGATTTGGGACGACATACTATACTATGACTTTTTTTTCATGATTTGGGAGGACATACTATACTATGACTTTTTTTTCATGGTTTTGAACGACATACTATACTATGACTTTTTTTTCATGATTAGGGACGACATACTATACTGACTTTTTTTTCATCATTTGGGACGACATACTATACTATGACTATTTTTTCATCATTTGGGACGACATACTATACTATGACTTTTTTTCATGATTTTGGACGACATACTATACTATGACTTTTTTTTCATGATTTGGGACGACATACTATACTATGACTTTTTTTTCATGATTTGGGACGACATACTATACTATGACTTTTTTCATGATTTGGGACGACATACTATACTATGACTTTTTTTATCATGATTTGGGAAGACATACTATACTATGACTTTTTTTCATGATTTGGGACGACATACTATACTATGACTGTTTTCATGGTTTTGAACGACATACTATACTATGACTTTTTTTTCATGATTTGGGAGGACATACTATACTATGACTTTTTTTCATGATTTGGGACGACATACTATACTATGACTTTTTTTTCATGATTTGGGACGACATACTATACTATGACTTTTTTTCATGGTTTTGAACGACATACTATACTATGACTTTTTTCATGATTTTGGATGACATACTATACTATGACTTTTTTTCATGGTTTTGGACGACATACTATACTATGACTTTTTTTTCATGATTTGGAAGGACATACTATACTATGACTTTTTTTCATGATTTGGGACGACATACTATACTATGACTGTTTTTCATGATTTTGGACGACATACTATACTATGACTTTTTTTCATGATTTGGGACGACATACTATAGTATGACTTTTTTTCATGATTTGGGACGACATACTATACTATGACTTTTTTTTCATGATTTGGGACGACATACTATAGTACGACTTTTTTTCATGGTTTTGAACGACATACTATACTATGACTTTTTTTCATGATTTGGGACGACATACTATACTATGACTTTTTTTCATGATTTGGGACGACATACTATACTATGACTTTTTTTCATGATTTGGGACGACATACTATACTATGACTTTTTTTCATGGTTTTGAACGACATACTATACTATGACTTTTTTTCATGATTTGGGACGACATACTATATTATGACTTTTTTTCATGATTTGGGACGACATACTATACTATGACTTTTTTTTCATGATTTGGGAGGACATACTATACTATGACTTTTTTTTCATGGTTTTGAACGACATACTATACTATGACTTTTTTTTCATGATTAGGGACGACATACTATACTGACTTTTTTTTCATCATTTGGGACGACATACTATACTATGACTATTTTTTCATCATTTGGGACGACATACTATACTATGACTTTTTTTCATGATTTGGGACCACATACTATACTATGACTTTTTTTCATGATTTGGGACGACATACTATAGTATGACTTTTTTTCATGATTTGGGACGACATACTATACTATGACTTTTTTTTCATGATTTGGGACGACATACTATACTATGACTTTTTTTTCATGATTTGGGACGACATACTATACTATGACTTTTTTCATGATTTGGGACGACATACTATACTATGACTTTTTTTATCATGATTTGGGAAGACATACTATACTATGACTTTTTTTCATGATTTGGGACGACATACTATACTATGACTGTTTTCATGGTTTTGAACGACATACTATACTATGACTTTTTTTTCATGATTTGGGAGGACATACTATACTATGACTTTTTTTCATGATTTGGGACGACATACTATACTATGACTTTTTTTTCATGATTTGGGACGACATACTATACTATGACTTTTTTTCATGGTTTTGAACGACATACTATACTATGACTTTTTTCATGATTTTGGATGACATACTATACTATGACTTTTTTTCATGGTTTTGGACGACATACTATACTATGACTTTTTTTTCATGATTTGGAAGGACATACTATACTATGACTTTTTTTCATGATTTGGGACGACATACTATACTATGACTGTTTTTCATGATTTTGGACGACATACTATACTATGACTTTTTTTCATGATTTGGGACGACATACTATAGTATGACTTTTTTTCATGATTTGGGACGACATACTATACTATGACTTTTTTTTCATGATTTGGGACGACATACTATAGTACGACTTTTTTTCATGGTTTTGAACGACATACTATACTATGACTTTTTTTCATGATTTGGGACGACATACTATACTATGACTTTTTTTCATGATTTGGGACGACATACTATACTATGACTTTTTTTTCATGATTTGGGACGACATACTATACTATGACTTTTTTTCATGATTTGGGACGACATACTATACTATGACTTTTTTTCATGGTTTTGAACGACATACTATACTATGACTTTTTTTCATGATTTGGGACGACATACTATACTATGACTTTTTTTCATGATTTGGGACGACATACTATACTATGACTTTTTTTTCATGATTTGGGACGACATGCTATAGTATGACTTTTTTTTATGGTTTTGAACGACATACTATACTATGACTTTTTTTTCATGATTTTGGACGACATACTATACTATGACTTTTTTTCATGATTTGGGACGACATACTAAACTATGACTTTTTTTCATGGTTTTGAACGACATACTATACTATGACTTTTTTTTCATGATTTGGGAGGACATACTATACTATGACTGTTTTTCATGATTTTGGACGACATACTATACTATTACTTTTTTTCATGATTTGGAACGACATACTATACTATGACTTTTTTTCATGATCTGGGACGACATACTATACTATTACTTTTTTTCATGATTTGGGACGACATACTATACTATGACTTTTTTTCATGGTTTTGAACGACATACTATACTATGACTTTTTTTCATGATTTGGGACGACATACTATACTATGACTTTTTTTCATGGTTTTGAACGACATACTATACTATGACTTTTTTTCATGATTTGGGACGACATACTATACTATGACTTTTTTTTTCATGATTTGGGACGACATACTATACTATGAGTTTTTTTTCATGATTTGGGACGACATACTATACTATGACTTTTTTTTCATGATTTGGGACGACATACTATAGTATGACTTTTTTTCATGATTTGGGACGACATACTATACTATGACTTTTTTTTCATGATTTGGGACGACATACTATACTATGAGTTTTTTTTCATGATTTGGGACGACATACTATAGTATGACTTTTTTTCATGGTTTTGAACGACATACTATAGTATGACTTTTTTCATGATTTTGGATGACATACTATACTATGACTTTTTTTCATGGTTTTGGACGACATACTATACTATGACTTTTTTTTCATGATTTGGAACGACATACTATACTATGACTTTTTTTCATGATCTGGGACGACATACTATACTATTACTTTTTTTCATGATTTGGGACGACATACTATAGTATGACTTTTTTTCATGGTTTTGAACGACATACTATAGTATGACTTTTTTTCATGATTTGGGACGACATACTATACTATGACTTTTTTTCATGGTTTTGAACGACATACTATACTATGACTTTTTTCATGATTTTGGACGACATACTATAGTATGACTTTTTTTCATGGTTTTGAACGACATACTATACTATGACTTTTTTTCATGGTTTTGGACGACATACTATACTATGACTTTTTTTTCATGATTTTGGACCACATACTATACTATGACTTTTTTTCATGATTTGGGACGACATACTATACTATGACTTTTTTTCATGATTTTGGACCACATACTATACTATGACTTTTTTTCATGATTTGGGACGACATACTATACTATGACTTTTTTTCATGATTTGGGACGACATACTATAGTATGACTTTTTTTCATGGTGTTGAACGACATACTATACTATGACTTTTTTCATGATTTTGGACGACATACTATAGTATGACTTTTTTTCATGGTTTTGAACGACATACTATACTATGACTTTTTTTCATGGTTTTGGACGACATACTATACTATGACTTTTTTTTCATGATTTGGGACAACATACTATACTATGACTTTTTTTTTATGATTTGGGACAACATACCTTACTATGATTTTTTTGTTTATGGTTTTGAACGACATACTATACTATGACTTTTTTCATGGTTTTGAATGACACACTATGCTATGACTTTCTGTCATGTTTTGGATAACATGCTATACTATGACATTTGTTTCATGATTTGGGACGACATACTACAGTATGACTTTTTTTCATGATTTTGGACGACATACTATACTATGACTTTTTTTTCATGATTTTGGACGACATACTATACTATGACTTTTTTTCATGGTTTTGGACGACATACTATACTATGACTTTTTTTCATGGTTTTGGACGACATACTATACTATGACTTTTTTTCATGGTTTTGGACGACATACTATACTATGAGTTTTTTTTCATGATTTGGGAGGACATACTATACTATGACTTTTTTTCATGATTTGGGACGACATACTATACTATGACTTTTTTTCATGATTTTGGACCACATACTATACTATGACTTTTTTTCATGGTTTTGGACGACATACTATACTATGACTTTTTTTTCATGATTTGGGAGGACATACTATACTATGACTTTTTTTTCATGATTTGGGACGACATACTATACTATGACTTTTTTTTCATGATTTTGGACGACATACTATACTATGACTTTTTTTCATGGTTTTGAACGACATACTATAGTATGACTTTTTTTCATGATTTGGGACGACATACTATACTATGACTTTTTTTCATGATTTGGGACGACATACTATACTATGACTTTTTTTCATGATTAGGGACGACATACTATAGTATGACTTTTTTTCATGGTTTTGAACGACATACTATACTATGACTTTTTTTTCATGATTAGGGACGACATACTATACTGACTTTTTTTTCATCATTTGGGACGACATACTATACTATGACTTTTTTTTCATCATTTGGGACGACATACTGTACTATGACTTTTTTTTCATGATTTGGGACGACATACTATACTATGACTTTTTTTTCATGATTTGGGACGACATACTATACTATGACTTTTTTTTCATCATTTGGGACGACATACTATACTATGACTTTTTTTCATGATTTGGGACGACATACTATACTATGACTTTTTTTTCATGATTTGGGACGACATACTATAGTATGACTTTTTTTCATGATTTGGGACGACATACTATACTATGACTTTTTTTTCATGATTTGGGACGACATACTATAGTATGACTTTTTTTCATGATTTTGGACGACATACTATAGTATGACTTTTTTTCATGATTTGGGACGACATACTATAGTATGACTTTTTTTCATGATTTGGGACGACATACTATACTATGACTTTTTTTCATGGTTTTGAACGACATACTATACTATGACTTTTTTTTCATGATTAGGGACGACATACTATAGTATGACTTTTTTTCATGGTTTTGAACGACATACTATACTATGACTTTTTTTTCATGATTTTGGACGACATACTATACTATGACTTTTTTTCATGATTTGGGACGACATACTATACTATGACTTTTTTTTCATGATTTGGGACGACATACTATACTATGACTTTTTTTCATGGTTTTGGACGACATATTATAGTATGACTTTTTTTCATGGTTTTGGACGACATACTATACTATGACTTTTTTTCATGATTTGGGACGACATACTATAGTATGACTTTTTTTCATGGTTTTGGACGACATACTATACTATGACTTTTTTTTCATGATTTGGGACGACATACTATACTATGACTTTTTTCATGATTTTGGACGACATACTATACTATGACTTTTTTCATGATTTGGGACGACATACTATACTATGACTTTTTTTCATGATTTGGGACGACATACTATACTATGACTTTTTTTCATGGTTTTGGACGACATACTATACTATGAGTTTTTTCATGATTTTGGACGACATACTATACTATGACTTTTTTTCATGATTTGGTAGGACATACTATACTATGACTTTTTTTCATGATTTTGGATGACCTACTATACTATGACTTTTTTTCATGGTTTTGGACGACATACTATACTATGACTTTTTTTCATGATTTTGGACGACATACTATACTATGACTTTTTTTTCATGATTTGGGACGACATACTATACTATGACTTTTTTTCATGATTTGGGACGACATACTATACTATGACTTTTTTTTCATGATTTGGGACGACATACTATACTATGACTTTTTTTCATGATTTGGGACGACATACTATACTATGACTTTTTTTTCATGATTTGGGACGACATACTATACTATGACTTTTTTTCATGATTTGGAACGACATACTATACTATGACTTTTTTCATGATTTTGGACGACATACTATACTATGACTTTTTTTCATGATTTGGGAGGACATACTATACTATGACTTTTTTTCATGATTTGGGACGACATACTATACTATGACTTTTTTCATGATTTGGGACGACATACTAAGCGATGACTTTTTTTTCATGATTTGGGACGACATGCTATACTATGACTTTTTTTTCATGGTTTGGGACGACATACTATACTATGACTTTGTTTTTATGATTTGGGACAACATACCTTACTATGATTTTTTTGTTTATGGTTTTGAATGACACACTATGCTATGACTTTCTGTCATGTTTTGGATAACATGCTATACTATGACATTTTTTTCATGATTTGGGACGACATACTACAGTATGACTTTTTTTCATGATTTGGGACGACATACTATACTATGACTTTTTTTCATGGTTTTGAACGACATACTATACTATGACTTTTTTTCATGATTTGGGACGACATACTATACTATGACTTTTTTTCATGATTTTGAATGACACACTATTCTATGACTTTCTGTCATGTTTTGGATAACATGCTATACTATGACATTTGTTTCATGGTTTGGGACAACATACTATAATATGGGTTTTTTTCATGGTTCTGAACGACATACTATACTATGACTTTTTTTCATGTTTTTGGAAGACATACTATAGCATGATGTTTTTTATAGTTTTGGACGACGTACTTTAACATGACTTTTTTTCATGGTTTTGACAGACATACTGTGCTACGATTTTTTTCATGATTTGGGATGACATACTATACTATGAAATTTTTTATGATGTTTTAATGACATACATAATATGACATTTTTATGATATTTTTGATGATATACTATATTACAGCATTTTTTTGGCATACTATTTCATGACATTTTTGTTATCATATTTTCATGGCATATTACACTTTGACTTTTAAAAAACATTTTTATGAAATACTATATTTATTCATTTTTTATTTTCATATATAATATTATAGTATGACATTTTATTGTGACATTTTCAGAATATATTACACTAGTATGACTTCTACACACTGTCAGTTTGTCATGTTGAGTTTTACATTTTCACACGTTGTGATAACCTAGATTTGTCAGTCCTGACTTAACACAAATAACATTATATCAGTTCCTGATTTTCACCTTTGCTAGAAAACCAACAAAACCAGCTTTAAGCTATTTGACCAAATGAAACTGAAAATGAAAGAGCTTACTCAGATGACCTGCCTGCTGCTGTGGGAACCAAACCTGTTCTTTTGTTTATAGAATAACCCGTTCACTGGGTCACATGTGAAAGACAGTGAAAGACTTTTTCCGATCTGTGGCACGGCACTGTCTGCCTGTCAAGCCACCAAGAACAAAATTACTGAGTTTCTGCTGCCAACAGAAGATGCCATATTGGATAGAAAAAATGGCTCTACAGAAAATATTTTGATACATACATCTGAGCTTCTCACTAAGGCAAAACAACATACGTTAAATAAAATTTCACTAGTGCTGAAATGATTAGTAGACATATCAACGCATAACCAACAATAGTGTTCATTAAGTGATTAAGTAATTATCAAGCAATACTGGTTCCAACTTCTCAAATCTGGAGAGGTTTGTTCCTTTTCTCTGTTTCATATCATAATGTAAACTGATCTTTGAGTTTTGTTTGTCAGACATGGTTAACTCGAGATGATAGAGTGTGTTTCTGCTGTATTTTGCTACTAAAAGTGAAACAAAGTGGTGAGTATACAGGAAAGTTGTGACTTTGGTCAGATTAGTCATAAAACTGCAGGAAGAAAACAGGGCCTGAACTGCAACGGCAGGATTTTTATTGGGAGGGGTTAAAATGTTCATCATCCACCACAAACTGTGCCTCAGTCTGTGATACTCACCAAGGTAGAACTCCAAGGTTGTTGTGACGAAGGACATGAAGTAAATCCCCGAGGCAAATGACAGCATGCCGATCAGGATGAGCGTCACGTCGCTGACACAGCGGCGAAACACCGTGACACCGAGGAAGCTGGTGATGAAAATTAAGCAGCCTGCTGCGTTCCCATAACCCACCTGGAGCAAGAGAGAGAAGGTGAAATAAGGTAAAGCTGTAACTGGACAATAAACGAGATCAGTGACAGCAAATGTTCATATAATTTCAGCTGATTATATTCTGTGTTTGTGTCATTTTATTGGATCAGTTTTAAATCAGCAAACCCTGTTGTTTTATCTGTCATGCATCAAAATCACAAATGCACGACTTAAATAAACACAAAAACAGCAAAAGGTCACCTGAGCAGCAGTCCAGCTGAGTGGCTCTTTGAGCACAAAGTTGCCCAGTATTTCTATGGCTCCACCCACTGCAGAGACGTACAGCATGGCAGCTGCAAACAGCAGAGCCACGTTCATCATATCTCTGCCGGCAGGAGCCTCTGCAGGAACTTCACTGGAGTCGTGAGACAGGAGGAGGCAGTTGTCCTCTGGCTCGTCGTTGGATACTTGTTTCACCTTCATTTGAGATGGACACACGATAAGACACATTTAACATCTGCATGAGCTGTACACTGCTCAGCTGTTATAGTTAAGTGAATATTTAGGGTCAAAAATGTGGCTCTGAGAGTAACTGAGAGTGAGACTTGTTTTAAATTATGTAACTGTTCTTTTTTTTTTTTTAATACAGAGTTTACAAGATTGAGTTTATTCCAATGTCTGGACGCTTTCCATTTGTGCCTCTCCAGTTCTCCACTACGTACAATAGCCTTCATAACAAAAGTGTTTGACATTAAAGGAAGAGTGTAGCTTGAGCTGTGGAGGTGAACTGCTCTTGCGTCATCCATTTCAGTCACATACAACTTGCAGGATGTTGCTCCTTACATGGCATTGGAGGAAACTGGTCAGGTGATTTATCATCAGCTCTAAATATTTTCAAAGGTGGGGCATGATTGACTGACAACAGAGACGCATTGTTCAGACTCTGGCTTTTGGATCTGTAGTGTAAAGCAAACCTTTACAGAAAGTAAAGATGGTGCAGCCTTAGCTTACATAGACACATATATCAAAACACACACACTGACCTGCAGCAGGACTATGGAGTGTATGAGGCAGAGCAGGTGCAGCAGGGTGCTCACAGTGAGCAGGATGGTCCCGTTTCCCAGACTGGAGCTGTACAACAGGAACAGATGACCCGACATGAGGCTGCCCACCAGACCTGCTATCCCATACAGCAGCTCCACCTTCATCATCACCTGTATGGGACATTGACGCATATGACCTCTTTTAAAAGTTGACCTCGTGTCCTGACTAAATACATTTACTGTCATTCTGTGACACTTTGTATGGTCGACTATAATATGACATTCTTTAAAAAAATGTTAAGGCATACTATACTGACATCTTTTATGATATTTCTGTGGCATACAATACTTTGACATTTTTAAAAAATATTTATATGGCATACTATACTATGACATTTGTTTATGATTTTTGATGGCATACTATACTTTTTTTTTTAATGATATGTTTATGGCATACTGTACTATGACATTTTTAATGATATTTTTATGGCATACTTTACTATGCAATTTTTTTTATGGCATACTATACTATGACATTTTTTAAATATTTTTATGGCATTCTTTACAATGACATTTTTTTTATTAATTTTTTGTATAGCATACTATACTATGGCAGTTTTTATTAAATTTTTGTATGGCATCCTATTCTAAGACAATTTTTAAAATACTTTTATGGCATACTATTCTAAGACCTTTTTTTTTTTTTAACATTTTTATGGAAAAGTTTACAATGACAGTTTTTATTAAATTTTTGTAAGGCATACTATTCTATGACAATTTTTTAAAATATTTTTAAGGAATACTTTACAATGACATTTTTTATCAAATGTTGTATGGCATACTATACTATGACAATTTTTAAATATTCTTATGGAATACTTTACTATGACATTTTTTATTATATTTTTGTATGGCATCCTATTCTATGACATTTAAAAAAAAAATATTTTTATGGCATACTATTCTATGACCTTTTTTTTTAACATTTTTATGGAAAAGTTTACGATGACAGTTTTTATTAAATTTTTGTAAGGCACACTATTCTATGACAATTTTTTAAATATTTTTAAGGAATACTTTACAATGACATTTTTTATCAAATGTTGTATGGCATACTATACTATGACAATTTTTAAATATTCTTATGGAATACTTTACTATGACATTTTTTATTATATTTTTGTATGGCATCCTATTCTATGACATTTTTAAAACAATATTTGTATGGCATACTATTCTATGACATTTTTTAATATTTTTATGGCATTCTTTACAATGACATTTTTTTAATTAAACTTTTGTATAGCATACTATACTATGGTAGTTTTTATTACATTTTGTATGGCATCCTATTCTATGACAATTTTTAAAATATTTTTATGGCATACTAAATTATGACCTTTTTTTATTACAATATTGTTTTATGTCACAATACATGACATTTTTTATATTTTTATATCATACTATACTATGACTTTTTTTGTTTGTTTTATCAATATCATAGACATGATATTTTAAGGCATGCTAGTCAATGGCATTTTTTATGGCACTGTACAGCAGGAACAGATGACCAGAACATTCTGCTATCTTAATGTCTATTGCTGTCATTTTTGTTTTTATATTTGCATAGGTGTTTGTGGTTAAAGCCAAACACTTTTGTGCACTTATCAACGACCATCACGGTGTTTAGGAAAGTCTTTAACATCACAAACGACAAATTGCCAACAATTAGCCTATATATAATATATTCATATATATATATCATTAAAGTTGCCCTACGATGTCAAATGCTTTCTTAGAATAACGAAAGTTGGCTATAATTTTGTTTCTTAATGATACTGAAAATGAATCTCAATATAAGTGGTCTTACTGTACACTGGTTATGAAGTTGGGAGCCCTAACTGAGAGCACTGACCTTGGACCGGTCAGCAGCCGGTGGAGGACAGCGACGCCAGCGTCATCACGCCGGGCCAGTAGGCGCAGAAGCCGCCGGACAGCCCGAAGACAACCCCCGCTCCGTACATCACCTCCAGCGGGAGGCGGCAGATGACCACCAGGAGCAGGGCGAGCCTGGACAGCAGGTACCCGCTCAGGGGCACTATGATGGGGACTCTCCTCCAGCCGCGGTCCCCTAACCGGGCCAGCAGCAGCGCGGGGAGGATCGGAACCAGCCGGATGATGAGGTTGTAGACCATGAAGAAGTCCGTCATGAATCTCTGCTGGCTGGCCTCCGTGGAGAGGTGGGCATCGGGGTAGGTGGCGTTGACAGAGCGGTCCTTGGCCACCATCTGCAGGGCGGTGTCGAAGAAAGTGCTGCCCAGCTGCTCCAGCACGATGACCGGCTCTATCTGCCGGAGCACCGTGAAGGCGGCTTGACACAGACTCGGCATGACCATGATCAGACTTTACAGCCTCAAAGACTTCCTTATTATCAGACTGAATGTGAACTGATACAGCAGTCAATTAAGTTAAAGTTACTCTGATGTAGTGAAGGACGCACTGGTGTCTCCTTACCTAGAGTCAGTGTATCTGAAGTGGAGGCAGCGACGGTGAGAATAAACACAGAGTGTCACGCCCACTTCCTCAAACGTGCAGACAGCAGGCGTGATGAAACTGAAGTGTGTGAGTGAAGTGGGAAACCACCCTGACCTCAGCCTGCTACACATGTAGCTGTCCATGACTGTAGGTTAAAGGACTTAAAGGGACAGTTCACCCCAAAATAAAAATGACATATTTTCCCTCTTACCTGTAGTGCTACTTACCAGTCTAGTTTGTTTTTGTTTCTGTTGCCTACTGTTGGAGAAATCTGCCATAAAGATGTCTGCCTTCTCTAGAATATAATGGAAATAGATGGCACTCAGCTTGTGGTGCTCAAAACGCCAAAAAACTACATTTGAAAAACTCAACAGCGATGTCTCTTTCCAGAACTCATGACCCAGTTACTCAAGATAATCCACAGACCTTGTTGTGAGCAGTTTCGTGTAGGAACTATTTTCTTTCTACTGAACTACACCTTCCAACTATATCACTACTTACGGACGAGAAGCTCGAGATGTAAAAAATAATGGCGTCCTCCTCGGCTAAGCAGTTATGTTAGCTAGCTCAGTGGTGCTAGGTGAGCTAGCAGTAGATGCACGCTTCCTTCTGGGGTATATTTCAGTAGAGAGAAAGTAGTTCCTACATGAAACTGCTCACAAAGAGGTAAGGTAAGAAGAAAAATATTTTCATTTCGGGTTGAACTGACCCTTTAAAAGAAAAACACTTGACTGAACAGAGCACAAAAGAGAAAGTAAAATGAAGTAAACAGTTGGTATTACTCTGGGTCTCTGTGGTATGGTGTCTAGATCATCATGCAACAGACAGGAAATCCATCTCAGCCTGTTTACTTTTCAGTTTATGTGCAAGTATCATGTGTTAGTGTGCAAAATGTCAGAACACAGTAAAAAAAAAAAAGCCCTTTACATATCCCTGGAGTCTTCCAGTTGCTTGATTTGTCCAATCAACAGTCAGATAGTAGGAGAGGGGCCGCAGGTCGCCCGCCCCTGAGTTAACTGCTACTCCTTCGTTCATTAACATGAAGAACCACTCAGAAATCCCACATGTACAGGTTTTGTTTTTAATGAGAAAATATTCATAATATGTATAGTAGGTGTATAACTGTGAGCCTTACATGTGCTATAAAATAACAAAGCAGAGTATGAGCATACAAGTGGTTAACATAGGAACAGAGGTTATACTGTATACTGTATAATAGGATTGCTTCATCACACACACAGACAGTCCCACACTGAAGCTCGGGCGCTCCTGCAGGTGAAAACAAGCTCCCAGCATTTAAAATGATAAATAAATCATCTCTGCACCATGAATTCAAACAACAAAAGCATAATAATAATAATTATAATTATAATAAATCACACAATTAGAACTCCTCTGAGTGTGCATGATGTCTGTTACCATTTCAAAAGCTTTATATTTAATGAGAACTCAAAGTTTTGATTGTGTCCTTTGAAGGTGAAATGAGGACAGCATGTGTGTGTGTGTGTGTTTGTGTACAATAAAACAGTTTTACAATGTGTTGCAGCAGCTACAGTAAACTAGGGAGGAAGCCATTTGCTTTTGTTGCTTAAAACTCAAATCGTGCTGTGAATAAAGCTCAGATACAGTAGATGCTCAGCTGGCATCCAGAACAGGCCACTGTAAAACTATCATCCATCACAAAGGATCTGAATCATCATGCCATTCATCCTGAATAAAAAATGTCTGTTCACGCTCCTCTGCAATCGAATATCTCTCACATGGTACAGCAAACAATACCATTTTGTTCATTCTTTAAATCATGTGACATCAGCGTCAGCGACACTGTACCTCGACACATTTTCTGCGGCGCCACCGTTACATTCGCGTCTCATAAAGCATTTTTTATCACGTGTCTGAAAACAAGAAAGAGGAGAATTCTCTGGAACCAATGTGGCTTTTTGTTTCAGGGGGGAAATGGGCACATCACATACTGTAGGCACGAGTCCTCAATTTTTACTTCCTCTTGGTGGCTGCTGGCACTACATTTCCCTCAGAGAGCAAATACATAATTAAATAGAGTCAGATAAGTTGCACTCAGGATGGGACTGTCCCAATAAATATAATATTATTGTCAAGGGTTAGTATGTGTCCCATGATTATTCTTCTTCTTTTGTGCAAGTTTACCTCAGTTTTAGTGATTTAACTTAATTTATTCAGTGTGTTTGTGAGCAAACACAAAGGTCAGTGCCTGGCTGAAGGACACTTCAGGGCTAGTAGATGCTGTGATCGACACTGTGAACCTGTAGTTTACAGGAAAGTCTTTCTCACCATCCTAATGCCGAAAGAAAATCTCAAAGGCTTCAACAAACAAGCTAAAAAAGACTGACAAACAAAATCACTTTGCTACTTTTCAGTTAAAGTGGTTCAAAAATACTGTTTGTACAGCCACGTTGACGCATTTCTACTTATGACTGTCATTTGAAGGGACAGTCCAAATCAAGAATACCTATTTTTTCCTCTTATTTGTAGTGTTATTTTTTTATTAGATTGTTTTGGTGTTAGTTGCCGAGTGTTGGAGATGTCTGCCCTCTCTAGAATATAATGGAACTAAATGGCACTCGGCTCGTGGTGCTCAAAGTGCCAATAAACTACATCTGAAAAACTCAACAGCAACGTCGCTTTCCAGAAATCATAACTCGGGCAGTTTTGTTCAGGTACTATTTTCTCCCTACCGAGCTACATGTATCACCACGCAGAAGGAAGCGTGCATCTACTGCTAGCTCACATATCACCACATAGCTAGCTAGCTAACATTACAGCTCAACCAAGAAGAACACCATTTAAGTTTACATCTTGTGCTGTCACAAGCAGGAGCCTCTTGTCCGTGAGTAGATGCACTCTTCCTTCTGCTTCCTACCAAAAATCAAATATACACTTTTTTTTACCTTTTACCTTTTTGTGAGCAGTTTCATGTAGGAACTATTTTCTTTCTGACGAAATATACCCGCCAACCATATCACCATACAGAAGGAAGTGTGCATCTACTGCTAGCTTACGTAGCACAACTGAGCTAGCAAACATAACATCTCAGTCTAGGAGGACACCATTAGTGTTTACATCTCATGTTGTCACAAGCACGAGCCTCTCGACCATGAGTAGATGCACACTTCCTTCTGCGTAGTGATACGGTTGGCAGGTGTAGTTCGGTAGAAAGAAAATAGTTCCTACATGAAACCGCTCTGTGGATTATCTTGAGTAACCGGGTCATGATTTCTGGAAAAAGATATTGCTGTTGAGCTTTTTAAAAAGTATTTTTTGGCGCTTTGAACACCACAAGCTGAGTGCCATCTAGTTCCATTATATTCGAGAGGAGGCAAACATCTTTACGGCTGATATCTCCAACACTCAGCAACTCACACCAAAACAATCTAGACTGATAAACAGCACTACAGGTAAGAGATAGAATATGTATTTTTTATTTTGGGGTGAACTGTCCCTTTAAAGACAGTCCCATAGGCTACAGGGATTACTCCTGTTTCAATGTGTTTAGTTTTGAAGCTGAACCTTGCTCTCCACACCTGGACAATCCACAGTATCGCCACACTCACAGAGGCCTGCATTGCAGTAAATCATTCATCGTTCATTTAAAACAGGAAGTCACATCGTCCTGTAAAACCAAAGCTCACAATATATTTAGTAAAAAACTGACAACCCCCACACATGAGCCTCCCCTGTTATGTTATTATCATACAAAATGAGCAGAGGTTGAGCCTGTAGCCGCGGCCTGTTAATGAGCCTTTGTACTGTCGGTTACCTTCTGCTTGTTGTGTGCTTGTTTCAGGTTAGGAAAGGAGTGTCATGTCATGCACACAATCAGAAACTTCTTAAATAGATTTTTTAAAAGCGTAGGCTGACTGTTCTCTAAATAACAACATTCTGTTTTGGTAAAACAACTTTTTTTTTATAAAACGCTTTTTCAATATTTTTCATCAAACTTTATCCTCAGCTAGCAAGGTATAGATACACGGCAGTCGCCCTCACTGGAATCTTAACATACATGTTCATATATCAAATACACAGTCCTACCTCAGTATAATACATGAAACAACTGCTTACATCAGAAAGCACAGGTCAACAAAGCGACGTAGCCAGCGAAGGTAAAATAAGTGATTTACTTTAGAATATAAAAGCCCCGACCCAGCCCTTTATTTCATACACACTCTGACTGAAGTGACGCAAACATGACCCGCAGTTAGCTTCCCTCTTCCCCGTCTGTCCGTCACTTATAGACACGAACTCACTGAAGAATAGTGTTTATAGACGGAGACTTTCTATCTAATGTGGTTGCGTGTTTTCTCTAAGGTCTACTGAAACTGCAGAATAAGAGAAGATAAAATACATCTTACATATCGTGCATCCAACAATCACTGACGATCTAAGGCAAAGTTGAACCGCGATGCTAGTTTTTCACATTTCCTCGCTAGCACTTAGTTCAAGGACCCTCAAGTCGGCACTTAAGATTTAATACAGATGCTTAAAAGGGTTGCGAAAGCTTCCACCAGCATGCCATATGTGTGTTGTATCTCAGCTGTGGTGTGTTGTGGCACTGCAGGATGCAGAAGGTTAAACTTCACAGGCTCTGAAAGTGATGCTCCCGTTTGGTCAAGTGCCTGGAAAACATTGCAGCATCATCAAAATCTGAAATTACACATATCAGGCCTCGCTTTGTCTCCTCTCTTAACTTCCTTTCAGTTAGAAGTTTCTTGATAGTCACTCTGCATACACCAGCTTGTCGTCTGCATCTTCTTTTTCCTGTCGTTAATGAAAAACCTTCCCACGCATTTTGATTTGAAGATTGGGGTTATTATCAAGCACCCATTGCCAAAACCATCATCAGCAAGTCTCAGGCAACCAGTCAAAATAAAATCTTTAGATCTCAGCCCATATTTCAATAAAAAAAAAAAAAAACAGGTAAATGAAATATCCTATGAATATTTACGTCATTCAGCGTCTACAAACTATTAAAAACCCTCAATTCCAAATGCACTTCTGAGCAGCGCTCTTAAACCACCATAAAACCCTTTCAAAGTGTCTCTTGCATCACCTCAACACTCCAAATGTCTCTCACGTACTCAGTCTCTTAACATACTGTTGGCCTTCAATCCTCTAAAATCCACAACTCGATGCATCTCTTCGATGAGCCCCATTGGTCGAGCCAGTGGGTCATGTGATCAGAATACTATGAGTGAAATAAATACTGTTTCCTTTCCACGTCCTCGCTGCGTTTTTCCTTCAGTCTCTTCCTCCTACTTCCCACTCTGTCCCTTTACTGTCTCTGGATGGAGCAGTTTACTCCTCCTCCTCTTCCTCCTCTTCCTCTTCTTCTTCTTCTTCTCCTTCCTCGTTGGCATAGATACCTGCCTCCCACTTCCGCGCCATGTCGCTTTTCCTCCTGGTGACGCGAGTGGCCTCCAGAACCTGTCAATCGCAAAACAATCGATTAGATGTGAGCACAGTCAGAGTTAATGGTTAGCATGACAACTGTTTACTGATAAGAACCCATGCTTTTCCACAGCTCAAGGGATATAACGGAAACACAAAAAGAAAACACACCACAGTGGCTTTAAAATGGCATGCAGTGTATGTCAAAAACCGAGGGAGCGCTTGGTTAAACCATCCAGCAGTAGTGTGTAGTCCTAGAGTCGGATCTATCAAAGTAAACCACCAAATGAAGCGCACCTGCAGTATTTGACAGGAAGAACAAAAGTCACTTTACTCCATGTCAGGGAGAGTTTCATGCTTTATCACTAGATTTGCTCCATTTTTATACGTTCCCCAATTACCGTCCCTCCAAGAACCACACAGTCACACACACATAAGCACATCTACACACACAGGAAAGACGTCTTTGTGAGCGGGAATCCAAGGCGAAGAGAAGACTGTGGGTAGAAAATGATGGACACTAAATGATTGCCAAACACTGAGCCCTACTTAAGCTTCTACTTGAGTACTAAGTAGAAGTATGATGCTGGCTATATATGACCTCCAGTTGACGATGATCACAACACAGACATCCACCACATATAACAACTTAGAAGAGCTTATCTCTTAAAAACATTATGCTGTGAATACAGAAAAAAAAACACGATATTTGAAACCATATGTACATTAATTTGACAGAAAAGTATCATTATCTGAGGTTTATTTTTCAAGAGTTGGACATTTATTCAGTTTTGGGTTAGGGTTAGGGTTAATAAGACTGTTCGTAAACATGCTCGCTAGCAAAAGTGACAGTAAACGCCAACCCCTGATTCACTCTCGTTTGACAGTTCGCCTTGCTTTATTTGTGTATCTGTGTCTCTTGAATGTCTGCTGCTTACAGTCTGGAAACTGGTTGGTACCTTTTTATAAAGCCTTAACTTCACAGGAGGGCTGTGGGGGTACACGCCCATAAACGATAACTGGTGCTTCTATGCGATGTATATGGAGGGAACAAGTGAATAACACTGTGCATTGGAGCAGGGGAGGTCAAAGGTCACACCAAATCCATGGACAAGCACATGCAGCACCAACACCACAGAGCAGTACAGTAACGCAGTGAGACCAGAAGCAGACCTGGGATCAGATAGTTTTGTTTTTAGATTTCCTTCACAGAATTCTCACGGTCAAACGTTTCAAACTAAAAGAATACATCCCCATCTATATTTGCTGGACCACTTTTATATACGGGAGACTGAGTGATATCAAGTAGTTTGTGTTCCTTGCTGTTGACTCATCTACAATGGGAGAAAGTGATTGCTCATGGAAAACTCCACTCTTGCAACTCTTCTGTATTTGGTAACTTTCTCCTCTTTCTAAACTGAACTGATGTAACCCTCTTGAAAACACATAGCTCTGTAATCCTCTCCTAATCACTGTGTATAATCATTTCAGGGCAGCAGTAGCTCAGTCTAAAGGAACTTGGTTTGGGAATCAAGGGTCGCCAGTTCATGTCCCAAGACGGGCCAAGTACAGAGTGTGGACTGGTAGCTGGAGAGGTGGCAGCTCGCCTCATAGGCGCTGCCGAGCTGCCCCTGAGCAAGGCCTGAACCTCAAATGTCTCAGGTGGCCTGTCCAAGGGCAGCCCCCTTTCTCTGACATCTCTCCATTTAATGCATGTATAGGTCCTGTTTGTGTGTGAAAAACTGAATTTCCTCTTGGGGATCAATAAAGTTTATCTTCTTCATAAACAGTTCCTTCAGTGAGATGTGATACAGAGTGTGATGTCCGTTACAGAAACAGTCCAAATATAGACGGGAATGCATCACTTTTTCTAAGACTTTAAATTTTAGTCTGACCCAGGTCTGTCAGTGAAGGCCGTTCATGGGGTGAACAGGTTTGAGGTGAGACAGGTACCTCATTGGTTACCTCGTTGGCCAGCAACAAACGGGCATACTGACCGACCAGCAGGAGGGAAGCAACAGTACAAAGAGTCAACACATGTGATGGATAAACAATAGCAACATTAGCAGGTGACAACAACCCTGCTACATACTCAAGATCAGTTCTGTTAAATATCTTGACAAATGCAATATTGTTTTGCTGTATATGATCTGTTAGTGACATGTCATGTAATTGTTTTTTTCCTCCTATGTGAATGTAAAATAGAAGTGAAACTGTTGTCTGTGACATTTTCTGGTTATGTGACTTCTTCCCACCATGTAAGTCAATGATTCTCTACATAATTATTACCACAGTTTAGTCTGCCACAATTCAATACTTCTCAAGAGAGACCTCATTCTGAATAATGACACACAGCAAGATGTATTCAGATACAAAAAAATGGAAAAGATGGAGTCAGGGCAGAAATCCCCCAGCGTCTATGGTTTACTTTCAGTTTCAGTTCCTGCTTCAGGCTGGGAAATTCCCTTTGGTTTTACACAGTATTAGCTAATGCCAGCAGGCCAGGGATGAAAGCAGTCAGGCATGTTGACATTACCAATTCCCACTGAACCACAGGAGCCAAACAAGCACGTAATGTGTGATGAGCTGTGATCACTCACTACACTTTGGCATCTTTGTTGAATGTCTCCTAGGGTAAGAAGTTCAACAAGAACTTCTGCGGGTTTATTTGGTTACATTTTATTTACTGAGAGTGAGATTTTATTTACTCTCTGCTAATCTAGTTTGTCGAGGTTCAAACACTCACACTGTTGTCCTCTAGCTTCTCCCTCCTCTTCACTTTGTGTGTTTCATAGTCTTCCATCAGCGTCTGCATGAAGTTTTTGGGCCGTCCTCCAGAGTCCTCGCTGCCGGCGTCAGACAAGGCTCCATCTGAGGGCGAGGGTGAGACAGGCGGCGCAGGTCGAACCTTCTCGATTTTTCCTGCACATCACAGGAAAACATGGAGTTAGATATGTTTGTTGGATTAACATAACATGGTAACATCAAGCATGGTGGTTTAGTGGATTCTAACATGTATGTACACAAGAACAGCAGTGACTAACCTGGTGCTGTCTTCGCTGTCAGTGTGAGTCTCGCTGGCAGGCTGTTGCTCTTCATCTTATCTGCTGGGGAAATCTTAGTTTGCCGCATCCCCGACCTCACAGGGCCGAGACTGTTATATGAAGGGTTGCTGGGGCGGACGATAACAACAGGCTGCTCCTCCCTCTGTTTCTTCAGCTCCTCCTCCCTCTGCTGAGCCGCTCGGATCTCCTCTTCAATCATGGACAAAGTTCGCTGCTTCTTGGAGCGCAGGCGGAACGGGCCGCTCGCTGCCTCTGCCTCAGGGCCTCGTGTTGCTGCTGCCGTGCTACGCAGCTCGGCCGCTTCTGAGTATTTGCTGAAGTAGCTGAACTCTGGTTTCTCCGGGCTCGGGGGAGATGGGGGACGGTAGACTGGGGTTGGCCTGGAAACCGGAGCTGCAGAGGCAGGTGCAGGTGCAGGAGCTGGAGCAGGGGCTGAGGAGGCGAGAGCTCTGGCGTAAGAGGACTGGATTTTGATCCTGGGGCCTCCGTCTTTGGGTCTCTGGGGTGGAGAGATGGGCTGAGAAGGAGGTGGAGAAGGTGTCTGGAGCTGTGTTTGCTGTGCTGGACTGGAGGGCTGCTGCTGCTGCACAGCGTGTTCTGATTCTGAAGGCTTCTCTTCAGCAACAACTCTTACTTCTGGCCGTCTGTCTGGCTGAGGCGACACGTCGGATGGAGCAGGACTGGAGGACACAGGTGACTGGAGACTGGGAGCTCCACCAGAAGACACAGGAGAGGAAGAAACTGGCACTGGGCTACTTGTAGAAACTGAGGATGGAGACACAGGGGCGCTAGGTTGCGAGGAGTTCAAGTCACCTGGCTGCCACTCCCCTCCATCCCGAGCTGCCAGGGCATTTTGGATGGCATTTTGGACAAGTACCCCTGCGTGGTACTCCAGCTCGTCTTCTGTTGGACTGCTGCTGGTCTGCCCATTGACTGGCGTGGTGGGCTGGGGGGTAGGCGGTGACACCGGGGTAAGCGGCAGCGGGGTAGGCGGAAGCGAAGCCCCGCTGTCGGAAACGTTATCCAAGCTAAACACAGTGGTGTCCTGAGAACGGACAGATAACTCGTCTAACCCTGAGTCAGACTCCTCTGGGTGGAAACCTGGATTGAAATGGCTCTTCCCTTCCTCCTCATCAGGCAGGATTGTCATTACAGCTCGTGCACAAGTGAACTCTGCAGCAATTCCTTCATCAGACCAGGTCACATGACCCTCCCCGGTTTCTTCAACAATGTCACTGCTCCCATGGCTGCCCCTGGATTTCGAAAAGGGTTTGGCGGAGTATATTTGAGGAGCTACGTCCCTCTTGGTTACCCCCCCTTGAAGAAACTGCTTCCTGGCAGAGGAGAAGTCGATCTGCTCCTCCACAATGTCGTCCTTTCTGTTTAGATCAGGGTCAAAGGTCACCATGGTGGGAGGACCTGACACCTGGGGCTGCAAATAGAGATGGGAGGATAGAATATAAAGAGTTAGAAGGTTAGACAGAAATGTAACAACAAAGATCACCCTAAAACGAAATATAAAAGCTCAACAAATCTTATACTGGTAGATCAAAAATCATCTTCACATCCTGCATTCAGTGGTCCTGCGTGTGTGTGAGTTACCTGTGTGTATGTATAGGTTTGACTCTGTCTCTGCTGTTTCCTCTCCTGGTATTTCTTGAGAGACTCAAGCTGCTCTGCGTCCAGCTGTTCCTCCAAAGGGACCTTGAATGAACAAACAAAAAAATCAACCAAAAGACCAATTAGTCAAACAATCTGTCAGGAAGTCAATGGAGTTAAAATAGAAAACAAAGATTAAATGGGAGGCTACCTCCTGAGGAGGGTTCCACCAACGCTGGGCGATCCCAGGGTTTTTCTTCACTGCCTGGTCTTTGATCAGCTCCTGACGCTCACGCTCCAGCTCCTGAACCTGAGGAAGGAGGAGAGAGGAATATGAACATTCAGGTAGCATGATGGTGCAGTAGTTCGAACCCCGGGTTAGGGGAGGCAGCCCTTCTGTGCGAAGTCTGCTTGTTCTTCCAGTGTCAGAGTGGGTTTTCTTCGGGTGCTCCGGTTTGCTCCCACAGTTTAAAAATATGCAGGTTAGGTTAATGGTGACTCTAAATTGGCTGTAGGTGTGAATGTGAGTGTGAATGGTTGTTTGTCTCTATGTGTCAGCCCTGTGATAGTCTGGTGACCTGTCCAGGGTGTACTCTGCCTCTCGTCCAATGTCAGCTGGGATAGGCTCCCAGCAGGACAAGCGTTTACGAAAAATGAATGAATAAAGAGCATTCCCAGTAATTTTCCATTAGCATATGCTTTTCATGACATATTAGCAAACAAAAACAGGAGAAAAGTTGGAGGTCACTTTGCCCTGCTCTTGTCCAATGGAGCCTGTTTGGGATTTGCTGACAGGTGTTACAGGAAATACATGCTTTCCATCGCCTCACCAACTAGCTGTGTTTGCCCTTTTGCAAACTGTGCTAAGCCCAAGCTAGATCAGGGGCTCATAAATAATGTGACTGGACTGATAATAATCTTGTTCTCCATGGTTTGTTTTTCATTTGTTTCCACTGGTCATCACTGTTCCCTTATCTGCGATGAACTACAACTAACCTTTTGGCCACTGCGGTCACATCATGTGCTCGTGTTACACGGGGTTAATACACTTTTGATTTCAAAACTGCTTCCTCTAAATTCTTGATTTTATGATTTGATTTTTCTTATGAAAGTGTGTGTTGTGGTGAGTACAGTTTAAGCCATAATTTTGGTCATAACTTATGTAAAGCTGTAGATGAATCAAGTACAAACCTACGACTTAATACTGTACCTGAAAAAACTACCTCTTGTACATTTTTAACTCAACACTTTGGGACTATTTTCACACATTTTCATATATTTTAGAGTGTTTTAATGCTGATTCTTAAAACCTAAAAGAAAAGCCAGTCTTGTCAACTGTCAGTGAAAGCCATGAATATAACTGCATTTCTCTTGAGCAGGGGTGTCAAAGTCATCTTAGTTCATGGGCCACATACAGCCCAATTTGATCTTAAGTGGGCCAGATTAGTAAAACCATTGCATAATAACATGTAAATAACAAAGCCTTCAAATTTGCCCCTCTTGATAGTGTAATGAAGTATCTTACAGGTAGCTTACATCCTGAAAACATTCACAGCTAATAAGCAATCCATTTACAAAACAAATGATGAACAGCCTGAGATGAAGGCTCAAGGATGACAGTGTGTTTTTCAGGGAACTAACTCTCAGTGTGGCTTTGATGTTGATGCTATTTTGTTAGCAATAAGGTAGCTAGCTTTCACAGCCGCACTGCTGATCTCTCAGCTAAAACTAAAACCAGACTTATGTTTCCTCAAACCTGCCACCACTTGATGTATGACATGGAAAGACTCACTCATTTACTAAGACTCCAAAAACCAGAATTCAAGGCCAGCTGCAGAGTCTCTTGATGGTCATGGCAAACATGTGACTGCTAGGATGAGTGCCGTAATGGCCTATGAATGCCCTATGTATTTGTAATGTACCTCAGTGACACTCCAAACACACTCCAACAAATTGTTGGACAAAGTTTGCATGTTCTCCCAGTGTCAGCGTGGGTTTTCTCAGGGTACTCCGGCTTCCTCCCACAGTCCAAAGACATGCAGGTTGGGGATAGGTTAATTGGGTGACTCTAAATTGTCCGTAGGTGTGAATGTGAGTGTGAATGGTTGTCTGTCTCTATGTGTCAGCCCTGTGATAGTCTGGTGACCTGTCCAGGGTGTACCCTGCCTCTCGCCCAATGTCAGCTAGGATAGGCTCCAGCCCCGGCGACCCTCAAGAGGATAAGCGGTTAGAAAATGATGGATGGATGTTCTTAGTTGTTAGAAGTGCTAAATATAATGTATTTTAAGCAAAGGTGCTGTGAGCACACCAAGCACACTGACTTCCTATTTACCTCTGTAAAGAAACAGGAACTGGATTATTCAAATAGTGGACAAACAGGAATAGCGGTGTATTTAATTGAAAAAGTGTATTTAATGACTTCTCTGTAACTTTTACACTTACCAAAGTCATTGAGTGGGCTAGATTGGACCCTTTGGCGGGCCGCTTCTGGCCCACGGGCCGTAAATTTGACACCCCTGCTCTTTAGAGTCTTATTTTGCTGACGAGAAAAGCTCAGCTATTATGTTATTTCTGCAAGATAAAAATGTGGTTTTGAACATTTTACAATAAAGGAAGGAAGACTCATTTTTGGATTGAGAGGTATTAATACCATCAGTCATACATTTGAAGCTTAAAATTTCATTTTTACACTGTTCAGTCATGTCTCAAGTGGCAGACATTATATTCATTTGGTAGAACTTACTCAAGAATACTATAATGCTCCTACATTTACCAGCCTCCCTCAGTACTGCTGTTTCCTGTGTTACTGAATCTGTCACAGCTGATACATTATATAACAGCCATTTACCTCCTCTGAGGGTCGTCTCCTCGTCACCCTGACCTGCTGCTCCTCTCCAGGGGTGAAGAGTTTCGCCGGCCGTCTCTCCTCCTGAAACGCTCTCAGCTCAAACCTCGCCCTGCTGCTCGCCGACTCCTCTCCCTGCACGTGACCGTTGGTCCTCACGGCAGAGTCGTCCTGATGGAGGAACGTGGTCTGTCTCTGCCCCTCCACGACGACTGACTGGTGATTGACGGGAGAGGAGGCTGACACGCAGACGGAAGGAGAGTTTCCGTCGATGCTGATTGATTTGATGTGTTCTGGTGGAGAAGTGTTTCCGTTGGTCGGGGTTTCTGAGGCGGCGTCTAAAACCTGGTCCAAGTAACGGATCTCCTGTGGACGCAGGGGATAAAAACATTGCTGTCATGTACAACTATTGTATTATAATGTAGGTTATATAGGAAAGTTTACATTTTTCATATTTTCACATCATTTAACATCATCTTAAAATGATTTATGACAAATATCTGTACAGTTATAGCGATCAGTTTGGTTTTGAAATCATACCGCACAAGCTGAGACACAGCTGACCTAGAATAATGGTTAACTTTTTTGGGACTGGCCTCATAAAACAAAGCTAAAATTAAAGGCAATTAATGCCAAAACAACAAATGTGTCAAGTAGTTTTTCCCCAATGTATAAACTATGTTGACATTGTGCAAATGCTTCAAAATGGCTGCATTTTATGGAACCTAAATGCAGCACAATTATGTTTCTATTATACAAATTGAAGGCTATTTACATGCAACTTAATGAGAGTTGCCAAATTAAGCTAGAAATTAAAAACTATTTCCCAAGACTTTGACAAAAAAACATAGGTCAAAATGTTGGTGTTGCTAAACAAAAATATATAAAACAAGAAACTCAAAATTTGAGCTGTCTTTCTCAGACAACCTGCATACCTGCATCACCTCGCTGTCAGGAGTCTCCACTTTCACACCAACTGCATTGTGGGCTCGGTTACTGGGGCTGCTGAGGCAGCCATGTTGGATCTGCTGGCTCTCCAGTTCCATGGTTGCAGGCCTGTCAGTTATAACGCTGACCGATTCCTGGAAACTGACGCTCTTCAAGGCTCGCTCTCGTGGTGTAGTGTCACTGACATCCTCGGCTGCCCGCCACGATTTCTGTGTCAACAAGCAAACAACAGAAAAAGAGGTTCAGAGATGTGGTACGGAGAGGCTGTTGATAATAAACACAATGTTTGCTCAAAGCAGGAACTAAATGAGAACCTGCTTTACTGATCCTTAGAGACCAGACTCTTCCTAATCTCTAAATAAACACACACACAACACATACAGACACACGTCACACAGATAAATCGGTCTGCATTGCAGTAGATGTGTAAGTTAAACCTCTGCAGCAGCAGCAGCAGGACTGTGCTGACTAGTTCCCACCACTTGGGGGCACCAAGTCCCACTCTACTGCCTTAGGACAGACCAGAAACCGTGACAACCTTCTTCAGCACTTTAACTACTCTTTGTTCAAAGACCTTCATGGTTCTGTGAATGAATCAGTGTGCTGTATACCTGTGATTTAATTAGAAATCAGTAACTCTTCCTGCCTTAGATTTGATGTCTGACTTTATTAGTCAGCCAGACTGGCAAGTGGGAGAGCAGTTGATCAATGCCACAGGTTTTTGAGAAAGGTTTATTTAAGAAGAGAAAGAGACAGGGAGTATCTTTAGCTTTTACAACTGCGGGTGGGATTACCAAAACAGTATGTTCCTGCTCACAGTATGTGTTGATTAAACAGCTTGTATCTTATTTTATCTGAGGATCTGAGCTCAACGTCGTCACTTGACACTTTCACATAATAATTGTTCGGTATAATGTTCGTCTGACGTGTATCACAAGCAGAGAGTTGTCAGACACTCCAGATTCTGCAGCTTGAAAGGTATTTCAATTTCGATATCTTCATATTTGCTCTGTTATACACACATTCGCTCGCTCTATCTTCCTGACCTCAGCTGTTCACCGAGCGGCGTCAGTGGTGTGTTTTTGGATGAAGCGCCTGGCTCAAGGCCACATCATCAGGAGTTGTTGTGAGAGGAAGGAATGTATCTTCCAAAACCTAAATTTCCCTGCCAAGTACGACACACAGCCTGTAGAAACTGAAGGTCTAACTGCGAGATGATGAAATAGGAATGTAATCGAATGTTCCTCTAAATGAATTTTAAGACACCGTAACGCACTGCATACATTATGGTGTAATCATATCGAGGAATAAGAGTTAACACAGTTAGTCAAGACAATTATTATATCATAACTGGGGGTGTTTTACACCCTTATGAAGCAATAACCACAAATTAATGCAATACTGTGATGTTACATTAATCATCCGGGGTTCTTTTGTCCTAAATTTCGACAACCGAACTCTGATTTTGAAAAATACTTTTATCATTTTCTAAAATATACAAAGTTAAACCCATATTTCACTGCCACATCAACTCGTGAAGACATCTGGGGTGGCTGTGGCTCAGAGCGGATGTCAACTAATCAGAGCGTCGATGGTTCAAGCCCTACTGTCTATGTGTCAAAGTGTCCTTGGCCAACATACCAAACCCCAAATTCCAAATACATGTGTGCGTGTGAATGGTTATCGCCCCTAACCTGCATGGTTGTCTCCGCCACCAGTGTGTGAATGTGTGTGTGACTTGGTGAATGCAGGTTTGTGCTGTTAAAGGCTTTGAGTGATCACTAAGACTAAAAAAATGCGCTACAAAAGCAGTCCATTCACCATTTCACAAATAGTGTGATTTTTCCGGGACGAAATGTACAAATGCATTTGAGTGTTTGGTTAAAGGACACATTGGTAGACACACTGGCATTCAGGGATCAAACCTTTTGACCTTCTGCTTTTGTGAATCATCCACCCGACACATTCCAGATCCACCGTTAGCAAGAAGCTACATTTACAGACTCCTGTCTCTTTCTACACAGGCCGCTAACAAATACTCTATTGGCTTTCTGTTTTACTGCCTTGTACTAAGCACACCTCTGTCCCCAGGATGTGTTTACTTCCGCGAGGGGCTGTTGACCCCCGTCTTTGTAACATATGAGTGTGTGCGTGGGGATTTAATGAGGACCACTTCAGTGAATTGGCTGAGTGTTCAGTTAAAGCACACACAGCCACAAGGAGGAAGTATTTGCTTTGTGCCCTCTCTTAGACACTTAACATGACTGCCATTTAATGATATTCATGGAAATTTCTAATTTGAACTCTCAGCATGAGGTGCATCTGCCGAATTCAGTGGCAAATTTCGGTCAGTACCAACACAAAAAGGGTTGCCTAGCCTTAGTCTGGATCATTTTTTTCTGTAACTATTCCTCCTCTCTTCTCTCTTTACTGCTCTTGTTGCATTCATTTTCTTCCCCTCTCTTCTCTTGGAGTGTTTAAGTGAGAGAAACAGTGGTCAGTGAAGTCACATGGTGATAATAACACCCTGCCTCTCCTCAAAAAGCCTCCACTTGTCTTGACTGAAGCAACATTCTCCTCCTCTCTCGTCTTCAGTCCTCTCTCCTCCCTGCTATCCTCATGTCTCCTGTTTCTACTGAGAGAAAAAACATTCTCTGAGGGCATTTTGTTGACCCATCTGGCTCAGTCACATGCTCATACTGTCTTCATGAAGTCTGTGGTATATATAAATCAGAATGAACACATTCTCTTAAAGGAATACCTCACAGATTTTCAATTCAAGTCTACTGATGTCACAATCTAAGATTTTGGTGTAATAGAACATGACTTTTGCTACTTGGGTCAGTTCAATCGAACTCAGGTTCGTTTGCCCCCTTAGTGCAGTTTGTTTGGGCAGGTGTGAACATAGCAACAACAAACAACTGCACCAAGACCTTCTTGAAGAGGTGGTCTCGGTCCGGTTACAAACAAACTCTGGTGCGGTTCGTTTGTGGTGAGAATGTGTTCCGACCTGGATGTGAACCAACTGCAGTCACATGACACATTGTTTGGGTTAAACATGAGCATGTTACAGTCCTGGAGGATTATTAATGTGCGCCTCCTCCTGTACTGCCTTAATATGCACATTCAGCACATCCAATGCATCAAAACATTGTTTTCTAGTTGGAGCCGCGCCTCGTTTTCAAACTGTATGCTTTGACTCAAATGAACAATGACAGCAATATAGTCCACGATGAGCAGCGCTAAAATCAACCTGCGTAGTTGTCCCTCCATTGTGACATTAGAAAGTGTCACATTTATCTTGCAAGTGTACTCTTCTTCAATGTTTTGTTTACTTCCTGGATTTTTCCTATGTGGAAATTCTGACCAATCAAGAGCAGCTTTCTCGCACAGGACATTTGATCTGGTCCGCTTGTAAAGCTGCCGTGAGAACACGAACCAACTCTAGGCAATTATGCAACTTTGTAACAAAACTAGTCCCTGATTCAGACCAAAGCAAGACAACTCTAGGTCTGAAAGCACCCTTAAACAAAATACAACTTAAACAGCCAGGAAAGAAGAAAGAACAGCCATGCTGGCAGCTCTGTGAGGCCGTACTTTGGGACAGTGGAGGTTGGAGCTAAATGCTACATCAGTATGCTAACTGGCTCACAATGACAATGCTATAATGATGATGCCAAGCAGCCTTACTATGTGTGTTAGCGTGCTCCGATTTTGCTGTTGAGCGTTTAACACAAAGTGCTGCTGATAGGAATGTCATTAGTTTTGCAGGTATTGTCAGGAACCAAAGCATTAGACAAGTTGAATTTTTGATCTGATGGGGGCACCAGATCAAAACTTAAGACACCCCCACAGATTCTGCTTCAATCCATGCAAGATTGAAAGGAATTTCACAGCAATCTAAGGGTGGTGCTAAAGCAAAAGTCAGGGGACAAAATTAATGGTGTGGTCCATTTGCACTGTAAGGTCGGAATTTTCAAGTTCCCAGTCGGAAATATCAACTGGAATGCCCCCTAGAGCCAAATTTGCAGCTCCGAAAGTTGCAGGAACCTCACCCACCCCTACCTCAAAATCCAACAACGCAGCTCCATGCATCAATGGCAGTTAAAGCTGTAAAAATACACTGTTTACTAGCCTATCTGTCTTATTTGCGTATCAATAAAATAGTCATACATACAGTCCTGTCCAACTTCCATCTATAAACATCTTTGTTTACGCAAAATACAGTGTCATGTGCTGTTATTTACTGGTTTTGCTAACAACATCTTGGTTTTCCGACTTAATACTGGAACGTGGTCAACAAGGCTGTGATGTCAATCCTAGCTTGAACCTCTAAGGTAAACGGAATGCAGCATACGTACATAAGCCACTGTAAATATGCCACAAGATAAGAAATTGACCATGGGTCTTTCATCTTCTGGGTACCATAACTGTCCTTACAAAATGTCAGTCCATCCATTAGTTGTTAAGATTTCAGTCTGGACCAAAGTGGTGGACCTTTAAATCGAACGCTAAAAAGACCCAGAAAAGAAGAAAGAACACATGATTGCCTGCTGTTTGACAGATAGGTAATCTCTGAGTGTGAAGAATAAAAGTCCCAGAAACAGCCTTTCAGAAATAACAGAGGCAAACTCTATGACCCACACATCAATAGATTGTTGGACAAATAATCCTACTGTTAGTTAGCCACAAGATATTTTATCAACTTTATCATCAGCAAAGGGAATTCTTTCTTTATCCACACTAGATTGACAATGAATATCACTTTCATCTCAAGTTTCTTGTCTACTTCCTACGTTTTCCTCACACTCTCCCACACACAACAAGTCAAATGATTTTTCACCCACTTAATGACATTAGCAACCATGTGAGAACCAGATGTCACTTCTATGGTCACACTCACACAGACGAGGTCTTCTGTTTTGCTACATTTGACCCATTGTACTGCATGTGTATGTGCATGCATCTGCAGGAATGTGTGTGTGTGTGTGGGAGTGTGTGTCCAGCGGGCAGGACAGTACAGAGGGGGAGGATATCCTGTTACTGCCTCAGGAAAACAGTGCTATAGTACAGGAATGTCTCATATGCAATGTTATTCTGCCACACACACAATAAAGGGAGTGTGTGTGTGTGACTGTGGTTGTGCAGCAATGCATGACAGTGTGAGTGTGGTCCTTTAAAGTGTGTGTATTTGTATCAGAGGTGTGTATTCACGTGTGTGTTTCCCATTGAGGTGAACTGACATTCCTGGCATAACTCGCTGTCCTCAAGGCTCGGACTCTAATACTTGTGATGAGGGACACTGTACACCCTGCCTGGCCAGCCAAAGCAGCAAATAGTGTGTGTGTGGTGTGTGTGTGAGAGTGCAATTGTGAGTGTGTGTAAGTGCAGACAGAAAACTAACTGTAATGTAAAAGCTTAAGTTCTTCAGGGTTTGTTTGAATGTCTGAAACACCTGAATGTTTTATTACTCTTGGACCAGCAGTTAAGTTTCCCTTTGCATGTAAATGTACATAAACGTCAATGCAACAGTTACATAAATGTGAAATATAGTGTTAATAGTCATAACAGTGCCACACCCTCACCACTATGATGTGTCAGCCGTGTTTGCCCTTTAGGTTTTTCAAAAAAAAAAGTCTGAAAAGTTAAGGAAAATCTTACAAAGCGGAGACATTGTACCAGACTTACCTAATTCATGGATCTATTTAGGGTGAGGATGTGGCTTAAGGGATTTCTGTCAGTATTAAATTGGTTTAAATTTGGGTGAAAAGTCAAGGTCAGATCAGAAAAAAAGCATTATGTTGGTTAGGATTAGATTTTGGGCAGAACGTTTACATTGTTAGATTAAGTTATTATTACATGGCTTACATTTGTTCTTAAAACTGAGCTTATCTTGCTGAAATAAATTAACCCAAAGAGTACAAGTTAATGTTACTGAGAATGTGACAGGTTCAGTGTGTAGGATTTAGGGGAATATGTTGGCAGAGATGAAAAATATCATGTTTTCTTGAGTGTACAATCACCTGAAAATAAGAATTCTTGGGTTTTGGTTATCTTAGAATGAGCTGTTTATCTCTATGTAGAGGGCGGGGGCTTCATCAGGCAGAGTCCCGCATGTTCCATGTTTCTACAGTAGCCCACAACGGACAAACCAAACACTAGCTCTAGATAGGGCTATTCCCATTTTGTGTCAACCACCAACCATAGTTAGTACCCCTCTGTGACGAGTCCAACCGTATCAGAAAACCACTGATTTTTTAGGTGAAAATTGAGCATAGCATGAATTCAGGCAGGACATGATGTCAAGCTCAGCTCACATCCCAGCGACAACAGCTGATGTCAAATGGCGCAATCAACTGATGGAGCGGCTGATTGATGGAAGGGAGTCAGCTGATTAATCACATGATTCCTTTCTATGCAACCAATTGGCGAATCTCATTCAGGACGCCCTATTTAAACTGCTCTGACCTGCCTACTGTTGCTGCTTCCTCTGCAAACCACTTTGCAACCAGTCTCCACCCCAGCTCCTCCTTTTCACGTTGTGTCTGAGGAATCAATGTCATCTGTGTTTGTCACTGATGCTGCTCTTCTGTTCCCGGGGGGTCTTTGCTGCTGCTCTCCCTGCCTTAGACTTTCCATGCAGGCGCATGGAAGGGCAGGGATGTTTGCTCTCTCTGACTCAGGCTTTCCTCGTCTGCACGTGAAAGGGCAAAGAGGCCCCTAGAACAGAGCCATACTGCCAAATATAATACTGCAAATGGAAATACAGTTTTATTTGACTAAAGTGGCTCTGACTGAACAACTTTATTTGGTGTTTTTACCAATTTAAAGTTCAAGCTTGGCACATGGGAGAAGTTTCCTCACCTCTAAGTGCCACTAAATCCTACACACTACTCCTTAAGAGTTGATATTATAAACGGGAATGACTGAATTCAATGGAAAGTCATGACAAGTACAGTGATACAATCATGAGTCTATCTGAGTCAGCTAACTGTTACTGTCTTATGCTCTGCCTAAATGCTGTCTCATTCTCCGCCTGTTCCTCATTCCTATCACATCTGGAAATGCTTTTGCTCCGACTGTGATACACAAAAATCACACACACATAAATATGCACACTAAAAAAAATACACACTCAGCTGCATGCCTGGAACTCTGGGGGGTTTACAAGAATATGAATACACCCGCGTACTCCCCCGACGGGAAGTAAACACACCATCTTGACATCTCTCCCAAACCCATTTTCTGTGCCATTAATATCATGTCACAGGCTTCCACCATAGCCATGGCAAACGTGAAAATGAAAGCCACACAATGTACGTCCTCAGACACACATGCACACACACTAAGCTCGTGTGTAACCCAGTGCAGTCAGCGTTCCCGGCTCTGTTTCCTGGCTAAACATGATCCTGTGTAGTAACTGGAGCCTGCTGCTGGTTTAGCATGGTGTTCGCATATCCAAACAGCCAACCCTGGCCAAACAGTGCTACCTGGCACTTATTCATGATTTCTCCACTTAGGACAGTTTGGAGGTGCTGAATAAGGGTGGTGGTACGTCACTGACAAACGGAGCGTGGCGAAATTGACACATGGTGAGTAAGTGGCAAACAATATTAATAGAGAGACAGGTGGGCTGAGTGAAAGTTGGCATAAACATGAGGCCAGAAGAGAGGACTCAATGGGGCTGAAGCGTTCAGTTCAGCTCTCACAGCATCATGTTGTAACATCTGGATAACCTCTGCCACAACAACAGAGTCTCAACTTTGACATCAATACTTAATCTAACACAAAACACTGACCCTTCCTCCTCTTTTACCTTTACAGTATTCCAGTCCCTGTTTGTCCTCTGAACTTAATATTTCATGTATTTTTTCTCATCAAATCAAACAAAATAAAAAGCTGGAGTCCCATAAAAATACCTTAATTAGCAAAACAAAGCTGCCGTACAACCCTAGACACCAAAACAGGGTTGGTACTCACCTGCTGCTCTTACCAGTAGACTATATCAGTGATATCTGTCAATCCATGGTGTCATTTTTAAACGCAAGCTTCCCTTAGTTTTGTAATATTTCAGTAATTTCTACCATCCATGTACGCGACTCCTTTAAAATAATCCGTTTTCCTTTTTAGCTCTGTTCAGTTCAGTCCAGCCTCGGTCTGTCCTGTTCCAGATAGTGGGAGTGCCGGACTTTTCCCTGGCCAAGCCTTTTCCTCCTCTTCTTCTCCTCCTTTTCCTCCCCTCCCGTCTCTTTCCTCTCCTCCACAAAGCCTCTCCTTTCTCAGTAACATTCCTGCCGGCTGCTCGGTAAGCTGTGATGTCATGGGCTGACTGTGTGTGTATGTGTGCGTGTGTCTCCAGATGCCCTCACCCACAAAGACCCCTTCTGTGCCGGCCCTCGTACAAACACACACACACCAAAAACATCCACCCTGTGGCTCCCCACTCCTCCCTTCCTGTGTAAGACCAAGCCCTCTCTTTCCCAATGTCTCTTGCCCACTTTAACCTACAGCTCCAGTCAAAATCTGAAGGGACTTAGAGAAGGAGGCAGGCAGGGAGGCGATGATGAAGAGATGATGACTGAAGAAAGGCGGAGGAGGTGATAAGGGGAGTAATGGGATTTTCTTCTGTCATCGTCAGTATGGGACTGTTGACTCAGTCCCATATGAGGGTTAGAGTGATGTTCTGGTCACCTTTTAATAAAAGTTAAATTAAATAAAACCTGCTGCCTCATCTTGCATACAAAGTATTTCATTATTAGCAGAGTAATTATTTTAGTGGAGACTTTACAAGTAGCAGGCTAGTCTTAATGGTGTTTTAAAATAAAACTTGATGGAAGACAGTTTATTTATCATCATTTAGCTTAAACTGTCAGTTGTTGGTGACGTCAGTGCCAAAAATAAAATCTTTTATCACTCTAATTCTTCTCGTCTTTACTGGCGTCGTGTGGGTGTGTACCTGTTGGGTCATAGGATCAGGCCTGTGGAAACCAGAGCTGACCTGAGTCACGGTTCACTTTCCCTGCTCACAAGCACTACATCAAGACGCACTGGAAACACTTTCCTCGAATTTACAAGAGCAATTAGCAATATTGTGTTAGCAGCTGCTAAATGATGGAGGACGGTGCTACGAGAGAGGTACTGATGTCAGAATGCAATTCAGCAATTAGGGTTATAAAAGTTCATTTTTAAAAAGCCAAAGGAGCAAAGACAAAGCAGTTTAACTGGATTATTTGACAGAATGATATACTGCTTCTTCCCTGAGCATTACTTTTGCTCTAATTAGCTAGCTGCCTCCTCACTACAGTGAACAGTTGACCTTGTAGCGACGACAAGAAACAGCCAGGTGTTGTACGCATGGAGGGATTTTGTCAAACACCATCCACAGAAAGCACCAGTACTATTAATCAATGCCTTCTTTGAATACCTGAGCTGAAATATCACCTTTGAAAACCTTTTTCACATAATAGTACAATGAAATATGAGTTAGATCATGCACAACCTCCATTTGGCCTTTTAACTTTACCTTTATCTTTTATCTCATTGAAAACTGATTTGAAATCAGGGGATCATGCCGAGAACAGCAGGGTGGTCCAGAGGTCAGAGAGGTCATCCTGCTTTGTAGCTGCAAAGGAAGGCAAAAGCCAGCGTGTGCCCATTAACAGCTGTGCATCCTGTCATAGTGTGATAACTCTCCCTGCTAACCAACTGTGAACTTATCTAATTAACATTATTGATAAAAAACAGAAATTAAATACAAACTGTGCCACTCAAGCAAAATTCTAACTCTGTCCGTTTTAGGTGCCCCTATTTAAAATGACAAATCACAACTTCCTGGTGAGTTCCCAGGCTAAAAATAACTCTGAGCCATATGATGAAGAGAAATCGGTCACGGAAAATTGGGACAGTAACCCAATTATTGCGTATGCGCTGGGGAGTTCAATTCCTGCTGGGGTTGTAACACACAATGAGACTTGTGATGGTCATTCTGCCAGCGCTGGTGATTTATAGAAGAAAAAAGCTGTCGGTTAGCTAACAGATAACGGATAAGATGTAAAAGATGAAAAGAGATACTATTAGAAAATAAAAGACAGAGGAAAAAGATACAGCAGGAGTGTGTGACGGTTTATGCATGTGCATGAGTCTACATGTGATTGCCTTGTATCTGGGTCAACGCTATCCAATCAATAAAGAGTAGTGCCCACAGCAGTCTTATATCATTAAAGTTAATTGATCAGAAACTAAACGGATGACACAGTTAACCATTGCAGTGTGCCAGAAAGACACAAATGTCCATAGATGCACATGCAGTGTACAGTACAAACAAACAGAAGATTGTGCACATACAGTATGAAACCAAACTGTCTGCATGACATAACATGTAAATCATATTTATTCTTTTAGTAATCAGGGCATGTACTAAACGGCTACAGGGTGTATGTTAATTTAAATCATTGATTTTGCACTGACTTTGCATTGCAAGTGAAACAGAGGCATGTTTAAAGTCACAGAGGCAGTATTTCAATGGTGTCACGTGTTCAACATTTGACACATTTTGGACTGAAACAGGACATTTAGTTAAACATCATATGGGTGGGACGGGTCACACACTCACAAAGAAAGCATTTAAGCAGTTGGAGGCGGCTTTTGTAATTGTTTTTACTGAGAATCAAGCTTTTTGCTGGCTTTTCTGCTCTCTAGGCGCATGGCGTTTTTGCTGGAGCACTCTGACCTTCTTGAGTTCAAAAAACTTAAACTCAAAACACCCCACATCATCTTTTTTCCCATTGTCCAATCAGATCATTTGATGGGCGGGCCCTCTGTGGTGGTCACAACAACAAGTTTACAGTTGGTAAACAATGGAGGAGAAACTGGTGGTAGCAGTTGCTGGATACCCAGAGCTATATGGCCCAGTGATAGACAACAGGTTGTCAAACTGCCCCTGAGTCATCCTAAAATATGTCTGGAAACAGCCACCACTGACGCGAAGCTCCTGGACCGACTGGTGGTATCCCTATGATCCACCCTCTTTTAGGGTCTCATGTACTCACACAGATCTCTGTTTCCCTTTGACCAAAAAAAAACTATTTGCTGACAGCCTCTCACACTCAACCACAGCTACAGTAAGTACCCTCTGCCTGAACATTTTAGGAACTAACTACTAATTACTGTCAAGTAACTAAAATAAATAAATAAGCGATAGATTACAGGGGAAGGTTAGAATAAGGAGGTGAGTCCATGGTTGCCTGGCAACAATAAAACGGCGCAGCAAGTGTATTTTTTTTTAACTACTGGCATTCAATTTAAAAAAAAAAAAAAAAAAAGGCAGTGGGGTGCACTTTGCGTTTTGCAACCTGCAGAATGCTTCCTGCAGAATGTGTGACCAGGGCCTAATCTTCAGTAATTCAAAAACGGTTTTGCATGGAACCTTGAGCTTCACAAATTTCGACACACATTCACATTCCTCACATATAGAGCGGAGAAGATATTACATTATGCCTTACTTCATGCAGGAGAAAACTTGGGATTTTGTCAGAGTCCCCTTTAAAGCCTGAAGGCGAGTGTTTGATGTTGAAAATATAGGTTTTGCATGCCTTTAAGTCTGCAAACAACCGCTTTACAACCACAGTTAAGCTAAGCCAAATATTCACAATGCCAACATGGGATGAGAACTCCTTAGTCTTGTTAAAACAAAGTGTTGAATAATTAATAAAGAGATAGGTGGTGAGCACTTCGAGGAAATTAAAATAAATTATGTGGTGTTGAGGTTTTGAAATGCTTAATTTCTTTAATGTAATAAAATGGGTTTAAATGGAACATTACGAGTCTTAAAAGGAAGCACGATTCTGTGACTGCGCTGTATTAACAACTGATTTTTGTAAATATTTAGGAGGCATCTGAAATTCCAGAGCAAAAAGGAAAGGTTTATAATAATGTCTGAGTTGAGGAGAAAAGTGTCAGTCATCTATTGTACAGCCTTGCTGATACAATGTCTGAAGCAAATTCAACAATGGACATTGTATGAGGGTTTTTCCACACCGTAAAATCCTATCAGGAAAGCAACCCCTTTCACAAAAACACTGCCACTTGTTGAATCCAGCAGCCTACAGTTGAAGGGCAACGCCCTCTCAGATCCCTCAGTCTCATACAGTTATTTTTAAAAACACTCAAGTCTTGCTGGAGACGACAGTGACAGGGTATTTAAAGAGGGGTGGTGACCACTTTAAGACAAATGATGCTGCAAAGTAAAGGAAGCAACTGATTGGATAAAGGCCTATCAAAGCTCGCAGGTTATCTAAACAGGAAACCAGGAAGCTGCGCTAACTTGTATCCATGGAAATGGCACTCAACACAGGAAATAAACCAAAAACTAGAGGCCACCTGCACAAGAAAACACACACAATATCAGACTGCAAGCAACATGCTGACAAACAAAAACCAGATCAGCCAAGTCAACACAAAATAATAATTGCTACTGCGATACAATAATATTGAAAATTAGTATTGTTTGACATTTGCCTTGTTGACTGCCATTGGCCTATCACGAAATAAGATTACGTTCACTGATGGCAGTTGCATCAGTTATCTGCAGGTTAAAAAGCAGGGCTGGAGACTATCCCAGGGAAATTAGAAAATATATTTGGGATGAGCAAGATCTTTCCTGGGATGCCTTGAGGAAGGTGATGTGTCAGAGAATGCACCCTATTTGTTCCTATTTTTCCCTGACAATGCTGCATTGTAAACAACAAATCTGTGTTGACATCAGCAGGAGGAGCTAGTTAACGTTAGCTTTTAGCAGCCGGTGTCCAGAACTAACTGCTATTGGAGGTTGCATTCAAGCTCAATGCCATGGTGTTGCAGTGGTTAGCATTGTCACCTCACAGTAAGAGGGTTCCTGGTTCGAACCCAGGGTGGGGAGTTTCGAATCTTGGGCTGGGGCAGTTTGTTCTGCCCTAGTCAGCGTGGGTTTTCTCTGGGTACTCCAGCTTCCTCCCACCATCATAGACATGTGGGCTAGGTTAACTGGTGACTCTAAATTGTCCGTAGGTGTGAATGTGAGTGTGAATGGTTGTCTGTCTTTATGTGTCAGCCCTCTGATAGTCTAGCGACCTGTCCAGGGTGTACCCTGCCTCTCGCCCAATGTCAGCTGGGATAGGCTCCAGCAATGCCCTCCCCCCACAAACCCCAATGGCAAAATGAATGAAGTATACGGCAATACAGTTGTCATGATGTGTTTAAATGTAATCTAAATATATTAAAAAGAGAATTACCAAATATTTATATAGTAATATAGCTTTTGAAGCAGATATATACATATATATATTTTAAAAAACATTTTACTTATTGTGAAAGAAGGTTATATTAAAGGTTGTGTCATAGGTTTGTGAGACTGAATTTGTGCTCATTCAATGATAGTGTAATGAAGGACTGAATGACTTTAAAACTGTTATTTTTTATTATTAAGATTTCCTTGTTTCCCTGGCACAAAAGAGGGAACACATAACAACAAAAACAAAATAAACAATAACAAAAACATTACCATCAGCTATCAGCAAGCATTGTTATTTTAAGAATCCACATTGGTATTGTCCAAAAATTTCACAATCAATGCATCCCTCCTTTAACATGTTTGGAAATTTGCTTATTTGCCCTTTATTTCACACATTTTAAAGTGAAATATTGACCTAGCTTAATCTAATAGGTGGTTAGCTGTGAGCAGCATTAAAACAAAATCCACAAACCCACAAGAGGGCTTCTGAGGAGTAAATAGTTCACAGCCAAGCAGTACAAAATCAATAAAGCAATGTCCATCCCTGTTTAAGAAGTACTAGTGCAATAAGGCCCGTGAGGCCACTGTGCATCTCCACTCAGCTCCATACCCAGACACACAGACACAGTGACAGCATATTGCAGCACTGCAAAAGAATTACAATGAATGCGATTCTCACCTACCCATCACCAGAGAGCTTGAAACAACAACCAGACTGAGATCATGTTAAAGAGCCTTTTGAGTTGTGAGTGTTACAGAGGAATGTGCTGCATGTCTGGACTCATGGCAGCTATTTGTGTCCCTTTCCAAGCCTCTCATGAGACCACTCACCCAGAGCCCCAGACCTCCCTAAGACCCCTTCCATGAAACAACAAAGGGCCCGACAGGCGCTTCAGTGAGACTCTCGAGGCTGAATACTAATGCTACACTCCACACACACACACACTTACACACTCACAGATGGAGGACTCTTCTTAACCAGAAAGGTCTGTAGTCAAAGAGTGTGACCACTCACCAAGCACAGGACAGAGAGCTGGATTAACACTCGGTGCACAAGTGCAGGACGAACTGGGACAAAACACAGTCTAGCAGTAACACTGAACAGCCATCCATTATTAGTTATGTCTTGGGCTGAGTACAAGCACTGACTGTATTGCTTTTTATAACTGGAGCCCAGGTCTGTGTGTATAATAATATTTCATACTGTGACAGTAAAACAAACTGTACTTTGCTGGGCGCGCTGCCTGGTGGAATGGTGCACTGTGAGTGTATTATGTGACAGTTAATGTACAGTGAGTCAGTCATTGCAGCAAAATATGCTCTGTTTGAGACCCCTATGCACAGTAGAGGTCATCTTGATCACCTCAAACAGCCTCATCTGGCAACAATTACAGTTTGCTGTATTACACTGCTTATAAACAGTGATGTAGCTAAGTCATTAATTATATGAAACAAATGACTGAACAAAAATAATTTTATCACAAGTAATTCACTGAGTCTGCCAGCAGGAACCAAGAAACAGCTATAAAGCCATGACGTGTAATAACTTAATTTGATTACCATCTAATCAACAAAATGGACCAGACCTCTTACAATAAATGAGGAGGAACATGGTTTAATATTACAGAGGCCTGCAGAACTATGACTATAAAGTATATGCAATACTGCACAGGGTATACTGTCGAATAACTTTGTCCCATATTGTTTCATCTCTACAAACAGATATCCGCATATTGATTAGGGTTGGGCACTGTCTACCACAATGGCATATGAAGGTGTCCACAGTGAAACATCCCGAGAATTGGAGAATTTGTTGTGGCAGCAGTGACAGACTTGGTTGCTAAAAAGGGTACCACTTCGCCAACCTACACTTCATCTGGTAGATAAATCAGAATTGTTAGGCCCTGATCACACAGAAAGCTCAGAGCTGAAAAGCGCCACACATCATCCCTTTTTTCGTCATCTTTTTTCCCATTGTCCAATTGGATGATTTGAGGGGCGGGCCTTCTGTGGTGGTCATGACTACAAATTTACAGTTGGTAAACAATGAAGGAGAAACTGGTGGTAGCGGTTGCTATACAGCCCGATGACAGACAGCAGGTTGTCAGACTGCCCCAGAGTCATCCTAAAATATGCCTGGAAATGTCCATCATCGAGGAGAAGCTCCTGGACCAACTGGTGGTACTCCCCATGACCCTCTTTTTTAGGGTCTCAAGTACCCACAGCGATCTCTGTTTCCCTGTGCCCAACAAACTATTTGCTGACAGCCTCCCACCCTCAACCAGATCTACAGTAAGTACCCTCTGCCTGTCCATTCTAGGAACTAGCTACTAATTACTGGGGTAAAAATGGCACATTGATTACACAGGAAGGTTAGTATAAGCATGTGATGAGATGGTTGCCTAGCAACAATAAAAAGGTGCAGCAAGCGTTTGTTTTTTTTCCACTAGTGGTATTCAAGCTTTTAAAAAAAAGGCAGTGCGGTGCACCTCACATTTTGCAACCTGCAAAATGCTTCCTGTGTGATCGGGGCCTTACTTTTTAAACGTCCAATGAATGGCATTGGTGCAGCCCTTAACCCGTGCTCCAGTTTTGGTGTGGACCACCTACAATGACAAGCTCATAGTCTGTTTGTAGTCCGAGTAGTATTGACCAAAAATGTTTGATTGGCAGGTAAACAGTGCATATGGCGAGCAAATGAGGCAGAACATGTTGGGTGAAATGCAATCTCGGAACCCACTGGCTATTGTCTGACAATGATTTAGCTTTTTATTGGCCTTTTAAAAATGCGTCTGCATTCATATGCATATGTTCATTCATTAGCCTTAATGACTGGCGCACCGTAAAGGAAGTCTTGGCCTGGAGGTCCTCTGGCTATACCAGAACCCCTGGAATATTAGCCGTTGCCCCCAGAGGCTTATCGCCGTCAGATTGATAGCCGATAGGTTCCGAGATAGCATACTGTTTTATGAAACTATGCATATACAGTATGTAGGTATATTATGAGGGATTGGGGGTAAATTCTTTGTCTGCTTATTCTGAGGGTCAAATGGTATTTTAAAAAACATCCTTTGCATTTGCAATTCAGGTCTGTGGGACCCACACTAGAACCTGACCTTAGGTATTCAACTGTTTAGATAAACTTCCTGTCAAATCCTACCATATCTATGTTGAAAATATGTATTTCTGTCATGCTTGGTATGATTGTACAGTCACAGTAAGAACAAGAAAATGTCAAGGGCAAAAACAAATCTTTCCTGGGAATTTCCTGAAAGACAAATTGCCAATAACCTTTCTTTTTTTCTTTTCTTTTTTTTTTTTTTAGCACGCCTTGGTTATGTAACAGTCCAGCTCTCTCCTGCTGTCTATTCAGCATGACACAGACCTTGCTGTCAACTAGCATTTTCTTTGTTCCATATCACATCACGCACACAGTGAACACGACAATTCAATGACCACAACCGTTTCAATACACCACCCTGTAGTGACAGTGATGTTTCCAGTCTCACAGCACTTCTCTAGCTCATCTATTCTGGACTTTCCAAACAGATCTTTTACTAAAATATTGTGGGTCATCTTAAAAGTGAAACTGAAAGGACAAACAGCTTCTTATGAATCGGCGACAACAGGATGATTGTGCAGGAAATAACCTATGAACGGACATGAGGGAGCAAATCTTCACCAGAGGAGGAGGGGACACATGGATGGCTGAGTTTGAGGGTTTTGAGGATGTGCCTGTTTCTGTGTGTGTGTATGTGAGTTTGTGAGTGAAGAAAAAGCCACCGAGCATATAATTGTAATCCTTTCCCAGCATGAAGCGGCCCATTTTAGTATTTTGTCCCACAGGACTCTCAGTGCAGAGACCACACAGTGAGGCTAACAGGCCAAAGAGTTTAAAGCTTCTGAATAAAATTAAGATCTGTGGTCAAGGACGCATACATGTAAGCTTTTTTGTGGATTGAGTGAAAGGAAGAAATTAGTGTATAATAAATGCAAAATGGCTTTTTTTTTGCAGTTTCACACAAAAATTCCTAGACTGGTTGCTGGATTTCATTTCAGTTTCCAAGAACAGATTCAACACTGTCTTTGCCTGTTTTCTATGCAACAGTGTGCATCATCCTCCAATCACACGTGTGCTGACAGGCACCACCCAGAAGTGCTGATTTGATGGTGCCAACAATTAGCTCAAACCAGCAGCTCAAACTTAGCATGGCCTTAAATGCACTGTTTGAGTCAGAGTGGAGAGAGATTAGATTAGTGACTTACATTGCGGCACAACACTCACTCACACTCATCACGGCTAGCTATGTTTAGAAAGCTTGATGGATCTACGTCCTAAAAACAAACTCCAGCAAGCTAGCTAATTAGCTGACTTGTTATCACTACATGCCGCTGCCTGGATAACATAATTTGTCAATGCAAAACATTTAGATTGCACGTCAGTGCTTGCATGCTTCATAATAATAGCTCCAAATTGAAATTTAATAGTTGAAATGATGTAGTTCTGATGAAAAGGTTGTGTAAAACAAAAAGAAAGCTAGTCCCCAACAACACAACATTGCTGATACAGTGCACAGGAACCATTTCTGACCCCATTATCCATCACCAGCGCACTCATATTTGGTATAAATTAACTGATCATGTAAAAGATTTTAACCTCCTCATAAAACAACATCCATCCATATGTTTTGATGCTGCTCGGCTACAGCTGAGCCAGCCTGAGCAGCACATAAAAGATTCATTAAAGACCTCTAACACGAGCTTATTCCCAACCATCACACCCGGCATATTAACACTGTTATCCTAAGAGACTGGATCTCTTCCCGCTGTTAGCTTATAGCATTAACTAGCTCTGTTCTGCCTTATACTGAGAGGAGCAGTGTGTTAATCACCTGTCTATTTCCGGAAACTAGCTCATTAGCCTGCAGTATTTAGACGGCAGGAGGAAGGAGGCTACACACAGGAAGAAAGCAGCCTGGTGACAGCAAACATGTCCGAGCCTGACAATTTTATTTAGAGAACACTTTTCACCATCAGCGAGATTTTCTGTGGTCTCAAAGGAATATCACAGATTCAGAAGAACTCTGAATTACTGCAGCAACCATTTTGTGGTCACCACCATTCTGAGTAAAAATAAAGATATTTATATGTATTCATAGAAAGCGAACACACGAGAGAGAGTTAGAATAAAATGACCTGAAATTGTATTTATTCCTGTCTCTGTTCGTCTGCATGTTACCACTGCATAAACAAAATGTCTCAACTGATTCCCTCCCAATAAATTCCTAAGTGCATATCAGCAAAATGATTACAAATCACATAACAAACATGAAGTTTGTTTTCCTATACTTGAGAAGATAGTTCATTGACTTTAAACTCTTAAAGGGACAGTTTAGCCCCAAATCAAAATACACATTTTCCAATCGAAATTAGATTGTTTACATTTAGATAGTTTATCTTTTTAACCATCATTGCTCTCAAAAACTGTCTAGATTTGTCTACAAATCCATTGAAAATTGTAGTAGTGTATTTACATGAACTGATTACTACACAAAGTGGTGCAGTCCTTGCAACTCAATCCAAGGTTAGGTAATTGTTTGGTCATACTAGCAAGGCTAGAGCTGAATAGAATGTACAGAACAGTATTATTGTATTTATAAATAACCAGTGTATCTTTGCTGCTAAGACTCCTACACCCCAAAATACATTTAAGTATAAATTGGAAAAAATACTTAAGTTGCTCAAGAAGAAGTAAGAGTGCTAAAGGAATGGTGTAAGTATCAAGGATGTTAAAAGATACTTTAACCTATTCTATGCCTACTACAATTTACTATAGTTATAATTTAAATCAATTATTAAAGGGACAGTTCACCCCAAAATCAAGAAATACATATTTTTCCTCTTACTTAAAGTGCTATTTATCAGTCTAGATTGTTTTGGTGTCAGCTGTCAAGTGTTGGACATATCGGCCATAAATATTTTTCTGAATATAATGGAACAAGATGGCACTCGGCCTGTGGTGCTAAAAGCACAAAAAAAAATACATAAATAAAACTCAACAACAATGTCTCTTTCCAGAAATCAGGACCCTGTTATTCAAGATAATCAACAGACCTTGTTGCGAGCAGTTTCAAGTTGGACCTATTTTCTTTGTACTGCCTTACACCTGCCAACTGTATCACCATGCAGAGGGAAGCCTGTGTCAACTACTAGCTCACCTAGCACCGCTGAGCTAGCTAACATTACAGCTCAGCCGAGGAGAACGCCATTAATGTTTACATCTTGTGATGTCACAAGCATAAGCCTTTCATCAATGCACGCTTCCTTCTGCGCGGTGATACAGTTGGTGGGTGTGGCTCAATACAAAGATAATAGCTTCTGCCAACTGTATCACTGCACAAAAGGAAGCTAGCTCACCTAGCACCTAGCTAGCTAACATTCCAGCTCAGCTGAGGAGAACGCCATAAATGTTAACATCTGAGCTGTCATGAGCTAGAGTCTCTCGTCCATGAGTAGATGCACACTTCCTTATGCGCGGTGATACGGTTGGCGGGTGTAATTCGGTAGAAAGAAAATAGTTCCTACATGAAACTGCTCGCAACAAGGTCTGTGGATAATCTCGAGTAACCAGGTCATGATTTCTGGAAGGAGACATTGCTGTTGAGTTTTTCAAACGTATTTCTTTGGTGCTTTGAGCAACACAAGCTGAGTGCCATCTAAACACTCAACAGCTCACACCAAAACTATCTAGATTGATAAATAGCGAAACAGGTAAAAGGGAAAAAAATTATATTTTTGATTTTGGGGTGAACTGTCCCTTTAACCCTTATCACTTCGCCTCTACAAGCCTTAAATGGCCTAGATTTGATCTTAACCCAAAGTCCAAGCGCTAACCTTTAGCTAACCTTTAAGGAAAACTCCCCTCAGATTCTGCTGCACAGCCTTTGACGTTGAAAACATTCCAGAAGTTATTTCGTGATGAAGTGTTGTAATCTGCTGTTTGGTGTTCCCTCTCTTACACCAGTTGCCTTATCTTCTTCTGATTCACTGACTGATTTCTTGTATTATATTCTCCTAAAACCAACAACCCGCAGGAACATCCTTGGATTTATTTTATCCGGCTGAGAGAACAGTTGCGATCATGACAGCAGCAGTGAGTTTTTACAGTTGGAAAAAGTGAGAGCTGCACCCCGGAGGTCTCCCCAGGACTATCTTTTCAATCCTGCTCTACTGCCTGAAAATCTGTCTGCCTCATCCCAAAGGAAGATTTTTCTCAAAGCTAGAGAAACTAAAGGTGGATAAAAATGCTACGGATCATGTCCTCTATTCTTTGATAGTTGTGAGTCACCTCCAATAGACGAGATACTGAGCAGACGGTTGAACCTCAACCATGAATCAACATTCTTCGTTGGCCAAAATGAGCTCATTTCCTAAAAATGCCCCAACTTTGAGGGTTCACGGCTCAGCTGGGCTCTCACAAGGATAAGAAATGACAGCACCCACACAGACAACGGTGCCCCAAGCCCCTTTCAAACATACTGTAACATCTGCAGCTCAACCAGCATTCTGACATTCCAGTCTAACACCGGAATTTGATAAAGAGACTTCTGCAGCTTCTCACCACAAGAACACCGCACTGTGGTATGAGATGAAGGCCTGACATTAGAGGTCAACCTCCCCTCCTGATTTCCCAGAACGACAGATAAATACTCAGCTTTATATGTAATCAAACTCTTTCTTGGGAGGAAAATGAAAGCTATTCAGCTCTCTCAGCGTCTGTCAGGAAAATATAAGCCAATTAATGTAGTTTTAAAAGTTAGGAATGTTCTGTTCAAAGGCAGGTTTTCTTAATTATGTCCCGTCCCCTGCATTTTTGCGCTGCCTTTTCATTGCCTGTGTGTCTTTGTTGTGAACACAGTATTCGTGCTAGCAGGTGGTTTGTGCTTCGCTTTGTGTTAAATGAATGACTTCTGTTGCACAGCACAACAATAGCCGGTGGATGTTGCAGACAATAGTGGGTGGCCGGGGTTGTGTAATGGTGGCCATCACATGGCTGGGTTGTATTGTTGCGTTTCCTGCATCCCTTCAGTTCTCTTCCTCTCTGGAACACAAATACCAAAACACGGGACAAAATACTTTGATAGAAGATGGAATGTGGCAAAAAAATGACTCTTTGACCTTGCTAGGTGCTTAATTCAGACATTTTTCTTTCATTGTTATTTTCAGAGTGGCTGCACAGAGTCTCAGAATAAGATGGCGGTAGAAAAGCTTTGTTTCACCATGGTGGATACACCAAAGCAAATAGTTTAGCTGAGCCAATCAAAGCTTTTTAAGCAGGATTAAGAATGAGGATCCTCTTGTGCCAGAGCCAGAATTAATTCCAAATAAAAACTTGAGAAATTAATGCAGCTTTAAAGTATGCTGACATAATATTTGAATCATTTAAAGGAATCCAGGAATCTAGATCTAATCTAGACTAATGAAGTGAAACAACATGGCAGCTTGAGTTGGGTTGACTTGCAGTTTTGCCTGCCCAGTCTGGTCCTGTGTACGAGCTTGAACAGCTTTGATTTAATGGAAACATCATGTTTGTTTTCTAGAAAGTTCATGTGTTTTTTGGAGAAATGGTAGAGTCTCTGACAAAAACTAAAACTGTACCATTATGACAACATTTTGGATTTGAAGCCGACGAAAGCTGTGTCCTGACTGGCTGCAGGCAACACAGTGCGCAATTTAGGGCTGAACTTTTGTCAGAGGCCTGTTTCTATTTCTAGGCTACCTGTTGCTTGCTTTGAAAACGCCACAATGGAGAAGTTACTGGCTGATTGATGAAGTTAAATTAGGAATTATCTACTCTGAAATTCTTCTTTTTTCTTGTGTGTGTGCAAACAGTTTTGCTAGTTGTGCACTTTTCAACTACGCGACTCAAGTAGTCACTTTGTTTCTTCGATTTCTTTCTTGTTGTATATGGCCCTTTGTGACCTATGTCTACAAAAAGCGCCATAAAAATAAAATTTACTTACTTACTTATTTAAATGATACCTCCTTATTCAATGTATCCTCATAGAAGGATTCGTATGATAGCCACAAACATGCACACACAACAGTTTGTATGACATTCTACGACTTAGCACCCAATGAATGACGTTGTGTCCTTAGCATACAGTTATGTCTTTACACAGAGTTAGGTTCAGGCAAGTAAAGTTACTGTGGTTAGGTTTAGTGAAAGAAACACAGTGAGGACATACTCTGAAATGACTCAAATGTCACATGGTTCTGAACACACATCTCCAGGAGAAAGTCCACGGGGAAAGTCCGGGTTTTTGTGACACTATCACCCTCCCCAACACGCTTCCTTTCAAGACCAAACGGGACTGCTTCCCTCTTTTCTTCTGTCAGCTCACTGGTCATGTGATTGGGTGCATTACTTTTCACAGGAAAACATACGTACAGTTTATGAGAACAGCTTGCCTTATTTCACTACAAAAAGCAACATAGGTGTCAGCTGGCTTTAGGGAGCTCGCCAGAGAGCTTCAAATTTCTGCTGCGGTAAATGACCATTGCTAACAACACGTTAGGCTACTTGCTACTTGGTATGTCATTTCCAGTAAATGTCACAAGATAAATCAGGTTTTCTGTTTTAAAAGGTAATGTGACAAGCACAGTAAGATAGCAAGATGGCTATTCATCTAGCTTGTTTGCTGTTAAGACATGTGTCATTATGTTCTACGTGTGAGTGCCATCTGAGTCAAATGCCTAAATTTCAGTATATAAGTCCAGTCCGGCTATTAATATCAAACCAGTTTGAAAAGTTTTACACTTCGATTATCAGGCAAACCTATATAGAAACCAGGTCTCTCTCAGTCACAGTGCGTGTACCAGTTAATTAGGAGGAAACCATTATTGTACATTTCCTTTTCCTATGACTTGATGTTTGGCTTCATTTTGAAGAATCCACATTTTAGCAGTTTAAGTTTATGACGAAGGTATTTTAGGCACGTTTGAAAAGTGCCTTCATCTCCTCAAATTGGCTCCTCTTTTAACTGTGTCAATGTGACTTCTTTTTGCTGTATTATCAAAGAAGAATATGAGTACTAAAGCACAACAGAAACGACTGTGTCCTTTCATCACTTTCAGCTGTCATCCATTCCCACGGGACAATCAAAAATAGCCACAACGTGTTATTCGCAGCCAAAAGAACCACTTAAAATTCTTGCTACTTCAGACATGCACAAACATGAGCAGGCTTTGTTTAAATGCTAGGAAAACCATTTTCAAGGCTCATTTTAACAGCTGGCCTCAGGGGCACTCACATGATTTCCAATGACAAACACCAAAACCACAAGGCTTTTATTTTTTCCCCTGTTGGTGTTTCCTAGTCATTGTCAGCTGATAACACACACATGACATCTGTAAACTCAGAGGTGACAGCATACCACACACCCACAGTGTCAAAACATACCACAATTGTGTATCAATGATATTAGTGTCCATCTGACCGGCGCTGATTTGACTGTAATGTTTGGGACTTCATCCAATAACACAAGGCGGAGTATCACTCTCTTCCTGGAAGACGGCCAGTGGAGGCCCATCAACAGATCGGCCATTGAAAGGCCATCGGCCAGTTAATGTCAACAACACTTGGAGCAGTGTGAGGCTGAACAGACTTCCTACTAGCACCCTCCTCCACCTCCCTCCGTCACGCTTCCCTCAGTCGGCTTGCATTCACAGCTCCACCTGCCCCTGACACACACGCACACACACACACCTGCATGACCCTTTATCTCCCCTTGTACTCATTGTTTCTTGTCATCACGTCGGCCTCTCTCATCCCGTCTCTCCTTCATTCCCATTTCCACCTCCTGTGTGCTCTTGGTTCACCAAGCTTTAGCATCATCAACCACAGCTGTTATATAACCTGTGATTATGTGTGTGTTTGTGTGTGTGTGTGTGTGCTTTCTGGGAAGAGGGAGAGGTTCGGAGGAAGAAGACATCATTGATAACTTTGTTGTTCCTGTCAGTGTTCTCACAGTCCGTGGTGCTGAGCGGGGTGGGGACGGAAAATGTACTTCCACCAGACACACACACACACACACACTGCACAAACACACAGAAACCTTGAGCTAACAGGCACTGACTGTCTCAGTGGGACATTCAGTGTGTGGCAGGTACCTCCTGTCATTGACTATATAATCAAACGGAGAGCTGGCTGTGATTTTTCTCTCCCCTGGCCTAGCAGAGGTATTGGCAAACGCTGTGTCTGAATTGGCAGTTTGCTGCTTCGCTTTTTCCAGAATCAGCTAGTAATTTCAAACGGTGACTAAACAAAAAGTGAACGCGGATGATGAGCTGTTCTAAACAGAGTATGGACAATAAAAACTCTACCGCAACTTTGTTTACCCCTCAGCTTTGAATGTCACTGATCTTATTTTGAGGATGCTCAGACAATCTACTTGACAAGATAATTCAACGCACATTTACCTCTCTATAATGACACATACTCATTAAAAAGACGAGATGAAACTGATCTGGCGCTACAGTTTTGATGCTGTCTCTGCCTCCTTGCTTCTTCTTGCCAGGTGGATGTGTTTGCCTGTCTTAAAGCCACTGCTGTGTAAACTGTGTGCAAGATAAATAAAAGCTGTCAAGTCTGAGATGAACTAGAAATGAGCACATCTCTTTGCAAATCAACTGTGAGAACGCTCAAAGAAACAGGCTCGATTTCCTGCACCCTGCGTCACCTCTCTGGTATTGACGTGGTCAGCTGCATTTAATCAAAATGTCAGTAACTCTACAGTGAAGGTAAAATCAATCAGCAGCTTTGGAAGTGATGGGAAAACAGGTCAAGGTAGGATGTTTTTCCCCAGCAGCTTCTTCACTTTAGGTTAGGAACATTCTTTAAAAACAGCATCTGGTGGGTTACTGTAGTTTACCGGAGTATTTCTGCTCACACTAGATTTCATCACCTGACCCAAAGTGGGTTATTATGAGCAAATAACTTCAACACTGAGCTCCACAGAAAAGGGATCCAAGGACCCATCAGCCAATTACACCCAGCGTGGCAATGTCCATCCCTCGTCGAACATTGTCAAAGTCTGCAATCAAAGACTCGCAAGTTGCTTGGCAACAGCTACAGGCAAAGAAAAGAGACTGAAAACTCACCACGAGCAAATCTGGAGCAAACAAATGAAGTCTGGCTTCGGGTGGTTTTGCTCTGAACATGTGCCAGCTCTGTCTTTGGTTTGACCGGCTACTCCTACTGCGTGACACACCAGCACATTCGAGACCGCCTCTACTTTTTTTTTTTTTTTTACCACGTTTTTTAAAATGTTAACACTATTCAAAATGAGTGCTTTTCAGCAGGGGTGGGGCTAACATGGTGTGCACTGCCATTTGGCCATGTGTTGTGGTTTTATCAAGGGTTTTTATAAGAGCAGGAGCACATTAACAGCTTACAAGTGATGTCAAATTAACTCTAAATGATGAGCCAATGTGATACCAAGAAGGATGGGTAACTTAACCAGAAGATATTCAGCAGAAATCCAGTTAGTGAGGGACATACAACAACAAGATCTCTCTGTCTCTGTCAAGTCATTCACAGTGAGGATGATGAAACCAGGTTAAGGTCATTTCTTGTCTATATGTAGGTTAAAGTGATGCAGAGGAGGAGGAGGAGCACAAAGGGAGAAATAGAGAGACTACTGCAGCAAGCAGTCTGGTCCACTAACCTCCTTTGGATGTCTCTGTCTCCCTCTCAGGAGAGGAGGGTGCAGTATCCTGTGTCCTCGCCACTTTAAAGCCAATCAGTGTAATTACAGGCTGTGTCTCTGTTAACCAGCACACGCACACACTTGCAAAGAAACTGAAAAGCATGCAAAAAATAGCCCAAACTGGCACACACACACATACACACACCTGGCACCTCAGCCACCATGACACTTTCACTCACTACATATGAGTTTGTTCCCGTGTAAAGTTAAAATACATTTCTGTTACGTTAAGAGCATTATTTTTGTTGTAATTCAGTCTACCTGTGTGGAGGAAGATGTGTATCAGAGCGCTGATCCCCCGGAGCTTCTTACCGGACCGGCTACCGGTTAATAACCGGGATTAGGTTTTAACGGCGGAGGCGTAACCGACCTGCTGACCGCTACTTCTTCCTCTGTTTTGTTCCTTAGTCTTTTCCTTCAACATTTACCGAGGTGACGTGACCGCAGCTGCTGCAGCACCGGCCGGCGGGACGTTAGAGAAACAAACGGACAGGAGAAGTAGAGGACCGGATGCGCGCGAGCTCGGCACGGTAATAACGGTAACGGCAGGCTCTGACTGGGATGACATTGAGCTCCTTTTACGCGCCAGCTTTTCCAACCGGCGCTTTCCTCCTCCTCCCCCTCCTCTTCCTCTCTCTCTCCTCCTCTCTCCTCTCTTTCTGTCTCACCTCTTTTTTTTTTTTGTAGGCACGCGCGCTGAATAATGCAGGGCTCGCGAGGTCCCGGGAGTGTTTTCTGTCCCGTTCCAGAGACAATCAGAGAGCGAGCCGCCAGCGCGAGCTCCAGCCAAGCACAATGAGGCCGACCCGGACGGATCAGGTTACCAGCCGTGCTGCCTTTCATTCATTTATTCAGCTGCAAAACAATCTGACCGCAGCCCCAGCCAGCCAGCAGCAGCCCCCCCTCCATGCTCCTGTACCCCACCTCTCTGCCTCCCCACCTCCAGCTCTACCTCCCCTCACTCAAATGTGCTCAGGTGGCATTTTCAGAGGGACAAACACATACTCAGAACACTCCAGAACAGTGTCCTGAGTATGTGGTAACTAAGTAAACTGGCCCACATTTACTGGAGTACTGCACATGAGTAGGGTTTAAGATCATTTCTTTACTTTAATATTAATGCCACTTCATTCTGCTTTACTACATTTAAAGGGCCACCTTACCAATTCTACATAAAGTCCAGTTTGCTATCAACTTGCATCATGGGAAGTGTGGGACCCAGTGTTTTGGGTGTACATGCTCATACTGTCGCTGAAAGTCAAAATATCTTTGCCCTTGCTGCACATATTTTGACCAGGTGCAGTGCAGGTGTAACCAAACCAACCCCTGGAATCTGCGTTGTGTGGACAATAATGAGAAGGCTCATCGTTCTTTTTACACAGCCATTTGTTCTCCGAACGGGAATACTGTAAAGTCAGTTGGCCTATTACGGGTAGCTCACACACAGCACGCGCTAAAATCATATCTTAAAGACAGAAAACAATGTGTTCTCACGGATCAGATTACCTCAAAAGTGGCTGAAAACCATGTTGGTGTACCTCAAGGCTCAACTTTGGGTCCTCTGTTATTTGGTTTGTTTATTAATGATCTACCTGAAGCTTGTCCACCTACTGTAACTTGTCAGATGTACGCGGATGACACGGTCATATATTTACATGCAGCAAGCAGCAGAGGAGCTGTCCTGCGTCAATAATCAATACTTCTAATTGGTTAACAAACAAGCTCTTGTTTACATTTGAATGTCAGTAAAACTGTATGTTTTTCTCCAAGTCTGTGAATAGAGATTCAGGTCCAGACCTTACAGTAGCAGGGAGAAGATTATTGGTAGTACATGAGTTTAAATATTTAGGCATAGTAATAGATTCACAGCTCAAAGGTAAATAAAGCTTGAGGTTTCTTCTTTCATCCACTAAGAACAGGTAATGTTCAGGACACCAACCCTTGTTATTGTTCAACAAAACAAAAAACATCTAAATGAATAAGTAAGTATATGAATAAATAAATAAATATGCCAAAAATACAGAGAACTCTAAATCAATATACACCAAAGAAAACAAAATGTACCTTTCAAACTCCTTTCACACAAAACTATTGCTCAGCAAGACAGGAAATACAGTGAAATTGTTTTATTTAAACCAGTATGAATAGTACTTGTGCAAAAACTCGGCTTCGAATAACATATCAATTATGAATCATTCATTCGATCTAGCTCTGACCTAGCATACACATAACACCATTTTGTCCTGTTAGAACAATACTTACAACTTAGACTAATTTATATTTTGTTTGTCTTAGAGGAAAATGAAGGAATATGAATACCTTCCCAGGTAATCAAGGAATGGACACATATATTCTCACATATTCTGACTTTTTCTCTTGTTTACCAGGCCGGTAAAGCTAAATTAATTACTGTCTTCTTTGGTGCTCACACCGTAGGTTCAGTAAAATGAACTGAGTGATTGAATTGTGGAGAATCTAGTCGAGCCAACAATATGTAGCATTGATTGTAAGTGTGACTGAAGCACCTAACTAACTGTGGCGACTACTATCAATGAAAAAAGACGCTAACAGGCTAAGTAGGCTCGTAACTGTGACTCGTGAAAGAAATCCAATTCGTGGTCCTACAATGCGTTTTATGATGATTTATCAATGAACAACTGTGATAACTAAAGAAAAATGAGATGCACAAAATATTTGGTAATGTGATTACTTGGTTGTGATAATGGTCAACAGAAAATGTCATAGCCACAAGTCACCCTCTTCGTCTAAATGCCGCCATGCCAGTGAATGAACCGGTAAAATAATGTGAAACCACTCCACTCATGTGCCAATTACTACAGGAGGTAAAGCTGACCAAAAGAAAGTGTGCAGCCTAAACAAACAACCAACAACAAGGGTTTAATACACATTCTGGCTCCCAAACTGTTGTTAGCTTGAGTGGGGAGCCAACAACCTGTTTTAAACATCCAAAGAACTTCTATAAAAATGAACTGCTTGGCAACCAGACCAGGCGTCTCATTGAGACAGGAGTTAATTTGTCAAAATGTGTAGCCGCACCAGGCCAGTAAAGGGGACTGGGCATTTAATTGGGACTGGGCTTTTAATTTAACAGTATGTGGAAATAATATGGTCGCTGTAACCTTGAAACTCACTACACTATATGATCAGATATAACTCCCTGTAGGAATATTACAGTAACATATTAATGAACACAATAGTGAATTAAAAAGAGCCCGTAAGTAGAGTAAGGTCACAATAAATGTGCTATTCAGTATCACAGGCTCATTATGAGTCTCCTTTGGAAATATCACAGCAGATAAAAATGCCACAAAGTACAGTAAGATCATGTTAAACTTACTAAGTGGCATAAATATACAATGTGTGCTTATAAAGATATGGTAGAGACAGTGTAGCGAGATAGCTCAGCACACAGCAGAGCAGATATGCACCTGTAGAAAGGAAACAATGTGACTGAAAGGCATCCCAAACATGCAGCCCCTGGCAGATGTCTAGTTCAGTACAGACAGTCCATGTGGAAGCTCGTACAGTACACTGTATCATTTTCAACTGTGCTCCTTGAATTTTGTTGCACTTGATTTTTGTTCATTGTGAGGAACAACGCTGTCTGACACTGTGGAGCATGACGTTCTTGATGTCTGACTTTAACTAGGGTCTTCTGTCGTTGTATTTGTACGACAATTGTCACAGACAAAGTTAATTTCTAAAAGGCTGATGAGCGAAACTACCTATGGTACAGGCTGTGTGATTTTGGGATTCAGTTTCATGACGTGCCCACTTTCCTTCAATCTGCCTTGCCTACCGTGTGCCCATAGTCTTAAAGTAGCAGCCTGAAATTTCTCGCAATGTACCATAACAAGAACCTGCATGGCACAGATGTTCCCAGTTGAGCAGAACACACAGTCCTAACTTGTCCGCATTCTCTGAGCTCTGTGCTTGTCTTGTTCTTCACATCTTGTTTTTTACCCTTTTGAGGTATAAGATAATTGAACTTTAAAAAAAAAAAAATCAAAAACAGGCGAGTCAGACACACACACACACACACACACACACATGCACACACACCATTTCAGTGAATGGCAGTCCAAGGCTGGATAATGGAAATTGTCACTTGGGAGCCTGTAATTCTCTGTAAACGGTGAACAAATAGTCCCTTCTCTCTAACTGCTATGAAAGGTCTCCTGCGACCTGGTGTGCTCGTTTCATGTCAAGTCCTCTGTGAAAAGTGTGAGCACATGATGTGTAGAATGTGTGTAGATACTCACCCTGCCCCTCGTTGTTACTTCAAGTAATTGCACCCTTACATAGACATAAAAAGACACACATGCATACAGACTACTCACCATAGCGGGGTGAGGTTGTCTGGTCGGAATGGGAGCTTGATACCCATTTGCTGTTGTCACGGTAACCTCTGATGGTTTGCCATAGCCTATGATGAAACAAAAATTGCATTGTTGTTACCACTTACATCATTATCAATCATCATCTTTCATTTATTTGCACCTGTGTGTGACCTTTGTGGCATGCAGCATGCATCTGATCTATAAATGTAATAATAGTGATGTATATGACATGTACATAATGCTTTTGTGTTGGGTTGTACATCAGTGAACTGCTAACATCTGTCATACTCTGTAAACTGGTCAGTTATCCTGATTGTGAGAATTATTTTTAAAGCAGCCAGAGCGACTGCATGACAGAGATGATGAATCCTAGGTATTTCCTGCACTCTTTGGCTGTTATTTTATCTTGGTTCAGGTCTTTGCTGCTTCAGTGACCCAGTTCCACCCCGAGGATTCGAGTTCATCCGATTTCATCTTATCATCCTCGACCTCCTGACACCCAAACTCACTGCAGCTGAAGTAACACTGCTGTCAGAGCGGGAAAAATCAACATGGATCGGTCGAAAGCAGGTTCATACTGTAGTGTTACTTTTACTATGCTACTACCACTACTACTATTACTATTTACAAGTACTATTACTTCTGCTACCACCTCTACTACTACCACTACTACTATTATTACTACTACTACTACCAATTCTACTACTATTATTACCAATACCACTGAAGTTCATCCGATTTCATCATATCATCCTCGACCTCCTGACTCCCAAACTCACTGCAAAAATCAAACTTGGATCGGTCGAAAGCAGGTTCATACTGTAGTGTTACTTTTACTATGCTACTACTACGACCACTACTACTATTACTACTACTGCTAGTACTACCACCTCTACTACTACTATTACCAATACTACTCAAGTTCATCCGATTTCGTCTTATTGTCCTCAACCTCCTGACACCCAGACTCACTGCAGCTGAAGTAACACTACTACTACTACTACTACTTCAAGTACTACCATCACTACCTCAACAGCCTCTACCGCAACTCCAGTAGCTGTGGCTGTCACAGTACTTAGTTAGTAGTAACTAGCAGTAGTAGCCAGTGGTGGAAAGTACATTTAGTGATGATGATAGTGTAGTTAAATTACAAATTTTGTAATATAAGTATTGTAAATTTTGACTCCATTACATTTATTTAACAGCTATAGTTACTTTGCAGAACAACATTTTATATGCAGAATGTTTGATCAGTTTGTAAAACAATGTTGTTTTTGCGCCACTCTGAAAAGTATGTGTATAAAAAGAGTTGTGGGGTGATTTTGTGGAGCACGCTGGGTGAAGAAATCAAACAAAATAAAGATATCACGAGGTACAGAAACAATTAGAGGGAATGTGAAGCAAACTCAGGGTGAAACTGTTGTCGGTATTCTCAATTTGGATTTTTGGATTTGTTTTATACACAGGGTAATATTGGTCATCAGGTATTAAGAAGTGCAGTGGTGTAAATGTTCGTGTAATAGTTTGATTAGTGATGGATTCATATAATTTGGCATTGAGGTTAGGGCTAGACAAGCATGTTGCTTCTTCCTTCTCCTTTTTGGACGTGAAATGTTAATTTATGTTTCTCATTGTAAGTCTGTCCATGATTTATTGTTTGTCTCTGTTTTGTAGTTTTTTTTCTACAATATATTCTTTTTTTTGTTTTGTTTTTATTGTTCGAAATTAATAAATCAAGTCAATCAAATCTAATTAAATATAAATGAAACTACTCAACATTAACACTGAATAATAATAATCCAATAATTATATTGCAGTATTCATAAAATAACACTCTGAAACAGGGCATTATGCATAATGATGTTGTATATTTACATGTGTTAATGCTGCTTTTAAAGGATCCCAAAAGTTCTTCTACTTCTGGTGGTAGGAATAGTAGTGACAGTATTGAGTGTATTAGTAGCATCAGCAGTCGGTAGTAGTCGATTAAATTTACTCCCATGCAGTATACCAGGGAAATGAGACACAATATATGTTGTAATTCAAGTCCACTGTACAGAAACTGTTGCATCTTTATTTGCTACCTGCTTTAAATATGCTCTCCTATAGTTTGTGTGTAGAGTCTGAGTTACAGTAGAGGAACCACAAATCCTGTCCAGTGTTACAAATCCCAGTTCATTCAGTGCTGGTGAGATACTGCGTATGTGGCCTCGAGCAAATCACAATGCTATGATGCATGCTTACAGTAATACATATTCTCCACCCGCAGCTGACACGTCTATTATCATCCTGTCGTGTGTGCGTGAGAGTGTGTAATAATTTTCTTCAGTCATGGTTTCTGTTAAAGACACCGAGCTGTCATTGTCCTAAGATAAATCCATTAGTGCTCATTATCACGGAAAACACACCCGTGCTCTGTGCAGGAAGAGAGTGTGTGTGTGTGTGTGTGTGTGTGTGTGTGTGTGTGTGTGTGTCAGCCCTGTGCTCAGATGCTGGTTGTCATGACATCTGTAATGTATAATCATTTCTCACCTTGTATTATGTCCTCTGGGGAAGAGTGTGAGTCATGTTTGTGTTGCTGCTCTCTCCAGATCATGTGTGCTTAAATGAAAATAACACCAAGTTCGTCATCTGAGATAGACGCACTTTATCAAAGGATAGATGACAGTGTACAACTCTTATGTGCAAACTGAATCTCTATATCTGTTTATCCGTGGTCTCAGAAGATGTTTATGTGCTGATGTGTGCTCATAGTGTATTGTATGTACTCAATGTACTCGACACCTCCATGTTCATGCACCTTTGACTGAGTTGGAATCTCAGTGTGGTTTGTTTTTCTTGACATTTGCTAGTCTTTGTTGTCCTGTTGTCCAGTGTGGTATCAGTACAGTTAGATGAGTTAGCATGCAGTGAGATCATTTCTTGCAGTACCTACTATTGATACCAGGGGGGGCGCCTCAGGGCTCCCGCAAAACTGGGGCATGGGGGTATCTAGATTGATCCAGTTATCTATTTTTCCAGCTATTTACTTACCCATCTTCCTCCTCTCTTTCCTCCAGCACCAGCTACCTCACTGTTCCTCTCAAATCTATCATCTAAAATATTTACAGTCCTTCTGCTCCTACTTACTCAATATTTTCTGCAGTGTGTAAACTCATAAGATGCCACAGACACAGTATGAGTCCCTACAGGAATGTTGCAGTAATATTAGAGTGATTTCTCATAAGCAGTTGCTAGTCGCACTGAAAGGGAGAGATTATATTAAAACTTTGCACTGCGTATGCATGCTTGAACAACTGTTTTTTTCTGGTTTTTAATATTTACAGTAAGAACAGACTGATGACATGTTGCAGTTTACTGGTTTTGAGAGTCAATTTTCAGGCTTTGATTTCATTTTCAGAGCAGTAAGTGTTTGGCACAGAGCCTGGCACAGCTCAGTGTTGTTTCCTATTAGGCCACATTATCACATTAGAGCTACTTTTATGAAAATAACTTTTTGTGATTTCAATGAAACTGTCACTTCATCCACACAGTATCACATGAGAAAGATAGGCTGTGACATAAATGATGTTTCTCCTCCTCTTAGTGCTTCTAACGGCATTTGCTAGATCTACCACAGCAACTTTTTGTCATGTGCCATCTCTATATTCACAGCAGCACTAAATGAGCACTGATAATCTGCGAAATAAAAATCATATTCCTTTGCCTGCTCTATTGACTTGTAGTGCTTCTAACGGCCTTGCTGCTTATGAATGAAAACAACCAATCAGAGCCGAGGTGTCTCTAAGGCAGCTGAGCTGCGGTCAAACAAACTAGACAGCACTGAACAGACATGAATCAAGATTCTGTCTCTGCATTGCCTATTTCTTTCCTAAAATATTTTCAGAAACATATTTTAGTGTACTGTTTAGCTGTAAAATGAGAATGTTTGCTCCAGCCGTAGGGCGGTGCTTGGTTTTTGCTCCTCGACTCTGATTAGTCAAGGAGCAAAAACCAAGCACTGCTCCTGAAACTAGAAATATGAGCATTACTACAGTTCTAAAATCCTTACACTGGCCACCTGTCACTCACAGAAATGATTTCAGAATCTTGCTGCTTGTGTATAAATCACTGTGGCTCAGCGTCCAAATATATCTCTGACATGCTTGTGACATATGAACCTTCTCAGACCCTGAGGACATTTGGGGTCGGCCTACTGACTGTCAGAACAAAACATGGTGAGGCAGCGTTTTGTTATCATGCAGCACAAACCTGGAAAAACCTCCCAGATGATGTTAGACAAGCCCCGACTCAAGTCAAAGCTAAAAACATTCCTTAATCACACTGCGTCCTCCACCCTGTAATGACTGCAAACTTATTTTTAAACTCAATTTTAAATCATTTTAAATTATCTTTTTATATTTGCACCTCTTGTCTGCACTTTGGCTATTTTTAATGGTGTTTTTTTTATTGTAAATCATTTAATAATTAATTTAACCTTTTAAATCTTTGTTTTCTCTTTACTTATTATGTTTTATATTTTATTGCTCTGTAAAGCATTTTGAATTGCCCTTGAGTATGAAATGTGCTATACAAATAAAGCTGCCTTGCCCTGATTAGTTGTTTTCAGTGAATTTTTTATTTTATTTTTAACAGATTATCTGTCTCGTGTACTACTGTGTGGACACAGTGACAATCTGAGCAAATATATATATTTTTTTAATCATAATTTAGTCACCAACTACAGCTTTAATCTATACTAATACTGCCTTCTATTAACATTAATTTATATTTAGCCAGTTTTCAAGCATTTCTTGCATCATGTGCAATTTGAATCGAGTAAACATTATAAAAATACTAGTGTCAAAATATTCTGAGGTACTCAGAATAACGATGGTCACAGTGAATCAAAGCAGTAATTAAATTATTTCCAACTCACTATGACTGGGGCTTTAGTCTTGCTCTAGTTTTGCATTACTGGTTTTAAATATATGACACTTAAAGATTGTAATTATTATATTGGGCATAAACAGGACATATTGTACGCCAGAAACATGCATGAGCTGCATTTGTGAGTTTGTGGTTAAACTTTGGAAAGCAGTGACTGCTGTCCTTATCTTACCTGTGTTTGCTTTGTCTTATGTGACTATTTTAAAACACTGAGGATAAAATATCCGCCTAAATTAAAGTGTAAAAAATGTGTGTGTGCTTGTTAGTGGCAGTGGGTATTATAACAGATAGGGGTGCAGTGAGGAGAGCTCGTGATCTCTTTCGTCAGCAGCCAATGAAAAGTGAATGTTAGAGACAGATGGAAAGAACAACAAGCAAGAGACGGCAGGAGGGCACTGGAGAAACTCAGCTTTATTGACCAAAGATAGAGAGAGGATACAGACATCAGAGAGAGCGAGAGAGAGAGAGAAAGAGAGAATGTGACAGAGTGAGTTGTCATACCCATAGAAAGAGAGAGAAAGAGAAAGAGAGAAGTGTGAACAATAGAAAATGGCTCCTTTTTGTTTTTAACAGTCCATACAACCATGAGGGCAGGCAGACAAGAAAAAGAGAGACCCCTACAGAGTCAGAGGAGTACTGCAGGCGTGGCAGTGGGGCTGGTAAACTCAACAAGTCTGGCGTTCACGTACAGCTCCTTGCATTACATCAAAAACACACACACACAAACCCACACAGGCTAACTGGATTGGTCAAGCTCCATTAACTCGAACTCAGCCTTTCTTTTTATTTTTAATGTGTCGTGAGATTGGATTTCCTTTTGTAGATCCAAACAGTAAGTGCTTCTTTGCTCTGTTGCGCGCCGTGTGTGCGTTACACCTCGGGGGAAAACTAACACTACACTTTCTGAGGATGCACTTCTCCTCAAAAACACAAGCAGTCATGCAATGAATAGTTTTGGCCAATCTGGGACACCAAAAAGGACGTTACTGATTGTTCCCAGCCTGCACAAGCCTCGCAGTCTGCAAATTATGAGGGGAAAGAAATGTGACAAACTGCTCAGATGAACCATCTTCTTTTCCCCATCAGATCCAAGAGCACAAACAAGGATGTGGTGAAAAGGATCATGTGAAATTGCTTGCATTTTTTTCAGTAAAATTGTTATTTTGCAGATGATTTTGAAACATTACTAGCTTTGATGGAACAAAAATGTAGTTACCTGCCTCAAGCAAATCAAGTAGATTTTATTTAAAGGTATACTATGCAGGATTGCTGGTTACTGTTTGTGAAGTAAAGCCAACCTCAGATTTACTCTCATTTGGTGTTTTGCCTTGCTATTTGCCTATGTTCTGGCATGGTTGCTACCTTTTTATAACCCCCAGCCTCACCTGAGTGCTGTGGGGGTACACGCCCATAACATCCTGAACACGGTAAATAAAAAGAAAATAAGAAAATGCCGACAGAGTGTCTGCGGAAAAATACACCGCCACACACTTCTAGTGGGTCATAAGTGATGATTGAGAGGGTATGCTTTTTTTCTGCAGGAGTATATACATTATTTTTTAAGGAAAATCCTGCATAGTGCATCTTTAAATGAGTTGAAATCAATGGCTGCCTAAAGGGATCAGCGTAAAAACGTGCAATATGCTTCAGCACTAATGTAACTTGAATGGTTTGTTAATAGGCTACCATGCAAATCCAATGGTATGGTTATTGTAGACGCTGCCTCAGCACAATTTAAGGTCCTCAGATGCCTCCGAGGCCAACCGCAACATGTCTGGGAATGGTAGCAGCCGCCAAGAGTTCAGAGAAGGTGGTGGTGGTCGTCAGAAGACGAGGGGGAGGGAAAGTCATGTGGGGTTAATTGTGAGATTACACACAGCAAAGCAGTGAAGTTAGAGAATGAAAATATACAAAGCTGGCGCTTGTGCACTCGTACAGTCGTCATATGGCATCGTAGGACATCAGAACAATGTCTAGTACCCATAATAATCAGAATTATCTCTAGATCTCTATATAGATGTGGAAAATAAAATCATCACTAAATAGAATATAGAGCTTATTTACATTCTTTATCTACACAGGAAACTAGACCCCGGCGGGCCCGGTGGTGGCCAATCACACAGCCAGCTGGACTGACTGACAGCAGCAGTGGCCAATCACGCTAAAGCATGTATGTCTGAAGGGCGACGTACAGGTCTGCACTGACAGGACAGTTGAGAGGTGGGACTGGGTAGCTGTGCACAGAGCCATTTAAGAAGAGAACCCATTTACCCAGAGATCTTTCAATGCTGGAAATGTGCTGTTGGTTGCCATGGATATTTTGTTTCTGTCTTTCATTGTTTTATGACTATTGCCAGAGTTAGTACACAGTGCATAGAAAGATGTTATGTTGTTCGCTTTAGCCAAACACATGCCTGAAGAGAGAAAGACAAAGTGCTGCACTCTGAGAAGAAGGTCGTCGAGGCTCTTCAGGTTAGGTTAGTGATGCGTTCACTGTCACTTTTTACCTGTGTATTTTCTGTCATGATGTGAATAAATTATAAGGGCTGCAATAATGTTTTATCCTCAATGAATCAATTAGTTATTTGGTCTATAAAATGTCAGAAAATTGTGAGAAAATGTCGATCAGTGTTTCCTAAAGCCCTCTAATGTCTTGTTTTGTTCTCAACTCACAGAAATTCAGTTTGCTTTCACAGAGCAGCCCAATCGCCAGAGGACACTGTTGGCATTGCATGTTTAGCAAACCACAAATACATTATTATCCATTATCATATCAACATTTCTAAAGGGACTTAGCATATGAGCTGACTTTCTCATAGGGTGGTGGAGGAGATGATGGATTGTAACACCTAGGTGAGGTACCTGCCGAGCTGCAGGCCTCTGTTCGAGACCAACAAACAACAAATCCGGTTGTTTCTTGGCGAGTTATTGCTGTTTTTCCTGTGGCTTTTAAGCTGCCAAATGCAGGTATTTTTCAGTGACCTGTGGCCCTTCTTTCAGCTGATTCCAGCCCCTAAATGCGGGTGTTTTTAGCAACCTGTGGCCCTTTTTCCGGCTACTTTCCAGCCCCCAATATAGGTGTTTTTAAGCGACATGTCTTTGTTTTTCAGTGAGGATTGTGGCCCCAAAACTGGGAATTTTAAGCCAAAACCTGATCTTTTTCTAACCATAACAAAGTGGTTTTTGCACCTAAACCTAACTAAAAGTTAATCACAGCATTGTTGAAATGTAAAGTTTCAACATATGCTACTTAATATTGTGTAAATGTAATGTCACCTTGGTTTGCAGGAACGTACAATGCCATCTGGTGATCACCACTAAATATTTACATTTAAGAGGCTGGAATCAGAGTATTTTTACCTTTTTTTCCTAAAAAAATTACTCAATCCGATTAATCGACTATCAAATTAGTGGGTGATTAATTTAATGGTTCACAGATTATATTGAGCAAAGGACGTCATGGCCACACACCTGAGCCACACAAACACCTCCACGATATGTTATTTGGATCTGAAGAGCCTCTCTAACCTCTTTGTAAACGTGCGGACGTCTTCTTCAATCACATATCTGGCCCATATACCTTTATTGATCTCACTCTCTGTAGCGCACAACAGCAAAGTGTAGTCACCAACTCTCCAAAAATCAATTCACCGGATGCCTATTGAGCACCATCCATCCTCTCTAATCCATGTAACATCAAAGACACTTCAAATGAAGCAAAAAATCTTTCCAGAGCATCCATTATCATTCAACAGAGTGAGGATGATTACTAGCTTTTCAGGGCTTTTTTCTGAAAACCAGCCTCGTAAATGACCTACAGTGTAATATATACGATGTTACAATGACACCCAGGCCACATTATTTGCAGCACCCTTGTAAACGAGGGCCTGGTTGGTGACTACTGCATGAGCTGGCAGTGTTTTCAGTCTGAATTGTAAAGAGTATAATGGATCTCTGGTGGCCTTCTGCAGCGATGAAGTGAATTTAATGGACAAAAAAGATGAACATAAATGGCGCATAATCTTCCTCTAAAAGCTCATCTGAGCACAGCTGTCAGAATTTTGTGATAGTGCTTTTTAACGTTTATTATTTAAAAATTTGTGCCCTGCTGTAAGTGGTAGTAACCCATGTTTGTTTTCATAGGTGGAAATACATGTTCCTTTGCTGCCAGAGCGTAGGCCTACGAAGCTGCCGTTAGCTTCCTGTGCTCTATAGACACACTGGAAAAAGTTGGCTGTATAGATCCTACTGGCTGCCAAAAGGTGTTCCACTGCTTCTTATTGGCTGCTGAGTTAGGAAGTACTAGAATAGGAGGAAATGGCCTCAGCAGTGGAATAGCTGGAGTTAATGGACAGAACGACAGAGAGAGAAAGAGATGAGAAAAGAGAGAGAGTCCTGTTATTACTAACTAGAGTGTCAAAAACCTCAAGTTTCCCACGGAAACAGGCGTCCCAACAATTCAATGGCCTGATTCAAAACAAAAGAAAAATTAAATAACAACGGCAAACTGAAATAAAAGCCTAAAAGAAACTTCTAATCATTTCTATTTATTTTTTTTTTTGCTAGGACTATCAATGTGGAAGAATGAAGAGGCACATAAAGAAACCAAGGCAACAAGTACGCTCCTCTGCATCCTGAGAGTCAGGGAGAGTCGGTACAAGGAAGGGGGCGGGGGTGGTTTGTTTGAGTTTGTGCGGTTGTTTATGTGTGTCCGTGTATTTTTGGAGACAACAGGAGAGAATCTGTCGAGAGAAAAGAAAGTGGGAGGTGACTGGATAGAGATATTTAAAAAACTACTGAGACTGTGTCCGTATTTTTGAATGTTTTATAGACTGTCTTGTTAAAAGCGATGATCTGGTTGATTGTCCAGACACACTGTTTGCTCGGACAGCGTGGCGTTGTGACTGATTGTCCGTGACGTCTTAGCGACCACTGAGAGGAGTTTTGTATTACCTGGTGTAAGCTGTTTGTCACAACAACAATTTTCACCATCTGTCTGTTTTTATCATCGATATAGCAGCGTGACAACAGCTTAACTTTATGAAATAGAGCCTACTGCGTTGTCTGAGACCGGAGGCGTGACGGCCGGGCCTCCATGTTGACAGAGAGGGGAACAAAAGAGCAGGGATGTAGAGGTAAAAACGTAACTGAGTAAAAAGTCAAAGGTCAGACAAGAGCGTGTGTGCGTGCATGTGTGTGCCAGCCGATCAGAGTCCAGAGGAGGAGGAGGAAGGCAGGGCTTCTGTTAGTAACCATCCAGAGACAGAGGAGAAGAGAGGGGTGTTGTGGGTAATAATAAAAGGGTGGAAGAGGGAGAAGATTCAGTCACATGAGGATGCAGCACTCGCAGCGTTTCCTCTTGTCTGTACCTGTGGGGGGGGTGAGGCCGGGCGGGGGGGCCGTGTTGGCTTCGGGATTGGCGGGGGGTGAGGAGGCGCTGTCGGGCTCACGGCCATCGGATGACAGTTCCGTGCTGACGGCCTCGGACGTGGCCGGCCGCCCTGACACGAGGTCAGCCGCCGTGCCGTCGATGATGGATAGGTCGGTGACCGTCTTCTCCCTCAGCGATTTCTCGTCGTCTTCGTCGATGAGGACCACCTCGGCCTTCACGGCGCCGTCAAAACCTAGCAGCCGCCTGCTCTCGCTCATGTCCTCAACGTCCTGGTAGCCGAGGAACACCATGGTGACTGGGTGCTCTGCGGTGGCTTGGGGCGGGTTGGAGAGCTCGCCGCCTGGGTGAGCTGAGGAGCCGGGTTGGGTTGTAATAGGAGCAGAGGGGGGCATCATGCCAAGCCGGGTCTCCCTCTGGAGGGTGACCTGTGCTGGTGGGCTCGAAGGAATGGATGGCGGGGCGCAGGAGGGTGGTGACAGATCGTCAACATCTAATGGGGAAACATAAGCCTGCGGGGCAGCTTGGGTCACCGTCACCTGACCCCTGCTGCCATCTACTCCGTGCACAGCAGGTCTGGCAGCTCGCTGGATCAGCTCGTCAACCTGCGCGGAGCTCCAACCGTTCTCCATGGCCGTGGTGGACACGCCCCCAGAGGAACTGACCTCGTAGACCACTTTCCTGCCATCGTCGTAGACTTTGACGCCACGCGACGCCGCATCCAGCGGGCTCACACGGTTGGCTGACAGGACGCGCTGCTCGCCGGTCTGCGGGTCGTGCTGCACGTTGATCTCCATGGCAAACATTGCTGTTAGAAGGGGAGGGAGGGGTGGAGGGGTGAATGGGTGGGGAGGAGAAACAGGGAGGGAGGGAGAGGTTGAGGCAGAAGGGAGTGGGGTTTGAAGGAGTACAAGTGAAGGGGTGGGGAGGAACCAGTGGAGGAGGTGGGGGGGTGATGGGAGGAAAAAGTGGAGGGAGTGAAGCATGAGGACGGGGACACAGTGTTCTCTGAGAAATCTGCAACTGCAGCATAAGTTACTTATTCAAAGTGCTGTATATGAAGTTAGTAAAACACAAAACATTACCTTAACTCTGTCCTTCAGAGATGCACACCACAGACGCAGGTGAGTGAACAAGAGAAAACACACAACTTCCCCTCACTGTCTATAGATATCTGGTTAATCTGTTCCTGGTTTTAAGGGCTGCATGTAATTTTCTAAAATTACCAGACTACTCTAGCTTTTCTTTTAATTGCCTTTATTCACTTAAGCCCCTGTTTCCACTGAGCAGTACGGTTCAGCTCAGTTAGGTGTGTTTTTTGTTCCGCTTCCACTGTGAAAAGTTGTGGATGGTACCAGTGGAACTGCTCCATACCGTCCCCATGTTTGGTCCCTCCTCTGTTGGGGTACCTAGCACTCAGATCTTGTACTAAAAGGTGGAGCTGTGAACACTGCAGTCTGTTGATTGGTCAATAGCAGACGGTCGCTCTGCTCAGGGCTGAGTTGTTGCTGGTTTTGAGGCTCATGTAACCACTGTTCATACTGTGGAGAGTTTTATTAGTAAACTGTAACTATAAAATGATAGGATATTTTGCTGCCTCTCACAGCAGCTGGAGTTTGAGAAAAAAATAACTTAATTCACTGGGCCGACTGCTGGCGACTTTTAAGGTGGAACGTTAACTTGTAATGTTACTCAATGCATGAGTTGATGATGTGAATCCATCATCACACCTTAAATTTTTAAATATCCCATGGAGAGAGACTCTCACTGCAGCCTGTTTTATTTTGTTTTGAAAATGTCGTTCTGTGGACGATAAACGAGATGCAGACTTCCATGAGTGTCACCAGTAATGAGGAAATACAGTGAGTGCTCGATGGAGCAGTGAGTGACAACAACCCCGCCCACATTTAAGAGTACTGTTCAGTGGAAACACTAGGGTCTAGGTACCATGTCTGAAGGTTACTTTTGGTTCCAAGGGTACCATACTGAAAGTGTTTGCTGGAAACGGGGCTTTTAGTCATTATATCAACATTCCTGAAGATTATGTATCAGAAAACGTATTGTGTACATATTTATAAGTCAAACCTAAACTTTGCTGCAATATTGATATTGAGGTATTTGCTTAAACATTTTGTGATGTTTGTTTTTCTCTAAATTGCCCAACACTATTTGGTCACTTCGTGCAGGGATTATAAAAACATTTACTTCTGCAGTAGAGTATATTTTCAGTCAATTCTGCAGAATAAATGTTAAGTACGCAATAATAATAATATGTATGTTTTTCTTCTCCTTCTTCCTATTATTATTAGTAGTAATAGTATTAGCATTATTAGTATTAATAGTTATTTTACCTGAGGTTTAGTTCTACTCTTACACTCTTATCCTACTACAGATAAGTCATAAGCACATCATGCTGCCCAAAAAGCTGAGCTTTTATTTTGTAAAGCTGTTCCCTTCCACAAAGTCAGCAGCATTAAATACAGTGAAACAAACAAATGTAAGATAATGATAGCAGATTTCCATTTACTGTCATAATATTTAGCTTTTCCTTGAACAAGAAAAAGTCTGTTATTAACACTATAAGTAAAAAACCAATATAAATATCAAGGTTAAAACTAATCCTTAATTCACTGGTACCAAAACTAAAACAAAAAATGGCATTAATAGAGTTTATTATGACTATATCAGTAAAATTATGACAAGTCTACAACTTTAAAATATATTAATACTATTATGGAGTAAAAGTAATGCAAAATAATTATTTGAAATCTGCTGTCTGAGTTGTGGTTTTGTCTAAAGTTATTGCTAACATGAACTTGGAGGCACTTCTTCAAAGTCAGTTCAAATGTCAGCACACGTCAGTGCGACGCTGTTAAAGTCCCCCTGAGATTTGACTCAGTTTGTGCAAACGTGCGCCTATCTGTGCCCGTCCACCATCCATGTGTGCACCAGTTGGTCCTGGTTATAATCCAACTTGGCTGCAGCCCAAAATCTTCCTGTCCTCCCTCCCTCCCTCTCTCTTCTCACCCCTCCCTCCCCCTCCTCTCCTCCCCCTGTCTTACCAGGTCTTGGTATGGCGTGCTCTCCGGAGGCAGGTGGGCCGGTCCTGGGCTGCGTGGCCAGGACGAGGTGGTCGGCGTCGGGGTCCGTGCAGTCCGAGAGAGGGGCGGACATGCAGCCGGTGGCATCTAGTGAGCAGGAGCACAGGGGGGGAAATGACACATGGTCAGGGGGACGTTAGAGGCCGTGAGGGAGAGCCGCAAACACACACGTACACACTCACGCACCGGGCGCATGCCGATACACACACATGCATGCTGGGTACACACACACACACCTCAGGGATGTGTAACCACACCCTGACACAAACACACACACATACAGCCCAGCCCCCCAACAGGGAAACTAACCACACCCCTGTGTGACCCTGCCCGCCCCTGCTCCACACACACAAACACAAACACACACATACACACACCATCTAACTCTCCTCATCTCTCTGTTTCTGTGTCCACGGCAACTCTAGCACCCCTGAGGTCCAGTGCTTATGCAGCAGAAGCGTGTGTGTGTGTTTGTGTGAGTGTGTGTGTGATTGCAGGAACAAAGCTTTAGGGGCTTACGGGGCTTGTTGGTGAATAGGGGGGGATAAAGCCAGCGACTGCAGGCTGCAGAGTCATGGCCTTGTGTGTGTGTGAGCTTCAATAGGCTCGCTGAGCCGGGTTCTGCGTGTGTGTGTACGTGCGTGTATTTGGCGCACGTGTGTGTTTGTGTGCAGGTATGTATATGTCTACGTGTGTGTCCGTGGGTATGGCTGAGTGTGTGTTTGGGGGGTTCAGGAGCGTGCTCTGGCCTGCATCCCTCCTGCCTCAGCGAGACTATTATTCCCACACACACACACACACACACACACACAAACACACACAGAAACAGAAAAAGAGGGACCCCACTGCTAGGAAACAACAATAACTCAGCGGAGGACGCTGTGTGTAAGTGTGAATTTTTAGTGTGTGTGTGTCATACCTCCATCCTGGGTCATCAGACTCTGAAAGACAAACAGGAGAAAATCAAGAGCTATAACAGAGTGATGCTTTATTTCCAAGTTTTTGATCGAATGCTCTATGTAATAAAAACTATCATTTATCAACAGCGTATGGAGTGTATTTGAAGAAATACTTCACCCCTCAGCTGACCATCTGTATATCAAGTATTCACTCTGTGTGACTTTGAATTCGTAAGGAAAACTTTGTTTGTCTTGCATTCTTTTGGTGAACGAAGAATCCAAAACATGAGTAAATCATGCAGTATAATCCAAGTTTCATTTATCCAGTCGTATGCTCAGTACTTTTTAAATCTAATTTTAAATCTAAGCTCTCTTCAAAGCCAGACTCCATTGACAAAACCAGCAATTTTACATTGCTGAACACAGGAGCTGCTGGTCTACCGCTGCCTCAACCAGTTAGTTTGTTTGTATTATTGTGTCACTTTTGTGTTTTAAAGGGTTAGTTCAGATTCACTAAAGTCACAAACTGACACAAACAAACTGCCGATCAAGGCTGCGGTAGACCAGCAGCTCCTGTGTTCAGCGAGGTAAAATTACTGGTTTTATTAATGGAGTCTGGCATTAAAGAGATAATAGATGCGTTTTACTTTCAGTTCAGTTCGTGGTTGGAAAAGAGCTGTCTGTTTGGGAAGTAGTGAGTATATGATTGGATAAATGAGACTTGGATTACACTGCTTGAGTTATGAGAGAGTTTGTAAATGAATGTTTTGATGTAGTTTTGTTTGTCATAAATGGTCGCCGGTGACCTAAATACATTAAGAATTTTCTTAAGTTTTTGGATTCTTATTTCACCATGGGGGCATGTGAGAAAAACAATGTTTTCTTCCCAAATTCAATGTAAAACAAGCTGAGTAACTGATATGCAAATGGTCATTTAGAGGCTGGAATATTCCTTTATAATGAAAACTATCCAGCCATGTTTGTAAAGCAAATTGCAATGATAAGACTTCTTAAGTGCAGGCCCTTTCCACATGCAGCATGTGCAGCAACATGACAGCCAAGTGCATTTTTAATCACTGTTTTACAATGCAATTAAAGATATATTGGTCTGTTTTGTAATCTCAAAGTAATTCCATCTCATTTATATTTAGCACACTTGTGTTTTTAATTAGCAGTAAAGTCTATACAAGGCTCCACTTCATTTTCACTGGTTTTTATTTGCTCAAACAAAAAACAATTAATGCCGCACACAAAAACAATGCAATTATAGTGTCATTAAAGAAGAAAGTGACAACAAAGTGCAAGAACTGAAAACTCCTGTAAACTGTAAAGAGGGATGGACTAGTTATTACACAACTAATGTCAGAACCAACTAGTAGAGCGGAGTGATTTCAGTATCAGCATTTGTTTTTCAAAGCCAGCAATTTGTAGCTCTCCAAACAGAACAGAAGAGTTTGGGTTCTTATACCTTCTGCAGGTCTTCTATCGAGCGCTCCGTCTCTTTCAGACGTTCCCGTAGAACCTGCTCTTTGGCTGATATCTGAGACTCTTCACTCTCGAGTGTACCGATTTCAGACTCCAGCCTGCAGACACAAAAATACAGGAGGACATTTCCACTCATGAAATTGGAAAGGCTGAAGAATCAAGGGGTTTCAAAGAAGAAAAATTTTGTGAGAGGATACAGATTGCTTCCCAATAATAACCACACTGCATTTACACTTGGTAATTAGAGACTTCTATGGTGTCAGTGTATGTTTTCTCTGGGTACTCCCACAGTCCAAAGACATGCAGGTTAATTGGTGACTCTAAATTGTCCGTAGGTGTGAAAGTGAGTGTGAATGGTTGTCTGTCTCTATGTGTCAGCCCTGTGATAGTCTGGTGACCTGTCCAGGGTGTATCCCACCTCTTGCCAAATGTCAGCTGGGATTGACTCCAGCACACCCCTGACCCCTAACAGGATAAACAGCTAGTCTGAGAAACAGTAGCTATTTTGTGTATCTAAAAAGGCTCATGTATTTAATTGGATGTGCAACAATGCATGACCTCCGTACATATCTCTATTTTAAGACATGGCCTCCTGAAGGAGAGACATCGCACTCTTCAATGTATCTGGTTAAATGTGTCTCAGATACTCTGGTTTAAGTCTTCAGATTCCAGTCTCTTAAGTGCATTTACACCAGCCTTTTCAAGTGTATAAATCTGATCCGGATATGATCTAGATGCTCCAAATATATGAAATGACCAGAGAGAGCTGGAGGATCAGCAACTTAAATGGACGTCCATCTCACAGATAGCTTTGCCTGATGGAAAAATCTCCATCAGCAGGTTATAGGCTGATAGTTTATTGGGGAATTGCAAATTACAAATGCTTTTAGAGGCGAAATGTAACATTTGCTGAGGCAACCTTGCTGATTATTTAAAAATCCAGTGAATGTGACATACATGGCAATAAATTGCAGTTTATCCTGATTGAGTTGTTCATTGAGATTAGTCTGACGAGGCTGAACAAAGACATGATCCATGCAGCTATCCTGCGCTGCTAATCCTATTTGCAGAAGGCGTGAGTATCAATATGTCTTTGAGAGTGTACGTAATCACCTAAATCCTGATCTGAGCTGAATTTTGGATCTAATTCCAAGCAGTCAGCCTAATTTCGCACTTGTGTGAAAGATACAAGTCTGGGAAATGTCTCTACGACTAGTTCTGCCATTTTCCTCTGGTGAGGACATTCTCAAGACATCCCTACTATTCCCAAAACTGCACCCAAACTATGCTTATTTACACATTGAAGCACAGACACGTGCATGCTCACGTGGACATTTAAGAGATGGATGTCGCAACAATACTAGGAAGCAGTCAGGGAGGAGGACCAGGGTTGCTTCCTCGCTCACTGCCAGCACTCACAATGCTTCAGAATACGCTCCTCTGGGACCGAAAAGAATGTGTGCGTCAGTGTGTGAGCATGTGTGTGTGAAAGAAATATTAAGGTTCATAACAATGCCACAAACATTTGGTCTTCCAGAATCAATGGGGCTCGCTCATCATATCAGCATCGGTGGCCATGAACACTCGTACACATCGTCCTCACTGGACTGTTTATCATTTGAGAGACATTTTATCTGAAGTGGCTGACAGAAACATGAGTGCACAGGTGGTTTGGCCAAGTTCAGCTGTGAATTGTATTGAGTTTTTAAAATATCAGCAGTGAACAGGGATGATATTTTTGGATTTGTTGGCACTAACAAAGTCAAAGATTGTGTTTTTAATGTTTGCCAGAAAATCTGGTGCTTTGGGTCTGATCACAGAGGTTTAACTAAACAAATCCACACAGTCTACACTCATCACTTCACCATCTGCCAGCGCTCCTACTCAGGTTCATCTTCAGTGGTGTGATGTTTGGATGTTGTACAGCTACCTGAAGACTGATACTGTGGTACTAGAAAATGCTTCAAAGCTTTGGTGACTGTGAGGACCAAGTACCCTTCTCTATTAATATACATGCCCACAGAAACCATAGCCAAATAGAGCTCAGTTCTCTGGGTGAAAATGCCTTGTTGATGCCAGAGGTCATACAACCTTTATTTAATCAGGTAATCTCATTGGGATCTAATTTTTTTGCAGAAAGGCCTCACTGCAGTGCAGTAATTATGAAAATATGACGATGTGGTGTATTGGGTTGGAGCTGCAGCAGGGTTGTTCTGCAGTAAGAAATAAAGCTTTTGTTGGCTGCATCTGTTACACAATTCTGTTATCTGTCTCTGGTGAATGTCATAATGTACCACTTCAGATGTGAAATCTTGCTTTCAGCGGAAATCAGAACAAAACACAGCAGTTTCTTATCATATAATTGTCCTTGTGTAACTGTGCCCGTGAGCTATTGTTTGGATCAAAATAATCAGCGCAGCTCAGGGTCGTTCAGTGTTCCTTGAAATCAGACAATTTAAGGGTCTACATATTCAAGAACAACAGTGTATTGTCTCTCGCTGAGCCGAGAATGTAACAAATATAGCAACATGTATGTAAGCTTTTTTTAAACGCCACTGTCAATTCTGAAGAGAGCTAGCATCTTATCAGAGTGTATTGTCCATTAGAATGTAATATATCAGGGTCATGTAAGACTGGAACTTGACGGCAACTTCACCACTTAAAGGGACAGTTCACTCCAAAATCAAAAATAAATATTATTCTTCTTAGCTGTAGTGGTATTATCAGTCTAAATGGTGTGAGAGCCGAGTGTTGGAGATATCGGCAGTAGAGATGTCTGCCTTCTAATCAATATATTGGAACTAGATGGCACTCAGCTTGTGGTTCTCAAAGCGCCAAATGATACATTTGACAAACTCAACATCAATGTCTCTTTGCAGAAGTCATGATCTGGTTACTCAAGATAATCCACAGACCTTGTTGTGAGCAGTTTCATGTAGGAACTATTTTCCTTTTTCCCACCTACACCCGCCAACCGTATCACCATGCAGAAGGAAGTCTGTATTTACTCTGATGTTCTCCTCGTTTGAGCTGGAACGTTAGCAGTTTGGTGCTAGGTGAGCTAACAGTAGATGCACGACTCCTTCTATGCAGTGATATGGGTGGTAAGTGTAGTAAGAAAATTGTTCCTACATGAAACTGCCCACAACAAAGTCTGTGGATTATCTTGAGTAACTGGGTCATGATTTCTGGGAAGACAATAAATACAACAATATTGTACTGTACATCATGTATACAACTCTAGCCTTGCTAGAATGAGAAAACAATTACCTAACCTTGGACTGAGTTGCAAGGACTGCACCACAAATACACTACTACTACTTGAAATGCATTTGTAGACTAATCTAGACAAAGTTTTTAGAGCAATGATGGTTAAAATGGTAAAAGGAATGAAATGTACAGACATGATATCAATGTGAATGAAAAATGTCATCAAGCAAAAGAAAAGCACCAGACAGGAGAGAGTAGGAGGTATAGATCAGTGGTTCCCAACTGGTCCAGCCACAGGGTTCAGGTTTCTCCTTAGTCATTAGTTCGAGGTCCACACAGTTTAGTATACTCAGTGTCGTACTTGCGTTTGGCCATGTCGTCAAGCTAGTTTGATGTCTCTAGTAAGTAGCTGTCTGTTATTCACTCATTCTACAACAGAAAACGGCACTTCAAAATAAAAGCTTGTGCTGTAAATTCACTGTACTTCAAAAATAAAGTGTGTTTTTTACAAACTTGACTTGTTTGCAAGTCACTTACGGTCCATTTAGAATGGACCCACAACCCACTTTTGGACCACAACCCACGAGTTTCAGGCCACAAGAGCGCTGGGCATGCTTCATTTATGCTTCATTATCCTTCCAAGGTATTTAAGTGTAGACTATCAACTACGTAAAGCCCCAACCCTCACCTACGGTCATGAGCTCTGGGTAATGACCGAAAGAATGAGGTTGCAGTGGCAAAAATGAGCTTCCTCAGAAGGGTGGCTGGGCTCAGCCTTAGAGATAGGGTAAGGAGCTTGGACATCCCCAGGGAGCCCGGAATAGGGCTGCTACTCCTTCACGTTGAAAGGGGTCAGTTGAGGTGGTTCAGGCATGTGATCAGGATGCCTCCTGGGTGCAAACCCACAATCCACCAGAGGGATTACATATCTTGCCTGGGAACACCTCGGATCCCCCAGGAGGAGCTGGAAAGCATTGCTGGGGAGAGGGACGTCTGTGGTGCCTCGGCGACCCGGCTTCGGGTAAGCAGTTGAAAATGGATGGATGAAAGGATTCTACGTAAAGCTGATACGTCTTGCTTTACCTACTGTGACATTTGTGTTGATGCTACTAGCTAGTTAATCCTTCAGTAACCAACCAAAAATGTACTGACTTGTATGACAGGAAATGCACTAAAGATGATAAATGATGAATGTTGATGAATGGTTTGCAGACAGTTATGAGACAGGAGTCAATGGAAGGGATGTGTCTATTGAATAAACTCAACTTACTGTCCCTTTAGTGACCAAGTTAGCATGTTAACTGTCAGTTATCTAGCTCAGGCTTGTAAGGACGTTTGTGTGCCCCAGTACATAAAATTATTGAGAGTTGCTTACACTCACACTGATTATGACTGTACTCTGATTAAAGCAGTAATGCTTAAATGACAGTGCCCTGCAGACCAGCTAACGTTACTACATACTGTCATATACTGTAGGTACAGGTGAAGGGGTCAGACTACACTTGTGACAGCCATCTTGTATTCAACCATAAAAAGTCCTCTCTTGTTTTACCCTCACCTCTCTGGAGCACATGTCTGAACCCCGCTGCCTCTCATGTGGCTACTCTTCCTCACTCCTCCCTATCTCATTTCCTTTTTCCCTCTGTCTGGCGGGAAATGGATTTTACTTCTGCTTCCTGAAGGCTGCATGAGGTCATGCCAAAATGGGCAAGAAAGAAGATTTGTGACTGGAAGAGGATGCTATTCTTCACCCTATTACATCACCAATATATCAGTTACTGCATTATAAGGACAAGACAAATGCTTAGAAATATATATTCGTTGACTATAATGATGTCAGCATCTATTGTGCATAAATCCTTGTCAGCTGCTTATAATAAATTGTCTTATTATAAAATATGTTTTTAATCTAATGTAAATCCTCTCTGTGAGTTTGACCTGTCACCACTGATGAAAAACCACTCTAATATCACTGTTAATCTCCTGCAGGGACTCATACTGTGTCTGTGACACCTAATGAGTTTATCCACTGTAAAAAATACTGAGTAAGTAAGAAAGTAGGTACAAGGAGTGTGTAAGAAGTGGATATGGGTTGGCAGTGTTAAGTGGCACATGTAATTCAACTACTAGTTTAACATTTTGCAATGGTTCAACTACATATTTCACCATCACTAGTATTTGCATAGTGATCCAAGTCATTTAAGGACTTTTTTTGGGACATTTTTTAATGATGTTAACTTCTGAAACAACAAAAAAATTTGCAAGGAGCCCAGGAAGGTATGAGGAGGGAGACAAAAAACAAAGGTTGAAAAAAAAAGAACTTTCTGACATTCCTCGCACCCTCTCATGAATATTGGGGTATTTTATTTTGTTGGGTTTTTATCATTTGATTTGATTTTTTCAACGAGTTTAGATGCACAACAACTCAAACAAGTCTCATGACACAAAAATCCCATAGGATAGCACTTAAAAGCATCACTAAAAACTATTTTTCCAAAGCGGTCCTCAGCAGATGGTTAAGGGATGTGAACCTGTGAACAAGTGGGCACTTTTTTGTTATAATTTCATATCATATGGACATTGGCAATTTGATATTTGTTTCATAAAGCAGCTTGAACTTTTTCTAACTAGGTATAATTAACCAAACTAGATTTCTCCCGAGGGTAGTTGTGCTGCTGTTGAACTTATTCCAGTGTGAACTAAATGGCAGTCGACAAAGCTCAGCTTTCGAAGTAGCTTCCACAACACTGGGGACAGGAAGTAAAGTATAAACTAAGTAAACATAAACAGAGAAAGGCAAGTAGTAGAGCATCCGGATTATACAAATATATACAGCACAGCAAGTATGTATTCACTAAAACACCACAGCAAACTATGACCTAAAAAATACTCTTAATTTGTATCTACAGCTCTGTCAATGAAGCTATCACTGGACTATTTGTGTCTTTGAATGTGTCAGCTCCCTGTATGGTCTTTATCTCATGTGCAGAGCAAAGAGAAACACACTGGTGCTGCTCATATTTGTGTCTGGTGCCCTCTAGTGATCAAACCTCAAACATGATCAGAACTGTGAGCACAAGATGAGGAGAAATAAATATGATGGATGGTTTGTTTTCTTGACCTTTCCTCTGGTATAAACACCATTATGAAGGAGACTATGACACATTAATAGCTGCCCTACCTATCAACAGATGTTACTTCGATGTCTCTCCCTGCTTTATCTCTCATACACTCCTGGGCCTTTTAAAACATGCAGTAAGCACACTGTTACATAATTAAATACTGTACAATATAAACAGCTCTGTATATAAACACACACAACAGAGAAGTCTAGACCTAATCAACCTGAGATTTTCTTCACTGCAGAGTGGGTTATGTGTTTTTTCCGTGTGTGTGTGTGTGAGAACTGGGGACATGACCTCACATTGTCCCTCCTTTCCCCTCTACTTCCTCCGCGTCCTCTCTCTATACTTCTGCGTCTGGCAGTGTTACTATCTCTGTGGCAATCCTAAAAGAGACCAGTGATGTCACTGTCCCGCCCTGTCAACCAACCGCAGGCCTGTTGCCATGGATACGCCCGGGGTGGGCAGCAACTGCTTTCCACATCATACAGGAGGAGGAAGAGCAGACATCTGGTTTTATGTGCGGCGGATGTGTTGTGCGTTTGTGCATGAGAACATGTGTCCACGTGCACACGGACGGGTCAGAGATACAGAGAGAGACAAAACAAGACAGGAAGTGAAACCACATTGTGTTTTTAGACATGATACTGTATGTGTTCTGTGTGTGATCACAGCTTTCTAGATATAGTTGTCTTCTCCTAGAGTTTTTTTCTTAGCACACTTTCAAGAAGCCGAGATGCTTAGAGGATGAAAAAATCTGATTGGCTGAGGGTAGCCTCAGTGGGCGGAGCTGAAGAGCCATTGTTTTTCCAAGCAGCCCATGTAGGACAGTTTAATTTTGACTCATTCTTTCTCTTTCTATGTCAGTTCATCAAATTAAGATGTCACACAAATCACTTTCCCCAAATGTCGTTCATAGGTTATTTAAGCTGTAAACCTTAAATAATAATAATAGTGTAGATGGAAGCAGATGTTTATCAATGCATCTGTGGGCATCTATAAGTGGAAGCTGGTGCATATACAGATGACAAAATAGCAGGGCTGCAACTAACTATTACTTTCATTGTCAATTAAAGATGGAGTAGGCGGTTTAATTTTGGCGTAATTGGACAAATATTCCATAATAAACTTTGAGCATATTGTAATTCAAGTTGCCTGAGAGAATACTACACTTATGCATCTCTCCACTTGGCATTATTTTCCATAAGGTTGGGTATTATTTGGGTTTTTTTCCCCGATACTAGCGCTAAAACAGTACTTTTAAAACATTACAGGTGCCCAAACAGGTGCCTGAACCAATAACAACAATCAGTCTTTTTTGTTGTTGTTTGTTATCGAATTTGAAATTGAACAATATATTAATATGTGATGGCTTAAATGATACTTAAATAAAGAAATACAAATAAATAAAAACCACTATTAAAAAACCGATATAACACATTCAGGTAATAAAAAAAATCTAACTAGCTACATTCATTTAACACTAAATAACAGTGACAGTACTCATAATAAATTTCAAGACTGGATCCATTATGTCTCCCTAATTCAGGGGAGACTCAGAAGACAGACATTTCTCTCGTATCTGTTCAGGAGCAGCTGAGACTGTGACTGCAAAGAGAATAGCTGGTACATCTTAACAGTCTACCTTAAATGAGTATGCTCATGGTTCCAATGTGAGGCATACTTCACTTGCTAACTTTGGCACTAACTCCCTTCACTTTAATCAGCAGATGGCAAGCAAGACATGGGAGCTTGGCTGGTCTTGTGGAGTTGTAGCATTTATTCACTGACCAACAGCCTAAACTGTTCACACATTATATTGATATGTTTAACTTCATACTCTCTGCTCCGGTAGCCACAGCCTCAATGTGACTAACAGGCACACTCTCTCTTGCTCTCTTTCAATCACACACTTGCTAAATAAACAATCTGGCACGGAAATGAGGTATAAATCTGCATTATGATTTTGTCAAGTAGGTACTGGCCGCACAGGAACCAGTGCCATATTGGCAACAAGTTTCAATATCCAAACAATAGATGTTAACTAGATACTGGACACCAAGATGGCGACTATTTACTCCAATGGAGTTGCTCGCCTCACTTATATGCCAAAAAAGTTTTCTAGCTTCTGAGTTTATTTGCAGTTTGAGGTGTCCTGTCAACAGTTTTACAGACATGTATTTAACAATAGTGGCCTATGGGAAAATGCTTTCTGGGCTGCAGGAAATTTTTCCAATGCAATACTCCAAATGGCCACTGGGAAAAATTAGCTGGCTGAGCAGCTTACCTGGGGGCCAGATCAAAACCCTACTATATCAGCTTTAGAAAATCTAGCCTGTAACAAGAGTTTTGGAAAAAACAAAACAAAAAAACAAACAAAAAAACACCCCCTTTTTTTTTTTTTTTGGTGAAAAACTTACCTACTGTAGCTTTAATTTGTCGATTATTGTCTCATTTAATCTATCAGTTGTTTAGTCAATAAAATGCCAGAAAATGTTTTGATCAGTGTTTCCAAAAGATGACGTCCTCATATGTCTTGCATTGTTCACATCCCAAAAATATCCAGTTTAGAGGAGTGAGGGAACCAGAAAATATTCACATTTAAGAAGGTGGAATCCAAAAATCTTAACGTCTTTTTTCTTAAAAAATGTACTCAATCTGATCAATCATTGCAGCTTAAAACAACAGCATATCACAGTTTCATTACTATAAAATATATCTTCATAGGAGAAGCTATCTGTCTACAAATACTGTACACTGATAAACACTCAAATGATGTGCTAACACCAAACTATACTTGCTATGACCTATAAACCATTCATTAAATGTTTATATCCTGCTCATGAATGCTAAGTGTTACAAGTAAAGTTTGAAGTGTGGATATTATTGACAAATGTACCCTCCTATGTGGCTCATTTTCAGGCTTTTACAGATGTGATCGCATTAATGGTTTCAAATAAAAGCAGTGTGCTGACTGGTAAAGATTTATCACATCTAACACAAAGCCAATAAACATCACATCACAGGCCTCCACATTCAACCGCAACCAAATTCAAAAATCAATGAGCAGCCCAATGAACCATGATGAAGCTAAACATTAAAGTCAACACTGAGGCCCCTCTATTATTCACCCACATCTTCAAAAATTGAAATTGCAAAGTTGTTACTGAGGTTGCTAGTTTCACATTACAAGTTACACAACATCACACACACAACCTACAGCTTATCTGCCAAAGGCACTGATCAGAGCTGTGCCTGGACTCTGTCCTCCACTCTGTCCTCTAATACACAGAGGCACACTGACGCAGGTAGACTTTAATATGCTGCAACGCGGGAGTCTGCTTCTTCCTGTTTCTGTCCCGCGTGTTGATCTGTCTTCCAGATCACAAACAGGATGTGAAGAATGACACTTGGCATAAAACACATAGGGAGCTCTTACAGCTCTTTGCTCCTTCCTGCTTTTGTCATGAGTGATTTACTGTCCTTGGCTCACACACAAAGCTAAAGATACTTTACATATCTCTTTCTATCTCTGTCCCAAGTCTTCATATGTACTATTGTTTACAGTGTAAAGGGTACAAAGAGGCAAATTACAGGTTGTGTTGCAGGCAACAAGACAGGGCAAGCATCGCCGATACTCTCAGTACTCCGTTAGAAGTAGTAGTAGGAGATCCACAAACTATTATGCTTATAACTAAATACCTGAGTTTTAATTTACCTCAAATCAGATAAATGTCACGTAAATGCTGAAGTCCTATATTTCACCTATAAATCTAGGGGTAAACTATTAATGAAAGTACGCTCAAACTAAACTGGAGTAGAACTTAATCATGTCTCACCTCTGTTATTATGTACACTTATGCAGCTAAGGTAGCACTTGTATAATAATCATAACCCTCCAGTATCTGATTGATAGAAAAGCTTCCTTTGAGTCAGAGCTCAGTCCTTGAGAAGCACTGTTGTATTAAGTAAAAGGCCTCTGTTCAGAACATTGAAAGCCCTGTACAGTGTGCTCTGAGGCTGCGAGACTCCAATGAAAGTAGCATTAATATCTAATTAAATATTTGTGCTTTCGGATTCTTGCTTTTTTCTCTTTGCTTTATTATCATTTGTATTTAACTTAATCACTTAATAGTTTAGCCCAGGGGTAGGCAACCTGTGGCTCTTTGGCCCCTCTCCAGTGGCTCCCTGTGGCTTTGAGAAAATATTACATTACATTATATACACACGCCTATGTGGAAAGCCTATGGGGGAGAGAGAACACCTCTCTGCCCTTCCATGTGCAAACAAGGAAAGCCTAAGGCAGGGAGAGCACACCTCCCTGCCCTTCCATGCGCCTACATGGAAAGGCAGGGAGAGCAGCAGCAAAGACCCCCCCAGGAACAGAACAGAGCAGCATCAATGACAAACAGAAATGACATTGATAAGTCAGACACAGCATGAAAAGGAGGAGCTGGGGTGGAGGTGGGTTGCAAAGCAGCTTGCAGAGGAAGCAGCAACAGAAGGCAGGTCAGAGCAGTTTAAATAGGGCGTCTGGAGGAGTGTCTGCAGGTTAAGATACTGTAAGATGACAACCTTGTACGTTTAGACTCCAATGTTAGATGTCTTCGCTCATGCACATGTGCTGTGCCAAAAGCTTCTCTGATCAGATTTGTATGAACAAACATTCAAGTAAGATCAACTGTGGCTTATCGAGTCTATTTTGTAATTCTTCGAAATGGAAATGGTTCTGGAGGAGTTGTACACAGAGTGAATTTACTGCGTATTTTCTACAAATAGTTGGCATCCTCATTTTGAATGACTTTAGATGACAGCAATAGTTTAATAGGCTTAGATTATAAGACTGTAAAATCCAAAAGGAGGGTGTGCAAGGATAAAAGCCAGATGACAAACGGTGTCTCCAAGGAATGACAAGACATTTGTGTTTTTTGTTCAAGCAAATGGCCGTGACAGAGTACCTTTTATATTTGCTTTGTATACACAACCTATTTTGCTTAGAAAGATTTGTTTTGACATCAAGATAGATGACCAAATGCTAAATGTTTTTGAAGATGTGGAACATGAACCAAGTGTGTTATACACAAAGTTCATTGTAAACTGGAACTCTGGTTTATAACTTAAAAGAAACAGGGTGCTGTGTTGGATCTGACCTTATCTACAGTAAACGTCCAACATGAATTATGGCTGTGTCATTCTCTGAAATCCACTCTATCCTAACATGGTGTCTTGGTCTCATTTAATGACTTTGAAGCAGTTTTGTTAGGTACAGTTTAGGTGTCTGCAGATTGTTGTTGCTGCAGTTGTATTCAGCTCGAGCTGAAACAGTTCCTGAAATGGTGATAAGCTCAGAAAAACAGACTGCCTCACACTTTTCTGGTCAGTTAAAAACTACAGTGTGTGCTCTCATACTGCCACTGTGGGGGAAAAGACAAATATTCTTAGAACGTTATGTAACCTGATACAGCGCACTTCAATGGGCTTGTTGCAATAAGTATGGTTTGCTGTTGCCAGACTGCATACTGGACCTCATGCATCCCACTGCACAAACACCATTTGTCTCCTCAGCACAGTTTAGAAGAGACATTTTCTGGTCTAGTAACTGATTGATAGTTGGACAAGATTAGATGAAACGTTATTGATCTCATGTAGAGAAATAAGATCACTGCAGCAACAGGAGTTAGCAGGGAAATTAAGATTAATAGTTTCAAAACACATAGCCTCCAAAAAGAGGAAAATGAAAAGATATCACGGTGTGAAAATGTAACTATATCTTGTTAATCGAAGATGGGGACTTGAGTCACAAATTTTTTGCCTTTAGACTCGTCAAAATCTGAAAAAGACTCAGACTTTAACACCAATGAGCTTTTTTGACTTGAAAATACCTGACACTTTCCCCGGATCCCAGAGATTATAAAGTAGGTCATTGCCACTAATTAATTTCCCTTCATTTCCTGAATCAGCTAACACTTACACTATTCATTCCCAGCAAGTCGACATTCAATTCCCAAGACCCACTTTGTTTGAACCAATCCGAAAGCATCCACAAGAGAAAAACTAAAAAATCATACCAAAGATAATTTTGTTTGAGTACAAAAACTATGTGGTAGTCAACAAAATCCGCATTGCATCAAGGAAAACATGCAGGTTGAAAGTTACAGACGGAGATGCAACAACTATCAACAAACTTGTTGACAAATTTAATTTACTAAAGTCTGTTGTTATGTGCATTATGACTTGTTTGGGACACAAAACTCACAGTTTAGCACTTGACTTGACAGTTTAGTCTTGACTTGGTAGTTGAGTCCAAAGACTTGAGACTTACTTGTGACTTGAAACAAAGGGTTGACTTGGTTTCATCTCTGCTAGTACATTTAAATGAATAGTTCAACATTTTGGCACATCCACTTATCTGCTGTCCTCCAGGGAGTTAGATGGTAAAATAGATGCCATGTCTGTTCGGTAAAGTCTAATTTATACTTGTGCATCAGCCCTATGCAAAGCTTACGCCATAGCCTACGCACATGGCCTGCACCCTTGTGAGCATTTACACTGCGTGTCTGTATCACTCTGCAGTTACACTTCCAAAACACTAGTCGGTGGTGGGGTTTCTGTGAAGTGCTGTAAAGTTTAGTTGATTCAAAACACACCCAAAACACACATTAAACACACATTAAACATGGCTTAATAGAGACAATTTCAAACACAAGAACACAAATAGGCTTCACCATAACTCACAGCATTCCCAGACAAAGTATTTGTCTTTTGCTGGACACATTTTCCCCACAAATACAACATGCTAATGTTTTTAGCACAAGCCTATGGCATTTTACATTGTATAAATTAGCCTGTGGGCTAGCAGACTTTTCCTCCACTCATATGAAGCCAGGGACAACAGCAACATTTAACAAAGGTAATGTTACAAAATTTGCTTCCATTACAGCTCACAAGGTTGACAGACAAAACAACTGTCTTTTACTAAACACGTTTTCCAAACAAATATAACATGCTAGTGTTTTAGCACAAGCCTATGGCATTTTACATTGTATAAATTAGCCTAGTGACTAGCAGAGATTTCCTCTACCCATATGAAGCCAGGATAAATCACATACAAAACTTAAAATGCTATAAATATGATTGTGCTCACTCAAATACAAACTTGGAAGACTCTGAATGATTGTACACTTTCTAATTCTTGGAAATCACAAATCTTCTGCCAATGGCTTCCTTAAAGACACGTCCTGTAAATGTGGCAGGACACGCTGTATAAAAACCACGCTGCTCCCCTACAATGATGGCTGCATCTGCATGGAGCTCTCTTTGCAGCATTGAAACGAGCAGTAACCAAAAGTAGCACGGTGTGGGTACGGGTCGGGTCACTGCCACATTGTGCTGCTGTATCCCTCTCTGTGTTTACTTAGCCTGTGCATGTAATGATAGGGATATCTGTAAAACTACCACTGCTGCTGCCACGCTCTCTCATTCAGTCTCCTTCTGTCTGTTTGTTCTCCAGCCTCTGCTAAGTAAGCGTCTTCGCCAGCACACAATGGCTGCTATTTCTTCATCGCTCTGTCGCTTTGTGTGTTCCTCAAGTTGGGTTACAACAGGAAAAAAACTACCTTACAACTGCCTCTTTGTCCAGTCGCTCTTTTTTCTTTATCTCTGTCTGTGCTCTCCAGGCTCAGTGGCCTTAGGTATGTGTATGAAATAGTCTATACAAAGATTGCACTGTTGGCTCTTTTTTTCCCTGTCACTTTATATGATTCCCAGTTTAATGTCAACAGCAGGCAGCACTTACAACACCACACAAAGACGCTGCTGTGGTCCTTATGTCTTTGTTTTTTATGTGTTTTCCATTTGCTTTGCATAATCGTATGGATGATCTGAAGGGACGTTTGTTCCTTTCTGGCTTCTTTTCAGGTTTTTGTCATGCACTTTAAGCACAGTAGCACTACAGTTGTTCTCCACAGACAGATACAGCTGTTCCTCCTCTGTCTTTCACTCTTGTTTATGTGCCCTTGAGTGAACGAAATGATACGAGCATCCATAAAAGAGCTGCTGCCCCGTCTTTGTCACTTTCTGTCATTAAAATGTCCACCAGTGCATGTGTTACAAGTCTAGCAGCTATAAAAGTGGGAAGGACAAGACGTCTGGGCTTCTGTGCTTTGGTTACAAGGGAGTGGAATCAGTTTCAGAAATGTTTATAGGTGGAGGTAGGTGTAGCTTTCATGGAAATCCAGGATTATACATGATTATAGCTTTAGACTCCCCTCCTCTCTGTCTGTCTCTCTCACACACACAGACCCACTGACACACACACACACACACACACACACACACACACACACAGATAATACAGTGTCCATATTCGTCCTGACACCTCTGTCCCTATCAGTATTGGAAAGACTCCGGTTGCCCGGGTTACAGGATATTCTGGGATGGTATCCCACAGAGTGTAAATATAGATGCCACACCCGCTGCCTGAAATACACACACATGCACACACACACACACACACAGGCGTGAGCTGTCTATCAGCGTCCTGTCACCGTCCAAACATCTAAATCGAAATATCTGACACCCTCACAATATGACATCACACCCAAACGAATGTCTTTCATAATTCCGTCCGTTTTCCCTCCTTAAGATCGATTTTTTTAAGGTTATTTTAGGTAATATAGTTTTGCTAAGAGGTTTCAAGTTGAGGATTTGTGTGGCTGCAGGCACTCCTTAGACTCCCACACATGTGCTCTGTGACTTTATTTTACCCACTGGAGAAGATTGTTTCCTGAAAGCCTCGAGAATTGAATCCCAGACAGCTGAGCTCCTCTTAAAGCAATTTTTTTTTCCAGCACACATCTGAGACCCTGGGTCACAAACATAATTGCTTGAGAATTGCCTCTGCTGCATTGCTTGTGTATAAACATGCAAGAAAAATACCAGGTTATCCGGTCCTCGCTAAATGTTGGGTCTCTGGAGACCTGTGACGTACAGTGTGTGTGTGTGGCTGGTTTTTAAGGTGATAACTACTATAATTTGGACATAGCTGATGTAGTGAGTGCATATTTAAAGTGAACATTACCCATAAGTGAAAACAGGATCATTACCAAAACAAAAAAGGGACAGCTGTGTCACTAAGAATCCTCAAATTTACTGGGAATGCAGGGCTGAGTGTTGTTTAAAAATGACAATATCAGTACCAATACCAGTATCTTTAAAGTAATACTGATACTTAATAATAATGGTAGAGTACTTAAAATGCCACCAGACATCACAGGCCTGAAGAAAAGCCCTACTGTCTAATGTTTTGGTAGAATTTCGACGCACTAAACTGCCATGGCCACACCACAGACTGTATAGGTTTCAGCTGCTGCAGTAGTGGGCCAATCACGTCACAATAAATTGAAAAACGCTTGCAATGATTGGTTGCAAACAAAACCATACAAAAGCCCCGTTTCCACCAAACACTTTCAGTATAGTACCTTTGGAACCAAAAGTAACCCTACAGACATGGTACCTAGACCCTAGGTCCACTTTCGTGTGTCCACAGCAAAAGAGTAGTGTGTTTCACTGTATTTCAGCCTTTACTCGTCTGCACCTCATTTATCGTTCACAGAACGGCGTGACACGCCGACATTCTCAGAACAAAAGGGAGCAGGCTGGAGTGAGTGTTTCTCTTGGTGGGATATTTAAAAATAGCGGGTTTGTTTGCTTTTGGGCCTTCTAAGGCAAGCTCAGGGGTTTAGTGTTGCCGGAGCCCACAGGAACTATGCTCCACTATGCTTTTTTTCTCTCTCAGTGAGGATTGAGATATATGCAGTTCATGTGATCTGGTTGAAATTAATATATTTTCAAACACTTGGAGATCCACTAATTACTGAAAGTGTATGTCATATAAAAACTACAATAATGGTCAAAGTTGTCATCGAAGAAAGACGATAAAAACTGGATTCATGTCGTCAACTCATGCATTGAGTAACAGTGAACGTTCCATCTTAAACCTTGCCGCAATCGGCAAAGTGAATCAAGTTTTTTTTTCCTCAGACTCCAGCAGCTGCAAGAGGCAGCAAAACATCATTTCATTTTATAGTTATAGTTTACTAAAATATGTAAGACTCTCCACGGTATGAACAGTGGTTACATGAGCCTCAAAACTCCACAACTCAGCCCTGAGGAGAGTGACTGTCTGCTACTGACCAACCAATGGGCTGCAGTGTTCACAGCTCCACCTTTTAGTACCAGATCTGTGTGCTAGGTACCCCAACAGAGGGGGGACCAAACATGCGGATGGTACAGAACAGTTACATTGGTACCATCCACAACTTTTCACAGTGGAAACAGAAAAAAAGAGTACTGAACTGAACCGTACTGCTTGAATGCAGGCATTATTTGACAGAAGAAATTTGGACACTGCTTGGCACTGGGTTATTTTGGTGACCCTCCACCACGACATGACATGAAATGCATGCATTATATTTTAATTGTTTGCCGTCCATTTCAATACTTTCACTTTCAATAGCTTACATTTAATACACTATTCGGCTACTGCGTCAAACTAATGGCACCCTGTGACTGTCAAGAGAATCACATTCTCCCACCAATGCAAGCACTGTTGGCTAAAGTTAGCGATTCAGTGGAAAACTTCCAATTGCACTTTTCCTGTGCGGGCCTCCTTATGCTGGCTCTTTACATTGGCACTCAGTCATCAAAACTTTGATCACCCTGCCTTAAAGGGATCGAGGACCCATATCCCCTGCGGGAAATTGAGTCATTTTTCTTGTCAATAATGGGTGGTTTTGAGGTTGTGCAAACTCAAGCTTTAGTTTTATGTGGTACTTTTACTCTTTTAAATTACTTGTACTTAGTTTTACGAAAGCAGAATTTGGCGACACTCTGTACGCTCTTACAAAATGAAACCACACCAAAAACACATGACAGTGTGACACAGCTAAAAGAGTAATCTTTGTGGTTTTATTGCTTTTATAAGTAATTGAAACCACAATATCTCCTCTATGAAACAGAGTACCAGACAACAAGTCTATTCAACATCGGCTGAATGAGGTGACTCACACAAAGCGGCTCCACAATCACAACTGTACTTTGGTCTACAATGCTCTCTCTTTGACCATTCACTGCTGCTCTGTTTATACCAGAGCGAATGTAATCCTGGACAACGTATGATGTTGATGTTATTCCAGGGCTGGTGATAAGCTACTGTAGCTGCTGGCTAACAGAGTCTCTTTCATGCAGAGATTTGATAGATGAGGAGGTGGAGCGAGAGCCTGACTCACTGATGCCAAATTGACCCAAGGCCTCTTCACAAGCCCAATTTCCTAAGCGTGCTCTGATCTCCATCGCTTGAATCCATGAACTCTGAAATGCTAAATCTGCATTGCACGTTGGCTGATTAACTTCGCCCCCACTGCTTGAAACTGACAGAAGTCTGCCTTGCCTTCCACTCCACTGTTCTTTACCATATTTCGATTTAAGTTTTTGTCGCTGCAGTAGTTTGTGTGTCATATTTTCCTCTACTCTTTGCTGCATGGTGCCAGTAGTTTCTGCTGCTTAAGGCTGTGTTTTTGCTGTTTGTCCTGCCAAAAACACACCGGGGAAAAATCCCTTTACAAGGCTTTTTCTCTTTACTTTTAATTTCCAAGGCATTTTATGAAGTTTCAAGGGCGTTCCTGTCCATGCATACATTATTAGGCAGAGTCAGCATCTTTCCAGGGCCTGTCAAAACATCCTCAGTCTCCTTCAGTACATGAATACATGGTGATATGCCAAGATATAGAGAAGATATAAGATATACTTCAGTCTTGTGGAAAACTATGCTTGCCAATTAGCCACCTCACTGTTAATTCATCACTACAGATCAAATCAAACTTTCATACAGCCCGTGGACAGCAACATGACCCCAAAATGCTTGTCCTGACTCAGAGAAGACAACATGCAGCCCTGCCCTGTTCTCACATCCTGCAAACGGAGAACACTCACAGCCCAGTACACAAAGCATCACGATGGCAAGAGTTGGCTGGCACTTTATTCATAGCAGTAATGATCTCATGCCCCAACTTCATCGGGGAATAAGTGACTGTCTCACAGCAATGCTTGATGAGAATCAGGAAGCTCCTCCCAGAGACACAAACGCAGGAAGTGCCCAGAGAATCACATCACTCTCCTTTTTTCCACCTTTTTGAACCTTCTCAGTATCTCACTCTTCCTCTGGCAAGTCCGCCCTGCTTTCAATTGCCTTTCTTTCTTATGTCTTTCTGTTTCCCTGTTCCCTCCGTCTTTGTCAGCTGTTGTCGTATCTGTTTTTAGGGAAGATGTGCACAGCAGCTCCTGGTGTTTGTTTTCACACCAGTGCATGAGAAAAATGTAGATTTTGCTCTAAGGTTGCAGAACTGCTAGATTCCTGAGCTGCCCTGCAGAATCCCACACCCCAGTACTTCTCCAGTTACAGTGTGTCTGTGTGTGTGTGTGTGTGTATTTTAACCACTGTGCAGTATTGAGTGTTGTTGTGTTGAGCCACAATATAATCTCACAAAATTAGAGGTCTATACTGGGACTCTGGTTTGATGATTCAAATATGGCTGATGTAATTCCACTATTCACTATTGTCACTATGGCTCAGTGTTTGATGTAGCTATAAACTGTAGCCATCTCATGTCCCAGTGCTTGATTTGTAGCCTCACATGCGGTTCAAACTAGGCTTGGGTGGTATCTACTTTTTCATAACTTCATAACTTCCTGACATTACACCATGGTATGGATATATGATGGTACTTGGGTAAAAAAAATGTGAAAGCTGAGCTGCTGGTGATTAAAGTTATTGTAGCATGTACGACACTGTCTAGGGTTGGGCCATATGTAAAGCAGTTTCAGCTAAGAGATGTATTCAAGCCATGAGGTTGCTATGTTCCATGAGCTCTCTTATTAGTCTAATAGACCCACAAAATGTAAAAAAAAAAAAAAAATGTTTTCGCACCTATTTAAACATACTTAATTCAAACACAACATAAATGAAACAAAACTCCACCATCTTGGTTTGTCACTGTTCCAACAATCACCCACTGTGGTTAATTCGAAATAAATTTTACATTCACAGAGCTATGCCATATTTTATCTTATTATTTAATTACTTTATATCCTCCATTATGAAAAAATAACATTCTTTGTTAGCTTGATGCTAATGGCAGTACTCAACAGGTTGCTAAAGTGTCTCTGCTGTTTCACAGCAGCATTTTTTCTTTTTTACTCTGCTGTGGTAACAACCCTAGAGGAAATATCAAAAAGACTTGGGGTGTTGCCGTACAGTGGTCAACGGCAGCAGATCAATCTGTGTTTCTATTGATCAAAATCATGGCTGTTACAGGAACAACAAAAAGAAAATCAAATGCGCTAGACTTTGAGATAAAACAATGGATTATCGCACACATTAACACTCGTCGTTCAGGATCTGAGCCGACACCGTACAACACTGCGTTGGGCTATAATCAGGATGATATCGTGTAGTTTGAGCCCGGCATTAGATGTGAAAATATGCTGGCTCTACCAGTGTTTTTCCCCGCTGTCTCTCTCCGCCATTACTGGACGACTCTTTACTGGTCCTCCTGTAACATTATCCCCACCACTTGCAGTCACCATCATTGTCAGCTCAGCTGGCTGTTCCACGCACATGGGAGAGGTTAATCTTTGAGGCTTTCTGGCTGAAATCTATCCATTTGAACCCAAACCATGATTTTTTCCCCTTATCTTAACCAAGAAAGCCCTGAGGACAGGAAGCCAAACCAGTAGAGAGTGACCTCTGGTGGTACCTGCTGTGCACTACATCACCTCAATACAGCATCTCCATATCAGTTTAATAGAAAGAGAAGCTACTGTAATTTCTTTTGGTATTAAAAATCCATTTGGATTTCTACACACCCTGGTATACTGTCATACCTTGATACAACCCAAGCCTAGTGCATACTGTGTGTTACTGATGTAGTCACATTGATTTGTAGTATTTCCAATTTGAACCATGTGGACAGGATGTAAAAAATCAGTGCCAGAGCTGAGGACTAGATTTAAGACTGGAAGGAGAGCCAAACAGATGATACGACTGGTATTTTAGAAATATATCAATTCAGTCAAAACTGATGACTGCACAGTGCTGGACAGAGAAGCAGATGTGTAGTAACAAAAACAGATGTGACGACTGTTGTTATTGTCACTCTGTTACTCCCATCTGTTCAGAATATCAGACCTGATGATCAGCAGTGCCGAAACTAGAATGAAGACTAAAACAAGTGTCATTGTAGTGTCCATCAGTGTACCTTTGTATTATGTCTTCAAGCCTCTTTCCCTGTTCTTCATCCTGTTCCAGCTGTTTCCGCCGTGCCTCCTCTTCCTCCACTCCCATTCCCTGGAGGAGCCATCGCTCGCGCATGGCTTTGGACTGAGGAGGAAAGAGAGACACATTAGGTGATGTTACATATTCTGTCTCAGCTCGACAGTGAATGTGAGGAGCCAGGGAGCCTCTCAAACTACAACTCATAGAGAAAACTCATCAGGCTGTACAGAATCTACAAAGTCTGTAAAGTTCTGGTTGATTGGTCGATTGTTTGTTAGGCTTTTGTGCGACCAAAGTCTTGTTGGTTTGACAATCGCTGGTGTTACTTTAATAAGGCTGTATACCCACCAAAGCATTTCTTTACCCAGCTGAAAAATGCCAGCTGTTCTTGTTCAGCACTGTGATAATTGGTCTTTGCTGTGTTTGTCCCAGCCATTCTCCACTGTGATCGGACAGTTGCTGACAGTAACTAGCGCTGCATTTTACCCCAAATCAAACATTTTTCAACTCGCATTTTTAATAAGCTAAATAGATATTATATTATGGCTTTATCTGACTAAGTACCTAAAAAGAATCCACAGTTCAAGGCTGGACTACAAAGCTTCTGAAAGGGATACAATCACACTGGAGCCCTTGTTGGAGGGCACGATGGCTAACGTTAGCTTCTGGGCTTTAAATAGTAAGTCTCTCTCTCTCTCTTGCATGCAGATTACAGAGATATTAAACGTCAATAACGTTATGTTCTACATGACATTGTCAACCCAAAGTTAACTTCAATAGCTTCTCATTGCTCTGTTCAACATTAAGTGATGAGACAGACTCACACACACAGCTCAGGTGGAAAAGTGTTACCATGCACAGTTTATTGTCAGATAATATGACACTGGAGATCATATTCATTTTTCAGTTGCTTCATTCCACTAGCCTAAACAGAGTTTACTTGTCCTGGGCGAGTATCGATGTCGAGCACTGTGACAGGAAAAAATGCCTTGCGCGAGAAAGCTGCTCTTGATTAGTTTGAATTTCCATGTAGGAAAAATCCAGGAAGTAAACAAAATGTTGAAGAAGAGTACACTTGCAAGATACATGCGACACGTTCTATTGTCACAATGGAGGGACAACTACTCGGTTTGATTTTAGCGCTTCTCATCGTGGACTATATTGCTGTCATTGTTCATTTGAGTCAAACCATGCAGAAGAATAGGTAGACTATCAGTCGACCTAGATTTTCCTTGGTTGATTACAGCCCCACAGTCCACAGCAACACCATTCCACTCTTCAAATACGCCTGGTTGTGATATTCTTAGACATTATTAACAGCCAGTGGACCTCCATTATGGAAACTAATTTGTGAGAGATCTGTGAGATGACTGCCAAAGCGCAGCTACAACAAATAAATAAACACGTAGGCCCACACACACACACACAGTTTTAACATAACACAGATAGACTCTAAACTCAGCTGTTACTCACAGGAAAACACTCTTTGCTAATGTGAATCCCATCAGGCCAAGAGAACTACAGTAATTAGTGATCCAGTGCAAGTTATTTTGTTATGCACGCTCCTCATAGGCCTCCTATGGAGCTGTTCATCCACACACAAGGCTGGTTTTCTTCATTTCTAAATGTTGTCTTCGAACTTTGACATATTTGTTTTCCTTAAATTCGAAAGAATCTGCCTCACGCTTCCATTTGGGACACTTTTGCTTCTCTATTAGATCATAGTTTGATCATTTTGTGATGAGAGACATGGCAAACATTCCTCAGACGCTGAGTTCCATGGAAAGGGAAAAAATACATGAATATCTGCTATCCAGCTGCTGCCTGAATACACTCCAAACTGTCCATCTCAACAGGGATAAAGTAGAACGTAAGCCTCCTTCTCTCTTACACTACCTCTTTCCTGTTTTAATGTTTTAAAGATGAATGCCAGAGCTGTGTGTTTACGTCTCTGATGTCTCGTCTCTGTCTGGTACTGTGTTTTGTTACCACAACAGAGTCGAGCGGGAACACTTAGCTTCACCTTTGGCTGTTTGCTGTCAAACTGTTGCTTGGCTCTAGGGCGCAGGGTTGACAATTAACAGTATACACACACACACACACACACACACCACACAATGAGCTCTGCAGATATAATTCCAAAGCATTTTACCACCTGCTGTCAGAATGTGGTGGCTGGGCTATTTGTTTGTTTGTGTCTGCTTGCACACACACATAGCCACGCTGACCTCACATTCATCATGTGCCTCGCATATTCAGAGTTATCAGCTAGAAATATTTTGAATTACAAGTTGCACGGCCTATTTATTAACTAGACTGAATAAATATGCCTCTCTGAAATCCAATTTAACCACTGAATCAAAATGTAAACATCACAAAAAGTGCAATACCTTTAGATATTTATAGTTAGCAGAGGCTAGCGTTCCCTGTCATACCTTTTCCTTTGTAAATTTAAGATTGCTTATTGCACATTTTGTCGTCTGCCAGATCATTTAGATAAAAAATAAAGCTCTTCTGGTCAAATAAGTATGATACAAAATACAATAAATTTGAATTCTGGAGTTGAACTTACTTGAAAGTCAAACTAACTGGTGCTTTTAGCTTTTATGCAGCATCAAAGATCAAAGTAATATTCTGCTAAGAAACCATCATTTAACCAGAGGAGGATGCTGGCCTGTAGCTGACCTTGACATCTGACCTCTCCGTGGAATTTTATCGATAAAATACTTCTGTACAAAGAAGCATCTTTCATGTAAATAAAGTTTTCCTGGACCATTTCAGCAGTCAACAAAACAGCGTTGAATAAAGTTGTGTCGAATAATTGACCAGTTGTTTCCTCTGAGAACCAGCCTGCTCTCTGCTCTCTCTCACGCTGTTTAACAGACTTTCCATTTCCTGTTGCGCTCTGACACACATCGCCTCCGAGCTTGACTCCTAAAAGGAAGGTTTGAGGCTGAGGAAGGTCTATGCCATTCTTCAGAAACCGAAATAACGAGAGCAAGCATCAAATCGTCAAAATTCATAACTGCTAGAGGCAAAGTCAACTGGCACGGGCGAGGTTAACTTTAATCTGAAATCATTATGTTTACATGGACCCAGACTCAGATCAACGCCTCCATTCTGAGAGGCTTGAATCGTACAGCCAAGAGGTTCTTATCAAATCTCTAGGCTCCAGTCTCCATTTCCTCTCCCAGGCTGCTATGTCTCTGGAGAGTAGACTACAAAGCTTGCTTCATGCTGCCTGGCTGTGTGGCACTCAGAGGTAATGGCCATTAAATGGGACTGTGTGACCAGATGCTGATTACATCTGGAGTTCAAGCCTGTTGGTGTTGCATGCAAGAAAACTAAACAGAGCAGTAGAGTGGCTCAGCAGGGGCTCGATTCCCTGTTTAGGTCAGTGGATGATAGAGCAAAGCGCTAACATGTCTGGGTTTGGGCACATGCAGGTGATATGTGTTACTTCTTTTTATCTATCTGACACAGGTCATCTCACATACGTATGAAAGCTGGACAAAGTTTTGTCTTTCAGATTTTGGAGCTTGGGATCTGCAGGTGATGCTCCTGTGGTGGTAAACATAGGTTGCATCATTTCCTGTGCCAGACAAGAAGTTGGGTGCCCTGATGGCTTGGGGGTTAAACTCTAACATTAAGTATCATTCCCCATCCTTGTCCCCTAACTTCCTGCCATCTCTCTACTAGGGTTAGGTACTAAACTTGGTACTTTTAAGGCCCTGACACACCAAGCTGACAGTAGGCCATTGGTCAATGTTGGGCTATTGGTGAGCGTCTGTTGCCCTAGATTTGTGGTGTGTCACGTTGCCCCTCGTTGCCCTTTGTCTGCTTTTTTTGGCCAATTCGGCATATTGAATCGGCGTTGGACACGGCAGAGCCTGTCGATGAATGAAATCACTGTAACTGACAGCTCAGCTCAGCACATGAGAAGAGAAACCGAGCTGAGGAAAGTAAAGAAATTACTTGAAGTCGAGAGGTCGTGAGACTGAAACTAACTAGCATCCTGTCAGTCTTCTAGCTTCCCCCTTTGAATGACGAATATAGACTTCAATCACCTGCCGATTCTGACAGTTATTTCCTCTCATACAGGTGAAGAATGTACCTGTTAGTTGGATGTTAGTTGTCATCTTTACAACTTGAGACGATGCAACAGTAGTCCTTCATTTCCTCTAGTTGTGTGATGTCAGTTCGGAGTGTCTGAGATTTTATTGGTACCAACTGAATTATGTCGGTACTAACGTGTACCTATTCACATTAAATTAATTGTGCCAGGTACTGTGTTCCGGCTGCAACACAGCCACCAGAACTGGCCGCAGTCACTCTAAAAAATGGATGACGAAACAAAACTAGACTGCAAATGGAAAGCGGTGCGGTGGCACCAAGTGGAAACCCTCCCTGTGTCGAGACTGCAAGCTACCAGAATTATTTTTTCCCTTGCACATACTCACGCAACACATGAACTCTCATTTTGATCTATACAGCTGTCTGTAATGGCCCCTGTTTGTAAAGGCTCGTGTCTTCACTGCATCACACAAGCATAACCCCAACTTGAAGGATGTATTTGAGCTTTAGGTCAAGTGCTTTTTCACCAATATGGCCTTAAAAACAAGGTTAATGCCCAATAAATCTACATTTTGCAACCTAGGTGAAGCTGAGCATGACAAGTTTGTAATCCCACAGACTCTCCCTTCACTTTTCCCAGCGGCTTAGTTTGGACTTATTTTCTTACACCTAAAATTACATTTTGCTGTTAGAGAGAACATAAAGTACCAAAAAAGGTACCACTGGGTATCATTACCACTATCAGACCAAATCTGAATGGTACCCAACCCTACTCTCTCCTGCCAGCTGTCTACTAAAGACATAAAATACTCAAAATAATGATAAAAAACAGACATAAAATGTTCAAAACAGAAACTGGAGAAGCTGTTGTGAATTGGATATTGGCTGAATTGTACAGCCAGAGATACAGAGAAAGAAATTAGGCATTCATTTGCATCAATATACCGCATGCAATTACTTTATGTTGACTTCCCTGGGGTTTGTGCAATACCTCATTGATTGAATAAAACAACACAAGCTAGTAGTCTTAAGTGTAGCGACGGCAGTGGTTTGAAATGTCAGCAGTAAACGTCGTATGCAATTTGTTATGATTATTACTTTCCATGCTGAGTAACCCACATCGGGTCGAAAAAAGGAAAGAAAACAGTATCAGAATGACATGCATCAGCAGTCAAGACAAACACATGGAAACTTAGAAGTCGTCTGTATAGTTGTGTGTTGATACAAAATGTCTGTCTGCAAATGATTGCATTTTCAGGTTCAAACTCAGTGCGACACTAACCTGACTTGTAAGGCTTAGATCAGTTTGAATGTATTTTTGTATCTGAGCCCAGACTGCAGAGATCTGATCAAATCCTGGTCCTACAGCTGAACCCTCATTAATAGTTGTATGCCCAATACACACTGTACACATGGCTTTAATTAGTGTTTCTCTTTTGTCGGTACTTCTATAAGTGGGTGTTAAATGCTGGAAAACAGCAGCATGTAGGAATCAAACTTATTTAATGTGGGAGTCACTCAAGCCAAGTGTGTTTAAAGGCTCCAATTAGAGAATGGAATGTATTTTTATTGCAAATATTAAAGCTGGCTACCATACATATTTGTAGTATAATGAGTACCCACCCACCCTGCATCTGTGCTGCATTTAAGGCTGCAGGATTTTATGAACAATTCCTCTTAGCCATCAACAGTATAGGGTGTAAAAAGTGCAACTCATATTAACTCAGATATTCTGGAAATATGGCAAGAAAAAGAAATCAGAGTCATAAACGTCATGAGGAGAAGATTTAGCAGAAAGTATTTCAAGGCACGTCACACGGTGCATCACTCATCACAGGATGCCTATATCTGTCTCCACCTGACAGGGTCGGTCATGTGTTTCTCTGGGCTTGTGTGTGAGGTCGAGGGGCTGATTCCTCATTGGTTGAAGGGTTCAAGAACTCCACATAAATTACTGAAACACAATCTGTCAGCAGTTTGAGTTCCTCATTTACACTCTTACTTACTATGAACGTCAGATCAATGTTTACTTGAAACACAATCTTGGCTTGCTGGTAGCGGCTGGCAGCAGTTATTAGGGAAATATGTGTATGTGTGTTTGGATTTGAGTGTTATTCTGGAGAGAAGAAAACAACCAGGCCTGCCCCGCTTGGCCAAGGGAAACTCTAACAGGCCTGCACACCAGGAGCGCTGAGATTTTGGATGTTGCGATGGAATGAACCGCTACCTGTCAGCCAGAGAGTGACTCACACATTTATCTGTGCATGCAACTAATTAAACACACATGCATGCTTGTGTGAAAGCTGGAATAGAATGAAACTGTAAAGACGGCACGGGATGTATTTGAGAGCACGCTGTGTCTCTTTAACTCTCTATGACATTTAGGGTCAAGGCCAGAACTATGCTTTGGAAAAAAGAGGGACTGAGTAGATTAAGAGAGATGAATGGACAACACACACACACACACACACACACACACACACACACACTTGTAAAGCTTTCTTGTGAGCATCATCACTGACTCCATTCATCCGCTAAAGTCTGACCCTGACCTGAACTCTCTGCTTTACCTTCATTCTAATCTCACCCTTAAATCAATATCTGACCTTAAACTGTTACCTCATGTCTTAAGCAATGCCTCATCTCTATCTCTCACATATAGTAGCCAACACTTCTGCAATATTCAGTCCAGTAGTGGATCAAACAATAAAATCTGGCAGTGAACTTACAGCAGTAAATAAAACAAGTAAGCAGAAAGGTCTGTAAGTACACTATAATGGAGGATTTGTGTCATATATTCCAGTAGACAGCTGGGCTAGCTATATTTTTAAATGGAATCTGTGCATCTTCATAATCATTGCAGCAGCAACGCAGCACAGCGACTTTGACACAACATCAGTTCTGTTACTGACACTGCTGAGTGTGAGCAATGATTTGACATTTTTACTTCCACTGAAGAGGTTATGTTCTTGTTTTAGTTCCATTTGTCAGCAGGATTACAGAAAAAGTGGCCTGATTTTCATGGAACTTGGTGGAAAGGTGTAGCCTGGGCCAAGTCCGAACCCATTAGATTTTGGAACGGATCTGAATCACAGGGTGGCATTTATTTTCATCCGCTTATCCGGGGCCAGGTCGCAGAGGCAGCAGGCTGAGCAAGGTACTCCAGACGTCCCTCTCCCCAGCAACACTTTCCAGCTCCTCCTGGGGGATCTACAGGTGTTCCTGGGCCAATGAGATAAATAATACCTCCAGTGGGTTGTGGGTCTACCCTAAGGTCTCCTTCCACATGGATGTGCCCAGAACACGTCCAATAGGAAGCACCCAGGAGGCATCCTGATCGGCTGCCCGAACCACCTCAACTGACCCCTTCGATGTCAAGGAGCAGTGGCTCTACTCTGAACTCCCTCTGGATGTCTGGGCTGCTCAACCTATCTCTACGGCTAGAGAATTATTAGAGAACTACTTTTCACTTTTAAGGCTATAAATGACATAGTCTTTAACTTCCAGTGGATGGAGGTAAGTTCAAATTAGGGCTGGGCAAATATCACAATGTTTTTATCAATATTGTAATGATACTGTGGGGAAGACTACTGGTGCTTTCACAAAATACTTACACAGTGAGATTTTTGATAAATAATCATCAGTAATGTGGACATATTGACTATGTGGGTAGAGGCAAGTAATAGAACAACTAGAACAGTCTGTGAAGTTCAGAAAATTACATCACATTACTCTAATACAGCCTTTCAAACCAGGAAGACAATACTTACAATATTATGACATCCAAAATCTAAGATGATATCTGGTATCGTCACAATTGGAGTTGGGTACCGAACTTAGTACTTTTAAGGGTACTGACCGAATGACATTGGTACTACCAAGTATCTATTCATGCTGTATCCATCAGTGGCCAAAACTGGAACCTGAGAGAGCATCTGAGTGAGGATGATGGGTTTAGACTACAGACGAAAGTGATGGAAACACAACGTTCAACTTCAGACAGGAAGCAGAAGCGCCCTGAAGCGGCCACATCATCAGCTTCCCAGCAAACCATAACTATCACTGCAGTGCCAATCTGCTGCAATAGTTTCTGTGTCTGGTCTAATTTCTTTACAATATTACTTTAATAATAGCCTAGAATTACTGCTGGATGAGCAGACACACACACACACAAGCAGAAGGAAAGAGAGGGAAGATTAGCTCTATGTGATTAGAAAAGAGCAGAGGAACAGAATTGCTTCAACTCTTCGATGACAGCCCTGCAGCTGGTTCAAAAATTACATTTTTGTTACTACAGAGAAAGTAAAGTACAGCATAAACGTACAGTTAACTATAGATACCAAATTCCAGGTATGGAAACTGGAACCGGGATACCAGTAATCTTCTAGGGCAGCCTACACATGTAGTTGCTTAAACTTCATACAGAAAGCAGTCGTTATGGGGCTGTCATTTGACATAACTCTAATTGTTTTGGGAATGCATCCAGACACATTTAGTGGTTGTGCTTGCAGAGTTGCATATCATAGAAGACTCGACTATTGGCCTTACCATCTGAGCTCTTGGAGTGCTCTTCTAGTTCTTCTTACTTGTTTTATTTTAATTTTTCATGTGTGAAAACCAGTTTGGCTTCCAAATTACAGAAAAACAGAACTGTGTATTTATATATGTAGTTTCCAGAATCAAAAACCTTCACATTAGCACTGTCCAAATTGTTCAAAGTCATTGTCATACCTGCCATGATGTCTTTTTTTAAACATGTGACAAGTATTTTTAGTTAAGTGAGACTGAAATGCACAGGTAGGAATGAGTACCCTGATAAAAGAAATAAATAGAAGCCATGTGCAAACTGCTATGTGCAGTTAGTAAGTTGGGATCACGCTGAATGAGTGAATGAGGACAGATTGTAGATGGACCTGCTGTAATTTCACCAGCAGCTGCACCATGTTTAAATACACTATAACTACCTGAGTGGTTGGTTACTGTCATTGTGCTAATTTCAAGTTAAATCGTAAACCCAGTTCTTACCTCTAAATACTGCTGCTAATCATATAATTTACTTGCACCTGAACCTACTCCTAATTCTAGTATTTGAAACCAACGTCCAGTGGAAACACACACACACACACACACACATACTCACACACACACACTGACCTTGAGATGCTGTAGTTGTAGCACCAGGTCATCGAGCTGGCTTCTTTTGTCTTCAATCTCAGCTTGTCGTTTTCGCTTCTCCTGGGAGACACAAAAAAAGAGAAGACGATCAGAACAGATCAGATTTATAGTTTCATTAGATTCTTTTATTGGCGGGCAGCGATGAAAAAAAAAAACTGAGTTGAAAAAGTTGAGCGTGATGATGCACTAATGCATGCTGTTGTATTGATTGAATGTTTTAATATTAATGCTCATCATCAGCAGGAATCCCTTTGGACCGATTAAGGTTTTCATACATTCAATTTAAAAGGTGAGCAGAGACTTATTGGCTTCTTATAAAGGACACTGTCCAACTCGATTTAAACTGACAGTCTTGTTTAGTCCACTGGGTGATGTCACAGAGGCTATTCTAAGTTTCTCTTCTATGTCTATTGCGTCAACAATACAGCAGACTAATGAGGGAAATTAGACATGAACATAAACAAGCTTTAGCTCTACAGGATTCCTACAAATATTCTACTATTCTACTGTCCGCCGTTCTGTACCCGGAGATGTGGAGAAAGATGATCCCCGGGCGTATGCAGGAAAGAAATTAAGTATTAGAAGGGTTGGAAGTCACAGCTTATCGAGGGCTGAAAGGGGCCAGAGGCCACGGGCTATCTAAAGGGGACGGATTAGGCCTTGAAGCCCCTGAATGACACTGAGGCTGAACTTGAGGTGGGGAGAACAATCCTCAACTTCATGTGGAGATGAATGAGGCTGATGTTTGGAGGCAGGGCCGGGCGCACAGCGAGTGGGAGGTTTGAAACTGGAAAAAAAAAACTGAACAGACTGAGGCAATGTGGAGTCGCTATCTTTGAATTTACTTTGAGGAAAATGCATGGGAATATAAACAAAGCCAATCCCAGTGCAACCCTGTCTGAGGCTGAAGGGCATGAGATACTGTGGATGTGTATGTGGCTCGCTCTGTCTCAGTGGGAGCAGAACGAGGATTTCTGGGACATTTCCTGTTGGCTAAATATAACCATCAGGGAAAACCCCAAAATGTGAATAAACGTTAGACCAACTCTTAAAAAGAGTAGAAGTGAGGGAAGAAAAAACGAGCATAGTATAGCACAACGGACAGGGCAGAGCTGAACAGAATGGCATAGAAGAAAAATAGAACAGAATGGTTATGGATTGATTGGAAAACAGGAGAAATCTATTTTATTCTTGTAATTTTGAAGGATCTGCATTACAATCAGCATCTCTCCAGCATTTTATCCACATTGTTCTTTTTACTTTTTACCAGAGGAGACATGTCTTACCAGAAAAATGACAGCACTGGTCGTCTGTTCCAACACTTTCTATAACGTTACATTTTTCTGACAACCTTTAGCTTCAAGATTCAATGCCTTTACTCTTGAGTTGCACCTTTCATGTGACAAATAGTGATTTATTAGTCAAAAATATTTTATTTTCTGTACTCGTAGTTTGGATTTGAGTTGCTATGTTTACTGAAAAGTGGTTTGTCTCAAAGTGTTGCCTCACAATAGCCATTGTCTCAGAGCACATGATGAGACACACTACTTTTGTTATGAAGAATAAACATGTAAAAGTTTGTCCGTTTTTGATTAAAAACTCTGTTTTTAATGTCTGTTTCTCTTTTTAGAACACACACTGAACATTTTTTAACTGACTCACTTATTTGTCCATCTGTTGTCTTTTGTCTCTCCTCGTTGTGTATCTCACATGCAGGAGTTGCAATGTTCATCAGAATGCTCAGATTTAATTGGCAAAGGATCATGTTCAATCATGTGACATGATCTAACACAATCGGTCGCAATCGGTCTGTGAGTATCCTGTTACAGATGCTGCGCCAGTTAAAATAGAAATGCTGTTAAAATTGAATAGTTCTCAATAATTTCTCTGTTAGAGATCTGGGTTCAGATAGGACAGCGTCTTGGTCCGGACCTCAGGGATGGAGAGGGATGGCAGGGTAACAAGGGGAATGCATTTTGGTCATTTTGCTAACTAGGGTGATGGCGCCCCCCCTGAAATTGCCTATTGGTTGTTGTTGACTAAACTTAACCAAACTATAGAGGTGGCAGATCGAATTGTATTTGTAGTGGTCACATTGGCTTGTATTAATACAGACAGTAGAGATCTGACAGGAAATGAGGCTGGGATGCACAAAGCACCTGACATTGTGGTTCATAGTCTTAATCCTTAAACTACGATGGCACCCACTTTTTTCATTGAGGTTGGAAGAGGACTTGTCCAGAATTGCTGAGCTGTCCTCACCACCAAAGGACCCTGTTAGGTCCTGACACACCAAGGTGAACAAGTCCCTTTTGGAAGAACTTGGAAGACTTTCTGATGCAAAAATTTTAGTGAAAATATGTTAAAACACATCATCTTTCTTCGATTTTGCTATTTAATATCAAAATTCCACTGTTTGAACATTTCTTTCCATAAAGATTTCGAGAGTTTGAACAGGGTTTTGTGGGACATTCAGGGTGACAGCAAACTAAGCGAACAGATCGGAGATGTACTACATTTTTGCTGACACTAGATATCACACAAAAGCCAGAGACTGTGTAGTATTAAGTTGATGTCAGCTGTAAATTCACTGCTACTAAGCAGGAGGCAGAAGATAACCTTATCTCAGAGCCTGACCACCTCACTCAGACTCACCCTGGGTCTGGGTCTGCAGCTGCCTGCACTGAAGAGCTGCGTAAAAGCAAGGAGCGCTCACTCTGCAGCTTAATATTGGGACTCAAACAGCTATAGAAGTACACTGCACAGTGCTCAACTGAAGAATCTAAGTTGACTGAGGGGTCTCCAACTGATTTTAATTTTTTCGACTCTCAGGAGGCAGCCCTACTGGAAGTAAAGGATCCTTACCAACACTAAACCACAGACCTGAGCAACTAAACGGAACAGAGTAAAACACTTTATCACCCTAACTGCGAGAACACTTCACAAAGCTGCGCACAGGCTGTGAAAACATCTGCACCAAACCTGAGGTCATCTCTCTTTTCCTCTCCATCACACACACACATACACCCACACATACACACACACACCGCAGCAGCCTACACAGCAGCAGTTCCCATGGCTCATGAAGTACAGTCAGAGCGCCCGAGTAGAGGTATGGTCACCAGATGTCAAGGACTGTTGAGGACATGTGGTCGAGGAATGGGCAAAACACACACACACACATGCAAACACACATCCACAGAAACACACAAAAGCAAATACAGATAAGACAACAATATGTTCTCAAAACCAAGCAGACAAGTTATGAAGAACGGGCATTTCCATCCACACCGATGCTCTCCTCAAAACACAGTATTGTGTCATATAATTTATAACAGTGGTTGCTTAACTAAAGGGCCTTTCAGACTGACAATGGCTCTGCGGCATATAACACAGACTCCTCATTCATTTCATTGGGCAACGCAGTGGGGGTGCCCACCGCAGAGGGATGTGGAAAAACTAAAAACAAAAGGAGGGTAGTCTGTTGAAAAAAAAAAAAAGCTGACAGTGGCTCTACTATTTATGTAGCGCAATGCAACATAATCTTGCAACACACTGCTGTAGCCAATCAAATACATGCAAGTAAACACAGAGCAGAGGTACTGCAGGATACCTTGCAGCATACTTTTCAGCACTGTATTCCAATCCAAGTCCAATTTGATACAGAGAGGACAATTACTGCTACCATGAAAACTCTACAATCCTGCCTTAAAAGAAAAACCACTGTGTGGTGTCCTGGCATTAATTGAGCCTTAGCATTAGCATAGTCTCACTCAAAGTGTAAGGCTCTGCCAATGCAGCACTACTGCTTGTTTAGTGCTGTTGTCACCAAAGCAGCATCAATGCTTTCCTTTTGGAACTCCCTCCTAAAATTTCCTCAAGCGCTTCCAAGATAGTATCCCACATACGCACTCTGGCAATGATAATACCAAGGAAGTCAAATCAATTACTGCTAACTCCTCCATTATTAGAAATGGACATATACAAGGACCCGACTTTAAAATGCTCCTCTCAAACAAAATGCCAATTGACCCTTCGCCCACGCCCCGTCCTGCCCCCGAACTCAGAGTTGCCGATCATGACGTAGCATCGGCCCGGCTCAGACCAGGGTCCAACAACAACACAGCTGTGCTCCATTGACTCTAATGCAGTTGTTTCAGATTTCCTTCATTTTCAGGCTGGTTTTGTGGATTTGGAGCTAAATGTTGTGCCTGGGGCACGTCGTGTATTAATGATACTCGTTACCTGGAAAGGTTGGAAAAAGATATACGTTTCTTCCCTGTTCCAAAACCAAAATCAAACCCTGAAAAGTGTAGGGTTAGCTAGCTAGCTACTGAAGATATAGCCTACTGAATGTATACACATGCTACTTTTGCTTTGTAATGATTATAACAGTGAAACAAAGACCGACCCTGCTGTACAGGAACCAGTGAAGGGAAGCAGGGAAACTTTGCTGATTTTCAACCAGCTGTGTGTCATTGCAGTGTGCACAGATAAACGCTGGTTTCCCTGCCTGTCCTGCACCGGAGGTCCGGGTGCTGGCAGCGGCCAAACACCGTTCATCTGCACACACTGTGATGCCACACAGCTGGTTCAATATCAGCAAAGTTTCCCTTTATATTCATTGTCTTCTGTGTTGATCAGCAGTGATGTGGTGGTTCACTTTTACACTGTGATCTGTAGCCTATAGTTGGGCTTTAGCTTCTAACTATCTTTGTCTTTTTAACTTGTTGTTGCTGCTGAGTCAGTTTGACATCCTGGATATATCCTTCAAACACAGACTGTAGACCCCTCTGTCTGCTTCTCTCTGGAATCACTGTTTCATTTTTCCATATATATATGATAATATTTCTTCATGGAGTGCAGTTAGTGACAGTGTGGGCTCCATGCTTACTCCGACAGCTTGTCGGACCATCACAAAATGTCAGCTGTCCACTCAAAGTGAAGGAGGTGTGGGACAAATACCACAAAGACCAACCATCACGTCACTGAACAATAACAATGGAGGAGAAATCAATACTGAACCAACACAGACCAGCGGGTCTGTCCTCTCTTTCTCCATGCTTCAACCTTTCCTTCATCCAGAGCAAGTAGGTACTCGACCTTGCGCTTGTACTTCTGCGGATATTTTGTACCAGAACAACCAGACGCAACCAAAGCATCTCAGCTGAACACTACGCCCCTTATTAGCCTAACAATAAAGCTTATTTACAAAGCGCTAAAATTAGAATAAAGTCATCTGTAAAAACAACAAGATAATAGTATTACACATATCCCACTGTTGAGCCATCCTTATTCACCACTCAGGAAATTCCTCCACCATGACAGCCTTAAGGGAAACAAATCTGAATGTTGGCCTCAGTTTAAATGCCAACAGTTTAAATGCACCAATAGTCCTTCTATAACTGTGAAGGACTATTCAGCTCCCTGGGGTCACAGAGTTCATATTAAAGAGTGTTAAATCGGTTAATGCTTCCAGCTATCACTTCTCAATCAAAACAGAAATTCATTAGTTGGAGGAATCGTCACTGTCTGCGAGAGGATTAAAAAAACATGTTTGCAACTGAAACTGCTAAGTTCATAAAAAGATGAAAGCCTTGTTCGGTTCAACTGGCAGGAGAAATGACCCGAGCCCTGCTCTGTTCACTGTATTTCCCCCCCAGAGAACACATCCTCCTCCTCAGGAAAATATGTTGACATTCTTGGCGACACACTCACGACTTCCCACACTCTGACTCACTGAGTGTTTGGCCCCACTTGGCTTGCTGCTAAGCTCTTATACAGAGGACATCACTTTCCCCACTACTGCTGACACCATCCAAAAAGTTGGACACCAATATAGAATTCTGTGTTCAATATTAAAAATGGTTAAGCCCCATTGGAGGCTTTTACTGAGTCATATTGTTATTGGTTTGTTTGGCTTCAACCAAAAGTCACATGGGCTACACAGAATTTAGCAACCTCTCATCCCACAGGGTTAAACGTTTTGGCAGTCGAGAGGGGGTCAAAACTTTTAGTATCTGATTACAGTTCCTATAAACTTGAGTTCAGCAGCATGAACTTTCACTTTTCCTCTGTAGTATTTATTCCAGAGAAGACCAAATTTAAGAGGCTAGAGGTCGATGTCTCTTGGAGTATTTTGGGTGATTTTCTGTGGAAGACTTGTATAATGTTCTGATCCCCAACAAACTGTTCAACACTTGTATTTTTAGGCAAATTCATGCCATCTGTTCATACGTGGAAAAACACACAGGACTAGACTTTAAAGAAGGTAAACTTATTCTCACCTTGACAAAAAAACAAAACTATAAAGATGGAAACAAAGGAGCCAATGCAGACATAACTGATATTGTACGAATGCAGCCTGTGGATCCTTGAACAAGTCTTGACTTTAAAAGGGAGTATCAGTAACGTTTGATTGGAAGGAAAGGGTGGGTCCAAAATCCAAGATGATTTACGACAGTGGTTCCCAAACAATATCATGGCAATATTCAACTGGGCCTCTACGAAAAGTTATGAATGAATTTTTAATTGACTGTATCAGTATGTTGGCTGCACTCATTTCCTAATAAAGGCAAACCCTAGTTAAAAAATGTCATTTAACTAAATTCAATTTAAAAAACCTCCAGTGTGATGACGTGTGTGATGCATCTAAATCCCTGATTGGCAGCCAGTATGACAGCAACATTTAAAAGGAGGCAGCCATGAGTGGATCAATGGATCACTTTATTGTAAGGAGCAAATTACAACAATGCACCAGTGAAGACGACCTATCTCCAAAAGAAAAGAGAAAAAAAACTGTCAGTAGACAGTATTGCAAAAGCTACCTGTCTTATTCTTTCTTACTTTTATTGTCTTACATTGTAATAAGAGCATTAACACATGTTATAGAAGCTATTGTGCACAGATATATATACAAGGCAAGGTAAGGTAAAACTTTAATGTACCCAAGGGGCTATTTGAGATACAGACAGTAACCATGAGTACAATGCATAACACAGGCAGTACAATACTTAACCCAGAGTCCAGTATCACATACCGTTGGGGTTAAATCATGGTCAATTAGAGGTCACTGCTGATTAAGATAAGCAATAACAGACAGGGCAAAGGACGATCTGTAACGCTTAGTGCTGCATTTACGGAGGCAAAAACTCTGCCCTAATGGAAGCATCTGAAGCTCAACATGGAGGGGATGTTGAGAGTCTGAGACAATAGACCAAGGTTTAGAGGTGACCCTCTCTTTACACAGATGCTGTAGGTTAAAAGTCACACCAGTGATCTTACAGCACAGCTTGACCACTTGTTCCAACTTGTTCTTGTTTTTAAGGCTCAGATTACCAAACCAACAGACAATGTTAAAAGAAAGAACGGACTAAATAAAAGCAGAATAGAACAATTTCATGATTGTCCTATCTACATTGAAACTCCTCAGCTTCCTTAAAAAGAACAGCCGTTGGTTTTCCCTCTTACAGATGCCATCAGTGTTCACATCAAAGTTCTAATTGTCATCTAAGACAGTGCCCAAATCCTTTTACTGCTGCACTGCTGCCACTGGCTCCCCCTTGATCACACGAGGAGCAGGAAGGCAGGGCCTCCTCGAAAATCAATAAACATCTCACTGGTCTTAGACACATTAATGTGGAGGAAAGACTGGTCACGCCAATCAACAAATCCATCTAGAGCTGGGCCAAGATCATATTTCGGTGCATGAAGACGGCTTACAATGACAGAGTCATCTGCGTACTTAAGGAGAAATCCTGATGCGTGAATACTCTGACATTCATTTGGGTGTGCCTTGAGATTTTGGCTTGCCCACTGGTTTACTAGATGTATTACTAATTTATGGCTCCATCCAAAGAGTTTCTGTGTACCAGGAAAACAAACAAAGCTTTTAGTGCAACTTCACTTTAGTAAAACGAGGTTAAAGAGATGAATTTGGCTCTTGTGCAAACACACACCTGCCTATAAACAGCATCCTGCATTACTGATACACATAAGCTCACACCGCGTGCCATGAGGTCACACTGACATGATTATAATGTGATGAAGGAGTGATGCAACTCTGTTGGATTTAAAGTTCTGCCGGTGTTGAGACTGCGGACAAGAGTGAGCTGCAGATCAGATGAGTTGCATTCTGCACATGCCAACACACCCAGCAGAGCCATCTCACAGTCAAGATCATCTTCCGTTCAGCGGGCAGCCATACCTGAACGCTTAGAGAACAGAGACTGAAATGGACCTGTGGTTTAAATGTCACGGGTTTGATTCTGCACTTGTGCTGTAAAGATCTTTGGGTAATAGTATAAACTCATGAGTCAATATCTATAATGTGAAAGTGTTTATGAAGCATTTGATTGATTAGTTGATCCACAGAAAGTCAATCTTGGTAATCAGTAGCTGCAGCAAACACCTGCAGGCCTACAGTATAAGCATGTCCATATTGCCATTAAGGGTGACTATATGAACGTGATGTCCTCCTCAAACAGTGCTAATTTGTTAAGACCACATCATGGATACGTTACATTTGTACATTATACATGTGTCAAATTAGCATTTCTAAAACGAGGTAGCTCTGATTACATCTGTGTGCATGGTGTGACAACTTGGCCACACTGCTGCCAAGCTTCACACCACTGTTGGACATCAACAAACAACAAGGTTGATTGTTTTTTAGCAAGTCATAACTGTGTTTCCAGCAGCGTCTTAGCCACCAAATGAAGGTGATTCGTTAGCAAAACACTGATGACTTTACAGCAGCCATGTGCCACCAACAGTGGGTGTTTTAAAGCAAGACATTAGGAGCATTTCCCCTTATTTTCGGATTTTTTTTTTCAGCTTTTATGCCTTTATGAGAGAGAACAGACCAAGCCTGAAAGGGGGAAAAAAGGAGGATGACACGCAGCAAAGTGCTGCAGGCTGAAATTGAACCTGTGGCCACTGCGGCAAGGACAGTGCCTTTGTACATGGGTTGCCTGCTCTACCCACTTAGCTCTTGCGCAACATTAATAGCTTTTCCAGCGACCATTGTGCCACCAAAAGCTGGCATTATTTAGCAAGACATCAATGGCATTTCCAGCAGTGACTGTGTAACCAAAAGCAGATGTTTTTTAGCAAAACTTCAGCGTGATTTCCAGTAGCTACCAACCACCAACACTGGGTATTTTGAGCCAAAACAGGGTCTTTTCCTAGCTATAACCAAGTGGTTTTTGGTGCCCAAACCTGACTACATGAACCACAGTGTTGTTGAAATGTGAAGAAATATAAAGTTTCAACTCATCCGCTACATATTATTGTAAAATGCTACATATCTGCAGTTTGGTGAAACACCCCATGCTAATTTATTCTGGCAATCAGGTTGCAAAATGCTAACCTGGTGACTCCTTAGGCAACGGTGGTGTCAATACATGCAAACTCAGCGCATTACTAAAACGTCTTGCATGCCATCGTCATGCGATAGCAGCAGGTGGTGACTAAACTCATCATGTCTATACCGAGCAGAGACACAGGTATGCATGCCTCTGCGTTCACACGAGCGCACACGAACAAAGCATGTGACAATCTTTTGTCTCCTGACGTCTGCATAAGTCGAGACACACTGCCGCTGCTGTTAGCAAACCGGAGGGTATCTGTTATCAGGAGAGTAAAACTGAGACTAATAATGTGTTGCATTTATAGCTGCCTCTGCTAAAATTACCCTTGCTACATGTCGACTCTCCACAGTATGTCTGTGTCCTGTCACTCTGCATTGTTTACTATCCAATTCAGCTCAAATATCATGACAATAATTTCAAAACCAGCAGTGCCCACTAGAGCTGCATTCCAGTCTCAAGTCCCTGTGAACCCTAACCCCTCTTACTTGCACACACACAGGCATGTACGCACACAGACACACACACAAACACGCCAGAATGTCCAGTAAGTCCAAGACAGCTGCTGCTAATTTTAGACAGCATGTAATGCCTGGCGTACCCCAGACCCCCTGCTACCCAGCAAACCACACCCCCTCTTCCTCCTTAAAATGACTTTGCCCCAAGCACACTCCCCACCCCCATAAAGTGCTGAAGTCTATAAACCAAGCCTCCCCTAGCCACCTCTCCACTCCTGCCTCTCCAGGATCCAATCTGCTTTGCTGGTAGGCGGCAACACCCACTCAGCCAAATATTCAAAACCTAAGACACTAATTCAGGAAGTCGACTGAGCAATCGCATACAGGCAGTGAGACCTTAATATACACTGACAATGATGCAGTGACTCCTGTGAGTTATCATAAACCCACAGCTGTGTCATAGTCTGCATATAGAGTATTTCCACTTTAATGGAGCACACAGGGCCGTCTGACAACGCCCTTTTGTCTTTTCAGCTAACTGGACCAAAAAGCCAGATCCCTTGTTAACTAAACACAGCTAAAAAGATTGCAAACATCTGTTATATAGGCGAGAAAGATTTGATATCAGCTGCACTTATGCAGGGCTGGAAAGCTGTGCAGTCTCACCTAAGACAGAGCATATGAACACCATTACAGGGATGTGTCTGATTCAGTCAAACATGTGTCTGATTGCGAGCAAATAACTGACAATTGGACAAACAGTCCTCTAACACTTTGCTAGCCTGGGAACCAGACGAACCTGCGAGCTTGTGTTTTATTTGCTCTGGCAGATGTGTCTGGTGTTCTTCCTCTTCAGACAGATTTTAAGCAGACCTGGCTCACTTCGGCCCGATCAAAATCGTTCATCAAATATGGGGCAGGTTTCCTGCTAAACCTTCATGCTTATCGCAAAACGTCATTTTTGGCTCGTACACCTTTGCATCGAGGATACTATGGTTAACATAAACCTAGCTTAGTGAAGAGAGGCATCACTGAGGGATGTTCGAAAACAACTAAGATGACTGCAACTGATGAGGAACTTTCTGTTCAATCACAGACATATTGATGCTACAATGTCAGCTTATCTCTGCATGTTGTAGTCTGTTGTCTGTCGCTCAACATACTTGTCAATGTTATGTTGTTTGGACTAGTTATTCGTCTATCCAAATGCCTTCAGAGGCATTTGGATCTACAGCCCTTGATCACGTCTCTTGGCGGTCCAAAATGAAGTGTAAAGTTCCAGACTTTGCAGCATGGTATCCAATTTCCATTACCTGCTGTAGTTGGGATAAATTGCTGCAAATTAAAGCAGAGGACAGAAAGTTAAAAGCTAATATGTAACAAACCATAAACGGCAGAGCTGTAAGAACTGCTTCTTTGCTTTAAGGCATTCAAAATGTTTAAATTATTTTATATTAGCATACTTTGTGTACTCGCAGCAATGGCACAGAAACAGGTATGCTCAACTTGGAGCTAAATTCAGTGCCATTGAACCTGAGTTAGAGCTATGATCAGGCCCTACTCTATATGAACTGGCATACATTCTGTCAAAGAGCAACCTGATCATGAACCTTGGCAGCAGTTTTGGGCCTGAGCTGATCAAGAACCCGAACTCAGACTGTAAAAAACTATAGTTTTTTAAAATGTTAAAACATTTATAACAAGCTAAAGTCAACTAAAGCCTTTTCAGTGTGGTAACAGACATTTGAGACACTATCTTGCGAACCCAACCCCATTGAAACCTGTGGGAATTCTGAGAAATTACAGCCTGGCCCAAACCCAGCAGGTCAGATTGGGCTCAACTGCGTTCTGGCAGAGAATTAAATCTCAAACCTGAGCCACATGATTAAATTGTGCTAGCTTAAACGCAATGGAGAAACCTGCCTATAAACTGCATTGATTCTAGCTCCATCTTTTACTATCAGATCAATGTGCTAGGTACCAGAACTGAGAGGGTGACGAAAAATGGGGACAGGTAAGGAAAAGTTCCATCTACACAAACAGAGCAAAATGTGTCCTGAACTGATCTGAGCCGGACTGCTTGGTGGAAACAGGGCTTTAAAGCTTAAGATAAAGGTGTAAGTGTGTTCAAAATATGATCGCAGCCTAAAGCTGTTATCAGAAACCCACACTGACCGCAGATTGGCAATCTAAATCAATACTTCTCCATATTGTTTTCAAGGGTTCAATGCTGCCAATATGTCGATCTATGAGTAAGTAAACCAGCACAAACTGAGACTACATATGCCTGCAGGCAGCCCAGCCCCCTACTCTATTTACCTCTCTCAACACAGCCCATTACCAGACCCTCCACTGCATGCCACGGTCACAAATCTCAGCATGCCAAGGTCTTGCTATAGCATCCCCCTCACCTTCACCCTGCCCCACTCACTTCCCTCTGTTAGACCTCACTAAGTGGATCCAGAGCACTGACCAGCTTCCAGAATGACCCTGAGCTACACGGATTACTTCAGAGATCATCCTAAGAGATCAACCTGGAGACACAAACAATTCATAACGACGTATTAGTCTTGGAGGATTGTTATTAAAACCCATAAACCAGCAGGAGAGAGAATAGGCACTGAGAGTTAGATTTTGAGCTGATCTTTTTGCAATGAAATATCTCTGGACCCACGACTGTCTTCCAAGTGCCAACAGCTGTCATTTCCTCACTCTCTGTCTTTGCCACAAACACACACACACCACCGTCATGTCACTCCTCATGCACCACTTCCTAATTCCCCTTAGACTTGGCCCCAGATGATCTGTGGCCTTGTGTGTGTTTCGATGTGTGTGTGTGTGTTGGGGGGTAGCAAAGAGTCCAAAGGGCTGAGGTCATCTGTGTAAACATATCACAGACACTACAGAGAACTCAGTGAATGAGTACATGCACACACGCACATACACTTTTGTATATGTATCTTGCCATGCCGTTTGCGGTCGGCGGGCCACATGGGCAACAGCTAATTAGAAAGCTGAGGCACTCGCCATTCATTGGCTGAGCTCAAAACCACACGCAGGGTTTTGGTGAACATACAAATTTACAAAAAACACACAGACATAAACACACATGCGCACACACAGACCCACATACATATGCACACACACGTTTTTGGGGGAATCCTGACCAGGCCATCCAACGGCTGTAATTACATGTTAATAATATACCAATTACAGGTCTGGATTTAACAACATGACATCACAACTGTTCCCTAATCTGACCAATTAGTAACCATGGAATTCTGCACTGCTGGCAGCTGACAGGCCGTAATCACTATCAGACTGTGGGAATCTTTGTCTGTTTGGTTGTGTGGCGAACAAATGAGCCCATTGACTAATCAACTCTTAGATTAAACACTGGCATATGTCCCACCCTTTGTTGTACCAAATGATTAATGCTCTAAGTGATCTTATTTTACAGAAAACAAACCAGTCAGGGATACGTTTTTCAGTCTGGATGGCAGTGACTCACAAAACTCAAAAGAGAACCATCTCTTTTATTATAAATTTAGTCTAGTTAAAAGGGGAACTCTGGTATTTGACAACGTGGACTCTATTTTTTACCATGTTTTTGTGTCTAGGTGACTCATGGAAACAACCATTTTTGAAACTGGTCCAGTATTGAGAAAGAGGGCTGCACTGTAACCACTTGGTGCAGGTGTCCCCTGTCGATATACAGCATTTAAAAGTGGTCATTTTTGCCACTTAAGTGGGATTTCTACTTGTGTGTCAGCTCTATGCAGAACCTACACCGTAGCCTACACACATGGTCTATGCTGTTGTGAGCATTTACACTCCTGCAGTGGTGTGTCTGTGTCACTCTGTAGTTACACCTCCAAAACACTAGTCAGCGGCGGGGTTTCTGTAAGGTTTAGTTGATTCAAAACACACATTAAACACACATTAAACATGACTTAATGGAGACAATTTCAAACACAAGTACACAAATCAGCTTCACTATAACTCGCAGCATTCACAGACAAACACTTGTCTTTATCTGGACACATTTTCCCCACAAATACAACATGCTAATGTTTTTAGCACAAGCCTATGGCATTTGACATTGTATACATTAGCCTAGCAGCTAGCAGCCTTTTCCTCTACTCATATGAAGCCAGGGACAACAGCAACATTTAACAAAGGCAATGTTACAAAATTCGGCTTCATTACAACTCACAAGGTTCACTGATAAAACAACTGTCTTATAATAAACACGTTATATGCTAACGTTATTAGCACAAGCCTGTGGCATTTCACATTGTATAAATTAGCCTAGCGACAAGGGGAGATTTCCTCTGCTTGTATTAAGCCAGGATAAATGTGTCCAAGTCTTGTTTTGAATTCTCACGAGAGGTGATTTGTTGCAGGAGGAAAATAGTAAAAACACGTGTGAGAGTTGGAGAAAGGCCTGCTAGTAATAGTTTTTTCTGTTGGAGTACATAAAATGTATCTTATCTAAAAGATTTTCACTGTTAGCTGATTCCAACAACGTGAAAAAGTCAGGCAAATATCAGAACAAGACTTGATAAACTAGTCTCTTTCTCTGCTGCATGCTGCAGGCTGCAGCCCCCTCTCTCTCAGTAATGGACCAATTTTAAAAATTGCTGTTCCCACGAGTCACTTACACACAGTAACATGTGAAAATAGGGTCCAGGGTGGAAAATACTGGAGTTCCCCTTTAAGTTTAACACATGATATGGTGCGAGAGAAAAAAATGCAGCAGTAAAACTGCTGTAAAAAATTGTGTAGGAGGAGAAAGACGCCACTCAGGGTTCATTGCACTCTTGGTCCTTCAATAATTAATAAGACATAGAAAAGTATTTACACAAAAAAGCTACATATGGGAATGAAATCACAAGACAGACAGACATACTGCATGAAACTTCAAACACATAATTTTATGATGGCTATTGAGCATTTGTAAAGAAATATCCTAGTCAATGAACTCTGTAATTTCCTACTACACTAACTCACTCCAAATGCTGTGATTGAGCAGATAGGTATGCTGTTCTTTCTACTAAGGTCTGATGATTCACAGCCATTACTTCCATGCTTTATTCATGAGCCACACAGCACATAGACCCGTCTCTTTGGCAAATTAACATTATAATGACAGCTGTCTACCTGACAGTGATCTCTTTTGGTCCAGTTCAAAAGATAAAGCACGACAAGGAGCTCAAATCCAAAGTCCTTACGAGGTGATGTTTATTGAAATCAGTGTCAGATTCAGTAGCTGTTTGCTCAGACGGCTCAGACACAGAGATGACACTTGGCTCTGATTTTAGCGGAAGCTTCCAATTTGGCTCGAGATCTGCTAAAGTATTGATGGGGTCTCAGAGTATCAATTATTGATGAAATCATTAGCATGTCAGCTGCAGACCCGAGACAGTGAGAGTGGGAGTATATCCCCTGTACGCATCGCTGCAGGGGTTCGGTAATACTTATTCAGTCAGACAGAAAAAATACTATAGAAATATCATAAATTTTGCTTGACTTCATCTTTGTTGAAGACGATGTAATCTAATCTGGAGCAGTTTTAGCTTTGTGCTGAAACTGCTACTAGTTTCAAAACGCTTGTTCCTCATTGACAATCAGAAGAGGTTTTATTAAATCCTTCCCCTTCTCTTTGAGACGCTTTGGGAATGTTAGTCCAGCTTCTGTATTTACACTGTTCCTGCACTGTTTGGCTGAATCTATGGCTTACAGAGTGCTTAGCTGCCTCTGAGAGTTGTTAGCACTATTAGTGTAATAGTAACCCTTCTCTATTTAAGTGCCTGGTAGGGCTTGAAAGCTATTAGTGCCCTTATTGTCTTTGATATAGTGTTCACACACACAGCTGAGACAAGACAGATGCTCATTTGAAGGAGACAAACAGGCTCAAATGATTTACTCGTATTCAACAGCTGACTCTACTTTAAGTCAAAGCTCTTGGCACTTCCAGTAGGACCTACAGAGCTAGACTACATAGAGTGTTCTTTGTAGTGTTTACAACAGCTGCCACCAGAACTTTCTGCAACATTTGTTGTCATTCTTGGCCCCGTGCACCACACCAAAACTCATTTACATGATAACTTAATGACTCTGTAGTGTTTTGGCAAATGTAAGAATGATGCAAGGAACAGAAACGCTTGTTCCTCTCTGCTCAAAGTGTGTGAGAACTTTCCACTCGTCTTTACTTAAGTGCCTGACTGGTTTAAGTACATGCAGCCTGGTATGGCTGCCATGGTCTCAACGTGGCCAAAATAGTTTCTCCATCTGCTGCTGCTGCTGCTGTTCACCCCACTTGTGTGCATGAATGTGTGTGTGTGTGTGTGTGTGTTCCTGTGCCTCTGTGAGTGTGTGTGGTATGCTGTGGTTACTCGCTGGCGCCAAATTTAGTCCCAGGCAGTGAATCCTGGTCTAACTGTTGCTCTGAAGTCCTATCAGCTCCGAGCCAAACACTTCCAACAGATGCCCCCGTGATCGTGAAACATAACGGAGAGTCTCCAAACGTATTCTGGACCACCTCGCAGCTGAGATCATTCTACCTTGGAAAGCGCATACACCTAAAAACCTCAGACATCTGGCCAAAAAGAAAAAAAAAAAAACAGAGCTGGTTTTTCCACCAACTTTCCTCTGAGTTGGTTTCATGGAGGAAGATGAAAGCTGACACGAACAGCAGCAGCGCGGTGCAGGACAGTGAGAGAGGGAAGCACATTGCAATTGGTGCAACAAGAATCACTTTGTTTTGAGTGACGAAAATGGGTGTGGGGGCTATGATGTCATGCTGTGTATTGAGGTTATTCGCATTTTTTAATTTAACAACTAGCAGCTGCGATAACGCAATCATGTTTATCAGAATAAAATGACGTAGCGAACAATGTTAATTTTAGCTTTCGTCACCTTGGGTTAGCGTTTAGCCTCCCACAATACAAGCTGAAGTAGATGAGTGTTAGTTAGCATGGTGATTGGGTAATAAAGGAATACACATTGTACACCGGATGTCCCTTGTATTCGGAATTGGAGCCAATTTATCTCCAGCTTCTGTTTAGGCTCATATACGTTGATATTCTAAAGGTAATTAGCTCAAAAACCTAAAAAATATGAGGTCAGCCAAGAGGTCACCATGATGTTTCGCCCCTCTACTGTTAGTCAGTCGAAGCTCAACAACTGTGAACATTGTTATGGAGCAGAGAGACAGCCTCTGCATGTGTTTGAGTGCAACATGAATGAAAATGTGACTAGGCAGAGGGAGCATGACAGAGAGTGAGAGTGAATAGAAGAGACAGAGAGACTAGCGGAGTTGCAGGAACTCTGAGGTGCCAGACAGTCAGGCGAGATATTGTACTGTGAATGACAGAAAGAGTTGAAGTCAAGGTGAGACAGGGCGGCCATGAAAGCGCTCACAAACAGACAGCAAAACAAACAGACAGAAGGTCAAAGAAACCCAAAGAGGGACGAGCGAGGCGAAAAACACACAGTTTAAACACACTGTGACTTACCGCCAAGGCCTGCAGCCTCTCTTTGTGGAGCTGAGCCTCCTCACACGACATCCTGAGGGGGGGAAGCAGGGGGGAGAGGAGGGTGAAAGGAGAAAGAGACGTGAGATCTGGGAAGACTGAGAGCTGGAGTCCCTCAGCGAGAGGTAGAGAGGCAGAGAGGGGAGGGAAAGTAGAGGAGAGAGGGAGAAGACAAGGAGAAGAGGAGGAGTATCCAGACGAGGTCCTTCCTCAGCAGTAATCCAACCAGAGACAGGAGACAGCGGGAGAAGGAGCTCGCACTGAGTGGAAGCAAAGATCTCTCATTCACTGGCCATGTGCCTCACACTCAGCCCGCTGCTCGCATATTCAATCTCTCTCTCTGACTCTATCACCCACTCTTTCTTTTGCGCTCCCTGGTCTCTCCTCCCATTTGTCCCCTCCTTCCATCCCTCCCTCTCTCTCTCTTTTTTAGGCATGAGCCATGTGTGATTAAACAGCTGGGTGGAGCAGCTGAGAGGGAGGGAGAGAAGAGGAAGGGGAGGTAAAGAGGAGTGATGGCATGAAGGTAAAGGGGGGTGTGAGAAGAGACGGAGAGAGAAAAGGGAATGTGGGAGAGAAAGAGGAAGAGCAAAGTAAAATTGCAGAAGTCAGGAAGGGAAGCAGAGGAGTAATTTGTCATATTTAGAAGCTGGAATGAGACAGCGGGAAATGGGACATTAAAGGGGACCTAATATGCCTTTCCTTATTTTCTGTCATGTATGTTACAGTGTCGGATGTTCCTATTAAACAAGGCCAAACAATGAGGAAACATTTGTTTCACAGTCCCTGTGAGCAAAAACATCAGACGCTTCTGAATAGTATGTTTCCAACATTTTTTCCTACTTTAAAGACAAGCTGATGTCAGATTTTGACAGTTTCATTTATGCAGTCATCTGCTGCTGCCTTGTTTACATTATGTAGCCTACACTGCTACATGTAGCTACATGTAGCCTACACTGCTACATGTAGCTACATGTAGCCTACACTGCTACATGTAGCTACATGCTAATGTCAGGGAAACAACTAATCTTGGTTGCTGATGTTGTACTGCCACTGTAGTCCACTATAGTCTCTCCCTGGCTAAAAGTAGACTGCTACATGTAGCTGCATGCTAATGTCAAGGAGAAATTGAATCCTGGTTTTCAATTATGTAAATTTCTCCCAGATTTTGGATCGTTTCCTATTTGAACATGTATGGTTGTGAAGACTTTGGTTTAGACAGTAGAAAGTAGAAACATGGTTGAAAGTGCTACTTTACTGCGTTAATATCGTTCGCTGTCTGCAAGTACACAGCTACATGTAGCTACATGCTAACATCAGGAAAACATGTAATCTTCAACGCTGATATTGATAATTTCACCCTAATTTCCTATCATATTCCTGCTGGAAGATGTCCAGTTGTGAACACTTAGGTTTAGAATGCTTTATTGGTAATTTTTCACAATGCAAAGTGCCACTTTAGTCCATTACAGTCTTTTCCCAGCTGCAAGTACACTGCTACATGTAGCTACATGCTAACATCAGGGAAATATTTAATCTTCAATGCTGTTGTTGCTAATTTCACCCTAATTTCTGACATAGTAAAGACTTCGTTTAGAAACTTCTATCGGTGATTTTTCATGATAGAAAGTATGGTTATACTCCATTACAGTCTTCACCCCACTGTAAGCACACTGCTACATTTACCTACATGCTAATGTCAAGGAAACATTTAATTTTCTAAAGATTTGGATAATTTTCCTTGCCATGCAAGTACATGGCTACATAACTACATGCTAACATGAGCAAAACATGTCATCTTGGTTGCCGATAATGTCAATTTCTCCCCGATTCTGGATCATATTCCTGCTGGAACGTGTCCAGTTGTGAAGATTTTGGTATAGAAGCTTTTATTGGTGATTTTTCAAAATAGAAAGTACTGTTTTACTCCATTGCAGTCTTTCCTCAGCTGAAAGTACACTGTTACATGTAGCTATGCTAACATCAGGTAAACATGCAATCTTGGTTGCAGATGTTAATTTGCCCCTGATTTCAGATTAGATTTCTACTGGTACATGTCCCATTATGAAGGTTTTGGTATAAAAACTTTGATTGGTGATTTTTCATGATATAAAGTTCCCTTAAACTCCATTAAAGTCTTTCCTTCACTGCAAGTAGACTGCTACATGTAGCTACATGCTAATGTCAAGGAATCATTACGTTTACTTCAGATATTTTGGATCATTTTCCGACTGGAACATGACAGGTTGTGAAGTGTTAGGTTTAGAATCTTTTATTGGTGATATTTCACAGTAGAAAGTGCCGCTATACTGCCTTACTGTCATTCCCTGGCTGCAAGTACATGGCTATATAGCTACATGTAGCTACGAGCTAACATAAGGGAAACATGTTAACTGGGTTGCCGATATTGTTAATTTTTCCCTGATTTTGGATCATATTCCCACTGGATCATGTCCTGTTGTGAGGATTTAGATGACAAAGCTTTTGTTTGGTGATTTTTCATGGCTACATGTAGCTACATGCTAATGTCAGGGAAATGACTTCCTGATTTTGGATCATATTCCTGCTGGGTCATGTCCAATTTTGGTTTAGAAGCTTTTATTGTTGTTTTTTCCCCAGTTAAAAGTACTACTGTACTCAGTTACAGTTACATTTAATATCTTTAATTGAACAGATGGATTCCACATATAATCAACATCTACATTTAAGGCAAATTGTTCTGAATATTCTGTCACAGTTATATCCTGGTTGCAATGAAAAACCCGGAAACACTGACCAATCAGAGCAGACTAGGCTTTTTAAGAAGGGGGGTCTTAAAGACACAAGCGCTAAAATGAAAGGACAAAATAAAGTGCTTTTTTTTTTAGAATGAAGCATGTAGACAGGTTCTGGTAGAAACCCAAAATACAAGTATGAACCTGAAAATGAGATTTTTTTTAACTTTAACACATTTAGTTGTATCTCTTTCATAAAATAAATTTTCACTTCTTTCCTTTTGGTGATTTTAATCTTGGCAAATTTCTTTAAAAATGGTCAATAATGTAATATACAAACTAATTAATTTCCCATAGCTTGACTTTTCTATTGGCTCACTTGGAAATCTGCTTCACACAGTCACACAATTAATTCTAAACTCTGAAACACAGAATACTGAGTGTGTTTTTGGACACGAATGATGTCAAAAATAGTATTCCTAAAACACAAACACAGGACATGAAAATGACAACACCTGAAAAAGAAACCTTGTTGCCATGTTTCGGGACAGAACTTACTGGCAAACTGGTGCCACTGCATTATGATATAACACACTCCTCCCAGCACCCCAGCCTTCACCCATATGTTGTTTAGTTTAAAGTACTGCTGCTGCAAAGAGCTATTGCTATGCGACACACATACTTCTCTCATGCGATGGGGTCATGCAATATATTCCTCTCACTTTAATTAAAGAGACCAAATGCCAAAAACCTGGACATCGCATGTTACTCGTCATTTTAAGATATTCAGATCTTTTATTAAAATTCTACGCGGCCGCATGCAGTGATGCCGCCCACACAGAAAACAATCCTACAGCTGACTCTTCAGGTTCTATTTCTGGTCACTCTGGTCATACATTTATTCCAGCGCCTTTCAAAACGACATCAATAGAAGCTCCTGCTTCAGAAAAACAGCAGCGGGATAGAGGAAAAAAGGAGGATTGTGTCACTTTGTGAACTGATGTATGTAGATGAACATCTTTCTAAATACAAACTGCAAAAACACCTCTTTAAAAGGCAAGACACACCTTCACACACACTCACACACACTGACAAAAGAAGAGTGTGTGTAAATGGGTCACTGTTAAATGTGTCCCAATTTTCTTTCTCCCTATTTTAACTCTCTAGGTTCACCTGGGTTTCATCCATTCTTCTTCTGTCTCCTTTCATACACCTTTTACTTTATTTTCTTACTTCTTTCACTCTTTTCCTTCCAACCACATCTATTTTCTTTGTTCTTCACCTCCATCCTCTCTTACATTCCTCACTCTTTTCCTCCTCTTGTTCTCTCTATCCTTTGCTGCATCCCTGCCCTGCTTTCTACAGTCATAACTTTTTCTCTCTTCTCCTCTCTCCTTTCTTTCTAACTATTCCCCGCAACTTTGCCGCATCCCTACCTCCTTATATCACATTCCTTTCCTACATACCTCCCATGGTGCATCTCTGCCCTACATCCCTCCATACTTCCTCTGTCTTCTTCATTTCTTCATAAACCCTCACTCCTCCAGTTTTCTCATCCTCCTTCCCATCCCTCCTGACCCCCTTCCTTCCTAATCTTCCTCCCCTCATCCTCTCTTTCCACGGCCCCCGTTCCTCATCATCTCCCACCTGTCCCCCTTCCGTCTATCCGTTTCTTTCTCACACTCTTCATTCCTCCTCTTCCTCCATAACTCCCGTCCTCCGTCTTTCTCTTTTTTCTCCATCCCTCCTTCCACAAGCAGACATCCTTATAAGGAGAAACAGCAGCAGCAGTCCTGGCCGACTCTTTGGGGAATACAGAAGCATGTAACACACACACGTTCACACACACACTCACACAAGCACACACTGACATAACAGCCACTGCATTACTCCGAGAGAAAAAGTGTATAATAAATAACTGCAGCTGGAGAGTGTCTGTCCCGTAAAGCCACTTGGCAGCTGAGAGCACGGAATAAATCAAAAAATTTGTCGATATTCAGCGCTCAGCTAAAGCTTCTTTGTGTTGTTATATTGTTTCCAAACTAATGCACATAGACAAGTCTCTGCAGATATGGACTCAGAAGTGCTGACGTTTTTATCCACTGCAGTTCTTTAAAGTTTGGCCTTCGTCTGGTCTTTTAGTGCACGACAATAGTAAAAGTGCCTTATTCAATATTGTTGATATAGGAGGTATTTTCTTATTTTAAGCATATTTTTTAAAGGTATACATACTGTATTTCTAAGCTATGTTTCATGCAACCAAAACCTCTTTAAACGTTTTTACTAGTGGTGGGACGCAATAAAAAAAAATAATTTCTAAGTAATTAGAGGCTTTGTAATTAATCAATTGTGATTAATCGCATTTTTATCAAATAGCAATATTTGAGTTTTTTGAGTTTTTCAATTCAAATAAATGTTGGTTGGGAGAGTTTGTTATTTTGGCTCTGAACCCCGTCATCTAGTCTGTTGTGGGCCAGAGTGTGGATACCCTAAACCAAGCTTGACAGGACCTGGCGGCACCCAGTGGAACCTGACGAGTCGGGCCGGCGTTGGATAACAAATCAGAAATTTAGCTCGGGTTCAGCCCACTTGACATGCTGCCGTGTTGTGCTATGGCCTATTCAAGTGCTGGAATTTGTTATTTACGTGACAACGCCTGAACGCAACACAGGCTCTGCTCCAACTAAGTGCGTGCGGCGTGTTTGACTGTGCGTAACAGCAGCCTTTTGATGGTCATTTACACACTGTCCATGTGTGATCAAGGTGAACAGACAAGCTGTAACCATGGTAACAATAACAAGTGTGTGCATCAGTGTTACCGGTGTGCAAAAAATTAGGGAACTGAGAAAGGTGCGATTAAATGCATTATTTTTTTTAACACGTTTAAGTCCCAGCCCTAGTTTTCACGTAACTATATATAGTTCATATTTGACTAATTAAAGGAGAAGTCCAGTATTGTGCACTTTGAGCTGCATTCCTGGTTGTTTCTGATGAAATAGAGTGGTTAAGACCAAAATCTTGACAATTGCTCCTCCTCTGACAGTTTGAGAGAATTTGTCTTTCCCCTGCCTGGCTTAACAATGCTGTCTATGGCCATGTGTAAATCTGTCATAAAACCACCTTAAACGTTCGTTTTCAAAGCCATGAAACTCACCCAGTGGTCAGTGGTGTTCGCTGATGTTCCAACATAAAAATCATATGGATGGAATTTACAACCGCATGTTACATAGGTCACCAAAAACATGGTAAATCTGGACAACATTGCGATAATAATTAGATAAAATAAATAAATAAATAAAAAACACAAAATAATTTAAATGAACATATTTACTACTACATCACCATTGCAACATATCGTCATGCGTGTTTTGTTTTCCCGTCCTGACAGTTTGTTTTTCCTGTGCTGTCCAAAATCTGTTTTCCATCTGCTGTATACCATCTGCCTGATTCTATGAGAGCGCAGCATAAGTTACTCTGGAGTATGAGACTTTTTCACACTTGTGTTGTGCAGCATTAGATTGTCCTCAAAATGTTGTACTTTTTACTGCAGAAAAAAACAAACACTATAGCACAGTTGTTTACTGCATCCTGATAGGGTAAATCACGGCTGCACTGATCAATACTTCTGTATAATTGATGACAATGACAATGTACTGTATCAGAGAAGTTTCACTTGTACTGAGGAAACCACAGGGAATTATAACCTGACTCTGCAGTTCCCCTCAACTCTGTGAAATGTTTAAGTGTAGTCAGCTCACTGTTTTGGTTTATGGCCAACAACTTTACTGTTTTGGTTCATTCTCACCTCTGGTATCATCAGCAGAGTTGGCAGTGCAGCAGGAAGCTGTTCTTAGTGGAAAATCTCTGATAATGCGCAGCACCAAACAGAAAACAAAGTCTGAGACCAAAGCAGAGCCAAAAGTAGAGGGAATATTGTACTGACATCTGAGATCTGAATTCAAATCAAGCTGTTGTTGTTTTGTATCTGCTGCAAACAGCTGGCAGCAATGATGACATTTTCCTATGGCTGGGAGGCGTGTTTATGAGTTTCAGGTGGGAAGAAATTCTTTGTAACATAGGTCAACATTACAGAGGAGTCACAGGAATCTGTGTTCTGACTGGCTGCTGGGATTCTCTGGCCACCATTTGCCAACAAAAAGTGAAACTATCTCCAACTTTTAGACCGGCTACACTTCACCACAGAATCAAATGGCTGCGGCTCTGAGTGGCTGCTACAGCACAGGCATTGCATAGGCTACATTTCAACCCTGCTTTGCGTGTTTTCAGCGTGACCAACTGTGCTGTCTGAACATAGCAGGCTTTGCTTATTGTAGCACTAATAAGTAGACGTAAGCTATAATTTATTTTTTCATTCATTCATTTTCCATAACCACTTATTCTGTTGGGGGTTGCAGAAGGGCTGGAGCCTATCCCAGCTGATATTGGGCGAGAGGCAGGGTACACCCTGGACAGGTCACTAGACTATCACAGGGCTGACACGTAGAGGCAGACAACCATTCACACTCACATTCACACCTACAGACAATTTAGAGTCACCAGTTAACCTGCATGTCTTTGGACTGTGGGAGGAAGCTGGAGTACCCAGAGAAAACCCACTCTGAAATTCCAGGAGGGTAATAAAAATTAGATACCGCCCAAGTCTAATGCTAACATATCGCACACATTTAACATGCTGGTTTTCACAATTAGGAATAAAATTTTCATTATTTTGTCCTCTGTTGCATAAAACCTACAGGATCACTGAGGTTCACCATCGAGATACAAAATACAAAAACTGGACTGTTTCACTCTTATTAAAACCACATTGCTTTAACGTGAGGACATGCAGGTTATAGAGCATGACCTGTTTGGGGTCTTAGTAATATATAGTTTATGTTATAAAACCAGGCTGAGCTCTGCAGCTGTCTGCCTCTACAGCCGGTCCAAGACTTCTGGCCCGTCTCTGTTTGATCTGGATTTCCACCAATCACATCATTGCGTTGGCTGCTCAGAGCTCACACTGTCATTACAGATCAGACTGTCTTACTTTAACATTATTCTTCTTCTATTTATTTCCTTTCGACCCCACTTTGTCCCCCAACTTTTTAACTATCTCCCCCTAAAACGCTACCACCTTCCCTCCCCCTTCGATCCCTTAATTCTGGCGTCAGTTATGTTGGTTGGTCGTCGTTGGAGACAACAGCATCATTGTTCCTCTGCATCGCCACGACGACGCGATGACCTCACTGCACAGCCAGCCCGGCCCCGCCTCCCCCCCCATCCCTGCCCAGAGGTAATGGCCTCCAGATGTGGAACCAGAGGCAGGAAAACGCGCACACACACACGCACACACACACACAGAAATATAACAACATGCTAAGAGTGAGCAGGAGAAAACGAGCAAATATGGACAAAGAAAGTAAGTCAGAAACTGTGTGCGTGTGTGTCTGTGTATGTGTGTGTTGTGTTATGTCAATGCAGCCATCTCTTAGCCTGCCTTTCCTGAGATCAGTCACCACATTACAGTTCTCCCCGAAATAACTGAAACACACAGATCTGGTGCAGACTGGGCTCTGCTGCATAGAGTTATTGTGTGTGTGTGTGTGTGTGTGTGTGTGTGTGTGTGTGTGAGTGTGAGAGATAAAGGGGGAGAGAAAAAGCAACCCAAACATACAGACGTATTTCTGACTACGGGAGTGCCAGACCTTGATCTCATTCATATTTTATACATCACTGGGGGGAGTCAAGCTGTGTTTGGGTGTCTCACTGTCTGTCTGTCTGCACACACACTTAAACTAAAACCTATTAAACCTCAGGACTGCCATCCTTATTGCTGCTAAGTAGGTTTTTTTTCCACAGCAAAACTGGTCTTAATTTGACCAAGAAAAAATGTTAAGGTGAGAATTGACACTGGTGGCTAAACTTTTGGCTAACTGATATGACTCTGTTTCAGTACCTTGAGTTTACTGCAGCCATGCAAAGCCAGCTCTAAGAACTTTTATTTTGCTGTAAAGACTACAGGAGCTGATGACCTTCACAGCTGATAGTAAGCTCTGAAGAAATGTTGGTGTTTTATTTCAATGACTGAAAACGACTTCATGAAAAGTAACGCCAACGCAGTGAACTTTGCCTCTAAAAAACGAATTAGCTCAGGATGGCTACATTATGTTGATGCAAACAGAGCCTCTCATGCTGCCCATAATCGTACGAATTGATAATTGAACAACACATTCAGTTCTTCACAGTATGAATGGCAATTTAGGTAGCATTAACCCAATTGCCAGAAATATGTTTATACATATAAGCGCTGTTTCCTCAGAGCAGTACTGTTCAGTTCAGTTCAGTACGCTTTTTTTCATTTCCACTGTGAAAAGTTGTGGATGGTACCTATGAAACTGTCCTGTATCGTCCCCATTTTTGGTCCCCCCTCTGTTGGGGTACGTAGCACACAGATCTGGTACTAAAGGTGGAGCTGTGAACACTGCAGTCTGTTGATTGGTCAATAGAGGACGGTCACTCTGCTCAGGGCTGAGTTGTGGCTGGTTTGAGGCTCATGTAACCACTGTTCATACTGTGGAGAGTTTTATTAGTAAACTAACTATAAAATAAAAGGATGTTTTGCTGCCTCTCACAGCAGCTGGAGTCGGAGAAAAAAATAACTTATTTCACTGGACCAACTGCCAGCAACTTTTAAGGTGGAGTGTTAACTTGTAATGTTACTCAATGACAATGTGAATCCATCAGCACACCTTAAACTTCACTGTGGCAACTTTGACCATTACTTTAGTTTATACAACATACTCTTTTAGTAATGAATGGATCTTCAAGTGTTAATATATATTAATTTCAACTGGGACGGCATATATCCCAATCCCCAGTCAAAAAAAAAAAAAAGCGTTGCAGAGCATTGTTCCTGTGGGCTCCAGCAACACTAAACCCCTGAGCTTGCCTGAGAAGGACTACGTACACAAACCCGCTATTTTTAAATATCCCATGGAGAGACTCTCATTGCAGCCTGTTTTATTTTGTTCTGAAAATGTTGGTGTGCAGCCTCGTTCTGTGGACGATAAACGAGGTGCAGACTTCCATCTGTGTCAGTGGTAATGAGGAAATACAGTGAGTGCTGGACAGAGCAGTGAGTGACAACAACCCCGCCCAAATTTAAGGGTACTGTTTGCAGTGGAAACACTAGGGTCTAGGTACCATGTCTGAAGGGTTACTGTTGGTTTCAAAGGTACCATACCAAAAGTATTTGGTGGAAACGGGGCTCTGGACATTTTTTTTTTTCGGATGCTTAAAAACTACAGTTCTAAACAGCACTGTGTTGAAGGTGTGCTCAGGTTTAGACACAAACATTTATTGGTTATAGTTAGAAAAAGATCACGGTCTGGCTTAAAACACCCACATTTGGTGGCACAACAGCCACTGGGTCAGGTTGGTGAAAAACACCTCGCTTCAGTGGCTCAAACGCTGCCAGCAAACATTGCAATGTGTCGGGTGAAAAGCACCCAGGTTTGGTATGAAACATCCAGGTTCACTGCCACAAATGCTGCTGGGAAATGTCGTGAAGGGCTGCCAACAAGCATCCAGTCTTGTTGGTTGCGAACAGTGGTCTGCAGTTTGGCAGGCGTCTCACCTAGGGGACACACCATCCACCATCCAGATGACAAACGTCAGTGTATGTATTACGTCACTTTTGAAATGCTGATATGATACATATGAAACATGCAAATGTCACATTTTTGTGGTTTGCAAAAAACGTATAATGCAAATATTTCCTTCTTGCAACTGGGCTGATAAATTAGCAAGTCTTGTAGTGGTTAACAGTAAATTATGCTGTCTCCTCTGTGTCTCTCAGTCTCTTTTGTTCTCTTCGGGGTGAATTTATGTTGAAAGGGAGGAATTCACATGCATGTCTATACATATCAATGTATACGCATATGTGTGTCTGGATCTATAAGATGTTTTTTTATTCTGTAGAGCAGCTTTTAATCGTTTAATCATCCTGAGATGCATTTTAGATGAGAAGCAGATGTCTTGGCCTCCAGACACTCAGATTATCACCACCTCAGCATGTTCTGTCTGCTCCCTCTTTACTCTGAATGCCATTGATTATTTTTCCTCCCCTCTGCAGCTTACACATCTCCTCGTATACAGTGTTTACAGTTCATGTTCGTGTTCATTTTTATGGAGTGGAAATGGATAAGGGAAAGAATGTTTTAATACTGTTGTGGAAAAAAATCTGAATCAAATCATCAAAATTATCAGATGAAACCTACGAGACCATACATTGCACATCTGCACATTTCATAGGTGTCCTATTAATGTTTCTAAAGTAACTTAATACGTGAGCTGACTTTGTCATCGGGAGGTGAAGGGGGGCAATTGATGGTGTGTCACCTGCCAACCTGCATACCATTTTGAGGCCAACAAACAATAAAAATAGGTGTTTTTAAGTGAGTGTTTTCATTGGTTTTTTAGGCTCCAAACATTAGTGTTTTGCAGTGACCTATCAATGGGTTTCCATCATCTTTTGTAGGCTCCAAATATGGATGTTTTGCAGCAACCTGTTGGCAGGAATACTGCCTCAAAAAGCAATTGCTTTTTACAGAGACATCTGTGCTTTTCCTGCCAGGATTGAGACCCCCAAATGTGGTATTTAAGCCGAAACATGATCTTTTCCTGACCATAACCAAGTGGTTTTTGTGCTTAAACCAAACCACACATGAACCACAGCCATGTTGAAATGTAAAGTTTCAATGTATCCCCTATATAATTACTAATTCGCTAAGCCCCGCCCCTTTGTGATGGTCCGACAAGCTGACGGAGTAAGCATGGAGCCCACACTGTAACTAACTGCACTCCCTGAGGAAATATTATCATATATTTGTAAAAATGAAACAGTGATTCCAGAGAGAAGCAGACAGAGGGGTCTACAGTCTGTGTTTGAAGGATATATCCAGGATGTCAAACTGACTCAGCAGCAACAACAGGTTAAAAAGACAAAGATAGTTAGAAGCTAAAGCCCAACTATAGGCCCAGGCACAACATTTAGCTCCAAATCCACAAAACCAGCCTGAACATGAAGGAAATCTGAAACCACTGCATTAGAGTCAATGGAGCACGTGGAAATGTAATGCATCCGTAGTTTGCAGAAACGTTCAATGCCAATATTTTCTTCTAGTGATTGGGTTGAATGTTGATACACTGATTATTCCTTTTGCTTTATCTTATTTCTAAGTCTATCTATCTCTGTTTATGTGTAACCTTTCTGTATAGTTTTCCACCCTGTAAAGTACTTTGATTGCATAAAATTGTGCTCTATAAATAAACGTTAACTCACTCACAGGGTCAAAAATATACAGAGGACCTATGTGCTTTGATTTAGAGCTGCAATTAACAATTACTCTCATTACTAATTAATATGTTGATCTTTTATGTTATTATTTATTAATGATTTAGTCTATTAAATGTCCTCATATAATTAACCATGCTCATCACAATTTCTCAGCTGCCAAAGAGACATTTTTTCAAATCCTTTGTTTGTTTGTTACATTTTTTTGGTTAATAAATGATTAATCAATTAATAAATTCATTTAAAATGAAACCAAACAATAATTAATAACTGAACAATTTGAAATATGTTGGTTGATATGCTATAACTGGATATGCTCATTTCATCCCATCACTATTAAGAGTCTCTTTCCTGTAAGACTTCCCTGAGTGTGCAATAAATAGCAGCAGAGAATGGGCCATCTGCCATTGTGGTGTCTGCGCTCTACATGACCACAAATACTACCTCGTCTTTCTGCTGATTCAGTGGACAGCCCAGAGAGAGCACGGTGTGTACGCTGATTAAAATCGAGCCCACGGCACAGAGTAAAACACACAGAGCCGAGGGAAGACGGGATGTGATAGACCGACTGGATCACGACAGCACCGTCTCATTTTCAAAATTATATCATTAACTATTGATGCACCAGTGAAGCATGTCTTCTTCATGCTTCACTGCACTGCTTGGTGGGTGCGGCTCTCACAGAGGACGCGAAAATCACTCCGACCTGTCACTCAAACGGCCTGTTCGACAGCTGATTAAGACTCTAAGCTTGTAGTGGAGCCGCAATATAGCAAGTTGGTGATCAATCAAACCAGCTAACTGCTCAGCATCCCCTAATCTGAAACATCTACAGGGTTTTTAGAGCCAATTATGCACAGGCTGTGTGATCCTACCCTGCACAAGCTGTATTAGCTGTGATATACTGTACATGTGCATGCACCAAATTTGTTGCACAAGCCCCAAACAGACAGATGTTGAGCAGGAAAGCTAGCTGCACATGCATAGTGTCAAGTCCCTCCAACCCTGGAGGTGCTACACTGTAAAAATCTAGTTTACAAGACTCTCCTGTACCTTATGTACTGTAAGGTACAGTCTCTGATTTCAAAAGAAAATCCACAGCACATCTACACTGTCAAAAGTTATTAGTCAGCAATGTCTGGATTTCATGTTGTAGTACAGTACAGCAGCCATATGAAATTTTTCCACTAACAGTAGTTCCAGTAGGATACAGTAAAACACAGTACACCCACAAAGCTTTGAATGTTAAAGAACAACTCCCACTCTGCTGTTCTCACTACAGTATCACCGCCACTACTCCTCTCCACACTGATTCATATAAGCAGCTGATTAAAGCATGTTTAGGTGCAACAAAAATGACCACAATTTTAAGAATTTCAGTTTCATCTCAATGAGACTCTGGAAAAAAGCAATGGATTTATGTGTTTGATGATTCTCAAAGCACTTGACTTCACAACACTCACATTTTAATCTGGCGTTGTCTGGAAATAGCATTTTTGGTGTCTTGTTTTTCACTGGAGTTGAAGAAGGTTTACTGAAGATACATTTGCTGAATTTTTTAGTTAATCATCCTTGATGCTCATTTTCCTGTTCAACTTTGATATAGGTTACAGTTCAAGAACCTTTTAACTCCTTCATTAGGGGTAACAGTTGGGATGTTTGACACCTTCTTGCAACTGGGCGAAGTAAATCATAGGAGCACAATAAGATTTTCTGTTGACTAAGGTCATTTGCCATATTTTAAAGCAATTCTGGGATGGTGTCACCTGGCTGTGTCTAACTATACCGTATGTCAAGTGACTTCCAGTGTATTTAGGTGGTAAAGATGCCATAAACTGCTTGTTTCCAATCAGAATTTATTTCGTCCACAGTAACATGAGCGAACAGAAAACTCGAAGTTAAACTGGACTTACTGAAAAGCTTTGGGTCTGACTAACTCCAACAGCAGTACTGTCTGTGCAACTCTTTCTTAAAGCAACAGGGATCACTATAACACCAAGGCTACATTCAGCTCCAACAAAATATAGCGAAACATTCGGCTTATTCAAAATGAGGCCTACATGTTGGTTAGATCAGTGTCCGACTTCATCCCGATTTGCTCTGATGTCATACAAAAGTGGACAGCGATAATCTCGTGAGAGCGAGGTGGTCACAGTTTTTATAGCCAGGCCCTGCAGTTGCTCTCCACCAAGTGCAAGACCCAGGGCATGATGGGAAACGCCTGGTTTTCACCTGATCTAACAGCCAATTGGTTTATATGTTGACTCAACAAGATGACATTCTATATAGACTTTTCATTTTTGTTGAATTTCACAGATTTCAATGTTATTTGTTTGATTTGAAGGTGTATTCTGTGAACAGAATACATGTCTAACTGATGGTGATATTCAGTAGACTAGTCAGACTAAATACCTTCATCATAAACTATATATAGTCTGTTGTGTATTAACATGGACTGTTTTAAATACTGAAGTATAGCAACACAGAGACTTGTGGTCAGTGGGGTGTGAGGATTCTTAAAATAACATCCATACAGATGTAAAGCCCTGACTATGTCTGACTGATCTTTAATGAAAGTTGTTGTCTTGTATTTTTATTTCCTCTGAAAATATTAACCTTATAGTGAAACACGATTTATTTAGCACATGTCGTTGAAGGGACAGGTTGGATATGAAACTGATATGATGTGGATTTATATGAGAATTCATGTCAAATGGAGGCTGAACCATGATCGTAAATTACAGATCACCTGTAAAGCATTTTAATAAATTAATCTTTCATAATTAAAACAATTGGAGACTGCGAACAAACTGATATATGAGTCTGATAATATTTTAATAAATCGACATCATATCGGTCAGGATGTAAGTGCTTCTGTTCCTGTGCAGAGTGAAGGCTGCTGAAAACTGTTGGGAAACTGTCCGACTTGACCACAGCTTAACTGCTTATCCTCTTGAAGGTTGTGGGGGTGCTGGAGCCTATCCCAGGTGACATTGGACAGGTCACCAGACTATCACAGGGCTGACACATAGAGACAGACAACCATTCACACTCACATTCACACCTACGGACAATTTAGAGTCACCAATTAACCTGCATGTCTTTGGACTGTGGGAGGAAGCTGGAGTACCCGGAGAAAACCCACACTGACATGGGGAGATCATGGACACTCCGCACAAAAGGGCTCCCTCCTTGGATTGAACCAGGAACCCTCTTGCTTTGAGGCGACAGTGCTAACCACTACACCACCGTGCAGCTCACATACAACTGTATGTAGAACAACTAACTATCTAGTAGAATTTGGTTTATGTACACGTCGCTGCTGAGGGTAACACCTTTGACACACCCATCAAATGACAGAAAACATACCTCAAAGCCCGTTGCACACCATTTCACACCATTTCAAGGACACAATGTTCAACCTGAAAACTGTAGCTGAACACTGCACACCACTTTCAGATTGAACGTGCCCCACATATGGCACCAGCTCCATTCAAAAAGTCTTTAACTACATTTACAAATGTAGCTTTTAGTACAAAAATGTGACATGATATTCGGGCCAATATGCTATAAACACTGATGACAACATGCTGTACTGAAAGTCACAAATTTACTGCAGAATACAGGGGTGCTTTTCTATTTTTTCTCCCATATTGTCTTATTCTGAAAATGCAGCTGAAGGGTGAGATTGCTGTGAAAATCTGCTGATATTGTGCATCTCGAGTGCTTGTGGGACACATCATCAAAGCCCTGACAGTCAGCATCTGAACAGCAGCATTTTTCAATCCAAACAATCTACCAAAATTGCACCCATCTCCACACACTGCCTGTGTGTGCTTGATATATGAATTGCTGTGATTTTATGACTATCAATCATGACTGCAAATACAAGTTTCAGGTCTTTTTAGGATTTTTGATTTGATTTTCATTCTGTGCTGATAAGGAGACCAGGAATGAAAGGTCACGAGTGACTTATTAATTTCATTATGCTTCTGTCTTTGCGTGGGCATTTATTTTTCACGAGCAGAGGAATACATGAACACAAACACATACAGACACACAAATCACACACAGGAAGAAGCGCCTTGCAGCATGGCGGACTGTACTGACACATGGAGGCTGGACCAAGCCTGCAGCCTCCGCATTGACTGTGCTACAACATGCTATACTTGCACACACACACACACACACACACACACACACACACACACACCTCTGCACATCCACACATCTTGTATATACCGTGGTGTTAAGAATAGGGACAGTAAGATGTTGAGATGTTGAAGAAGTGCAGGGCTGATTTTGTAGAAAGACACAGAGGACGGAGGGAAATGGAGCAGCAGAGTGAAGCCATGGAGGGCTGATGTGCGGCGAGGTGAGAGGTTTGCAGAGAGAGTGTGAGGGTGTGTGAAGAAATAAGAGAGGAGATGAGAGGGAGGAGTGTACAGGGTGTACGGCGGGTCTCCTCGCCAGTCATGACTGAGCAGCAGCCTCACCATGACGGAGCTCCCGTTCCCATGACAACCCAGCCTGTCAGATGGAGGGGAAGAGAGGTGGAGGGATGCAGGCAAGGAGAGGGAGAGATGGAGGCAAAAGATACACAGAAATACAAGAGATAAAGGACGTCTACTCACGGTGCTGTGGCTGTGCCGTTCCTCTGCAAAGGTGTGTCTGACATGGCTGCAACACCCCTCTGCTCTCCTTCCCTTCTCCTCTACCTCGTCCTCCTCTCCTTCTCCTGTCCTCCGCTGTCCTTTTGCAAGAGTTGTGTCCACCTCTTCTCTCTCTTCCTCCTCTCCTCCTCCTCCTCCTCCCTCCCCTCCTCCTTATCTTCTCCTCCTCCTCCTCCTCCTCCTCTGTCTTTTCCTCCTGCCTTTTCGGTGTGCGCTCGTCACGCCAGAATGTGTCAGAACAGCTGCTCCTGCCGCTCCTGCATCGCCCTGCTCTGCCAGCAGGAGGGGATGGGTGTAAGCATGTTTGCGAGTGTGAGAGAGAGAGAGAGAGAGAGAGAAAGAGGGGTCACTTGTGTATTTGTATGAATAAATGTGCGGGTGATGATGTCAGAGACAGAGACAGAGAGAGAAACGAAGGTTTTGTACGTGAAGTAAGAAGACGGCAGTGTGATGGAGACGAGAGAGGGCAGGAGGATGAGATAGCCGAGATGAGAGAGCAGGATAGAGAGCAGAAGATGGCAAAGAGACGGCGGGGAGATAGAGAGAACGAGCGCCTTAGGGGAGTTACGGTATAATGAAAGGAGTGGCCAACACGCCTCATCCCTGCTGCTTCCCTGAGAACCTTTCCCCTTTGAGACTGAGGAGGGATTCATTTAAAGAGGCAGATGGGATACTCAAACACCCTCCACTAAAGGAAACAAAGTGTACCTTCCTTAAGTGGCCTCCGGTGTCCTGCAACTTTAAATTGGCTGAGCATCTACAGAAAATGTATATACGGACAGAGCAGGATCCTCACAGTCAGCATATATGATATGAGATTTTCCAAAACAATCTGGAACAACTGGAACAAAGAAATACTTAAAGTCCCCTCACAATGACGACTGATTTCCAAGATTGCTAAGAGTCTGCACTTTGCGAGAACTGGGGCACGTCACCATGGACAGACATTATCTTACAGAGGGTTGCACTCTCTGACTCAAATCCTCCAGATCCACATCCAGACAAGTTGGAGCTGTCAAGTTAATGTCAAACAGCTAGATTCAGACAGATCTGCGAAGAGTCTTTAGAGAGAGATTTGGATTCTGAGCATGCCGCAGTACACTGGAAGATAACGTGCTGAATGTCAATGATGATCTTCTTTTTATAAGACTGGTGTTAGCCATCCATCAGTGACTGTGGCGGGATATACTGTAGCTTATATCATAATCTGTCTGTTAAAATTCCAGTGTGTAAGATTTCGGGGGACGTATTGGCAGAAATGGAATTTGACATAAGTATGGTTTCTTTGGTATATAATCAACTGAAAATAAGAATAATTGTGTTTTAATTACCTTAGCATGACTCTTTAGTAGCTACATACAGAACAGGGGTTCATCCCAATATCCCTCCTCGACTCCTCTATCCTCTATCCTCGATCACTTGACACGAAAATCAATTGACAGCTGCCATCTTGAAGGACGTCTCAATACGTTAAATGCGCTCAGAGGAGTTGTGAAAATCGAGAAGAAAGGACCCTTTCAGAGGAGATGGAGGTGAGTATACACAAGTGCAGCCTTGGTGGAAGTCTTTAATCGACTGACACACCCCCTCGATTGGATATCAGTTATTGATTAGACAGCTGATGGGACTGATCTGATACACTGATCACTGACGTTTCATACTACAGGGAAGACAGATAAGAGATTAAATTCAAGTGTATCGCTGTGTTTTCTGAACAAGAGAAGGACTGCAGACTACTGTCTTCAATTATGAGAAAGATTTTTCTTTTCACGATCTGGTATTTCCCTCATTGACTTTTATAATCGATATAATCAAAGTCAGAGAGTCTGTCATACATAAAGCCTGTAAATCCTACTGGCAGCTGATCCAGCTGTGATCAGCTGCCGCCATCATCAGCAACGGACGTCACTTCATGTGACACTTCAGAGGAAAAGATGTCTCATTTCTCTAAAGGCTTATTTCCTTGTTTCTTCTCTCCTCTCATCTCTTCCTGTGTCTTATGAAGGTGAGCTAAGACGCAAGAAAAAGACGCAAGTGAAGGAAACGTGGATGCAAGGTCAGGTATTGGGATAAACGCCTGGTCTTCTTACATGTTGTTTCTACCACAGCCCAGAAAGGACAAATCAAATTCTGGCCCTAGATAGGACCATTTGAGTTTTTGAGTTTTTGAGGCACACTGAAGAAGTTTCAGTTGGTCGCAATGTGCAACCTTGGCCACAAGATGGCACTAAATCACACTAGACCAGGGGTCAGCAACCTTAACTATCAAAAGAGCCTTTTGACCAAAAAAACTGGAGCTGTAAAACATATTTAAGCCTTATAATAAAGGTAACAGTGAGTCTAAATTCGCCTGTCAACATTACTAATAAATCTAAATGAGCGTTTATTAATATGTGTGACCACAAGGTGGCTACTCTGCAGTGGATTATTTATGATTGTTTGGTACTTGAACACTGCAGGGTCAGCAGTAGAAGCAAACGAATATGTCCACGCACTGTTAAAGTATCTACTGTCCTCCAAGATGTTTTAATTGTCCTGAAATCCATAGATGGCTTAGCGAGGGAGATCAAGACAAGTGACCGCTATTGAGGTTCGGCAAAATTTAAAGGAAAACATGAAAGACCTTCTGACGCACAGTTAGTTGATAAATTATAAAAACTTTTTTATTTATTCTGTTTATAGGCTACGCATTTTTACAGTAAACTAGACCTTTAACCTACAGCAGAGATACTCAACCTCTGACCTGTGGGCCAAATTTGGCCAGCAACAGGGCACTGGGCAGCCCGCTGACCATTTTAGAATTCACAATGAAAAGAAGTTGATATGGACTGGGATTATTTGTACTTTAAATGTAAATAAGATGCCAAAGTGCATTAAAAAAGCATAACATTGAGACTCCTGAAGCCCCTGACAAAGGTCACAGCTAAGCCCTGACTGTCTACATACCCCTGACCCATGAAAGGCTGCTGCTACTGGCTTTGCCTCTCAGCATGAGTGAAGACAGCAAAAGTCAAACGGTTGAAAAGAGGCATTTCATTTATTATGTATACTGATGTTTGTTTATTAATTGGCCTTTGGTCTCCTGTCAATCTGCAAAAGTAGCCCCCAGGCAAAGCAAGTTGAGTATCCCTGATCTGCACTAACATGTCCCTGGCTACAGTTTGATATGGCTGATGATGGTGAATGTTTAGACAAAGCTGGGTAAGATTTTAAAGACTGCTACTTGTACACCACATGCTAATCAGCAGCAGGACTACAGTCCAACACCACACAACTATTTAATGCTTCAAGGGAGCTGTGTAGAAATGAAAGTATGAGGCAAACAGACAAAGAGCAACAGCTGTCACAGGTTGAATCAGCAGCACTTATCACAGAGACAGATGAAGCACAGAGCTGGCTGATGGTTTTTGGCATTTGGCACCAAACCATTTGTCAGATTCAACTTGCTGTTAATACTGTACAGCTTAACTAGTGCAACTTAAAACTTGTTTTTGAAAGCTGAAAAAAAAATCATGTTTACAATGTCCCCACCTGTCAGCTGAATTTTTTAAATTATTACAAAATATCATGATATTGTCTGTATTTCCAAAACCTACACTGACCTAAACACAAAACAAATATTGAAAAAGATCCACCGTTTCTTTGTTACTGACGTCAGAGGCATCAGCGAGGAGGAGGAGGATGAAACAGGCCTACCTGGTTGTAGTGACAGAGATCGACTTGAGGAAGACATCACAGATGAAACAGATATCGCATTAGTTTTAGCATCAGATGATATGGAGACAGCCACGCGCCCCAGCCAGCCTGCAGCTGCAGCGTCAGGTGGGACGGAGACGCTGCTACCTGGCTGGTTTTGCGTAATCGCGCGAGATTACTTATTTCCGCTAAAGTAATTGTTGTACGCGGATTGAAAACGCAATTACATTTTAAAGAGGACAAAAGTTTTTTTTTAATTTATTATATTTAATTTTTTATTATTATTTTATTATTATTATTTATTTTAATTATTAATTAATTGATTGATTAATTAATTAATTAATTAATTATAATTTGGTATTGATTATGGCAAAGTATTTACCCATAAATGTAAGTTAAGCAATAATAATCCTCACACTGATGTTTTTCTGAAGGATCTTGAACACTACATGAACCTGCTTTTTCATTCAACCAACATACGTCTTATAATATCTTTGTGTAGTATAGTATCGCCCTGCTCTCTGTTATTGTAGATACTACGCAGCTGTAGTCTTTACACTGTGTTGTTTGAATGAAGAATTATTTAAAAAATGTGGAGATCAATGTGGTCACAATGCTCCAGCCAGCATTTGTATGTGGGGCCCATGTGGGTAGTTAATGGGCTAAAAAATAGGCCCTATGTGAGGTTGTCCATGGGTTCCATAATGGCCCCCGAGCCAATTGCCCACAAGGGTGGGTTTACCTAAGTGAGCCCCAGATAAGACACCATTTTGGGCCCATACACAGTTGCGACCTAGGTAGACATGTGGAGCCCACCTAGGTAAACCCACACATATGGGCAGTTGGCATGGGGTCAATATGGCACTCGTGGACAATCCCATATAGCACCCATTCTTCTACCTATTTAGTACGCACATGGGCCCCACATACAAATGTTAGCTGTGGCGCTGACCTCCAGAGCTGGTTTGGATTGGCTTACATTCCGTCCTTAGTGCGTTTTGGGTGTGTTTACACCTCTACTTTCATTTGGTCAAACACTAACGGATTTTAATTTGGTGACCCACAAACACATTTCAAGTTGTCATTTAGCTAGTTTAGTGTTATGCAAGCATGTTATTTGTGCTGCTGGCCACTCTTAAAAAGGAGATTTTTAATCTCTACAGGTAGTTCTGGTTGATAAAGGTTAAATTACCAATACAAGATAATGCTATCTTGTTTTATAAACAGAATTTTCACATGGAAGCATTCACCAAGACAAGAATCCACTTGCTACTGTACAGTAGTATTGTGAGAAGAGTTTAGTCTATGATGGCTTCCCTCAGTTATTTATCCAAACAAGGAGCTCAGCAGACTTTTATTGGGTGTATAACCTGCTGGCTGAGTGCTCAGCAGCAGTGGCTGCAGGGGAAAGCAAGATCTCATCTCCCATCCATCTCTCTGCCCTCCCTGCCTTATCCTATACCCCCTCCTTCTCTTTATCTCTTTATGCTCCCATTATGTCCTTCTGTTCATCCCTGTGTCTTCTTTTTATGTTTCTTTATCCCTGCTTTATTTAATCCCCTTTTCTCACTTTCTGCATTCGCTTTCCCATTCCTCACCTTGCTTTCTTTTTCTCACCTTTTCCTTCCTTCTTTTTCTCCCTGTCTTTTAGTTTATACTCCGCTCCATCCCTCGTGTCATCTCTCATGCTGCTGAGAACTTGTTGTCCTGCACGCTTGTTTCTCTTTGCAGATTAACACTGATGTGAACAGCCTGGGAACAAATCTGGTCGAAGCAGAGTTCAAACCCAACACTGAGCGTTTAAATATTTATACTTTCATCAGACTTTTTGTTTAATGTCGAAACAAAAACTTAATCAAAAATGGACGGGATGGCAAGAGATGCATAAACATGGAAGGATGGAGAGCTGAATGAGTTGGAAAGGACGAAAACATGATGAAACTGAACGTAACTTTTCAGCATTACCAGCAAATGCATCTGAATTTCTCAGCGTTTATTGTTTTGTACCAGCAGTGGAGCAGACGGTGACAGCGTGTCGTTCCCAGGCTCAAAGGAGAGAGTGAAGGTCACATCTCTTAAAGTGCCAAGACATTTCACATTCCTGCCTGTTACACATTTAGACGTTTACACATGTAGAGACTGTTTCCCTCAAACTTATCTGCCTCCTGTTTCCTCATGACACTTCGTGTTGGTTATCGGATGTGGTATGTGAGTTATGCCGAGACTGCTCCTCAGGTTGAGGTAGCAACCTTAAATGGGCATCACACGCTCACCCGTCTGCCCTCCACATTTTCTCACACACGCCATCACACTCCTCCTTAATCCCACCCTGCTGCATACAGTTAAAAGGTGAAAGTGCAGATTCTAATGTGTTGAGAAAATTTGTGCACAGTTCAATTAAATGATGTTTAATCCTATTAAAGCTTTTGTCATTAAGTCATGTATTTTGCCTCAGTGGCCTGCAGGCACTGTATGTCATGTCTTTAAGAATATACGATATAATCCAGTATGGTGATAGCTGTAGTTGTTGATGTCCTTTATACAGTAAAGTATGGAGTATACTGCCATCTTGTGGACTTTTAAAGCAACTGAAAATATCTGATTTTAGTGCCGACTAGTGGTAGTGTCAAAACAGATAGCAGGCAGAGAGCAATGACTCAGAGCAGGGGGGTCAAACTCATTTTAGTTCAAGGGCCGGACCAGTAAAACCACTGCATAATTACCTATAAATAACAACCACGTCAGTGTTTTCCCTTTTTTAAGTGTAAAGAAGGACATTCTGAAAGTGCTCAACGATATACAAAACAAATGATGAACAGCCTCAGAAAAATTTGGTGCAAATTCACCAGTATGTCTCAGTTATTCCAAATTCAGTCAGTCCATTACTCACTCTCATTACATGTGACATTTTTTTCATAACTTTCCACTAAAGTAGAGGCTACTGAAGAATAAGGTAATAAGGTGAAGTTATTCCCTGCCTTATAAAGCATTTACAATCTGGAGTTTTGTCAGTGGCTCAGCAGCAGGTGCCACCGATATTGTTTTTTTTTGTTTTTTTAAACAAGGTATTTTTTTTATTTATAATTCAATAAAACGCACAGAGCATCAACACACAGACAGAACCAACAAGGACAGAACAAAACAACCCCACCCACCAACCCAGGAATAAACCAAGAAAGCCAGACCATTGAAACGAAATCCAAAAGACAAGAGCTAAATAAATAAAAAAATACATAAATGGGGAAAAAAAGCAAAAGAAAGAAGGAAATTCAATTAACCTGTGTGACACGAGTAGGGGAGTATAACACGTTTCACTACATTTTTTTTTTTAGCAGAAAGAGACAATGTCTGTTTTGACTCTTTTTACATTAAGATCTAGAGGAGTCACTCCAAATATTGCCATGGACACTGGATGAGACAACCAGCCGTCCAAACATTGTTGAAAAAGTTTTAAATATTAAATCCCAGAAACGACCGAGCACATGTGACATAAAGTGGCTGACCACCCATATTGTTTTAAGACAGACATCTGATAGAGATGGTTTTAGACTGAAGCTGCTGGTTGACAATATTTAGTACAACATTCAATACATTTAAATATGACCACAGTAAGTATTTCAGAGAGCTATATTCTGAGGCAGCAGTTTACATGAAGTATCAGCTCACTGTTTGAACCTGACACCTGTCAGCCTTCACAGGTACATCAATATCAGGTGTGCAAAGTCATCCAGTGGGCCGAATTGGACCCTTTGGCAGGCTGATTCTGGCCCCCGGGCCATATGTTTGACACCCCTGATTTAGAGTGTCATTGATTGAATTATTGCAGACTTCTGAAACATGTCCAACATAGTCAGCTATATCCTGATAATGTTAAATTGTTTATATTTGATATAATGTAGGGCGGCACGGTGGTGTGGCGGTTAGCACTGTCGCCTCACAGCAAGAGGGTTCCTGGTTCGATCCAGGGTGTGGGAGCCCCTCTGTGCGGAGTGTGCATGTTTTCTCCGGGTACTCCAGCTTCCTCCCACAGTCCAAAGACATGCAGGTTAATTGGTGACTCTAAATTGTCCGTAGGTGTGAATGTGAGTGTGAATGGTTGTCTGTCTCTATGTGTCAGCCCTGTGATAGTCTGGTGACCTGTCCAGGGTGTACCCTGCCTCTCGCCCAATGTCAGCTGGGATAGGCTCCAGCCCCCCCACGACCCTCAAGAGGATAAGAGGTTAGAAAATGGATGGATGGATGGATATCATGTATCATCATATCAAATATACAATATAACAGGCTCCAGAGAAACATTGTCAAATACATAGTTTTAGCTCTCTCAGTATTCTCATAGATGGACTGACGTTTGCAAAATGTAATTTACAGGTGAACTGAAACATTTTAAGCTTGTCCAGCATAAAAACAGTCCTTTTGCTGTCTTACCTCAGCTACAACACTTGAATAGAATACTTCAGCTTTCACCTTGAATCCCTCTCTCTCATAGCTGAGAGTCACACAAGGAACCTTGGTGTTATCCTGGACAAATCTAATGCCATCTGCCCACTACCATTTAACAAACATTGCTAGAGTCAGAGGAGTTACGTCAAAACAAGACCTTGAGCCTTTATTTCCAGTAGATAAGATTACAGCAATGGTCTGTTTGTAGGACTTTCAAAACAAGCTGTTCAGCAACTTCAGATTATTCAGAATGCTGCAGCTATGGTCCTGATAAAAACTAGGAGATATGACCACATTCTAAAATCCTTACACTAGTTACCTGTCACTCAGAGAATTGATTTCAAAATCTTGCTGCTTGTTTATAAATCACTCTGTGGCTCAGTGTCCAAATATATCTCTGACATGCTTGTGACACGTGAACCTTCTCAGACCCTGAGGACATCTGTTGCCGGCCTCCTGACCGTCTCAAGAGTCAGAACAAAACATGGTCATGCAGCACAAACCTGGAATAACCTGCCAGATGATGTTAGACAAGCCCCGACTCTGAACACGTTTAAGTCAAAGGTAAAACCATTCCTTTTTTAGCACTGCCTCTTCCACCCTGTAATGACTGCAAAATTATTTTTAAACTCAGTTCTAAATGTTTTAAATAATCATTTTATCTTTGTACCTCTTGTCTGCACTCTGGCTATTTTTATTGGTAATTAAAAAAAAGTAAATCATCTAGTAATTAATTTTACCTTTACATATATATATATATATATATTTTTTCTTTACTCTTTTTACTCTTTTCTGTATCCTTTATTATGTTTTATATTTTATTGCTCTGTAAAGCACTTTGAATTGCCCTTGAGTATGAAATGTGCTATACAAATAAAGCTGCCTTAGCCTTCATCCCCCAGACAAGATTTTGTGTATCAGTTTCTCACCAAAACTTGTGTGTTTTTGCCTTTAATCTGGAAGCAGTCAGTTTTTTTTGGTCTTGGTTTGTTTTTTTTGTTTGTTTTTTTTTAACGCAGCAATATGGGGAAAATGTCTAAATGTTTTTAATTAAAGATGCATTTTATGTAGCAGGAGTCCATGGTTTGTGTGCATAGACTTAGAAAAATTAATATAATAGAAAATAAAATAAAATAAAATGAAGTAAATTAAAATAAAATGAAATGAAGTAAAATAAAATAAAATAAAATGAAGTGAAATGAAATGAAATAAAATAAAGTAAAATAAATGTTGTGTTTGTTTATAATTCTGCGGGGATACAAAGATGTTTTACATTTGAAATAAAGCAGGTCATTGCCAACATATGATGAATACACTGTCTGTCTACCTGGGCATAATAAACAGGGAGGAATACAGTGACTGCACTGACAGGAGACATCCAGGAGAGGGCACTGCTTTTCAGATTTTAAAGTGGAGGTCACATGTTTTAATTACAGGGCTTTCAAGAGATCAGTGTAACTTTTAGCTGTGATCTCTTACAAGATGTTTTCTTATTTTCCTCATGACTTTTGATGCAGACCTTCACTCATGCCAAAGCTCTGTGTGTGGCTGATTTAATGCAGTAAAGTAAACAGAAAGTTAGTGGAAGCAGCAGAGAGTAGAGACAGTAAGGAGTATAACACAATTCAGCAGTTGTACCTTGACCTGAATTATAGAATTTTCAACAGTGATTGAAAACAAATACTCTTTAAAAATGTTAATGAAAAATACACACATTAAAGGACTTAATCTCCAGGTAATGATGCTCACAACTCCTTAGATTTGTTTTCAGAAATGATGCTGCACATCTGAATGCACCGTTGATTTCATATCTTGAAAGCTAAGCCTTGTGTCATATGTAAAGTTCTATTATGCCTGTTTCAGACAAACAGTTTTGCAGGCTGTGTACAGTAGAGTCTGTACAGCAATCCTGCCAGGTCAGTTTCCTGCACATTCAGACAGACAGGCGGATAGACAAGCACACACACACACACTTTGGCAAATAGACAGCGTTCATGCTCCAGTGGGTTTTGGTTGTTGATCCAGAAAGTCTGTCAGCTTAGATAAACCAGTGATACCACAGGAGCTACAACTGGGATTTCCTCTGACCCACTTCAAAAGTGCTCCAAATTGTTTTACTACAGCAAATATCTGACATGGTTCTACACCGGGGGACAAAGAGGGCTTTAAATAAGTCAGGAAGTTTTGACATGGTTTAAGTTTAGACACCAAAGTCTCATTTTCACAACACTGTCGGTTATTTTCTCACATCATTTATTCAGGTCGTTTAGTTTGGTTCATCACTGACTGATATAAACAACCAACAGTGGTGTAAGTAGAAATAAACTGCACTATATAATAACAGTAAACAGAGTGTAAACATATGGTTTACAGGAGAACATCAACAGTTGTAAGGCAGGTGGAGTTATTAAGTCATTTAAAACAACTTAATACTTCACAGTACTGTACAAGTGGTAGGTACGGTTTGAAGGTGTGTGTTGTGTACGCTACAAATGGAATGTGTCTGTAGATATACATGTCCCAGTCTATCAAGGCCCTCAGACATTCAGTACAGTGACACCTATGATCCAAAGGGTCGGACAGCTATTAAATAAAAAAGCACAGAATGCATCTTTTTGTTTTTGATATTGAATTAATTAATATGTATTTGACATGGTCAAGAAGAAAGTAGTGTAATATATAATATATCAAGCATCATCCTCCTGAGATCTAAACTTTTGTTTGGTATGCATTTTTAATTTCTCCTAGCTATTTGGGATCAATAGTATCCCATAAGTATAAAAACTAAACATTGTCAAGGATAATTAAGTTCCAGTGTCCTCAAAGGAGACAACAATAAAGTCCCAATGTCCTCAGATGGGACAACAATAAAGTCCCAATGTCCTCAAATGAGACAACAATAAAGTTCCAGTGTCCTCAAAGGAGACAACAATAAAGTCCCAATGTCCTCAAAGGAGACAACAATAAAGTCCCAATGTCCTCAAATGAGACAACAATAAAGTCCCAGTGTCCTCAAAGGAGACAACAATAAAGTCCCAATGTCCTCAAATGAGACAACAACTCAGTTCCAGTGTCCTCAAACGAGACAACAATAAAGTCCCAGTGTCATCAAACGAGACAATAATAAAGTCTCAATGTCCTAAAATGAGACAACAATAAAGTCCCAATGTCCTCAAACGACACAATAATCAAGTCCCAGTGTCCTCAAAAAAGACAATAATAAAGTCCCAATGTTCTCAAATGAGACAACAATAAAGTCCCAATGTCATCAAACGAGACAACAATAAAGTCCCACTGTCCTCAAACGAGACAACAATCAAGTCCCAATGTCCTCAACAAGATGATAATAAAGTCCCAGTGTCATCAATGAGACGATAATAAAGTCCCAGTGTCCTAAAAAAGACAACAATAGAGTGCCAGTGTCTTCAAATGAGTACCTTAGTTTGCTACTGTTGCTAAAATTGGTCAAATTTGTTGCCATATCAAACTACAAACATTATTAATCATAAGTAAACAAGTTTCAGCCATATGTTGTGATCAGGTTTTGGACCTTGTCCACTTTTGTGTCAGGATCGGCTGCAGACTGCCTTGGCAGAGATGGCTGCCATCTTGTTTTTACATTAGTGTACTGTGCTCTTACTACCACTAGATGGCACCAAAAGTGTCCACGAATGAGGACAACAGGTTTAAGTTAAGTAGAATGAAGTATAAGGTCCAGTAAATTGATGTCCTCATATGAGGACACAGGGTCTCAGGAGGATAACCTCTCAGTCAGATTGATTTGACGTTCACCATTAAAGTTGATTACAGAGAAAAAATCATATTCATTCTAATTAAACGACTCTAAGTATAATAATAATTATGTATAATTATGTGGGATTTTGTCATGACTATCTGGCACAATGTATACTAAATTCTGATACAGCCAACATGGAGCGCAGCTGTGTGACCCACTTCAGTTGTGCAAATACGTGTTTGCCACAATGCTGCTGATAAACAATTTATTAACATCCTGGGCAGGATTGGGGGATGATGAAGCATGATGACATCCTGCTTGTCAGTGCAAAGTTTTTAAAACAAATGAAATATTAAACAACACAGCTCTATTCTCAGCAGCAGGTAAATCTGCGATTCTTGGTTTAAAGGCTCAGTCTGCTATCACACCGTTAAATAAACGTGCGGTGACAAAGAGGATAAAATAACATCATGTGAATAAAGGTGTCAGAGGTTTGTCAAAGTTGAAAGTATTCACAGATGTCAGCTGTAACCTTCCTCTCTACTTAATGTCAGACACTGTCAGAAGGTAAGCAAAGGCATGTTTTCAGCTTGATAGCTCTCAGACATTATCCAAACAGTTTTGAAAGGGGTTAACTCAACACAGACAATTTCCTTGACCCTGAAATGAAGCGTATAATCCTACAGATAAAAGTCAAAGTCACAAAGCTACAGCTGAATGACAGCTGAGCTATATGTATCAATTCTAAAGTAGCTGAAGATGTTCATTCGTTCCTCTTAAATGATCAACACTAACGCTGCAAAAGTCACAAATTTCGCCTTTCCACATGATGATTGACAAGTGAGACGTCAGCGTGAACCTGTTTGGCTGAATAGCACTGCCTGTCTGGCTGTCGTTGGTTTCTGCTGCCAGTATTCTCACTGTAAAAAGTCAAAACGGCTGCTCAAGTTTCTCCCAAATGATCTGCCAAAACCAGGACTAGGTCGTGTAGTTATAGAATCAGGCTTCATTGTGTATCCACAATGCCAAGGTTTAATAATTGATCTCATGCTTTTATTGCTTCTAGAGGTGGTGAGGTAAACTGTCATCTAAACCACCATCCAGAGTTCAATGGTTCAGCTTCTGTGATAAATCAATCAATCCATCCATTCTGGATGATGTTGATGACAAAGGCATTACGCTCGCAGATAACTGAGCATGTGTGCTTGGCCTGGCTGAGTTGGGGGGAGGTGCAGTGTGAGGTTATACTTTATTAGGTACACCTGCTTGTTAACACAAATACCTAACACTAAGACAATCACATGGCAGCAACTCAATGCAATTAAGTAAATAGACATGGTAAAGACGACCTGCTGAAGTTCAAACCAAGCATCAGAATGGGGAAGGAAGGTGATTTAAGTGACTTTGAATGTGGCATGGTTGTTGGTGTCAGATGAGCTGGTCTGAATATTTCAAAGAGTGCTGATCTACTGGGATTTTCATGCACAACCATCTCTAGGGTTTACAGAGGATGGCCCGAAAAAAGGGAAAACATCCAGTGAGCCTTGTTGATGCCAGAGGTCAGAGGAGAATGACCAGACTGGCTCAAGACGATAGAAAGGCAACAGTAACTCAAATAACCACTGGTTACAACCAAGGTCTGCAGAAGACCATCTCTGAACCAACAACACGTCGAACCTTGAAGCAGATGGGCTACAGCAGCAGAAGACCACACCAGGTGCCACTCCTGTCAGCTAACAACAGGAAACTGAGGCTACAGTTCACACAGACTCACCAAAACTGGACAATAGAAGATTGGAAAAACGTTGCCTGGTCTGATGAGTCTGGATTTCTGCTGCCACATTCAGATGGTAGGGTCAGAATTTGGTGTAAACAACATGAAAGCATGGATCCATCCTGCCTTGTATCAACGGTTCAGGCTGGTGCTGGTGGTGTAATGGTGTGGGGGATATTTTCTTGGCACACTTTGGGCCCCTTAGTACCAACTGAGCATGGTTTAAACACCACAGCCTACCTGAGTATTGTTGCTGACCGTGTCCATCCCTTTATGACCACAGTGTACCCATCTTCTGATGGCTACTTCCAGCAGGATAACGCACCATGTCACAAAGCTCAGATCATCTCAAACTGGTTTCTTGAACATGACAATGAGTTCACTGTACTCCAATGGCCTCCACAGTCACCAGATCTCAGTCCAATAGAGCACCTTTGGGATGTGGTGGAACGGGAGCTAACAAATCTGCAGCAACTGTGTGATGCTATCATGTCAATATGGACCAAAATCTCTGAGGAATGTTTCCAGCACCTTGTTGAGTATATGCTATGAAGACTGAAGGTAGTTCTGAAGGCAACAGGGGTCCAACCCAGCACTAGCAAGGCGTGCCTACCGAGTGTATATAAGTAGGGGGAAACAAAACATCAGAGAAGAAGGTGTTAATTTTTTTTCATTCCAGTCCATTGACTGGCCCACCAGCTTCAGTAGACACATACAAAGGCCATGCAAATTGCTCAGTCCAGAGCACTGGGGTAGTGTGTGTGTACAGCATGTGTGGGAGGGAGAGATATAGAGCTTTCTGTAATGGGAGGGACCGAGGGCATAGATTTTGTTTCAACAATGGGTGGGACACATATGAAACGGGGAGGATGGGGGTCCTCCAGTGGTGTAGTGGTAGTTGATTATGTTTCGTGTACTACCAGGTAGACTACAAGTGAGGAAGTAGGTAAACTCCCCTATATATTCCACTGTTTTTTGGCTGATCAGTAGGTATAAATGGCCAGAAGAAGAGGTGAGTATACTGGATATACCTGGGTATACCCTCCACTACACCACTGGTGTTCTCCTTCAGGACACATTTAGAGTCAAACACCTAATTTCCTGTATTGTAGTGAATTTTTATGCATCAATTTAAGGTGGAAGTGCCTTCAAATTTGTCAAAAAATATTGTTTTTATTGTATGTTTTTATTGTGGAGAACAAATGCACATGTTCTTTATACTGAGGGAGACATGTCCCCTGCATTCCGCCTGAGATCTATGTCTATGGGAGGGACAGTCGGGAAAGCCCTTATAGCATTTAACTGGGAAATCCCACACACTGGTTTGGAGGAGGGGGAGGTGTGTGGGAATGATTTTGGGGGGAACCCTGTGTTCAGAGGGTGGCGGGCTGGTGATGTGTACAGAATGTAGCAATGTGTGTGTGTGTGTGTGTGTGTGTGCGCACTGAGTAGTAAATATTTGTATTGTGGGTTTAATGTATTTATAATTATACATCCTGTCTGGGTGTGTATGCGTGCCCCGGTATGTGTGCATGTGTGTGCGTGTGTGCGCAGCTGTGGCACGCAAAAGAAGGCCAGGGCCCCCGAGACAAACGTGGCCGCTTACCCGCTCGGTTGCCATGGTGACGGGGAGATGGGAAAGGCTCTGTTGGAATTGCCATTAAAATGGAGAGCAGCACACCACTGCATGCCTGCACACACACACACACACACACACACACACACACACACACACACACACACACACACACACACAATATATTCACATGAAGACAAAGCAAGCATAAAATCTCACACACACAAACATGCACACACACACACACACACACACACACACACACACATCGTTGTAGGGTTCCTCTGCATCAGTAGAGCTGTTGTGGTGTTTATCAAATAAGATATGTGATTGGTTGCCGCCCAGCCACAACTACAACATCAATATTACAATTAACAGCTCGTAATTCTCCTGGGCACAGGTGTGTGTGTGTGTGTGTGTGTGTGTGTGTGTGTGTGTGTGTGTGTGTGTGTGTGTAATAATAAGACGATATTAAAATAGTGCTATGGAAGAGAAAATAGCTGGACTCAGCAGGATACTTAACGAGAGGGGGAGAGCTTGTGAATACTTTGACCAATGCAGTCTTGTCTGTGTGTGTGTGTGTGATACTGTAAGCACATTTTTAGAGAGCAAAGAGATGTTTGAGGGTGAAGACTTGGTTTCAGGGTTGAGGAAATAGGCCTAGGTTAAAGTTAGGGTCAGGGCATGTAGTGGGACAGTGACAGAGAGAGAAAGTGGATAATGTCCATAAGGGTCCTCACAAGTAAGGGTCCTCATAAGCACTTGCCAACAAGCTTGTTGGCAGTGTTGGCGTGTTGGCACAGTAGGCCGCGAATGCACCAACTGCTACACTTAGTAAGTTTTAGTAATGTCATTATGTTTCATACATTGTCTGATCACATCCTTGGTTTGAAATGAACATAAAAACAGCAACTAGACTGAAATATTGTTGATTCACCATTAAAACTATGTGTTTAATAATGTTTTTCAGCCTTGTTACAACCATAGCTCATGCTTTCACAGTTTAGACCCACATGCGTTTCATTTCTGTCCACTTTTGGCGTAATTCCTCCCAACTTGTTTTCTTTAACAAAAACTCTACGCAGTTTGTGACAGCAGACATATGTAGGTACCTGAAAATATTACATATGTAGGTAAATGATTTTAGAATTAAAGGGCAAAAAGTGAAAAATGTTACAATTTTGGTGACACTACCTAAATGGTGAAGAGCTATTGGCTGTCTTTGCAGCCAGGTGATGTATATTGGATCATGATACATGATGAACATTAATTTTGTGACCGACAGCGGTCATCAGCATATTTTATCAGCTAGCAAGGTAGCTATTTAAGCTAACGTTAGCTTCATGAGTTGGTGGACTTTTTAATGTGTCCAGAAAACAGGAACCTTATTCAATGGCTTTGCAGGATAGCATGCTAGCAGTCTCTATGATAAGATATCTGTATATGTAGTATATGCAGAATCGGTCAGCAACAATACAAGGTTTTGGTAGCGGAAGCCTTTTGGTTTCCATTCGTAGTCCAAGTACTAACCACTCATGTTTGAGTGGGCTTTAGCTGCCTGCAGGTAAGCAGTCCATGTGGGGAGCAAAGAAAGTTGGACTGTTGGCCAAAACATAATCAAGGAACCCATCAGTTATTATCTGACATCAGTTTAGCTTTTCTTTAAATTTATTTTCAGTCATATGCAGATATCTGTTCATAGACATTTTCCGAAATGTAGGCTGGACCTGTTGATAATTGAACTGTTAACAATGAGTGGCGCATGGAAGAGGAAATCTTGGCCTGGATATCCACTGGATACACCAGATCTTCCGAAAGATTCACCATTGCCCCCAGAGGCTTTATCATCATCATCAGAAGATAGAAGATGGGTTACCAGACTGTCATGCTAGAGAACTGAAATAATATAATAAAATAAAGATAATAATTTTATTTGTATAGCATTTATCTAAACAAGGTTACAAAGTACTTTGCAAAGTACAAGAAAATAAGACAACAATAACGATATAATATTTTAAAAAAAAGGTTAAGAGCTGAGAAAAATAGTGTGTACAGAGGCAAAAATAGAAAATAAGAAAGTAAAACACAAAAGTTACAAGTCAAAAACCACAAATTAGGCATTAAAAGGGAAAGCTTTCCAATTCAGCAATAATTTAAAAATGGGTAATGTGTTAGCCAGAGCCTCAGGGCCTCACTGGGAAAAGCCCAGTCACCTTTAGTCACCAACCTCGATCTAGGAATGACTGGCGAGGGTAGGCTTGAGGATCCCAGGTCACGACTGGGAGCTTAGGTAGTCAGAAGCTCAGCTATATAACTGAAAGACTAAAAAGGTGCACCTGTTGATGATCTATATCTTGACGAGGTAATTAAGAAGCATCATTGTTCTTTTTTGTATTCTAGAAGGAGTCAGTATTGGTATTATTAGTGTAAGATCCCATTTTTATTTTAACTTGACATTACCCTGTTTGGCTGCTGAGTGAGAAAACAAGACAACCTAGTGTAGGGTTGATAGCCCATAACCAGGTGGGAAAACATTTTCACTCGACTATCCCAGTGTTTGAATCAAGTTCTGGGAATAGCAGTTCAGGTCTGTCATTTCTAAACATTGCGTATGAACAAAACAAGGCCTGAAAGAGGCGAACACCACTTCCCATGCAAAAGTTACGAGAAACTCCAACAGATGCTTACCAGTATTTTGTAGACAGGAGCCTGATTGTAGAAATTGTCAAATATTTTTTTGGTGCATGCCATTTTTGGCTGTGTATACAATTCTAATATGGCATCGTACGCATTGTTTTACAAATGAGACCCCTGAACTGCAGGTCACGTGGCACTTTGCGACTGCCATACAAATCCTTTACAAAAATGAATGCAGTAACTGGCCTGTGATGTTTCGTATCTCCAGCCAGTGTTTAATACATTCATCCTAAACAGTTATGGAGGTTTAAGCTGGCAACGGTAAGCCAACATGCACGTCTGTATTATCTTCTTGATTTACATTGGTGGTTGTGTGTGTGTGTGTGTGGCAGCAGACGAATGTTATTATGCTGGCTTCCTCTGAGGCATTTTGTGTGTGTGTGTGTTTACAGCCCCAGCAAGGGTAAACAGTCCACACACCCGCCATAAAGAAAGGTTAAACTAAATGTTATAGAAAACCTCAGGGGTAAATGCTAGAGTCCCTGGTGACTTTCATGTTTGTTCTACTAAAAAAGAAAATGCATTAAAGGAAAGTGATTGCACCAAAGGGAGTGGTGGTATGGCTGCAGCTTTGATGTATGTGATGGGGATGTGTTTTACTCAAGTTTGTTTGGGAGATTGCTCCTAATGTACATGTGTATATAACTCTGTTTCTCTCTGCTGTCTTTGTGTGTGCTCTCCAGTTGGCTGACCAGACTCGTGTGTTAGACCTAATAGATTCACGTCGGTGCCCAAGGCCACAGCTGCAAAAATACGGTTTCATAATACTGCTCCTTTGCTGCCTGCATAATCCTTTTTTTCCCCAGTCTCTGGATCCCCCTGCCTGCCTTCATATCTAGTTTTTTTCATCCTCTTTCCTTTCTTCTTAGATTCTCTCTCTTCTCTTAATTTAGGCTGCACCTCCCACTCCCTTTCTCTTGTTGTCATAAATCTTCACAGACAAGGAAAAAATGTCTTTGTTTTTCTGCCTCCCTTACTTCAAATGTCCTTTAAATAAGATCGCTTATTTTCAGCTTAAATATTTAATACTCTTTGTTCGTCATTTTAATACCTTTTCATGAATATTTATAGCATTTGTAATTATTTGACCTCAGAAGGTTTTGATGTCACTGGGATATAATGTTTGCATTAAAGACGTCTCGCCAACAGCTTATTTAGTCAGATTTTTGCAAAGCTGTGCTCCTCTACATCATCAGTGTGAGATCATGGGGAAACCCCCAACTCATTATGGCTGTGTCCGAAACCACTCACTACTCACAACATAGTCCACTCTATATTGAGTTCGCCAATTTCTAGTGCTGTCCGAATGTATAGTGGGAACTATTATTCCCTTTATAGTGGACTCAAAGTATCCCACAGTGCACCATGAAAAGTAGTGTACAACCTATATTTACTCACCAAGCAGTATATCCAAGCATTGATTGTGCCAAAGGAACGGACAGACTGTATAGGACAGACACCAAAACAGATGAGAGGAGAGAGCATCTCTCTAACGACCTGCTGTTCATGTTTGACTCATAGTGACATGTTAAAGTTTGTTTTACCAGTTTTCCTTTGACATGTAATAAACTATCAACTTAATGTGTAGTCGTTGGTCTCAGAGAAGATAAAAATTAATCAGCAATTGATCCTCTCTGGTGCTTAACAGTTACTGCACAGTGTGAAGCTAATAATGCGAGCTAAAGTTAGCAAGCTAGGTTGCTACTAGCTCTGATTTGTTACGTAATAGCGTAATAAATTCACAAGTTATTACATGACTGACAGGTAAAACAAATTTCAACACAACAAAGGTTAAACAGGAAATTACTTACATTAGTAGGACAGGTTGCTGTATTTGTTATAGATGGTTCACCAGCCGACGTTGACGTGTGACAGCAATGATGTAATTAAGAGCGCAGAGAAAATGACCTGAGTAGGGTCCGAAAGTGTTTTTTCATGTTGCACATGAGCTCACTATATAGTGCTCTACATAGACGTCCCTATATAGTGAGTAGGAAGTAATGAATGAGTGAATGAGCTCGGACACAGCATATGACTTCACTTGCAGTAGTCGAGAAACATATTGCGCAGCAGTGCCCCTACATGTTGCAGCCGTATCAGGCAGTTAAAGGTTTAGTGTGTAGGATTTAGGGGCATCGATTGGCAGAAACAGTATATAATATTCACAACTATGTTTTCATTAGTTTATAGTCACCATAAAATAAGGATCATTGTGTTTTGCTACTGAGCTGTTTGTATCTACATACAGAGCAGGTCTTTTTCCATGGGATCCACCATGTTGTTCTACAGAAGCCCAGAATGGACAAATCCAACACTGGATCAAAATAGGGGCATTTGCATTTTTGTCTTGGCTACCGTAGTGTTCTTACACACTTAGCACACTTTCAGCTCTGCAACCTCACCGTTTGATGCCACTAAGCTCTACACACTGGACTGTTAATGCGACGCCCAGTTTGAAGGTAGTCAGACAGAAAGTGCAAATCAATTTGTTTCCTATAGAACTGTGATATTCAACTTATGGCCCACGGGTAACATCTGGCCCGTGATAAGGTGTCGGACGCCGTGCTGATCATTTTCTAGCTTCCAATGACAATACATTGATTAACACTGGGATTTCTTTGTATGTCTAATGTTGCCAAAGTGCAAGAGCTTGTTTATTAAGAAAAAAAGTGCCAGATAAAGATCCTGCCGACCCCTAGATGAGCCTTGAATGTTCTCAAGTCCTAGAAGCACCCCTACAGACACCTCCCAGCCAACATTTGTATGTGAGGCCCATATGGTTAGTAAATGAGCTGAAAAATGGGTCCTACATGGGATCGTCCAAGGGTTCCATAATGGCCCCATGCCAGTTACCCACGTTTACCCAAGTAGGCCCCACATGGGCTATGCCACAGCTACCTGGGTACCAAGTGGGTTTGGGCCCAAAACTGACATCTTAAATTGGGTCCACTTGTGTAAAACCACCAAACCAAACCACCAAAAACCAATTGGCATTGGGCCATTATGGAACCCTTGGACGATCCCATGTAGGGCCCATTTTTCAGCTCATTTACTAACCATATGGGCCTCACATACAAATGTTGGCTGGGAGGTGTCCGCAGGGGTGCTTCCAGGACTTGAGAACATTCAAGGCTCATCTGGGGGTCCGCAGGATCTTGATCTTCACTTTTTTTCTTAATAAACAAGCTCTGGCACTTTGGCAACATTTGACATACAAAAAAATCCTAGTGTGAATCGATGTATTGTCATTGGAAGCTAGAAAATGGTCGGCACAGCACCTGACACCTGGTTTGGTGGTTTTACACAAGTGGACCCAATATAAGATGCCCATTTTGGGCCTAAACCCACTTGGCACCCAGAAAGCCGTGGCATAGCCCATGTGGGGCCCACTTTGTAAACCCACCCACGTGGGTAATTGGTATGGGGCCATTATGGGATCCATGGACAATCCCACATAGGGCCCATTTTTTAGCCCATTTACTAACCACATGGGGCCCACATACAAATGTTGACTGGGACCTGTGCAGAGCGGCTGCGACTGGATCAAACCTGAGTAAGGACAGCAAACTTTGAAAGGTTGAAATCAGGCAATTTACTTTTTATATGTACTTGTTTATTAAGCGGCCCCTGGCCTCCTGCCATTTTGCAAAAGTGGCTCCCGGGCAAGTCTCACTGCTGCAGAGTAAGGTTTCTAATAATTTCTAAAACCCATTACAAGTATAGGAAGTTGTCTGCGGTTGCTGTGGGAAGAGTGGCATACAACAAGGACTCGCAGGAGGCTGTAATTAACGCAGAACACCATCCTGCTGCTGTAAGGCTCATCTTCAAAGGACTGCAAAAACAAAGAGATTTCAGAGAGAGCTTGGCAGAACATCACCTTGGCTGCAGGTTTGCTTGGTTTATTTTCATTGAATTATGTTACTTTGACAGATCATTATCTAGCCATTAAATGGAAGGCTTTTTATGTTTTAAAATAGATCAGTGTCAAAGTGTGTGTGTAGCAATCACTAAAATGGAGACTGACACCAGAGCATGATGATTTCACAGTAAGTCACTGAGTAGAATTTAGTCATCCTAATTTATGAATAAGACTGTTAGCGTGTTTAAAGGATGCCGACAGAGCAGAGAAGGCAGTGTGATGTCACATTTGTCTTGATGCATAATGACGTCACAGTCACAATAAAGGTGTTTTCAGACAGTGTGTGGCTCCAGCTGAGTCTGTATGGGTTGTAACATAATGTAGAGAGAATAAAAGACACAACTGAAGACTCAGTTTTCAATAAATTGGTATATTTTAGGGTCCTTATACCAGTAAAACCAGCTCCTGCATTGTTTTCCTGTAGCTGTTTCTGTTGTTGCAGAGGTCACATGGTGAGTGTGGCTGCAAGTTGGAAAAAGTTCCACCAATGCGAACTCAAGCAGGAAGTTTTTGTTGACATATGGGGGCAAATAAAATCCTAATATGATGAGGCAAGTCTACACATTATTTAAAGCACAATGCCAGTTATAATACCAGATGAAATTTCGTCATGAAAAATCCCCACTTTACGATGCTGCATCAAAACCTTATTTCCCACAAACTATCTGCTGAAATTATCTCAGAGTAAATTTAAGTTCAGTAGGCGATGCAACTGCTGAGTCATGCTTTATTTTACATCTTAAACAGCTTGTTAAAATAGTTTTTCAAGTTGTTCACTGGGTTTTGAGAGATGGTGAGTCACAACATCGTTCTCAGTTTGTTAATTGGGCCTGCATATCTTTTTTGTCCACTCTTTGGTGGATGTTTTCCAGAATAAAAGGTTCTGTAGGCGACATATTGAGAAAATAATACAGCAGCCAACCACTATTTGATATGTGATATTAAAGTGGTGTAATGCAAACTAAGCAGAGAATGAAGTCATGCTTCCTTGCTGTGTGTTGTAATCGGAGCTTTCCGATTTGTTTGTTGTGGTGCTTGTTAGTGCATGTGTTTAGCCCACTCATTGCCATTGCTTTGCACTGCCTTCATACGGTGGTTATCACTGATATCAGAAAGGCATCTGTAGCAAACCCCAGACCAGACAATGGCAAAGCGTACTGATGTTTTCGAAAGTCTTTCATTTTATTCAGCCGTCATCCATTTAATTTGAACACCATCATTAGCTTTTGTTCTGAAACACTTTTCCTTCGAAACACCTTTCTCCAGAAAACACAATTTCTTAACTGAGCCCTTACCCAAGTGCACAATAATCCATAAATACCATATCAAATACAGACAATATCAACCTTTAAACACCCAAGAAAGACAGCATCACAGTAAGGTTACGATCTTTAATTTACCCGCCGTTATTTTTACCGTGATTGCCGCAACAGCGATACATTTAAACTCAAACACGTTTACTGTCGAGTCAATTAACACACATATTACCACACAGAAGTCACGAAACATTAAATGACACTGTAGATCAAGGTCAAGGTCAAATTCATTTATATAGCACATTTAAAAACAACCAGAGTTGACCAAAGTGCTTCACAAGCATAAAAGAAACTAACAAATACAGAAACACAGGGCAAACAAACAAAAACAATATGTGGAGTTAAGATGTCAAAAATCAGCTCACATTAAAAGCAAGAGAAAAAAAGTACGTCTTAAATAAAGTCTTGAAAAATTCAGTGGTCCGAGCAGTTCTTATCGGCATGGGTGAAGTATTCCAAAGGTTAGGAGCAGCCACAGAAAAAGCTAGGTCACCTCTATTTTACTGTACCTTGCTCCCATTCCAGCTGGATGCGTAACTATTCAAGAAACAAGAAACAAGAGCATGATATTGCAGAGCAAAGTTACTCATCTTCCCTCCTTTGTTCTCAAACTTTTCTGCATCTAGATCCTGTTTCTGCCAGGAGAAGGTGTCAAAATAAAAGCCCTATAAGATCAAAGAAAAAAGGGGACAACCAAAATAAAGGCTGACAGGAAGTACTTTTAACCTTAGTGCCAACCTTATTCATAGACCTTTTTTTACCTTTTTAAATGAAGATAATTGTTAACAGGGGCGGGAGCAGGGCCACGCCTCAACCACACCCCTGATTACCTGCCAAGCCTACTTCTACCTGGTCGACCCATCCTGCTCTGTTTGTCTCCGATTTCTTGACCCACCCTCCTCCCTTTCCTTTCCCTTCATCCATCATCATCCCAACCTCATCCCTACCAACATTTTGTCATCCCCTCTTCCCTTCTTCCCTCATCTCTCCTTATCCAAACTGGTGCATACCTCTCCCATGTCTCATTCTGGATACCATCTGAGGGGCCTGTAATCAGCTCAGTGGGAAAAAATGCCTCAGACAGAACCCCCACACTGAGTCTCCTTCTGCCCGATCTCCAGCACATCCTCCCAGACCATCCTAACAGAAGACATCCCTCTTCCACCTTCACCCCGACTTACATCCATTCACCATTCCTCAACAACTAACACCTCCTGAATTACAAGTAAAGAGTTAAAAGACATATTGTTGGGGCGCGGTGCTTGCTAGTGAAGTCATTTACAGTGTCGTCGTGAAAATGTAGCGCCCACCCTCCAGTTTCCCCGGTTAACACCGCCAGCTCTGTCAGCACTGTTGTTGTTGTTTTTGAGTTGGCACTGAACCATGTGCAGGCAACTCATTTGCTTTCATTTTCCTACAAAGCCTCTTTAAATCTTGCAAGATGTTGCAAAGCTAAATGTCTGTTGGTGGAGTCATTTCAGTGGCATCAACAGAACGGTGATGTCAAGCCATGCATATTATGTTACACCCCTCTGTCACTCTGGTAATGTAATTACCTCAGTGTCGACATTTATAATGTTAGCAGCATCACATCAGTGTGTGCATGATAGAAAACAAGTAATTTACTGCTGCAATCAAACATGTTCATATCAGTTCACTGCATTTATGATGACAAAATCGTTTTAGCGAGACATCAGTGACCTTTGCAAAGTGGATTAGCATCGGGGCTACTGAAATATGAGCTAAAAAATCTATTCTATTCTACTGTATTGTATTCTATTCTATGACACATGAATCTTGCAGCATGCAGGGTATTTATGCACAGACGGGTGGCTGTTACATTTGCATCACATTTGTACTTGTGCTGTGTTCACTGACCTGTGAGAAACTGTGAGGGGAGGAGAGGTGACAAAACATGAGAGACGAGGAAGGCAAGAAAAGGTTGTGGATGCTTAAAGAGGGAGGAGAGGAGGAAACAAAAGATTGTATGTTGTATTATTTATCTCCTGCAGATGTAAGTCTACATTATTTATCCTCATGGGCAACGCACTTCTTCTCTGGCCGGCAATAAATAGCATACTTGGTGTGGAGGATGGTTTTTATCTCAGTCCAGATCTGCTGTGTGGGACTCGTGTCTATTGTGTGCACTTATGATGCAGAATTTAATCAAACGGACTCCACAAAACATGGAGTATTTGGGTATTTGGAGATATTCACATTTTTATATTTCTCTTTTGGACACTTCAGTGCCCTGAGCAAACTCCATTACTAATGTGTTTGCTTCTCTGTGTCCTCACTGTTGTCTGTGTGTGTGTGTGTGTGTGTGTGTGTGTGTGTGTGTGTGTGTTGAGTCACAGTGCTTCCATGAGCTTTCAGCCCTCTGAGTCTCTAATGGAGATGAATGCTGCCTCCTCCACCTCACAACACTGATTTAATCACACAAATAGGCAGTCAGCTCACCTTTGTGTATATGCACCATGTGTATGTGTGTATACAGTTTGTATATATGTGTGTGTGTAATCCTTGTCATCGTGTAGGTCAGACCACATGGCGCAGAGTTTCTCAGAGAGCGCCCTAAGGCCTGTGTATGAAATTGCACTAAAGTGTGTGACAATGTGTGTATTTATGCATGTTAGTGTATGTCAGAATGTGTGTGTATATTTCCATACTTACGAGGACAGTGCCCTCACAGGACGGGAAAAAAGTGCATTTTGAGGACATCCTGCAGCTCCTTACGTTTTAGGGAGTTATTTTTTGGGTCAGACTGCGGGTTTACGGATGAGATTAGAATCATGATTAATTTGCCCGAGGTTAGGTTAAAGCTCTAGTGCGGAACTTTTGTCTCCCCCCTCTGGCAGTGAGAGTAGTTACACAAACACTGTCGATGTGTGCTTACGATGTACGCCTGCAGGTGAGCTTGACACATCTCCCCTGCCCTTGTAGCTTCTCTTCAAATCTTTTTTTTTCTAACTTAAATCCCTCCCCAGTTTCTTTTTCATCTAGAGCATCCACTTCGGATTTTTTGTCATAGCTTCCTCCATACTGCTAGCAGCTGCTCTGGCCCTAAATGACATCACCAGTGCAAGATGGCTCCCTGTATGCCGTATATTGTGGCTTCAATTATGTACAGTGGGAGGAAGTGGAGATGCATTGTTCATCTTGAGAAATGGAGAGCTTTTCCTGACATCAACAGGTTAAATCACCATTGTGTCTTAACTCATTTAGCAAGACCTTGAATGCAACATTTATATTTAAAAGACCTGCACTCTAGCTTTAAGTACAGGATGTGAGTGTAGTCAGATTTAGTATTTAGGTTTTCAAATTCAACATTTAAACTATGGGGGGTAAGATTAAATTTCAGCCTGAATGAGGTGTTACATTTTAGGGAATGAATTTGGTCCTCAAAAATATTTTTTGTGTGTGTGTCAATTGCTTTCTTTAGAACTCAAAGTGTGCAGCTTAATTGGTATTACCATGGCAACCTTTTAAAGTACTCTTCCAGTGACATCATAACCCCATTCATACTTCCCAGGCTTCTCAGAGAACATCTGCTCCCATTCAGCTCAAATTGTTCACTTCAAGTAGTGACGTCTGAGCATCTTAGCTGCTCACAGACTCAGAGTCAGCGAGGTTTAGATCTGCAATAGAACAAGGCTGGGTGGATTTTTTTTTTAAGTTAGCAGGAGCCATCTTTTACTTTTAATTTTGCCCTCTAACCCCAGTGACTTGTCTATGATGGTCCTAGAAAGTCCTCCAACCCATATGACCACATAGGTCATTTGTCTGTACCTTCCAATATGACCCACAAAAGTATTTCCTAAATTAGCACCTGTGCCAATGGAAGAAGATCAACATGTCCATATACTTAAATGACAGTATGGGTTGTCATGAACTGGCTCAGAGTTCACACAAAACAAATGAATGAGATGTGAACAATCAGTAACATCAGTGGTGTGTGTGTGTGCATCAGCGCAAGTGCAAAATGGTGTGTGGAGATGTTGCATGCTGAAAGAAAAGACAAACCAAATCAGTCAAACCAGAGAACTGGTCAAACTGAACCACCCAGCTTTGTAGGCTTGCGAGCTCATCAGCCCAGGTGAGCCAGCCTCCTAACAATGTGCACTGCCAGCCCACTACCTGCAAGGGGAGGAGAAAGCACAAGCAGGCCAGGAAGATTAGAGACAGAGGAGCGGCCGTCACACCAGCAACGTCCAAAATCACATTCACATAACTGACTGTTAACACTCCTGCCTAACATTAATTTAGGCAGTGGTGGACGGAGGACACAACTCTATTACTTGAGTCAAAGTATAGATAACCCTGGTCAAATATTACTTCAATACAAGTGAAAATTGCTGAGTCAAATTATTATTTGAGTTAAAGCTTTTAAAAATAATATTCCAAGTACTTCAACCCAAACAACCCACTGAATGCCAGAAATGTAAAACAGCCTGAACCAAGGCCTCTCCACTGGGTCTTACGTGAATCCAAAGTTAAAGTAAAAATGCTGAGTAAAAATATTTCTTACAGTGTATGACAACTTTGCAGGCAAATCCGTAAACAGTCATTTGAGTAAACATAGCACAAAAACTGTGACTTATACAAGCACAGGTCAGATTAGTGCATGCGCAAGGCAGATGTACTGTATGGGAACACCACAAAGACAATACGCACAAAAAAAGAAATCATGCACTGACTTCAAACCAAATGTAAATGTAGTGGTGTCAGAGTAATAAATTCCCCCCAAAAGTAATACTCAAGTAAAGTACTTAAGTAAATGTACTTGATTAATGTCCAGGCAACAAAACTACTTGGTTAGATTTAGTAAAAGATCATAGCTTGGGTTAAAATAAGTATGTTTGTTACATAACTTCATGTTACTCCACATTTTGTACATAGGTAACTTCACGAGATGTAAGCTAAATATGTCAGTTAAAATAACTCAGCATTCAGTTTTGGTTTCACAATGGACTGGAAGAGCTGCCTCCTGGGTCCAAGTCCTGTATTTGTTTGACCCATTCATCTCCCATGTGCAGACATTGTTGGTCTACATACCACATCACCTGACTTCGTTGTTTGCTCCTGTAAGAATTACTATGGCCACTAGAAGTCACCACCTAACAGTAAATGTAAGTATGGGTCATAATAAACTGCTTGTACGAATGACCTATGTGGTTGTAATGGGTCCTTGTTCATCCCTATGGAAGTTGCTCAGTGGCACATGAAGCCAGAAAGGTCTATGGTAATAAGTTGCCTGGATCAACTGGCTTGTGCGACCCATAGAGCAAGCGCAGTAGACTTATGATGGCCAAGAGCAGCCAAACGGGCCTCCGCTTAAATGGTGGTCTTGAATGGTGATAAAAAGTACTTTATTGTGCAGCTCTTCTTGACTTTTTGAATTGTGATTGGACCAAATGGATCAAATCCTGATACGGCTGTGATGCTCAAAAAGACGTATCCATGGATTTTCAGACGTCTCTTTTATAATCTAAGTCCAAGGGGGAAAAGTCTCTTTGGGCATCCTGTGACAGACCTGGAAGTCGTAATTCCACATTTGGCCACTATGTAAAATTTGCATCAAAGCCCGTCTGTTCCTAGGGGCTTGGAGGAAAGCCCAATCTGACTGAAGCATCAGCATCTGTTTGCATCGTTGGCTTTTAATGTGCAGCATCCTCATTCTGATGAAGATGGAAACTGGGCCACTGTGTTTCTGTCAAGCTTTACACTCATTGTGCAGAAATTGTATAACACCCGCGAATGAATGAGACTGGGCTCCTGTTTCTGTTTATTTTCAGCGTGAATTATTTGTTATTTTCTAAATCTGCAACGAAATGAGTTTATTAAATGTGGCATCAGCACTAAAAACTGGCATTCAAGATGCAAAACATGCCGTTTTCTTTTGTTTTAGAGGATCGCGAAAAGCCCTGTCCCACTTAGCACCTTCCACAAGAAGTGTCAGAACAGAGGCTTTATTCTAAACTGCATATTCATCTGGATCAACTCCATCTCATAGTTAAGTAGTTCAAGTGTAGCAGCCAGTGGACAGTTTAAAAGAGACTTTTGAAATGTCAGTTTTAATAGCGGTCCGCCTCTGTAACTTGTGTAGGAATTGTTTGAAAAGTTAGACTTACACTAACACCGCTCTGAAGCCAAACTTTTAGTGTGATTTTATTTGTGTCATATGTTGCAAGAAAAGACGAAAGCTTCTTTACGGCAGCACTCTGGAGGGCTTCGTTCTTGTGGGATTTCTCTGGGGAAATCCCTCTCTACTGTCTTCAATTGGATCTACGCAGAAAGAGATGGAGAACACGAGAGAAACAGGGCAAGAAGCTGAGAAATGGCGATGCACAGAACGAGCCAAGGAAATGGAAAGAAACTGACAGATGAAGAGAGATGTAGGAACAGAGGCAACAACAACAGTGAGGATTTTCCACCAGCTGTGTTTATGATCAAACAGATAAACAGAGAATGAAACAGGACAGAAAAATACCACAGAATGGGTGTGATGATTTATGGCTGATGCGGATGAAAAGCTCCTGCTCTCTCCGCAGCTTTGGGCTTTTGTCTTGCCTCACTAATCCTCCCTGCACCCCCTTTCTCTCTCTTCCTTAAGCCCACATTCTCCCCGAAAGTCCCCAGTCTGTTTCCCCAATCATTCCTCTCACTCTCCTCACCTCTTTCTTCCTCCAAATGAACCGAATTTCTGCCCTTCACCCCCCTTTAACCCCACCTCTCTGATTTTTTCCCACTCATTTAAACATCTCCTTCTCCCCTATCGCCCCCTCTCGCACATCAATCCTGCCCTCTGCACCCTTTTCGCTTTGCAGCCATGACCCACCCCCTCCTCTCACTGTGATCCTGTTAAAGCCTCATGTCAGCATTAGTGTCGGTTCACACAACGGTGTGCCACATATTAAGCCAGACAGCCGTTGTGTGGGTCTGGGAGTTGGAGTCAGAAAGAGTAGGTCAGCACCAGCATCTGTCCTGCAAGGCCAATAGAGGGGAGGAGATTAGGGGGCAATGAAGTGGGATAGTGCCCCTTTTTAGTGATTGAATTTTCAGTTGAAAGACCATTTAAAGTTAAGGTGTTGAATACCTTTTTCTTCCGTTTACAATGTGCCCCAAAGATGGAGGTATACTACAAGGAATAGTTAGACATTCTGGGATATATGCTCATTCACTTTCTTGCTGAGAGTTACATGAGAAGATGGCTATTACCTTGCCAGATGCAGTGACTTCTTGGAGTCTTGTCAACACTGTTAAGTTGCCAGGAAGTCACTGCTCCCAGCTACACTGAACACTTTCGGTATGGTACCTTTGGAACCAAAAGTAACCCTTTAGACATGGTACCTAGACCCTAGGGTTTCCACTGCAAACAGCACTCTTACATGTGGGTGGGGTTGTTGTCACTCACTGCTCCGTCCAGCACTCACTGTATTTCCTGGCTCTTCAACAGTAAAAGAGGGAAGTCAGTACCTTGTTTATCGTCCATAGAGTGAGGCAGTACGCTGACATTTTCAGAACAAAACAAAACAGGCTGCAGTGAGAGTCTCTCTCCATGGGATCTTTGAAAATAGCGGGTTTGTGCAATTAGTCCGTCTCAGGCAAGCTCAAGGGTTTAGTGTTGCTGGAGCCCACAGGAACAACGCTCCACAATGCTTTTTTTTCTCTAAGTGAGGCTATCCTGTTCACATAACCTTGAAGCTTGAAAATCCACTCATTACTAAAAGTTTATGTCACAGTGAAATTTAAGGTGTGCTAATGGATTCACATCGTCAACTCATGCATTGAGTAACATAACAAGTAAATGCTCCACCTTAAAAGTCGCTGGCAGCCTGCCTGGTGATAAAGTTTTTTAAAATTTACCTATTTATTTTTTTCCAACTCCAGCTGCTGCAAGAGGCAACAAAACATAACATTATTTTGTAGTTACAGTTTACCAAAACTCTCCACAGTATGAGCAGTGGTTACATAAACTTGACAACCAGACACAACTCAGCCCTGAGCAGAGTGACCGTCCTCTACTGACCAATCAACAGACTGCAGTGTTCACAGCTCCACCTTTTAGTACCAGATCTGTGTGCGGTACAGAATGATTCCATTGGCACCATGCACAACTTTTCACAGTGGAACTGGAAATAAAGCGTACCGAACTGAACTGTACCATATCGCACTGCGCGGTGGAAATCAGGCTTAAGTGAACTTAAGAGGTGCTGGTGGGCAGATCTCATTACCTTTGAACAGAGCCAGGCTGACTGTTTTCCTGTTTCTAGTTAGACCACTTGCCAAAAGAAAATGTTGGCATTGTATGTTTCTGTAAAGCACAGATGCATTGTAGGAAATGTTTTATACGTTTTATGTGCATCATAATGTTACATATCTGTGGTTTGCAGAAACGTACAATGCCAACATTTATTCTAGTGATTGGGTTGATCCAGTCTTTATGCTAAGCCAAGCATCTTCTGGCTTCAGCTCAACACTGAACAGACAAACCAGAGAGTGGTATCAATCTCTCATTAAACCCTTGGTAAGAGAGCCAAAAACCATATTTCTGAAATCATCAAACTGTTCCTTTAACCGGAACAAAGAGGCGCAGCCTGCACCATGAAAAACAGCCTGAGACCATTTTTTTGTTTTGAAGCTCTTGACCATATTGTATGCACTGTATCAGATAATGTCTATAACATATGGTCAAATATTGTCTAGTAACACCACAAGAGACTGTCCTCTCTGTCCTCACTCCAAAGTCCCCTCTCTTCTGTCACCTTTCGTCCATCTTTCCTTTTCTTCTTCCCTCTTATTTCCTCCTCCTCCTCCTCTCTACTTCTTCATGCTCCATCTTCCCGTCTTTGGTTCTTGTTCCCATTTGTCCTTGATCTCTTTCCAATCCTCTTTCTCACCCCACTTCTCTTCTGTCTCTTCTCCAGTCTTTGCTCTCTTTCAATTTTCATTACCATCTTCATCTTTTTCATTTTTTCTTTATCCTCCACCCAAGTGCTCTCTCTTCCTATCTTATCATTTACATCTTTCCTTCTCCTCTCATCCCTCACCCTCTTCTGCATCCTCTCTCTTTTATCTCTCATGTACATTAACTCTTCTCCATCTCCAGGGACCGGTTTATCCTTCCCGACCTCCCTCTCCCGCCCTATCCTTCCCCTTCTCCTTTACATCTTTCCTTTGTCACCGCTTGTCCCTCCATTGAATGTGCTTTTCTCTTCAAGGAGCTGAGCGCTCCCACCCTGGCATCAGTTTGTTGGTTGCCATGACAACCTCCCGAGCCAAGTTATTTATAGCAGCAGATCAGCATGACTCCCACACAATACAGGCTGTGTGTGGACGCATGTTTTTTTTTGTTTGTTTGTTTGTTGTTTTTTTATTTATTTATTTTTTGTGTCTTTGTGTGAACTTTGCTCTCAGAGAAACTGATATCCTTAATGATTCAAATCATAGTTGAACAATATGCATAAAACTGCACATGAATCTTTTTGATTGCATTTTCAAGCAAATTTGTCTTTCTTGTAGATATATTGCTGCATTTAATCAATGTAGGTCACAGATGCTAACTCTTTTTTGAAGATATTATACTGACCGTTAGTTGCTATCTTAGGCCCAGCGACTGCAGTGCACTTCCAAAACCCTGTCCATTCAATGGGGCTGTACACACCCTTCAGTCCTCCAACACATCCTGAATGTTGGTTTACCTGTGGCTAACATGAGCAAGGTGAGCTTTTTTGTTACCGGGAGGCACATTTCTCCTCTTTGATAGAAGCTAACAGCCACGCCTTAAGCTAGCAAGCTAAAGTCCCAGACCAGACTAACCACTCAGTTCAAAGAAACCAGATCAATCCTCCATTACAATGTAATCCCTTAAGTGGGATTTATACTACTATACTGCATCAAATCAACGCTGTACCCTACGCTGTAGCCTGATGTGTGCCTCCCCAGAAATGTAACTACATGGTGCCACAACACAGACCTTCTGTCTACTTTTGTAAGCTGAATCCATTTCCCTGAGTGGAAACAAAGCTTTTATTTACTTCAATTTCACAGATAAGAAACAATAAATTGCAAAGACAATAAAGCCTCAACAAAATAGCATTGACATGCCCTGATTTGCCACCATTGCTATGCCATAGGCAATGCCATAGTGCTAATAACATTAGCATGTTGTATTTGGAAAGCATGTTTAGTATAAGACAGTTGTTTTGTCTGTGTATGCTGCGAGTTATAGTGGAGCCAAAATTTGTTACCTTAGCTTTGTTAAATATTACTGGCAGCCCCTGGCTACATGTGAGTGGAGGAAAAGTCTGCTAGCTGCTAGGCTAATTCAAATGATGTAAAATGCCATAGGCTTGTGCTAAAAACATTAGCATGTTATATTTGTGGGGAAATGTGTCCAGCAAAAGACAAGTGCTTTGTCTGTGAATGCTGTGAGTTATAGTGAAGCTGATTTGTGTACTTGTGTTTGAAATGGTCTCTATTAAGTCATGTTTAATGTGTGTTTTGAATCAACTAAACTTTACAGCACCTCCCAGAAACCCCACTGCTGACTAGTGTTCTGGAGGTGTAACTGTAGAGTGACACAGACACACCACCGCACAAGTATAAATGCTCACACTTGCATAGGCTACAACATAGGCCCTGCATAGAACTGCTGCACAAGTATAAATCCCACTTTACACTAATCAGTACACAAAGAAGTAATTACCTTACTGTGATATGTTAGCAAGTAATGCATGGTCTTTAAAGTCATGTTTAAGACCACATAGTCCAGCAATTATAATCTAGGATTTCAGTTGAATCAGACTCTTGTAGTGGCATGTTCTACTTTCTGAGTGGTGCTTGATGTCCATTGTATTGTATCTATCAACTAAAATGTTTTCTGACCAGGCTAACGTCATGGCAACAGCAAGGTGCAAAGATTTTCGTAAACGGCAACCTCTAGAGCTGAAAAATATAACTTATAATATAACTCACCTGTTTACATTGTGTTAAGACTTAAAGTTAAGCATGATTAAGGGCGAGCCGCTTTGCCGAGAGGCGTCCTTGGTTTCTCAGTCAGATCCACCCCTTGCCGTGACGGCGGAAATGCCGACCTTAAGGCTTCAAAATGGCAGTTTATATATCTTTCCCAACACAGAACACTTGATGTAAATGCTGAAAGCTGCTTAAGCTTTCTCATTTCCCCTGAAAGCTGCAAAGAGACAGAGATGCTAATAAAAGAAGATTGTGGTGAGTCTGGTGGACAAGTAAGAAACATGAACAGGAAGTTGTAGCACCCCTGTGAAGCTCGTGACTACTGGTAATAAACATTATCTAATACTTCATCACAAAATGATACCATAGCAGATCTGAGGGGATGTATTTCCTGTAAAGCAAGCTACTGTGTTTACAGTACAGTACTTTCTGTCAAGTTAATAGCCTATTTAGTTTGATGAAATGGAGTGAGGCCACTGTAAAAGGATACTCTGTTTTCTAAATGTACTTCTAGTAGTGTTGAGGAAAGAGGGAATCTCTGGGCCACACTGGAAACAGAAAGTAGTACATATAAAACCTCTCATTGTCTGGTCTTTAGGCTGTGTGTGTATGTTTGTGTGCGTGCACGTATGTGTGTGAATGGCCGTTTGCAAGTCTCTCCAGCAACATTGATCACAGCCAAGGCCGGTGCTTCGCGGCCAGCCTGTTAGGTTACCATGGAAACGGGCGCACCGCTTAGGAGCCGCCGAGAAACCAAACACCCTCCGATCAATAAGCTTCTTGAATAATGGGGCAGTAGACACACAAAACACAGACACACACGCGCACAGCAGTCTCAGCGCGACTCTGAAGCTCCATCAATAAGTAGATAGTTGCACAAATTCAGCCACTTATTCAGAGAGAGTACAGTGAGCAGAAAGAGGGAGGAAGAGTCTTTTGAAACCCACTGAGACACTTAACTGAGTGCCGGAGAGAGGAGTCATGGCAGTTGGCAAACTGCTGAAGAGGGAGATCTGGAGTGTGACTATCATTCGCCTCACCAAATGTAGTGAAATGAGCAGAGACTCTGGAATAGAGAACTGTGGATGTTAATAAAATAAAGATGACTTTCTTTTGCCATTGATAGGATCATGTGCCTGTGGTATGAAAAGAGCACACCACTTTCACTGTTAGTCACATTAAAATTTAATCAGTAAGTGCTGATTTTAGGGAGCTAAAGACATTTGTTTCAACTTGGAAACTTAATGCAATATGATTGGATTTAGTGATCTTAGGTAGTACCTCTTTTAAAGCATTTTAACGTGAGACATATTCAATTGATATCACAGTCATTGAATACATGTTGGCATTTTACGTTTCTGCAAATACAAAACAGAACTAATTCACAAAACCATAGAATTGCAAAACTATAAATCTTAAAATTAAGCATGATTTTGAAAGAGTTGCAGCAGCAAGAAGCCTAAACAGAAAGAAGGAGCATAAAAAGAAAGAGTTTCAGACCTGTATCAGGAGGTCAGAGCTAGTTAAAGCTTAAAATGAACAGATACGTTTTTAGCTTTCTTTTAAAAATACTTGGCGAGCTACCTTCCCTGATTTCTATAGCATGTTCCATAGCTTTGGGACGTAACTGACACCGACTGCATCCCCGATCTTCTTCTGGCTGTTGCTGGGAACCTCCAGTAAACCAGCAGCAGATGATCACAGTGTTCTTGGAGGCAAATAGTTAACAAGGGAGTTAGCAATGTAGCTTGATCCCAGCCCAATAAAGGCTTTGTAGACAAGGAGGAGGAGCTTAAAATCAATTCTAAATGCAACAGGAAGTCAATGCAGAGCAGCTCAGACTGGCCTGATGTGCTCTCTCCTCTTGGTTCTTATTAATAGCCGAGCTGCAGAGTTTTGAATGAGCTGAAGTGTCTCAGTGGTGGTTTTTGGGAGGCCAGTAAAAAGTGCATTACAGTAGTCGAGTTGGCATGCATCAATTTAGAAATGGTTGTACCTTGGCTGTGTTTCTGAGGTGGAAAATTATGTTTTCGTCACCTTGTTAATGTGGGACTTGAAGCAAACCACAGCAACGTTACATTTGCAAGCTAATATGTTGCAGATACGTTGAAACTTTACATTTCAATAAAGCTGGTTAACGTGGTAGGAGTTTTCGCTCAAAAAACACTTTGTTTTGGTTAAGAAAACATCATATTTTGGCTTTAATACCCAGTTTTGGGGGCACAATCCCTGGTGAATACATAGCAATGTCTCAGTATAAAATGACTACTTTTTTGTGGCACTGTGCCCCCTGGAAAAACAGCAATGAGTCACGACAAAACAACCACATTTGGTACCTAAAAAGCTGCTCGAAACAGAGCAATGAGTTGCTAAAACACAACAGGCTGTGTAGTTTGTTGGTCTCAAAAGGTGGTCTGCGGCTTGACAGGCATCTTGCCTAGGTTTCATGCCATTCACCCTCCTCTCAGCTCAAATTCTATGTCACTTTTGAAACACTGATATGCAGGGGCGTTGTAGTGGGGGGCACTGTGGGACTGATTAACCAGGGCCCAATGGAAGGGAGCTTGAATTTGAATTTGTTTGAAATTTTTCATTTCTAAATAATTAATAAATAATAATTTAAAATTGGCTGAATAAATTGGTTGAAAGACTGAACTCAGTCTAACAAAAAAAAAAAAAAAAAAAATAGCATAGCTCTCTGTGGCGCCGCCCATCCCTTAAAATGCCCAAAATGGTTGAGTCTAGCTTGGACTATGTAAAAAAGAAAAATCCCAAATCAAAAGGTGCGCAAAAGAGACCTGAGAGACATCATGTGGGGCCCACAGGAGCTGCTCATGCACAGGGCTCAATATTTGGTGCTATGCCCCTGGAGATATGATATGTATGAGTGGTGTAAATGTAATGTATTAGTGGTTTGCAGAAATGCACAACGCCAACATTTTCCACTGGCTACAGGGCAGTTTCTACGCACGTGCCCTCACATCCTTATTTCCATTTTTTTTCTGTCGTACCTTTTCCGGTTATGAAACTGTTTTGTGCTCACGTTTTCCTACATGTAGCATTAATCAGACTTTGAGACACTGTGCTTATGTCACGACGTTGTGGGTCTGAGAAAGTTAGTAACAGCTGAGGAGTAGGCAGGTAGAAGAGCTGGGTCAGCTAAACTTTAGATCAGCTAATAAATATTTCAGCTTAGACTCTGATCATATTTGATTTTGGTTTATCATTATGCATCACCGGGCTCGGTCATTAATAAAACACAATCTTGTTACCGTGTGCCCCGTACCAACATGCTTTATTGTGCTCTGTGTTATCAGATCTGTGAAACGCTGCACTGTGTTGTTGAGTCTGTGAAGCTTCTTTGGCAGATGGAGAGAAGAGCAGGCATACAGTATATGAGAGGACGAGCGTACACACTGTGATGTAGTGAAAGCTGATATTCCCCCGTGTGTGTGTGTGTACTCTCCAGGGTAAGAGTGCACATGGACATCAAGAGACTACACTGTTCAGTTTAATCTTTGACTTGTTTTGTTTTGCAGGTGTCAGATAGGAAAATATATTCACAGAAAGATGCATATGTAAATGCAGTTAATGTAAATTAAGCTAAAGTTGAAATGGTTGGATTGAAGTTATTCCTATCACATCATAAACCTACCATCATCATGTAACATGAATAATATTATATCAGTGCTGGAATCTGAAGCTACCCTGCCTACTTGCCCCTCTGCATGCAAACATTACGGAGCTGTTTGTGTACTTGTGGCTCAAATGTTTGTTTGAATGACTCTCAACTGACCTCTCTCTTGTTCTCAAGCCTTCTTAACCCTTGCAAGGCTGCAGCTGACTGCATGAGTTCTTGTCATGTCCTTTGAAAGTCAAGGAACAGTGTTGCAGAAAGACTGGAGAAGCTGGAACCTAAATGCCTTTATTCACAATTCTCTTAAAGTCTACTGAACAGCAGCTTGACCTTTTGACCCCGTCTTTCAACCCAGTCGCTACAATAAATGTTGACTGTACATTTCTACAAACCAGATATATGAAATTTGTCTTTTAGTGGATGTGTTGAAACTTTACATTTCAACGATGCTGTGGTTAGCATGTCGGTTATGTTTAGGTACAAAAAGCATTTGGTTATGGTTAGGAGAAGATAATGTTTTGGCTTCAAACAAACATTTTTGGTGACACAATCCTGGCTGGAAACTTAGCAATGTCTTGGTAAAAAGCCAACCGCTTTTGTGGCTCTGTCTTGGCAGGATGTGCTTCTTGTGGCACTGTCCTGGCATTAAATTCAGCGATGTCTCTGTTAAAAAAAACAGCACAGAGACAGGTTGCTAAAAACCACCCACGTTGGATGGCTAAAGACCAGCTGAAAACACAGCAATGACTCACGAAAAATAATGGTGTTTTTTGTTTGTTGGTCTCAAATGGTTGTTGGTAGGCATCTTGTGTACGTATCCACCATACCCTCTACCTCCTGATGACGAATTCAGCTATACTAAGTCTCTTCAGAAACACTGAGGTGGGATCAATACTTCTGTGTCGAATCGACGCTGCACGCTATGCCGTAGCTTGACGTGCAACTCCCCACAAATATAACTACACATAACGGTGACGCAGACCTCCTGTGTATTTTTGTAAGCTGAAACCATTTCCCTCAGTGGAAACAAAGCTTTTATTTACTTTAACTTCACAAATAAGAAACAATAAATTGTAAAGACAATAACGCCTCCACAAAAATAGCATTTTAAGTCTTGTGTGTGATTTATCCTGGCTTCATAGGAGCAGAGGAAATCGTGGCTAGTCGCTAGGCTAATTTATACAATGTAAAATGCCATAGGCTTGTGCTAATAACGTTAGCATGTCATATTTGTTTGGAAACGTGTTTAGTATGAGACAGTTGTTTTGTCAGTGAACCTTGTGAGTTGTAATGGAACAGAATTTTGTAACATTACCTTTCTTAAATGCTGTCGTCCCTGGTTTCACATGAGTAGAGTAAAAGTCTGCTAGCCGCTTGGCTAATTTACACAATGTAAAATGCCATAGGCTTGTGCTAAAAACATTAGCACGTTGTATTTGTGGGGAAAATGTTCCCAGCAAAAGACAAATGCTTTGTCTGTGAATGCTGCAAGTTACAGTGAAGCCAATTTGTGTACTTGTGTTTGAAACTGTCTCTTTTAAGCCATGTTTTAAAGTGTGTTCACAGCCCTTCACAGAATCCCCATTGCTGACTAATGTTCTGGAGGTGTAACTGCAGAGTGACACAGACACACCACTGCAGTATAAAGTATAAGTATAAATGCTCATAGCGGCATGGGCCATGTGTGTAGGCTAAGGTGTAGGCTCTGGATAGAGCTGATGCACACGTATAAATTCTACTTATTTATAGATGGCAGAACCTTACAATGCCAACATTTTCTTCACCAGAGGTGGCTATCATTCACATTCTTTAATATCTTTCCACTGTTTTTTCAGTGTAAACTTTATATCGTATGAATTCTCTTGCAGAAACCCAACTGCTATCACATTCAGAAAGAAGATGTGGTCTACAGATCAACAAACAGAAACAACACATTCATTTCAATGAGCAAACAGTTTCTGCTGAGAGTGCTATCAAAATATTTGGGAATACAAACGACTTTATGAGTCTCTTTCCCACGGCAAAGAACCTTGGGAACCGGAACTTCCCGAATACTTTTTCACCCCCCTGATGAGACTGAGACATTAATAGCATGGAGCTTCTTGCACTATGGACAGTTCACTAGTGCTCCTCCTCTGGGAGCAACATCAGGAAAATCATGGGAGAAGAAGTGATTGCATTTTTGTTACAGTAGCCAGAGGTAGAAAGGTAGGATTACTAGAGCATGGCTGTCAGTTCACATACATGGAGTACTCTTTAAGCAAGCGTGCACTCACAGTGTTTTAGAAAAAGGCAAAAAAAATCCAGAAAAGATGCAAAAACAAACAAACATATTTAGTAATAACAACAACACATGCTGAAACCTGAAATTAATAGACTCTTTGAACATGTCTAGACAAAATAATTATCCATTAAATCAAATTTCACTAATGTCGCCATCAGGTCTCCACAGGTCCATCAGCCCAGCCGAAATATCATTCAGTCTCATCGGGTTAGGTAATGATCACATTGTATTGCCGCAGGGCTCGGGTCTGTGCATCAGAATATCTAACACCAGCTCTGACTGCATGATGCGTCATAATCACCACAGGACAACATTTGTTTTTTGAAGTGAGATGGGAACTTTGAACTGTGTTATGAAAGATAAATTACATGCAGGGAAAGTCTTTCAAGCGTGGCTGCTCATTTATTGGTGGTACATCATGCTGCTGGTAGGCAGTGGTGAAAATCTAAGTACATTTACTAACGTTTATTGTACATTAGGACGATGTGAAAGGTGTGATGGTAGTTGATCAATTAGGTGTACTTCTAGGTAGATTACAATGTTTTTTGTCTGATCGATGGGTATACTGTAAATGGCCAGAAAAAAGGTGGACATATCCCTAACCTGCATATACCCTCCACTACACTACTGGTTATTGTGTTTTACAGAGTATTTCCATTGTACTGTATTGCATTTACATGATTACATTTGTTTTACAACTAAAGATACAAGTTAGAAGTTTGATTACATATCCATTCATCCATTTTCATCCGCATATCCAGGGCCAGGTCACAGGGCCAGCAGGCAGAGCAAAGCACCCCAGACGTCCCTCTCCCCAGCAACGCTTTCCAGCTCCTCCTGAGGGACCCTAAGGCGTTCCCAGGCCAGACGAGATATGTAATCCCTCCGGTGTGTTCTGGGTCTGCCCCAGGGCCTCCTACCAGTGGGACGTGCCCAGAGCACCTCCAATGGGAAGTGCCCAGGAGGCATCCTGATCAGATGCTGAACCCTCAACTGACCCCTTTTGACGTGAAGGAGCAGCGGCTCTACTCCGAGCTCCCTCCAGATGTCCGAGCTCTTTACCCTATCTCTAAGGCTGAGCCCAGTGACCCTTCTGTGGAAACCAACCAACTACAATAGTAAAATGCATCAATAACAATAATCCATGAATATAGAGTATGATAACGCAGCTCTCAGATGGGCTATTTCCTGCATATTTACAACTTTTCTTTTTCTCCTGCAGTTAAGTAAGATTAAAATTCTTGTCATAACACTAGTATTTCTACTTTTATTCAAGTAAAGGTCTGAATACATTTCCCGCTCCTGCTGGTGTTGGTGTTCACCCTCTGTTGAGTCTGTTAAGATAGACCACATTTTGGTCCAATTATCCACAGGTCTGTCCTGACGAGATCTGGCAGTCCTCTGGCCCCTTCTGGACCCTTCACATAAACTAAACTAAAGCTAAAATTGCCAGCTCACACTTGTACACCTCTGGCTTCAGCTAACCAGTCAAGTTACAGTAACTTGACCCTAACCCTTATATCCATGTCTCTCCAGACTTACGCGAAGCCATGACAGCGGACAATGCTTCAAATATGAATGTTGATGCAACAAACATGGATGCTTCATACACATCTTCCCCCAGCAGCACAGAAGATCTATACAATCAGCATAGTTTCAAGGTGGACACCCAAGATTACTGTCACTATTTATCCTGAGTTATAGCATTTAATAATGACTAGAAAAGTGTTTCTTGCTAAAGATAATGATGTCACAGTGGAGTTGACCTTTTACCTTTTAGATTTAAAATGTCATCCCTTCATCATTTTATCCTGTTAAACAGGTGTATGTATATTTTGTCATAATTAGTGTATGAATTCTTGACCAAAAAGTGGGGTAGGCATCCTGTGGCTCTCGAGCCACATTTGTTTTTTTAACCCCTCTCCAGTGACTCTCTATGACAAAAATATTATATGGAAATAAATGAGGGTTTTATATTTTACAGTTTCATTGTTTCATTTGTCATTTGCTTTCACCGCCAACACTGCAAATTTAAGCACCATATGATCATAAAATGCCGACCGCAGAGCTGCTGCCTTGAGAGGAAACAGGTCATGTACACCTATCAATAATGTTGGTAGGTTACTTTGAACTTTATAGGCTGGGTTGCCATATAATAATAATCTTAACAGAGTTACAAAGTGATTTACATGTCAGTAATTGAACATGAAAACAATAACTTTTAAAAGCACTGATAAAAACACTTTGGTACATAAAAACCACGGAAATAAAAGACAGTTTAAACCTTTGAACCCTGAGCAAAATTGTACAATTTCTTTCAAAAACATGGGAAAAGGCAACAAGAAACTTGCTAAGAAATGTCCAAGAAATGGTAAAAAATAAATAGATTTAGAAAATTATTTAAGAAAAAAAAAAGTTTAAAATTACTATTACATATTTACAATTACGGTACAGAATTATTGAAAATTTCAAGCACTTTTTGGAGTAATTTACTTGTTTTTACTTTAACTTTTTAAATACATTTTCTTGTTTTTAGTTTTCTGTTTTTTACAAATTTCTTGCAAATCTTTGGGTCATATCTTCTTTTGTTATTCATTGCCTTCTTCCCTTGTTTTTGAAATAAGTCATTCCAATTTGCTTAGATTTTAGAGGGTTAAATGGCCTTAAAACTCAAGCAAAATCAGGAAAGGCTGTCTGATAAAAGTATGTTTTAAGATGGGACTTTTGACTTGGCCGACCTGATTTTCTCTACATACAGTAAGGCTTAAATATGTTTTTACAGATTTTTTTGGGCTCTTTTTATAGTAAAGGTTGCTGAACGCTGGCCAAAAATGTCACAGTGACCTTTGAAGACCAAATTCTAATCATTTCATCCTTAAATCCAGATAGACGTTTGTGCCAAATTTGAGAGATTATAAAAAAAATTCCCCATGGCATTCTTGAGATACAATGCTCCTAAGAATTGGACAGACCAACGGACGCACAACTGGAAAACATAATGACTCTAGCCACAACTGTCACTGGTGCAGAGGTGTAAAAAATTTATTCAAGCATGTCTGATCTTTTACAGGCCATTTTCAGATTAAGGTTTAAAATTCCACCTTAAAGTTTATCAGAAGTCGATGCTTTCTCTGATCTAACATCATCTCTCCTCCCACTCATACAACCAAAGATACCTCAGCACTGATCGATACATCCACAGTCCTCTGCTGTCAGCAACTAGCCTGAGCCAAGAGATATTAAAGGTAAAATTCTTTGCTCAAGAGCACCCCGGCAGTTATTTAGATAAGCGTTTGCTGCTCTCTGCCAACTCTTCCAGATAATCTGGGAATTCATAACCCTCCACCCTCCAGTCCTGAGCCTGATTGTCCTCCTCTAGGCGATCACTGCCCCTGTTAGGAGCCAGTACAACACCCCAAATTTATCCACCACATCTTCAAACCACTTCAGAACTCCAGTTAAATATAACTTGTGCTGACTGCACAGTTCTTGATTTTACAGTAACATCAGTTTTTCTGCTCAGTTTGATTAATGTGACTGAAGGCCACAGATGAGAGACGAGGGGAGGAGGAGCGGAGGAACTGGGCTGAAAAAGCAGAGGATTGGAAGAGGGGGAGCCTGAGTGCAGAGTGTAATGTAGCGTGATCCCTGAATCTAGATCACTGAGCACACCAGTGTTTCTTCAGTAATTTCTTGTAGCAGAGATGGGCACCCTGGTTTCACTTCAATGTGTCCGTCCCACTTTTGGCAGCAGAGCGCTCATGGTGCTAACGCTACTACTAGCCAGGTCACAGAGGTGGGACTGCAGATTTAGACTTTGAGACAAGCTGTGTTATGCAATAAGGAAGAGCAACAACTCAATGGTGTCGGGGGAAGACAGAGATGACAGCTGGGATAGTTTCACTGGGAATGGACCTTAAATCCTTGGGTGTGCCTGACACCAGGGTCTGGGGTAAAATGATCCAAATTAATCTTAGTTTGTAGCTCGATTTGGTATCTGAATGATGGTCATGTGATCATCCCATATATGTGTATTCTTTAAAACCTAAATTAAACAATTCTCAGTTATACATAAGCAAAGGCGATTTAAGTTTTTAAGCACTGACATCGTTTGTAAAATGAAAAGTGTCTGAAAGAAGATTTTTTTCTGTGATTTTTCTTCCTTGTTGACTCAATACAGCCTGTGTTGTCTTCCCTGGTCGACCAGTCATTTGATGGCCAGCCTTTTTTTTTTTCTCACCATCTCCAGCATTGTATACCCTTTGTTAGCATTACCATAAATATCAGATTATGGGTGCAGTGAAATTACAACATTAGCTGATTTGACTCCAGAGATGTGAGTGATGGCTGGCGTGACCCTGGGGGGGTCAAAGGATACAAATGACCTTAGCCCAAGGCTCCATGGTTGACCTTTAAAATGGATCAGGTACAACAATTACTGACTTAATCACTGAAAATACAAGTTATATGGATTTACATGATAAATAAATGTATTCTCATCATTAAAACCAATGTCAATGTGCCGTCTGATGCTTCCACTACCTGCAGGTTTGTGAAATGATGCAGGCCATCTGGCTGCGGGGGTTAAATGCGCCATGCGTACAACTCACAAGTGCCGCTAATGTCAACATGTGAGGCAACTGCAACCTTACTAGCTACTGTAACTCAGAATGCCTCACTAAAGTTAGCGGCTCCTAAAATAAAAGTCAGGGTACAGAGAAAACAGAAAAATGAAAGGAGAAGAGAAGTAACGGCCAAATGTCTGGCAAATACATGTGAAGAAGCACCAGGTCTGACAGGCGGAGCTGAAGGTAAGAAGTGAGGAAGACTCATTTTTAGCAATTGGGCAAAATAAAATTCCTAACAGCTGGCCTGGCTTGACCGCAGTTATTATTAGAATGTGCCCTGCAGGCAACCGCACCCTCCCGAGCACCATGTTGGCTACACCTGATAGGGCAAATGATATTAGAAAAAAAAAATTTGCGGCGTTGAGTTTGCATGTTCTCGTCGTGTCAGCGTGGGTTTTCTCCGGGTACTCCAGCTTCCTCCCACAGTCCAAAGACATGCAGGTTAACTGGTGACTCTAAATTGTCCGTAGGTGTGAATGTGAGTGTGAATGGTTGTCTGTCTCTATGTGTCAGCCCTGTGATAGTCTGGTGACCTGTCCGGGGTGTACCCTGCCTCTCGCCCAATGTCCAAAGCTGGGCTCCAGCCCCCCCGCGACCCTCAAGAGGATAAGCAGTTAGAAAATGGATGGATGTTAAAGGTACGCTATGCAAAATTGCCGGTTACTGTCTGTAAGTAAAAATGCTCGCCAACAAAAGTGAAAGTAAAGCCAACAACAGACTCACTCTCAGATGGTGTTTTGCCTCACAGTATATGCTTTTTTTTCCTTATTTTTTTCTGTGCTGTGTCTTTAGGATGTGTGCTGCTTCTGGTCTGGCACCTGGTTGCTAACTTTTTATCAAGCCCCAACCTCAACTTAGTGCTGTGCGGGTACACGCCCATAAATGTCCCAAACACAGAAAAAACAGAAACAGAAAAACCAGAAAGTACAGGCAGAGGGCAGAGTATCTGCAGAAAAATACACCACCACACACATCTAGAAGGTCATAAGTGATGATTGAGAGGGATTACTTTTGTATAAGTCCATACATTCTTTTTTCTTCTTCTCTTTTTTCCAAGGAAAATCCAGCATGGTGTATCTTTAATTTATTCACTGCAAAAAAAAAAGTGATCCAGTGGAAAGTCTGCTGGTTCTAATGTTATTATTATTATTGTTATTGTTATAATTCTCATTATTGTTATTATTATTATTATTATATCTATTATATGTTTAAATGCTGTTTACTGTTTTACAATATTTTAAATAACTCAGGAACAGGCTATTAAGTCAAATTAGGTGTCAGATGATCATTACATTTATTCAATTTTATTTTTTGGCTCTCCGTACACACAAATATGGTGAAGAAAACATCGAAATATTAGTTTCATTGTTTGACATTTTAGCACAAAACAAATTATATAAATTAATTGAACTGTTTTTTTTTTTTTCTTAAATAAAGTCACTGATGGACAAACATGTTGTGTAAGTTTGAATGTGTTGTGTCAAACTGGGGCCCCCTTGACACCAAAGCCCCGGGCTGCTCTCTCTCTCTCCAGTCCGCCCCTGCCTACAGCACCTCAGCATCAAAGCTCTCAGCCTGTCTAACTATGAAGCTCCATGAATATGAAGCAGGACTGAAACAGACACAATGCCGCCTCTCCAGGATCAGTGCAGCGCTCCTATAGGACCTGGAGGTCTATAGGGCAGGCTGGCTGGGGATCTGCGGGCGAGACGGCAGACTTACTTGTAACACAAGGTCCCTACACAGAATTAAGTACGCTCCACTGGACCCGAGTACGCGTCTTGTCCCCGCCCCCTCCCGACAAGGCACAGCATCCATCCTCACGCGCTCACACGCTGCGTGATCCCCATCACAAACCGAGAGCGGCGGCGGCTTCGCTGAGCCGATGGAGTAGTAGTACTAGTAGTAGTGGGAGTGCGCACGGCTTCCTTTCGCACCTTTTTAACCTCCTCCTTTATTTCTTTCATGGATTCGCCTTTTCTCTGGAATACTGCTTCATCCCATCGCGGTAAGTGTGTGTGTATGTGTGTGTGTGTGATGCCTGCAGATGCTGTGGGGGAGAAATAAGAGGAAACGGGACTGTGCAGCTATTGTCTGTTGCTGAGGCAAGTTCGGACCTCAATCAAGTCACAACGCAGGAGGAGACTCATCAGGATAAAATCACAGCTCGCATTGAAGACGGTGCTGCAAACATATGGAACACACCTGGAAATGTATTTAGTATAATGTTTTAATGATTATAAAGAATCGATATCGGTATTTAGACAGACACCTGTCTCTAGCAGCAACAGTGACCGCCCTCCAGGGCTTATTTACGCCCCTACTAATATGCATTTACAAATATTACGCGCGCCTGTGCCGTGCGCTCCTCGTTTATAGCACTTAAACAAACATTGGTGCAAATGTTTTCGCCTTCGTTGCCGAGCAAATGTGTCTCCAGTCCAAGCAAGAAAAATTCGGCCCATCTCCCCGCCCCCCAACATCACAGGGTGGCTATTGCTCCCCAACCAACCAACCAACCAACCAGGCTCCGTAGACATGCACAGCGCAGTTGATGCTTTTCAGATCACTGAAAGACTGAAATCCCATGCTTGTTAAGATGCCTTGTTGAGCCGTATAGGCTAATTAATTCAGTGTAGCGTGTGTCATCAGCTTCTCCTGATTGCTGAGACGGCTCTGTGCATGTGCTTGGCCTTGGCTTAGAATAATCAGTGATCCTAAAGGAAATACCAATACAGTGTGAACAGGGAGGGCTTCTTTGTGATACATGTGTTTTGGTCCTTTATAGCCTCATCATACAGCTGCTTTTTGGACACAACGTCAAAATGCATGAGGAATATAATTTACTGTGAGTTGCATTTAAGGTTGTGATAATCACACATTGCACTTAAAAAATCTGATGTAAAAGCAACCAGAATAAATCAAATTACGTGCAGATTTGCAGCTGAGAGGCACTGCAGATGAGCTGAACTGCTCAGCAGACCAGTGATCAAATGGTTACTGGACCCTCACTGTAGCTGGAGTCAATCTATTGTCTATAAAGTGCTGCTTATTCTCTAATTAATGCACAGTATTCCCTGTCTGTGTACACTCACAGAGTCTTGGGATGTATTGCTGTTGAGGCTTCCTAACAGCCTGTCTGCATGTTGCCATCTGTATTGAATCCTCCTCGTGTCCCTTGGCTGAGCAAGTAAGATAGTATCACCCACCCAGAGAGGCACATATTTCTACCAGCTATTTGCAGCGGGCACCTGTGAATTGGTGCGTTTTGCTGTGTGTGTTTATATTTGACAGCCAGGTGTATTCGTGCTCGTCCCTGTAGTATAGCAGGCAAAATGGTATTGTTCAGCAGACAGATGGCAGGTGGCTGGGCATCAGGTGAGCCTTTCCTCGGCTGTCAGCGGGGCCCGCCGAATGTAAGAAACCTCTTGGCATACACCCTCAGGCATGGTGGGCTCAACATATTGGCACAAGTGTGTGTATATGTAGTGTCTGTGTCTGTATGTGAGTGTACACAGGAGTGTGTGTGTGTGTGTGTGTAAAAGGTCCCATTCTATACTCATACAGGAGGCCTTGTGTTGCTGTAGGGTGCATGTGTGTGCGTGTTTGCTCTTCCTTGAAAGGTTATGTCACTTTTGACCAATGAGGTAGCAAAACAGGCTGAGGTCACAGTGACATCATCATGCCTGGCAATGATACAGTGAAGTGATGTTCGCCTGTGACATCAGCAGCTGCATCATGTGACCTCAGTTTCTAACATCAACACTAACAGATCATGATTGTTATACAATAATCACATGATAAAGACTGAAACTAAATTTAAAATCAGATGTTCAGACTGTGACATAATCTCAGTAATGATGTTGAAAAGTTTGATTAAAGGTAAATAAATTACAGCTAATTTCAGTCTAGTTTTGTTTAACATGACTTAATAGATTTTGTTTGGTCTGTGCAAATTTAGTAGTAGTCTTATATTGGTTTGTTACAGTGTCATGGACACACTGTGGGGCTTTAGGTGTTTGAAACTTTGGTAAAACACTTTCAGGGGCTACTGTAATCACCATCTCTGTGTGAACTGGCTCCATTTTTTATTATCATTAGGCTACATTTCGATTTATTGCGCCATTTTGGCTCTGGAGAAACATGAATGAATATTTCACAGCTGTAGTATTTGTTTTCAAAATTGACACTTTGCAATCTTTGGGCCTTTTATAAAATCCCATATTTGAATGAAGCCTATGTCTTGGTTTGTTTCAGTTTGGTCTGTCTCATTGTGCTGTATTTTATTTTTACTAGATTAATTAAGTCATTTATGTGTTTATATGTTTTGTGTGTGCTTCTGTGTGTGTGTGGTCACTGTCTGACCAGACTACAATGCAGCGTCTGCTTGGAGAAAATAGTGTCAGCGCCATAGATGCATGTCACCAGCCTAAGAGACAACCAACATAACAACACATAGTTCATCTCATCACAGATCACACTGCTACCTTTTTATTTACTCCGTCACTTAATATTTTTTTCCCCTGAAAATTTATGTCTATGCATTTGTGATAATACACTGTTTTTTTTTTATAAATTGGAATTCTGCTTTGGAAACACATAAGAAATGTCATGCCAATAAAGCTTATTGAAGTGAACTGAATTTAGAAGCACTTTGTAACTGTGTATTTTTGAAAGTGCTATATAAAGAAAGCTTTACTACAATTTTGGTCAATATTGAGTTACGACTGAAATTAAACCCTTGGATATGTGTTCCATTTTGGGACAAAATTTCCTAGTTTAATCTTGTTCTGTTCTAGAAATAGTTTGAAAAAAAATCAAACACAAAGCACAGTAAATGTAATTACTGTTACTGGGATTCTATTGGGCCAAGAAAAAACACAGTTAGCGGGTTACAGCGAACAGTTAATGTGAGAATGAGGATGATGTAAAGAGGAAAGGGGCCATAGAATAATCTGTGACCAGACTATCACAGGGCTGACACATAGAGACAGACAACCATTCACACTCACATTCACACCTACGGGCAAATTAAAGTCACCAGTTAACCTGCATGTCTTTGGACTGTGGGAGGAAGCTGGAGCACCTGGAGAAAACCCACGCTTACACAGGGAGAACATGCAAACTCCACACAGAAGGGCTGTCGGACTGAACCAGGCGACAGTGCTAACCACTGCTCCACCATGCTGCCAAAATTTTAAAACAGACATCTATAAATGAAACATACAAACTGAATCTTGTAAGAAATGAAAACAGTTTTCCTCATACTGAAAACGATAAGACACTAAAATTGTAGTTACTGCAGTTTGCATTTTTTGGGGTCATAGGTCACATCATTGATTATGGCTGTTTCATCTTTTCTACCTACACACACACACATCAGGCTGGACAGTCAGAAACCTTTGAGCCATTTCTCTCAGTGTTAGCACAGTTACTGCAGTTAGTCCTCGTAGGGTAGCTCACGGACTTGTGACTGAGGCTGCGGCACATTTATCCCTGCAAGCCCAGCTGTTATAATAAAGCTGCAGAACACGCTTGTCTTATCATCAGAACTGTCCAAGTGAAGGACAACCAGAGTGGTGCTTGCAACAGAGTAGAACATCCCACCAGCTTTGACAAAATGAAATTCAGCTCTAGTGTATGATTACCTCTTCACACCGCAAGTGATAAATCAAAACATACAAGTGAAATGTAACATGCCGCAGTGTGTGAGCGAGTGCTCGGGGAAACTAGACACACAAACGCGTATCACTTCTGGCTATTTACAATAAAAATTCTCAGTTATCTCTTGCTGCCGTTCGGAGCACATAAAGCTGCTACTGTACATGTAGCACATGGCAAAAAATTATAATAGTGACAAGATGCTGTTTTGAAATGTGTTACAAATTACAACAATTACAGGGAGACACCAACAGATGCTTCATGTTGTTAAAAAAACACCAGGCGCACGTATAGTAGTGACGCTGCAGTAAGCACTGACCTCTGAACTCATGTCTGATATCCAACTCCTCCTCCACTCCCACCAGAGGCTGGCTATTGATCACATGCACACACATACACACAGACCGCCGCACACATAAACCCTTTCCACGGTCCATTGATGGCAGGTATTTGATTACCACAAGATGTGGGGGCAGTGTTATTAGAGCAGTGGGGGGTGTCGTGATTGGGCAATATATCCATCACTGTGATGTCTCCAGGGAATGCTTAGCCCAAAGGTGAGATAAGGCATGCCTCTGGAGACAGAGTGGCCCTCGTCTTATCTATAAGGAGCCCGATACATACGGCTGATACGGTGTCAGCGAGGAGCAGGAAGAATGGGAACGCCGGCGACACTTCATGAATATTTTTGCTCTGCTTGCCAGAAGCCACACAATACAGTTGCTGCTAATGTGGCTAAACATCTACATTTACAAGGATGCTTGATTAATTTGAGGGGAAAGTGGTACGTTGTAAAGTGGAATGCGAGTACACAAACACACACCCAGTATTTGTAGCATGCCAGAATGCAGCGTGAGCTTTTCAGCCCAGACTGGTGTATATAATTAGTTTGAATGGAAATGGGAGCTAATGGAGAAATACTTGAGATTGCAGCCAAATGTTCCTGCTGGCTGAGAGCCCCGGTTGTGTTTTTTAATACATGGTAACTGACCATATTAAGGCGGGATATGAGATTGTTAATTTAGTTTTTGGGTTGACACTAAAAACAGATCACAAGTTTAATTTGAAAATGTAAACACTTTTTCAAAAAGTATTTTCTATTATACTTTGCCGTAACTGCTTTGCTTTCCTGGACAAAAAAGTGGTGATGATACCGATAAGCAGCAGCAAGTGAAGTCATTTATCTTCGAGTATGCTCAGACAGAACGTGAAACACATTTTAGATGTGGCACAATTATATTTCAGTCAGACAACTCATGTTTAAATGTTTGTTTCAACAGCAGAATATAGATAGAGTTTGACGTCTAGACTCTGGCCTCAACGCTCCCTGCTGATATGTTAACATGAGATATTGAGGAATGGTGATTAAGTATTTCCCTCCATGTGGATGTTGGGTTGGAGCTGGGGCTGAAGGAGCAACCAGCAGTACTGATGCAGGGCAGCAGCAGTGGCTTAGACAAGCTGGGAATATGTTGCAGTTTAAATAGGCCACCAAGTTGGGACGGTGTGTTTTGTAGATCACATATGGGGAGTGACGTATGACGTGTGTATGAATCAGTGCAGCTCGAGTTGACTGCCTGAACTAGCTCGCAGGCGTCGCTTTATTTATGTAATACAGACAGATAGACTTTCCATGCACAGTGGGTGTGTAGTGCTAGCTACTGCTAATGTTTGCACAGTTGATACATAGATTGTTTGGGGCAAATCGACACAGATTAACAGTGGTGGAAGTAGTGAACAGATCCTTTGCTCAAGTAGAAGCAAGAGTACAGTAATGCACAAATACTCCATTACAAGTCCTTCATTCAAAATCGTGCTTACTTAAATGTACTGTAAGCAAATTGTACTCAAAATATCAGAAGTGAAAGTACTGTACGTTAGACCAGTGGTTCCCGATTTAGCAGTCAGCGCCCCTCTAAAGGCTAGAGATACATCTGCGACTTTGTGAGATGATTAATGGGGCAGGAAAGAAGAAAAACAAAAAGCTCTCCCAGTTATTATCATTAATTTTAGCTTGGCTTGTTATTAGCTGGTAACTACAATCTAGTGGTCCACTCTGCAGAGGAAAGGATGGCGAGGTATTTGGGTGCCGTTCACCAACAATGACTTTATTGCAGTCTTCACCACAAAACAATAAAATCGGCCCTCTCATGAGGTCTAACAGCAGCCCTGAGCTCATCTAGACACTTAATTCTACTGCTAGCACCTCATTTGCTGCATGAGTGTTCACCTTGAGACAGAGAGAGCTGCTTCCCTCCACATACACCGAAGCACACGTCACACTCACAGGCTACCCACAAGGCCACTGTCCTTATAGGGGATAAAGGGTGAGCTGATTTTTATGTGAAATATTAATCATGAGGATTATTTTATGTAGGGATGCACCATGTATATCGGGCTGATACATGACTGGCCAACAATGGGACATTTATATAAATATGCATTATACTGATAATTAAAATTACAGTTGATAGATAGTGCCGATAATACGAAGCCAGACTGCTTTCATTGACTTAAGTAGCAGTATCTATACAGCTCGACACAGTGGGTGGAAGTACATGTACTTGGTTTGCGAGTCGCCAATAAACACAGAGAAGAACAACAACTGCTGAACGCTGTCTCAAGGGCGAAACATGTCAAGGTGTTGACGTTTTTCACAGTTCCAGAGGAAGACAGGAGACAGATTGTGCCAAGGGTCTGATCTCTGACCACCCGATTTTAGGCTTATACAGGGGCAGGGGCATTGAGGGTAGGCCCTTTGTGTTTTTCACAGCCTGTTGTTGGCAGGTATGAAGAGTCAGATCTGGTCTTTGTTTTGTTGTGTTAGCAATAGTGATGTCAGGTTGATTTGGTTAGGTCAGTGCCATGGAGTATTAGATCATGCATATTTTCTCACTACATCTGAGCCTTTCTAACCCTCGGGTGTACATAAACTACAGGTTATACACTTTTTCTTAAAATACAAAAATGCCAAAGTATCGGTTATCAGCCATGACGAGCAGGTAATTATCGGTTATCGGTATCAGTTGAAACACCTATATTGGTACACCCCTAATTTTACCTTGAACACGTATTTCAGTGAAACCATCTAAAAAATTTAGAGCGGAAATGTTCCTTGGATGTAAGTCTTGAACATCTGGAATAGACTAAGGGCCCTAACCATACACACTGTTTTTTCTTAAGTGTTCACAAGCCATAAAAGTTGTTAGCCACTGGTTTAATATTTAGCAATTCATTGTGTTTTATAAGTTTATCATATGTTTTAATGTACAATCTTAATCTGTAAATCAAGTACAGTGTTTCCATCATAAACATAGTGAGGTAGAAGTATAAAGTAACATAAGATACAAATCCTCAAGCAAGGTACGAGTATGTTACGTCAAAATTCGACTCCACTACAGTACTTGAGCAAATGTTCTTGACTATTTTTCACCGTTGCAGACTCCAGTGGTCAAATTTGTGCAACTTATGCTTTGCTGTCTGCCTGAACACATATTCCTCTGAAGCAGCTGGACAGACCTCACAACTGCTGTGAAACTAGCATTTTTGTTCTGCACCTCTTAGGCTAAAGTTTCCTTGAATGTCTCAGCTTAACAATAACTTTGCCTCCAAAGTTGGTTCAAGTTGTGATTAATGAGTAAATATTTGATTAAAGAATATGTTACAAGTGTCTTTGAGGCATTCAGTGCCTCATCACTCTTTGTTACAGATACATTTTAGTCTCTACCAAAAGACATTAAAGTTTGATATCCAGTTAAGACTAATGGTCAGCGTCTAACAGGGCAGCACAACAAACCAAAAGCAAAATCAAACATTAACTTAGATAGATGGCTTCATAAGACTGGTTGTCATCTTTTCAGCCTCATCACTGCGCTAGTGTTTAATGATTCAGTGAAGTTGTTGACAATCATTTGGTAGTGGTCACATCTGAAGTATCCTTTTGCTGTATATATAATGCTGATCTGATCTAGGAAAGCTGCACTAACAAGTAGAGTGTTGTGTCTTCTAGAAGCATAAAGTGATAGGAGGTTAAGATTGAGGTTAAGAGCCTTTCTATACACAGTATCGCACAACACGTCACAAAAGTAAAATATAAACACAAGTGCTTGTGAGCTAAATGATTGCGAGGATGATGAAAAGCCATAATAGCATGATAATGCAGAAATACTGAGAAATCTCAGAGGGGAAAGACGTCTTCATCTCCAGCTGGGTCAGGATGACAGTGCTGTGATTGTTCTGATGGTTGATATTGGGCTGAAAAATAGCTGAACGCTCGGAGATCAAGAGCCTGTTTGATCTAAATATAGATTGAAATCTGGAGATGTTACAAGGCAGCGTGACAAAAAAACTTGCACAGCGTCATTCAGCATTCAACACACGAAGTCAAAACACACACACACACACACACACACACACACACATACAGAAGCCTCGGAGGACTCGTGGAAATGCATTTTCCCAACTTAAGAATTTACATTCATACATATGCAAATGTACCTGAAGCACTTGCAGTTGTTTACTAATGGCATGTGTTGGGATGCAAAGCCACAACCACCAATCCTGCAGCATTAATTTACTGCATTAGCTTAAACAGAAGTGTTGATTTTAAAACGGAATTTGATTTATAAGGAATACAATATCATAAAATGTAATTTAGCCTTAAGCATCTCTTTGAGGAATCAAAAATAAGTCAATGAAAGTAGATTGTATTGAGAAGGAAGCTCAAAAGTGAACCGAGAAGCTAAGGTGTCATCACATCCACCCATTCTCTAAGTGCTTATCCTCTTGAGGGTCGTGGGGGGGCTGGAGCCTATCCCAGCTGACACTGGGTGAGAGGCAGGGTACACCCTGGACAGGTCACCAGACTATCACAGGGCTGACACATAGAGACAGACAACCATTCACACTCACATTCACACCTACGGGCAATTTAGAGTCACCAATTAACCTGCATGTCTTTGGACTGTGGGAGGAAGCTGGAGTACCCAGAGAGAACCCACGCTGACACGGGGAGAACATGCAAACTCCACACAGAGGGGCTAAGCTAAGGCGTGAACCAGGAACCCTCTTGCTGTGAGGCGACAGTGCTAACCACCACACCGACGTGCTGCCCAGGTGTCATTGCAGTGTTTTTTCAAAAGTGATAATGAAGCAGGTGATTGTGAAATCTGACGTTTGTACATTTCAGAAAAAAAGAGCAGACGGAGGTATGGCATTAAGGTAAAAATGATCAAGACTGTGGCGATGAGCTAAAACGAGCCTCAGAGACAAATTTGACTTTGCTCAATGTGGAAAAAGACACATGGGTGAAACTCAGGCCAGCAGCTGAGGCAAACCCTTGATATGTGGAAACACAGAAATGTGTCTGAAGACTTTTTAGATTGTACGCGTTGCTGGTTAGAGAAAGAAAGCTTAATATCTCCTCAGCTCTTCTCTGCTGTGTCTTCATGTCTTGCTTCTCCGTCTCTCGTACTGTAAAGTCTCTCTCTGGGGATTCTTAGTTTGAGAAGTTTTGATTCTTTTCTAAAAGGATTTTCCTGAAGTTTTGATTCTTTTCTAACAGGATATTTCTAATCTTTCACTCTCAGCGTCTTTTAGTTCCTGATCTCATCTTACTTGTCTTTATGTTTGACATTCCTGTGTCCTCTACTGTATGTCGCTGCCAGCTCCTCCAGCTGAGCTTTCTATTGTAAAAGACAAATAAGTGATTTCCATAGCGAGTCCTCACCATCAAGTGATACTAATCTTCATTGTGGTTAGCATTGTTTTCTTTATTACTTTAACAAACAGCCATTTAACACATATTAAAGACACACAGCTCGGCCTGTCGTGATAATTGTGTTATTCGTTATTCTTTATTTGGATCCCCATTAGCTTGCACAAAGTGGGGTCTGCTCAGAAAACAACATTAAAAATACATCAGTTTAAATCCCACAGTATCAGTGAGAAGATAACAGTCAATATTAGTCCAAAATTAAGACAAAAATATGAGTAAAAAACAAAATTTTCATGAACTCGTTGTACCAAATAAAAAAAAAAACTGAACAGAACTGCCACAACAACATTACACGTGATTCATCAGTTTCAGTTTTAGTGACTTCTTGAAGGAATATCTATTATTAATCTGTCTAAAGCAGGTAGGGGGCACATCCCAAGATGAAGAACGGTTCTCATCAATTTGTTCGTGGACTTGGTGCCACCAGAAGACCAGTGCTCACTTGACATGTCACATACCCACGACAAAAACCACTATGTACCAGTTTAACACCGAAAAACTGAGGTGTATTTTTTAAGATGACAGTATGCATGAGTAACAAAAGACCAGATTTTAGCCAAGGTAGTTGATTATGCATCTCACACACATTGGCATGGAAAGAACAACCAAGAGCTGATTTGGCTGCTCTGTTCTGTGCAGTTTGAAGCTTTTTAAGGTGTTTTTGAGCAGCACTTGACAACAGCATCATTCATAGCAGGAAGTGAAACATACCCAGAACATTTCCTTGACATGGCAATGCCCTTTCCCATCATGGAGACAATCAGTACGTTTACATGCAGCTTGAGAAAATCAAATTATTGGCTTAGTCCTACAGAAACCAGACTTTTAAATGCATGAGAAGAGTATACCACTGATTTAGTGCTGCATTTCTTTACTGCTGTCAATTTTTTTAAAGACGTGATCTCACTCGATGCGGCTGAACCAGAGATAATGTCTTTTTTTATTCTTCATGTTCTTCTTTCTTCTGACCATCCTGATGACGTTAGCTCAACATTCTGTCTCGCTCTTTGTATCAGTCTGGACTCAGTGCCACCCCAAACACTCTGGCTGAAGGAGTTTGTCTGTCAAGGCAAATGCCCCCGCCAACTCACTCAGTGTAACAGAACACCAGGGAGCATCTTCTTTATCACCAACAGAGCCAGTTGATGAATCAAGCTTTCGCCAAATCCAGTCAGAAGAATGGTGAAATGTGTCTCTTTCCCTGAGAAACTCTGTGTATACTCCTTGTTTAATGGACTGTTTTTCTGCAGTTACTTAGCCGTCACTGTTCTACAAGTTGCAGCTTGCATTTTACGTCATTTACTACAACATAGTTCCTGATTAATTGTTATGTTGTCAGCTATGGATCGGGCCCTTGATTGGCCCTGACTGGATTTTAATTTCTAGAAACTCATCAGGACGTTCTTTCCAGGCTATTAACCTGGCGTCTGTGGCACAATGTGTGGAATGGTTATGGCTGGTCGTGAATCTGTCCATCATGGGTCTGACAGTGTTGCCGTGCAATGCTAAATCAGTGGCGCACACTCCTAAGATAATCTTTCAGCAGCTTGTGGGATTTCTTGAAGGACATAATCCCTCACCAGCTTCCCACACCCGAACACAGGCAATTAATTGTGTCTGTCGGAATGCGCGACCAATCTGAGGGCTTGAACCTGCGTCTCTGTCTGTCGTCTATTATGGGGATGAATGAGAGCTTTGCTTTGGCACCATCTGTGTGTCAACACAGCGAGTTAATGAGATTTGATTTCTAACGCTGAAGTTGTTGACAGTCTTCAGCAAGGTAAAAGTTCAACACATTTCCTGTGAAAGTGAATTAAAAGCGCAAGTAGGGTCTCTCAAATCATATTTACTGTATATTATTGAGTATTTTTTGTTTACAGTAGGTCTCAGTACACTTTGTAATCATGCATTTATAACATGTTGCAAAGGGTTGTGTTGTGTTGCGCTGGTTATTGATTCTTATTTTGTTTCCAAAGAAATTGGAAAATTAAATAAAAGCTACAGTTTGCACATCCTCAGTTTGAAAATGTAAGAAACAGTGTTAGTCTTTAAAATCCATATACTGTTTGGTGAACACTAAATATAACTTTCCATATGTGCATATGGTAGGTGTGATATATGGAAGAGGAGCCAAGAACTGATGCTGCCAGCAAGAAAAGAAAACACATCTTGAGACCTTGCCTGTAATTCTTGCTGAATATGACAAGCAGCATATCCCAGAAGAGGTAGCAAAAGTTCTTCTCCCCCAAATCAACCATCTTCTGAAACAAAATTTACGCCTCACTTTATCTTTTTGCCTCCTCTGTTTGTCTTTCTCATGTCTCCTCTGTTCCTCACTCTCCCGTTCCTTTGGCTCTATCCGCTGTGAGTCACTGTCCTGTCTGATGTTTAGCTCTGAGGGGAGATGGGAGAGGGAAGACGACAATGTTATTTTATGTTAACACAGTTTTGTGTGCACGATAGAGCGAGTTCATCACGGCCTGACAGAGTTTGGAATGATTGGCTTTAAAAAAAAGTAGCGCAAATGTACTGAAATTGATAATTCATGGCATTGATGGAAGTTTGTCAACACATGCTTTGTGAGAAAACCCATTATTATTGTTTTTGACAGAAAAAAAAAGATTAATTTCCCTCAAATCGCTTTCAAGAAAGCCACAAGGGAAGTATGGAAATGGACTATTTATAGCAACAAAGATGCTCTGTTGGCAAGAGTGGCAGCCATGGGACAGCTCTGTGTCTGAGAGAGAGTGTGTGTGTGCACAGCCGTGCAGTCAGCAGATGAGGAATTTAAAATGAGATCTATGCACCTTGTTGGCCATGAACCTTTTTCTCAGTTATGATTTCAGGGAGAAGTCTTGTGGAAAAGGAGATTTATGGTCCATGAGGATTGTATAATGAATGTGAAAAATAACCCTTTGGTGACAGCAGGAGCATTTTCAGCATTGGATAATTTGTCTGTAGTCAAATATAAAGGCATGACAGCGTCATGTTGGTTTGGACACAGATTGGCATGCTGAGCTGGTGTGTTTTTTTTTTTTTCAGCAAAACATGATATTTGCTTTTTATGGAGAAAAAACCCTCTAAAATTCATAATCGCCTCATTTAGGGTCCTTTAAAGCCTTGTCCCAATTAAACGCCCGGTCCGTTTTGCTAGCTCTATTTAAGCAAATAATAGCCCGGGCTATTGATTGATGTTTTACTGTAATATTGATGTGACTTAATGCATATAATGGGACACTTTTTGAACAGGACAGTGTCATTAAAATCTTTGGCCATGCAGTAATCTGTGGCGTCATAATTTCTAAAAAAAAGTTAAAGTGTGAAAGTTAAAGAAAAATTTTGACATTTTGGGAATTATGCTTATTCACTGTCTTTTAAAGGTTTAGATGAGAATGTACCACCGTAAGTTTTTTACTCACGTCTTTCAGTTAAAATCATTTCTAAATTATCATTATTTTATATGGCCGTAGACAATAGTCAGCTAGTTTAGCTTAGCATAAAGACTGGAGACAGGAGGAAGCAGCTAGCCTGGTCCATCCAAAGGTAACAAAATCCACCTACCAGCTACTCTAAAGTTCACTAGTTAACACATTTTATCTTATTTGTTTTAATAACGACAATATGTGATTTTAGGGTGTTTATGGACTATTTCTTGGACTAGCGCAGAAACTTCCATGAGCAATCTTAAGGTGACAACAAGACTCCAAACAAAGGAGATATGATGTGTTAATTAAAAAGCTTTAGAGGTGCTGGTAGGTGGATTTTCTTACTTTCTGAGAGAGCCAGCTAACTGGCTGCTGGCTTTAGGTTCATATTTATCCTAAAGACACAAATGGTATTGATCTTATCATCTTTGTCCCAAGAAAGTGAATAGCTGTTCCCCAAATTTCAGCAAAGGTGACATGAAAAGCTGTATCTTAAATGTCACTTGTTTTTAGAGATGTTTTCCTTGCTCATCTCTGTGACTCTCTTAAGGGATGCGTTTTGATTTATAGACCGTCTTGATTGGCTGTTTAATTAAATTATCTAGATAATTATTAAAAACATAAAAATCAGAAAGGCCATCACAATTTGTGTCATTTATCAGTTCAAGGAGGACCCAAATGCAGACTAACAGGCAGGTTGAACTTTTAAGAAAAAACAGCCAACCAGGATAATATGATGAACTGAAATCCAAAATCTTAACAGAACACAAGTCAGGAAACAGAACAGAGAATGACACCAAGAACACAGAGATGAGCACAGAAATCAGCACAGAAATGAACACAGGATGAATACAGACAAACTGACAAAGAACAAAGGGAAACACACAGGTATATATACACAGAAAACTAATCAAAAGAACGAGACACAGCTGAATTAGGAAGATACGTGCAAAAGGAGAGAAATGGGGATTGGCTAACAACAAGGGTGTGGAGAGGAACACTAGGGTGGAGCAAACAAGACTAATACAGATCAGGTGTGAAGGGAAGACTCCGGGAACAGGGAAGGACTAATGAGACTGTGCGAAGACAGGTGTGACAGAAAACAGGTGGTAAACACACAAAGACAGAAAGTAAAACCAGACATGACACATGAGGAAATAATCTACTAAACAGGAAGCAGATTAAACATGAATGAACAACATGAAACAAGGAACACAAACTGAAAACTCCAAAACAAAGTCCACAAGATAACAGAATATAAACAAACCTAGGATCATGACATCTAGAGCCCGCCCTATAGTGGCACCTTAAAGGGCACCCAGTAATGGCAGCTGGAATTGGGCCAAATCAGTTAGCCCGATTCCAGCTGCCATTACTGGATGCTCTTTAAGGGCGTCATTCATGCTGAGTCTCAGCCTAGTCAGGCAACTGGATGTGGCCTAGCTAAATTCATCTGGCATGCTGAGTTCAGGCTGATTCTGGGCCAGGCCATTTTGGCTACATGATTTTTTTTCTGGACCCCATTTTCCCACTTTTTTTTGTGTCTAAGTGACCAGTGGGAACAACAGTGTTTAAAACTGGCCTAGTATTAGCCTAAGTGAGACCGCTGCAGCCAGTAGTGGTGAAGCAGGCTGCAGTGTAATCATGGGGGCATGTTTATACCTGCTAAAAGCACTCGTTTTTGTGACAGGCTCAGATTATCAACACTACAAAGAAAGAAAATGTAACTCACAAAAGCTGTCTTGCTTTGTCTTTCTACGGTTCCATCAATCATCAGATACAAAACTATGCTAGCTCTATGGATGCTAAAATTAGAAGTTATTTAAGTGGAGTCTGTTGGGTTTGGAGATGGCGATTTCAAGGCTGGTTCTAGTTAAATGAAAAGGATCTTACTCTTTATGGAAAGGATCCCTATGGAGAAAGACTTTTTGGTAATGTTGTCAGTCACTAAGAATAATAATCTGAAGCCTGTCAGTGGCAAAAATAAGCACTTTGAGTTGATGTAAATGGATGGCGCACAAATGCCCTGAGTCGTTATATTGCAGCCTGTTTTGTCACTGGCGGCCTCAGCTATCTCCTCAATACTGGACCAGTTTCAAAAATTGTTGTTCCCATTGGTCACTTAGACACATGGACATTGGAAAATAGGCTCCATGTTGAAAAATACCAAACTTACCCTTTAAGGTTACTTGTTATCTTACACCAACAGGCCAGAACCCCAAAATATTTTTTACCACTTGTTTTGAAGTGCAGCTTCAAAATTGTGGCATTTGTAAGAGTTCAATAACTGATGCTCCTCCATTCAAGTACAGAGGGACTGAAGGGCACAGGGCTACACCTCCACCGTGCTGGCAATGATAACTGAAGGTAATGTTTCCCTACCTCTATGACCAAACTCTGTCATTGTGACAGTTTAGTCCCATTCAGACATTCAGGCAGAACAACTGAGCTGGAGACCAGGAGATGGTCAATCAGATGATATTATTGGGCTCAATATTTCACAGCAAGCTCTTGCCGTCTCCGAGAGGAGAGCAGTCACGTCTAGACAAAGTCATCACAGGCCGGCTGAGTGGAGAGGAGAGACTGATGAATCCTGACAAGGCCTGTAGGCTGCTCGTTTGATGAGCTCGCCTCTGGGAAGACGATCTGATCACCTTTCATCCGACTGTAATTAACTGGCTCTTGGAATTGGAAGAAAAATGCTCCTCGGTTATGATCTTTGGAACATCTTTTGAAACTGCGATGTCTCGGGGCAAGAGAAAAAGAGAAATCATGTTAAGGCTTTACTGTGACTAGGTCCGATTGTTCAGCGCTGTGACTCCTCAGAGCTGTGAGGCTGTTCTGGTGAGCGAGAAATAAGCGAATGTAGTGTAAACTCTTTGACACTGAGTGCGGCCCCCTTAAATTTTCTGATTCAAATCATCTGTCACAGAGCCCCTAGTCAAATCATCAAGCTCACAGTCCAACTGTCAAATTGCCAGTTTTTTTTTTGGTCTATTCCCTCTGCAGCATTGCCCACAGAAGGAAGCAAAAATAAAAGCTTAGACTTTACAGTTTGTCAAAAATAGACCACGTCTCAAAAGATTTAAGATTTGTAGCCACTTCGAGCATCAAAAAGGAATAAATACTACCAAATCACAAATTCTAGCTATTTATGTTTCTACAAAATAAAATACATCTTGCTTTGAAATAACTGTATGTTGTCATTGCACTACAATAGACCTCTTGGTAGTACATTCAATGCCTGAGTAGCAAAAATGATGTTAAGAGTACAAGAAACAGTCAGACAAACCAAACAGCATCACTTACATAATTGTAATTTGGTTCAATTGCCTTCTTTCGGGTTTATAGAAATTTTACACATTTATAACGAGGACCTGACAAAATACATGAAGCAAGCATAGTACACGTCTGTTTTACCTCTGTAACACTTTGTTATTGATCAGGGAACATCCATGGTTGTTTGCTGGGCTATCTCATACTGCATACTCTGATTGCAGCACACCCAGGTAGACCTTTGTTGCATTTCATCCCCTTTTCCGATGATATAATACGATATGATACTATACAATACGATATGATATGAAACGATACGATACAATACGATACGATACAATACGATACGATACAATCAGCAGGTGAATTTACTTTAGCTTTTTTGTTGCTTGTTATTGTCTGTGCAGTTTTTTGAGTGACAGCTTAAATGAACTGAACCAAATGGGCAAAGGCAACAGAGTTTGTTTGAATCATATCAAACAGGTCAGATGTAAAAGCAAACGTAAACTGTTAATCACTTTTATGAAACTACCAGTTGTTAAAGTGTAGAACTGATAAATACTGTTAATGTAGATCAGAGGTGTCAAACTCATTTTAATTCATGGGCCACATACAGCCTGATATGATCTCAGAAGGGTTGGATCGATAAAACCATTGCACAATAACCTTTAAGTACCATCAGCCCCAATATTTTCACTTTTTTTGTGTAAAGAATTACAAGTACGTTCTGTAGATGTTCACCCTTTTACAAAACTGATGAACAGGCATAAGAAAAATAAGTCAGATTTCAACAGTATGTCTCAGTTTGTCCACATTCAGTCAGTCTACTTCTCACTGTCATCACATGTGTATTCGTCCATATGTTTCCTGATACAAGTGTGATATAGTCTGATACAGATTCTTTTGAACTAAAGTTGCTGATTGACAATATTTTGCACAATGTTCAATGGTCACAGTAAGTATTGGTTGTTATATCAGACAACTGTATTCTGGTCAGGGTGGAAAAGCCTCTGAAGCAGAATTTCACATGAAGTACGCATTGTTTAACTTGCTCCCGAAACCTGGCACTGCTTAGTCTAGTCATGAAGTGGGCTGGATTGAAGCCCTTGGCGGGCTGGTTCTGGCCCACGAGCCGTATGTTTGACACCCCTGGTGTAGACAGAATCACTGCAATATCACGCTAGCAACAATCAATCCCTTTTGGGTAGACAACTGGCAGTTGATTTCAAATGGGGATATATGTAAAATTGGCCAACCTGTTTATTTCTGTAGTCATTTTTTAACTGTAATGTCTAGAGATACTTAAACATGGTGGTCCAAGCTATCTGACATTGCTCCTGTGCTTATGTTATGCACTGTGTTGCTTTGCTAGTGTCTTTATCTACCAGCACAGAAGCTAAGCGATGTAATGCTGTGGCTGAGGGCCGCAGCAACACGTTTTTTAATCTCCTAAAAAGAAGCACCTAAAAATATCCATATCAGTGGTGTAAATATTCCAGATACAGCATGCACTTATGCTGTATCTGGAATATTTATATTTACACCACTCTACCTTACACACAAAGTTACAGAGGCAGTAGTTAAACAGCAACTCTAGTGTTCTGTGAAGTAAAGTTACTGCCTTGTCAGTGGAATCTGGTGGCTTTGAGATAACAGTTTAAGTTCCCCGTTAGAAATCGCTGGCAAGGTAAAGTGGCGTTTTAGTTGGGCCTTCTTTTAGATGGCTAAAAACGAACCAATAGAGGCAGCATTTGCTCAACACCATTTCATTTTATATATACGTTAAGCAGGGTTTTTATTACCTCAGATATATTGTAAACAAACATTGTGAGTTGGTCGACAATTAATTTTTGTTTTTGATTGTATTCTTCCTGGATATATATATATATATATTTTTTAGTATGATCACAGGTGTTATTTTTGTGATATATTGTGCATCTTAAGCTGTTGTGCAATTATTGTATTCTATGCATAATATTATATTGCATTGTGATTTATCCTTTGAGCCCTATCCCTTCTTTTTCTTTGTAATTATAATCTTTTGCTCATTACAGCTGTATATACAGGGAACAATGCTGCAGATTATGGAAAAACTCAAATCATATTTTCCACTAAGATAAAAATCACAGTTGGCTACATGAACTCTTTCCATTTGACTGGCTTGATAAAAGCACGGCTCAGTGGAGCAAGCTGCAGCGATGATGAATAATTGAGCTGCTGTTGGTGGTAGTGGAGAAAATGTAAAAAAAAAAAAAAAGGCACATATCTTGGCGTATTGGAAGTATAACATTGTAAATGAGATTATCATGGCCGTTTAATTTCGGGGTCTTTTTTAACCACATTACAAACATGACTACTCAATTTCCTCTGTGGAGTTGATGCCTCCCAACCTGCCATCATCTAAAAAGTCACTGAGTCACTGGAGGCCGATTACACTGTTAATGTGCGCTGAGACAGATCACAAGGATGTCTAGCACTAATGTTTTTTATAAATTTACTGAAAGCAATTAAATTTACATGGCATGTAAGACTTTTACCGTGGGTGTTCGCAGTTTCAGTGAAGTGTGAGACCATCCATCAGCTGAAAAACTTTACTTCAACCCAACAGCTATCCACCCTGCTGAAGAGGCAGTGAGTCTCTACCAGCTCTGTAGCTGACACTAATTTGATGATTGCCTTGATGTTTTGCAGGTAATTAAGGTTAAGTGTTAGTTCTGCAGCTCTATCACCTGAAGTCACACATGTTGTAAACATTTTAATGTCATCATGTGTATACTGAAGGCTTTCGTTACTATAGGGTGTGCTTGGCCCAACAACATGATAAAATATGTGAGGGTGTTTCTGCGACTGCAGGCATTTTCAAGTCCTAGCAATGACATGTTGGATTTATGTTCAAACTTGTAATGTGATGCTAGATAAATATATACACAATGTTATTACTCATCTTGAAACAAAAAAAAATATTACTAAATATTGTGTTTTTGAAGCCTGTTATTGGTCCAAACACCACTTTTGTTCATGTCCCACAACCTTGGTTGAGTTGAGATACGTAAAGTTAACTAATTTAATTACAATATGATATTAATTTAAATGAAATTGTTTCAAATAACTAATACTTAACACTATATATATATATAACAGCTCTGGTTTTAATGGAAACAGAAGCTACAAAGTGAGCACATGCATGACAGGGTGGAGCACCTACACTAGGTGAGCCTCAAATTTAAGAAAAACAAGGTAAAGATAATCTTTTCTTCTAAAGTATTTATTGTGCGTCCTTATCGTAACGAAAAGTTATAGTTTATTTTGACTTTTATTTAAAAAATAAGTCAAAATTACTATTAAATTTTTGTATGTCAAAACTAACATAGCAAACCTAGCTTGCTGCCATTTATCTACAATATCAGCAAAAATGTCATTACCGTGACATGTCTTTACTGCAACAGCTTAAGGTGTTGCGGTAAAGACAAATTCAAGATGAATTGCACTCAGAGGCCACTTTATTTGCTTACCTTACCTTATGTTTCTGGTACTCTGTACGTAGCTCCACCCTCAGCTTGATTCAATGTTGTATAATGTATTATGCATAAGGTTAATGTTTGGATAGCAGTTTGGCTGAAGCTTGTCCATGCTTGTAAGACGTTCCTCGAATCCAGTGTTTAATCATTGCTCTTGCTTATGCGGATTATTATTGCGTTTGTAATGGCGCACTACTTTTTGAGTTCTCTTTCATATGCAGTGCCTTGAGCAAAAGCCTCTTCAAGGGATGCTTGATCTTTGGCTTCACTGTTTCACTGGTGCTACTGGTTCAAAGAATTCTACGACCATAATTGCATACTCTTGTTACTTCAATGTTATTTTCTGCTGATGTGATGGAGTAAGTTGGGGGTGTTACCACTACCAATAGTGACTTAACAAACTAATGTTACAATTCAATTCAGTTTGATTGAACTTTATTTATCCTAAAGGAAATTCTTGTGCCAGAGTATGCTTCAAATTACAGTAACACTAAGTACAGCAACCACAATTTAACTTTCACAACCAGTAAAAACCAGAACAACCAGTTGGTTCCCAGGGTCAAGGCCCATTTTGAGAAACAATAGAGTATTAAATATCTGGCAAAATATACAAATATATACAAGATAAAAAGTGTTTTCAAGGAGCAAAAGCGAAACCAGTGCCTCATAGAGTAAAAATAGATTTACTCCATTTTCATAACTGCTTATCCTCTTGAGGGTTGCAGGGGGCTGGAAACTATCCCAGCTGACATTGGGTGAGAGGCAGGGTACACCCTGGACAGGTCTCTAACACATAGAGACAGACAATAATACCTACGGCCAATTTAGAGTCACCAATTAATGTATCCCCAACATGCATGTCTTTGGACTGTGGGAGGAAGCCGGAGTACCCGGAGAAAACCCACGCTGACACAGGGAGAACATGTAAACTCCACAAAGAAGGGATTGAACCAGGAACCCTCTTGCTGTGCTAACACAGTGCTAACCAACTACACCACCGTGCCTCCCTCCTTTTTTAACAAACAAAACAAACAAAAAACACTTTCAAACAGCAGACGCAGCTCCTCTCTCAGAAACAAGCTCTTTTGGTTCATCTCTGGTCTTCTTTCGTCATCCTTCATCTCTCTTTTATGTTCTTACACTGTAGCTACAGAGCCTCTCCCAGCTGTTAACACACTGTTATGCTACCTGGCTGTGTCACACGCTGTTGTGTGCCAATTAAAGAGAGTTAGTTTTGGGTTATTAATTGTCGTATAAAGTTATAACCATTATTAAGAAGGGTACGCTGTTAATAGAGGTCCCCTCTGAATACCATCTACACAGCTTGCCCTGAGCATAAGCTGCCTATTGAAGAGTTACAGCAATTGTTACAGCTATGCACCAGTATATGAAAAATGTATATCATACAGGAATTAAAACTGGTACCTCCTAGCACTAATGCACAGGTGTTAAAAGTTTTAAGTGCCACATGGCAGGATGGCAGGTGCTGATGTGTGTTTCATATACAGGAACATTCAACAGACTTTATTTATTTATTTTTTTTGCTGTATGAAGAGCTGTGAGAGCTGAGAGACTGAGGGTCAGATTGTTTCCATCTAATGTCGGGTTGATTAGCTGGGATTGAGCGTTAAATGAGATGAGACAGGCACTTAGGGACTGATTAGACCTGCCAGCATCACTGTCTTTCTGCGTGGAATGACTCAGTGAGATTGAAGCGTTTGGTTTCGAATTGCGACGAGAGTTTTACTAGTGTTTTCCTCTGTCAGTGCAAGGTTTGCAGATTGTGCTTATGATACAGCCACTACAAGCAACGCTACTGACAATGCTGCTGTCACTGAGCTTAATAAGCTCTTCATGATATGTAGCAACTGGTCGAGTGTCACAGATAAGACAGGTACGGGTGTTTTTTTTTGACAAATAGTTTATTTACCATTTCAACTGTATTTTACACTATTTGAGTTCCATATTTGAATATGAAAATCAAGATACCCCCAGTTCAGTTGCAACAGAGTTTGAGCAAATTGTTCAGTCATGTTTAAATGTCAGTATTAAATGTCAGTTTATGGAGTTAGCCCCTCACAATCAAATAGCCACATCATGCCAAAGAAGAAGCTATAACTAAAAATAGACCAGAGCACAATGCAGCCACAAGACACTTCAGGACTCTGTGACATGCTGTTATGCTCTCACCCAGGCTAACTAGCTTTCAAATGTGTCCGAACATTCACCTTCAGTTTAAAAGGTCATGTTCAGGAAATCTCTCCCTGGGCTTCTGTAAAGACTCAGTGAAACATACAACCTTTAATATAGATGAGATGAAGTGCACTAAAACAGCTCCTTATCACAAAATAACTCTGTCGCAGTGCTGAACATTAGAGACTTATCATGTTTAAACAATAGTATATATAGGGCTGGGTGTCAGCACTTAAGATATCGACCAAAATAACCCAGTACCAAGTAGTATCAGAACGTGTTTGACCTGACCATCCAGGTAAGCACAAGCTAACACAATAGCGCTGCAGCTGGCCTAATGTCCAACACCAAGCTGTTAACTGTTCCAAACAACCCCACACGAACACCATATTGACGTTTGGTCAAGGATCTTCCACGTCCAGATACAACGTGAAAGGTACCCTGGGTGCGTTGGTTGTTGATGTTCTGGGACGCTGTGTCAAGTTCTGCCTGTCACATGCATTGTCTTACTTCAAATTACACTTCAGCACTACTTCAGTACAATTTATGCTTTTTGTTCCTCCAACAACTAACGCACTTGGTTAGGTGAAAGCAACATAAACATGTGGTTAGGTTTAGGAAAAAAGAACAGGGTTTGGCTTTATAATCTTACGGGACTGCTCTCCTGGGTCAAAGTTGATATTTGTTGGACCCATCCACCACAACTTCTGCCTGCCCTACTTGTGTTCTTGCACTACAGTGGCGACTGGCTGCATATCATGCCGATGTTAAAGGACAGCTTTTTTCAATGTCACTGCCCAGACGCCAGATTTCAACTACTATGGAGTGAGATTGGGTTGGGGCAGACTTTAGGTTCTCCGTGCAGATATGTGGTAATGTGGTATGATGAGGTCGAGTGTGGTGTCATCACACTGTTGGTAGTTCAGTTAGTCGAGATGCAACCAAATCTTTCAAAGTACGGCTACACTGCAGACCACTCTATACACTGTATAGGTACTCTATGGTATTGGTATCACTTTAAGGGTACTAATATAGGCACTGGTATCATACTTTTTCAAGCAATAGCCAGTCCTATAACAATCTGAGAGGGTTTTTTAAAAATAATATTGCTTTTGCCATGTGCTATGATAATCAAAACCTTTCCTACCTTCAGTGTCGACCCTTAAAGCAACAGTTTGCCATCTTTTTCGAGACTTATAAGAAAAGATTAATTCCACTCTCACATCTGTCCGTTAATTATAAGGATACAGGTAATGGTGTGTGTTTTTGTCATTGAGTTTTGTTGCATTTTGTGTTGCTGTTAGATAAAAACATCTTATTACAAAAGCTCACCACAAAAACCGCCATTTAGTAGAATGTTACCTTCATATTTCAACAAAGGTGGTAATCCTGTCAAAATTTAAGCAGTAATACAGTATGTTGAAATTCAGCTGAACATGGCTCGACTGTCTCTCCAGTTAAAATAAGCCGTCGGTGTAAAAGGACAGTTCATTACAATAAATAAAATGAAGAATAGATAAAAACATCAGTTGTTAAAAAAAAGTTTAAAAATGTAAATCTGAAATGCTCCACTGCTTCTTTTCTTTCCAACTTGGCTTCATAACAATCCTCCTCCTCTCCAGACTCGCTGCCTTTCATCAGTGAGAACTGCACAGTGGGAAGAAAGAGATCTCAAATCAGACACAACGCTATTCTTTAGTGAGGAATTAAGCATGATTAAAGCCCCATAACACATTTATGACCATTAAGTGTCTGTGGGGGGTCATAGCTTTGTTGATTAATACTAATAAATCAACAATTACGACAGCAGATTTTGGGATTTCCGGCTCTCCAGAACCTCTTTTATATATCTACACTGACACCGCAAGACACCTCCCACTTGCACTGTCAGTCATCAGTAACTGAAAACAGTGTTACGAGCGAGTGACAAGCCAATTCATCCTTGTCTGGAGCCAGAAAGGCAAACATATCACAGCAATTTTATTTTGCAGTATTCTCCTGTTCTCCACACATTTCTATTGGATTCCAGCCCCCACTAACGAGCCAGCTAATCTCTATGGGGAAATGCCATGGCATTGTTTGTGACAATTAGAAACTGTAATGAAATGCAGTAAAATGCGATGACAGGAGAACAGAAGCAGTGCCAGAAACTGTCCTTGAGTGCTGGAGATCAGTTCTATCAGTTTGGTTTCAGTCTCAGCTGTGTGTTTACAGCCAGAGAGAGCAGTTAGAGCTAATTTTGTGTACATTTTAGTGATGCTGTGATTTTTAATTCAGTTTTGTTCTAAAAATCTGATATATTTATGACAAATATCTCTTGAGGGCAAATTTAGACTCAGTGCTGTTTAATAATGCAACAAATTAGGCTTTAACTGACACAGAGAAATGTGTTACAGCACAGTTTGCAGCCATTCCCCAGCTTAAATGCTAATCAGGGTGTTAAAGGTCCAGGATTTAGGGCATCTATTGGAAGAAATGGGCTATAATATTCATAATTATGTATTTTTTCATTCATAATCACTTGAAAATAGTAATTTAGTCAGGAACACTTTAGTGAAAGAAAACTTTATTTCCATTGCAGTATTATATTTGGTGGTATGGCTTTGTTCTGGGGCCTCTCTGCCTTTCCTCGGGCCTATGCAGAAAGCCTCTGCCATGCGCCTATGTGGAAAGCCTAATGCAAAGAGAGCACACTTCCCTGCCCTTCTGCATACCTGCGTGGAAAGCCTGAAGGCAGAGAGAGCACACCTCCCTGCCCTTCCATGTGCAAACAAGGAAAGCCTGAGACAAAAAGAGCAAACCTCCCTGCCCTTCCACTCGCCTACATGGAAAGCCTAAGGCAGGGAGAACAGCAGCAAAGACCCCCAGGAACAGAACAGAGCAGCATCAATGACAAACAGAAATGACATTGATAAGTCAGACGCAGCATGAAAAGGAGGAGCTGGGGTGATTGTGAAGCGGCTTGCAGAGGAAGCAGCAACAGTAGGCAGGCCAGATCAGTTTAAATAGGGTGCTCTGAATGAGATTCGCCAATTGGTTGCATAGACAGGAATCATGTGATCTATCAGACTCCCTTCCATCAATCAGCTGCTCCATCAGTTGATTGGGCTGTTTGAGATCAGCTGATGTAGCTGGGATGTAAGTTGAGCTTGACTTCGTGTCCTGCCTGAACTAAAGCTATGCCCAGTTTGTTGTGTTGTTGTTACCTTAGAATGAGCTGTTTATGTCTACATATGGAGCAGGGCACATCTCAGGGAATATGCCATGTTGTTTGACAGTAGCCTAGAATGAGAAAAATAAAAAAACTGACTCCAGGTAGGGCAATTTGTGTTTTTGAGTCAGCCATCGTAGTTCTCCTACACGCTTGGCACACAGGAGAAGTTTAAGCTCTACAACCTCACTGCTAGTTAGCACTAAAACCTACACAGATTTTGTGTATGTTTGATCCAGCTAGTCTTTACCACCAAGGTCCACAAAAACAGTATCTTCCTCAAAGCTGCCTCTCCGCCCGAGTCATTTATCAAGCAAACATTTTCTGGGTCTAGTTGATCAAATATGAGGAGCAAGCAATATTGAAAATATGTCACCAAGTGGGGGTATAAATCACCAGTTTCATCACAATATCATATTGATTCTTAGGACAACGATTTGATATTTGCCACAATATGATTTTGATTCAGTTCAGTTCAGGGGCCTGTGAGTGATATGAAACAATATCAGTTAAAATTCCTCATTATCTTGTTCTTGGCTGCTTACCATTGTCTGCCTGACACAAGGCTCCTAGCACTGTTTGAATGTTTAGGAAGGAGGTGTGGTTGGATGAAAATGGCGTCTTAGACGTGCCATGGAAATTTTAATGTAAAGGCATGTCTTAGAGATGATGATATGTATTGATGTTTTCATTTTGCATTGTTGATATTAGCTGAACCAGATCAATGTAGTGTTAAACTCCTGTCACTTTGGCTGTCACGGTTTTCTAGACTGAGCACGCACGAAAATTTCAGGGATTTTTAATTGCAGCCCTATCTAGCAACTATTAAGGAAGTCCCCTTGAGGTTTTGGGGGCAAGAGTAGACCTAAGATACAACACAAGGATTAAATCTCCTAGCTGCTCTGGGAGTTCTCTGTATCCCCCAGAAGGAATTAATGAAAGAAAAAGGTCATTTGAGCTGCTCTGCTTGTCCTTTTCTGCTGCTGGGACTGGAAATCAAATCTGATTGGATGGATGGTTGGCTAGGCTTGTGGTGATTTTACAAATCATACTCCTGAAAGTGGTGATTTCGACAAATGTCTTTGTCATGAAATCATCTGTGTGCAGACTAAATAACAGCTGATGTGACCTTGGCATGGTACTGTTCTGTTAGGAAAGAGGAGCTCACCGTATCTATAGTTTTTTAGTCTTCATTCTTCTTTTTTTTTTTTTTTAGATATGTGGACTGATATTCATTTTGCAAATCAGACACTAACCACACAGAAACCTACAAATATGTTGGAGCATTCCTTGACTTACATCTCACTTATCGACACAACATTCAGAACCAAGAAGCTCAACCAGAAATTGTATGTCAATAACAAGATCAGACCGTCTCACCCCTACAGTTTCAGACACATGTCTATATGCAATCATTCTCTCAACAATATCTTACTGTCTCCCAATTTGGTCAGTCACCACAAGGAAAATCATTGTACCAATACCTTAGATCCATAGAGAAAACAAAACGCTTATTGCTCTACTTACGTATCACAACACAAGACAGGAATGTATCACTAGATCAATTTTGCATGCACTTATTCCTGTAGTACCTTACAAAAACAATTATGATCAGAGATCATTACAAACTAAATCAAGATCCCAAACTACATTGGAGCAATCATCTCTATTACACACTTCAAACATACATATAAACTATTTGATGGAGGGACAAACCTTCAACCATTGATTTAAATCTCATATCCCATTTGCTCACTCCACTTAAGTCCTCTACACTAAAATGTACATGTAGCTGCCTGTGTTTCGTTGCTTGGCCTCTGTTGATTGTTTCTGGTTTTACTTTGTATTGTAACAAGGTTTCGTGTTGCTGATCAGAAACCTGCTGAAAACCAGTTTCTAGAGACAGGCCTTTATTTGTCAAAATGTGTTAGGGCTAGAAAAAGGGACTGGACATTTAATTGAAGTTTTACGGTAATCAGTAGGCCTGTGGTAATATTATAGGTATCACGATACTGGGGTTACGATTCAATATATTGCGATATATTGCAATACTGTAAGCAAGGTTGTATATTTTCAAACCTAATTTTAGGAGCTAGCAGTGTGCCTTTTATGACTGCTGTTTCATAGGCTCATGTTCCTTGTGTTAACGCTAGTGATATGTTGTTACGTCGGAGTGGAGGTGTCAGATGGCTGTAGATAGACTGCTATTTAGCAGTCGCAGGTTTAAACACTACACAAACAGCTGCCACAAATCTTTGCATGTGAATTATTATTTGAAAATAGACTGTTTTTGAAAATTGATACAGACTAACCTAACATAATATTGCGATGCTCAGGTGTATCAATATTTTCTTAAAGCCCTAATATTGCACTTTCAAGCTGCAGGTGATTGGTCAATACTGAGAGTGGTTCTCATCAATGCCCCATTATACTGAGTACACCTAATATAGATCTAGTGTGATAAGTAGAGATGGCATCGCTGCATTTCTGTCAATATCAGATAATGAGCTCTGACACTTGATGTTCCCATCTTTGCAGAGTGAGCTGCCGTGAATCCTGAGAGGAGAAGTCTCCCGACAGGAGACAAGATGGCGTCCAACAACACCCTGCGCAGCTACTCCATCATCCCATGTTTCATCTTTGTAGAGGTGAGAGGCTGAGTGTGAATTTTAATCCAGGTTTGTGGGGGAATGTATGATGAGTTTATGTGTGTGTGTGTGTGTGTGTGTGTGTGTGTGTGTGTGTGTGTGTGTTTGAGTGACAATTTAACCATTAGCAAATGACCTCCTCTGGTAAATTATACACAGCTAACCAGAGCGTAAAGTGTTGGAATGACTGGAAAGCTGAACGTGTGTGTGAGTGTGTGTAAGAATTGTTCTGCTCCTCCATATTTAATTACCATGTGAGCTGAAAGTCCTTAATCAGAGAGATGTCTCAGGACGCCTTGCATTAATCTCTCTCCTCACTCTCTTTCACTTTCACTCTCTCACACAAACACACACTCACACACACACACACGCTTCTCTGATGAAATATCCTGCATAACAGTCTCCGATGAGTTCACGCCTCCTCTTTTATCTCATGCCTTCTTTTTGACTGACCTCAGTGTCATATTTTCTGACAGCCTTCCACCATACGACTCAAATGAATATAATTGCCGGCGATGACGATGTGTCTGGGTATGTCCTCTAAGATAAGTGAAAATGTGACTATTTTATAATTTCCCCTTTGATTTATGATGTTCTCTCTACCTTGCTTCTTTTGGAGCAGCCTCATGGGATACCGCCTATTTTTGTTGCCTCAGTACTTGTTACGTAAGAATCACATTATTGTTCTGCACTCTTTTCCACATCTGATACATTAACTCAAGACTCCCCCACTTATTGATTAGTCAGGTATCAATAATTTAAACGGAGCTTTGTGTCTCCGAGCAAGAAGAGATGGCAAAAATCTGTTGCGAGATTCTAATTTTCATTTTGACACCTCAAAATGTGACTTTGCACTTGAGCTCTGCAACACCTCCCCACATCAGGAAAAACAGGTGGGTGAGCCAGGGTAATCAGATTTTTTGACACATTGCAAGTTTAATATCAGGTACAAGCTATTCTAAGAAGGACTAAGTGGCACTTCACCCTCCTGTATTCACTCAGGAATGGTAATAGAAATTAAGTAAATATACTGGTACATGCTGCACGGCCTTTTCTTATTTGTGTTTGTCAGATTAAGTGAGATATACATGCTTTGATTGCAATATTAGAAATCCCACTCATGTCAGTTTAAGTGTCACTTTTACTCCCACGACGAATCGCCCTTTAGGGCAACTGTTAACATGAACAACACAGTGGATGCAGACTCATTTCAAGCACCATCCTCCTGTAAAATGTATATATATTTTTTAAATTGTGACACAATCAATCATCACAAAGTGCTTCTTCTTCTATAGAAAGTCACCCTGTCGGACAGCCTGTCATCATTGTACAGCAATTTGCTCATTTGCAGCTTTCAAGTGTCTTGGCTGGCGCTCAGCGTGAAATGCTCAGTTGGACACTGCTAATCATGGCTGTGCAATTTGTTTAATTAGGATGTGTAACTAGAGGGGGGCTATTGAGTAACTGATCGGATCGTATATAGACAATTAAAGAGATGATCACAGTGGTTTTTTTGCATAGGCCAAAATGATTCACTTACTATAAGAACTAAGATGGTATAAAAATAACTGTAGGATCTGTGCCCTACTGTGCATTTAGAGATGTTCCTGGTTGTACCCTGTCAATCAGCATGAGTGACAAGTGAATTTTTAATCCCTTATTAAAAAACAGTTCTCTTTTCTCCATGTGCCTGCTCGCCAAAAATTTGTTCTGTGCTCCATTAAGGGCCCTCCACACCTAGAATAGTAATTGTAACAAAATAACTACAGATGTCATTTTCAAAATCTATCTCAAGTGAATGGCTGGGTCCACACAACAGTGACAATGACAGTCCATCCATCCATTTTCAACCGCTTATCTGAGGCTGGGTCATAGGGGCAACAGACTGAGCAAAGTATTCCAGACGTCCCTCTCCCCAACAATGCTTTCCAGCTCCTCCTGGCCGACCTCGAGGCGTTCCCAGGCCAGACGAGATAAGCATTCCCTCCAGTGTGTTCTGGGTCTACCTCAGGGCCTCTTACCAGTGCCTGGAACACCTCTAACAAGAGGCGCCCAGGAGGCATCCTGATCAGATGCCCAAACCACCTCAACTGACCCCTTTCAATGTGAAGGAGCAGCGGCTCTACTCCAAGCTCCTATTGGATGTCAGAGCTCCTCACCCTATCTCTAAGGCTGAGCCCAGCCACCCTTCTGAGGAAACTCATCTCGGCTACTTGTATCCGCGATCTCATTCTTTCGGTCACCACCCAGAGCTCATGACCATAAGTGAGGGTTGACCAGTAAATTGAAAGCTTTGCCTTCAAGCTCAGCTCCCTCTTCACCACAATGGTCCAGCAAAGTTCCCGCATCACTGCAGATGCTGCACCAAACTGACGATCCATCTCACGCTCCGTTCTACCCTCACTCGTGAGCAAGACCCTGAGATATTTGAACTTTCTTGCTTGGGGCAGTAACTCACTCCAAACCCCAAGCCCCTACAGCTGTCTCTGTTGTTTTGCCTATTTATGTACAGCACTTTGTTTCAGCTGTGGTTGTTTTTAAAGTGCTATATAAATAAAGTTGAGTTGAGTTGAGAGTTGAGCTGACCTTAGTGGTGATGTTTCTTACAAGTGGACCTGAGTATGAAAGCTTCTTGTTCTGGTAAATTCCAACCAACCAACCAACCAACCAACCAACCAAACTGGCTGTTTTCCTGTATATTCCTCTCATTTTAATTTACATTGTTCCTATAAGAATAGTACTTTGACATTGAGTCAGTATGGACTGTCAGACTGCGAAATGTCATCACTGTTTATGATGAAACCATCAGCTAATCAGATTAATGACCTGATTTTCTGTTAAAAATCAGTTTTGCACGCTTCACTGTCACCATAGCAACGTGTGCATCTTCAAAGTCTTTCGTTGCTGGTAGCCAGACGAGAAAGAAGCAAATTAGCAGGCAGCGGTTATTGGTTATTGATGAATCTCCAGCAGGGTTTTGCTGTCTGATGAGAAAATTAAAATCATTACAAGTCCCTGTAATGGTTTTTATATTACTGAGTCATATCAGCGCGTATCACTGCAGAGGATGAGGGGAAAGAGAAATGTTGACGGTGTCATCAACAAGGCCTTATAGGATAAGAAAATGTCTCCCTCATAACCTCTTAAATAAACATTATGAGTACAGCTTGTCATATTTTCTTGGATCTGTTGTTATTGGCTCAGGACGTAAACTCCAAATTGACAGGTTCAGCGTAGATCTGTTGTTAAAAGGTACAATCCACCAACATTACACATTAGGTTCAGTGTACTTGTCACATAGAGTGTGAATACACATATATAAAGCGTCCTGTGTCAGAGCCTTTCAAAAGCCAAAAAAATAACCTTGATGATATCATTAAATAATCTCAGCTCTGGCTGGGAGAGGACAGTTTCTATGCAGAAAGCCTGTGTCACATTGAACTTGAAGGACATGAGTTTTTCCCAGATAGAGAGGGTCTTAAAAAAGATGCATCATGGGAATTGTAGGAGGCATTGTTTCTGCTGGCCTGACCCATACTTGAAATTCAAAGTCAGGATATCTCAGCCTATGCTGTTTCATTTTGGATCTCTTTTATAGTTTGTCTCTTGAAAGTCTGCCAACTTCATGGTTGAAACCAAGATTAATTACCGTAATTTTACAGTGATGGGGCATTGATAGCACAATTTAAAATCACTGAAAGTTTATTAATTATAGCATAGCATTGTGAAAGGGACGGCCTATTGTTCTGATGGCCAAATTCCGATCATGTTTTGGCTTAAGTGAAAAACAACTGGTTTAAGCAGCTAAAACACCACTGGGAAATGCCACCAAGGGCTTGTAAAAACACCTGGAATCAGTGCCTTAAATGCAGCTTGGAAGCAACGCAAAGGCTCAGTAAAAGTACCTGGTATTGGTGGCTCATATAATGCTCTGAAATGCCGCAAAGGGTTGAAAAAAACACTGTTTGGAAGATTGAAACTAACTGAAGAGTGTATATTTTCAAAGAAACTGGACTTTGGAGCAGTGGCCTTTTGTTTTTGGGATAACTATCAGAGAAATAGGCTTTCCGTCCGACATCAAAGTAGAAAACAAATAAGTCTGCACACAAAGTCACTCTTGTTTAGAAGGAGTTTAATGTAGAGTGACATTTGACGCCACACAGCTCTTCCTCAGACTTCTGATACATAGAAAGTTGCTGTTTTAAATACCCATATTGCTGCCAGAGTCAGTCATGTGACACGCCACACCTGTAGCCCATATTCATGATAGAAATAAACCAAGAAAAAAGATGTACCTGTGTGCCTGTGAACCCTAAAATTGCACCAAAGCTACTTTTGAAAATATGGGGAAAAATACCAGCATGTACACATTTTAAATCCCACTTGGGCAATATGTCCTGAAAAGTATATCGCAATATTTTTAGGCTTTATCTTGATACACAATATATATCTTGATATTTTTAAATCTCGAAAGCACTTCATTAATACTAGGACAGGGAGACAAACTCAAACATAACAATACTTATGACCAAATACCCTCTCTGATGCAAAAAAAAAAAAAAGTTGTAGGGATGACTGTTTTTTTTTATATTACCAAATGTTACCACAATGAGATTTTTGATAAATAATCACCAATAATGTGGATAAAATGACTAAGTGGGTGAAGTCTGGTAAGTTTAAAAATTAACATCACTTTCCTGTATTTCAGCCTTTAAAACAAGGAGAAAACACAATTTTTGCCATATCACGATATAACGATATCCAAAATCTAAGACGATATATACTCTAATATCACGATAACAATATAATACCTTCATATTGCCCAGCTCAAGTCATACATATGTCAAAAAAGACATCTTGATATGTCAACCGCAGCAGAATGTACTACAGCATGAGCATGTGTACAAACAGTCAGGCCACAGAGAAATGAAGGTACATGAATAAAAACACATACACAAATCATGTACTCCCAGTAGTTATGACCACAAGGACTCAGGCCAAATAGGGACATTTTTTGGGACTAATAAGTCTTTGGAATTTTGGGTTGTTGCAACCACGACATGGCACCCATCGCCACTCAGCCCTGTGCTGTTAAAGTTCATAATAACGTCATGAAAATGTTGATTTTATTACACAATCTATTGGCTTTCAGGACCTTTATGAACACAAGACACAGTGACACTGCGTTTCAAAATTAAAATCCCAATATCCAAACAACTGAATCACGTCTTGTATATTTTCTCCACGCTGCAGCAGAGCATAGGCAGAGTGCTCCTGAGAGAGATACTGTAACAGCTCATTGAGTAGCAAGCTTTCTTTAATTTTCACGACTCTATTTCACTTACTCCCCCTCTTCTTCACGGACAGCTCTCAAAGGCACCATCCACCTCCCTGTCTCACTCTTCCTGTCCCTGCTCTCGCTGTCTCTCCCTCTTTGATGTCTCTGTCACATCCTCACAGCCTCATTTCTCTTTCGCCCCTCCTCCCTCAACCCTCCCCTCATCTCTTCCTATTTCTCATGTTGTCACAGGAGCTCTTCCTTCCCTTCACCTTCCTTATCCTCCTCTGTGTCGCTCCATCTCTCTGCCCCTCACTCTTTCCCTGCTCCTTTGTTTCATCTTCTTTTTTTTGGCCGTCTTTCTCTTACTCACCCTTCCTGTCACGAACAGAGCAAGGCAGAGGGACAGTTGCGTCACATGACCAAAACACAGCGTCCTGATTGGAGCGGCTTCAGTGCCAGAGGCGGTGTGACAGGGAGGATGCTTATTTATGGTGATTTGTTTATTCAGTCATGTAACTTGTTGCTTTTCTGTTACCTCAAGATGATCATTTGTTGTTGCCATTTGCTGTAACTGTGGGAGCCACTGTGAAAGACAAAACAGGACTGTGAGATGAAAGGGAATAAAAATAAGAATAGGATGAGAGGGCTGGGATGGAGTGCAACAGGAAGATGGGACACAAGGGAGGAGAAGGAGAGATGAGCTGGGGAGGATGAGGAAAGTACAATCGTGGGAAGGAAGTGAAAGGTTGCAAAAATTATGAGAAATTAATTAAAAGGCAGAGCAGTGGAGGTGAGCAGTGAAGAATGAGGATAGAACAGATATATCCTGTACCTCCCCCTGGATGAGATTATGTAATACACAGAGCCCCAGGCTTTCACTCGGCTAACTAGGACCACTTAGACTTCTCAGGTTTTGTGTACAAAAACGCAAGCACAGGGCCTTGTGAATCCTTTTCAAAACAGCACCCGCACCAGGCTGTAAGGGAATGAACCAATCTCTTGACTATCATTTGTGAAAATTTCCCACCGTCAACCTCGGAGATGATCTCTTTCTTTTATCTCGCTCAATCTCCTCTGCCAGTATGGTGTAATAATGTTCTGGGCTGTCATTATTTCAAAAAACAAAAAACCCATCCCCGCGGGGAGCGATTGTTTTTGATGTCGCTGTGTCTCTCTCTTGGCTGCGCTGACGCAATCTGATTTTTTAACTTGAGGGATTCTAAAACAGGGCTTTTATCTGGGGAATCGCATGTTAAATTCAGTTTTGGAACAGCACACAGCCTAATTAAACCTGCTAGTTTTGATTATGTTTGGACAGGAAGGATGCCTGCAATCTGCGAAGCCTGCAGGTGGAGATTTTGACACGAGGAGGGTGAGAGATGACAGGTAGATAGTTATTTATGTACTGGTGCATCGGTGATTCTGTCTTTTGAACTTGGAGGAATGTTAACCTGTGACTTGCAGTCATATAAACTGTTGTTATCATGTCAGGACCCACAAAATGTACCTGAAATCTAATTTGAAAGCATATGTGATGGAGCTGCAACGATTATTTGATTGGTTGTTAACTATTAAATTAATCACCAACTAATTTGTTCACTGATTAATCAGTTTAAGTATTTTTTTAAAAGAAAAAAGATAAAAAATTGGCATGAATAATTTAAATAAAATAAAAATAAATGAATAAAAATAAGAACAAATAAAAAATGCATGAATGTTTTTAAATAAATTAAATAAATAAAAATTAGAAAAAAAATTGCATGAATAATTTAAATAAAATAAAAATAAATAAAAATAAGAAAAACATGCATGAATAATGTAAATAAAAATAAATAAATAAATAAAAATAAGAAAAAATGCATGAATAATGTAAATAAAAATAAGAAAAAAATTAAAAATTACATGAATAATATAAATAAAATAAAAATAAAAAAATAAATAAATAAAAATAAGAAAAAAATGCATGAATAATTTAAATAAAATAAATAAAAATAAGAAAAAAAATTGCATGAAATTTTTAAATAAAATAAATAAGAACAAATAAATAAATATATAAATAAATAAAAACTAGGAAAAAAAAATGCATGAATAATTTAAATAAAATAAAATAATTTTACAAAAATTTTTCCAGCTTCAAATGTGAATATTTTGGGTTTATTTTCTCCTCTGAGATAGTTAACTGAACATATTTGGGTTGTAGACAAAACAACATTTGAGTATGTCATCTTGGGCGTCATTTACTCATTGTTTCATGTGTGTTTTTTTTAACTGCTCACTCTGGCACTGTGTGACACTGTGGAGGAGACTCAGGAGCAGCAGTCTCTTAAGAGAGTTTTAATGGCAAAAGTCAAGCAAACATGGAGAGGCAGAAGGAAAAACAAACAGTTGGCAGGCTGAGGTCAAAAACTCCAAAAGGTCAGGCAGTGAGGCAGAGGTACAAGGCTATGCAAAATCCTTGTTGTTTTGAAAACAGGGCAAAAAGTCACAAACAGGTCACAGGAACAAGATTTCAGCAAGTGGCTTGAGAACACAAGGCAGTCTGGCAACGGCCAGAGGGAGACGGAGCCTAAAATAGGATTGGCTTGATTGCACCGTGATTGTTTGCAGGTGATCACTGAGGCAGAGAACAGCTCCTGAAAGACACACCCATACACACCACAGCCACGAGAGAGCAGGAGTACCACACCAGGCTGCGAACAGGGATAATATCCAACCGGTATGAATTTGTGTATGGGCGTACGTCCCACAGGGGGACTCAGAGTAACAGCTGTCAGCCTGAAAACACCCACTGAGGAACAACATAATAAGTGTTACTTCTCTTTTAACACGCTGAAAATATTAAAAAGAGGAATTTAATCGCATACTATGCAGGAACTGTCGGTTACTATCAGACTAACATGCAGACTTGGCCCCTTCTTTCTTTACTGCTTGTATATACGCTGCAACCTTTTATTGTAGAAATGTTCCATTTGTTGTAGCCTAATGGAAGTCGATACTTTAGCAAGCTAACCAAGCTAACCACAGGCACTTACCTGTCCAACAGAAAGCAGGCCAAGTCCACGTCTTCATCCCCGTCCTCTCCTTCAGTGCTCACCAGTGATAGTGAAAATGAAAGTGATTTCTGGTTTAACTAAAACAGAAACATAATGAACTTGAAAAGTACTAAGCAACATTTGGGTCCATCAGTCGAGTTTTTCATATTGACAGTCCTAAATCTGAATATCATGGTAATGCCATTGTAGAGTTCACTCATGGTACTGCAGTGCAGTCTCTTGCACCTTTCCTGCCTCTACTCTATAATAGTCCTACTAAGGCAGAAGTTACTTTTAAGGTGTGTTCATTGGCCAGCATGTACAGTCCTCTTGCCTGCAGCAGCGCCACCAAGAGCTACATTGAGGAACTGCAGGCAATTGCAAAATTAACTGAGAAATCATTTGAGATTTTGCTGCAAGAGGAACTAGCAAAATTATCTCCTCAATCCCCTTCTTTGCCACATGAGTTGAAGACTGAATTGAAAAGTGAACAAGTGCCACCATCTACAGAGGAGCCGGCAGAGAAACGTGCGCCCAAAGACTCTCCATTTAAAGTCATTCCAGCACAGCTTGAGCCAACGCCACCCCCCAGCCAAACCACTGACCTTGCTTCCTCCTTTGTACCTCCTACTACAGTAAAACGTCCTCCCAATCTTTCAGGGGATGTGTTTAACCCACCTGAAGTTCAGAAGGTAGTAGTAGAGCACATTGTCAAGACAGACAATGTTGTGTCCTATCTTCATGGCTCTTCCCGACTCAGGGCTTTCTCTGGGAAAATCACTCGACCCAGTCATGAAGCTGACTATGATACATGGTGAACTAATGTGGACTTGTTCCTGACAGATCCTTCCGTATCTGACTTGGAGCGATCTCGCAAGATTTTTGAAAGTGCGTTGCCCCCTGCTGCTGACATGGTCAAACGTCTTTGCCCTCAGGCCTTACCCAGTGCATACCTTGAGCTTCTAGATTCTGCGTTTGGCACTGTAGCAGACGGAGATGAATGTTTTGCTAAGTTCTTAAGCGCTTTACAGAACTCTGGTGAAAAGCCATCTGAGTATTTACATCGTCTTCAAGTTGTTTTGAACACAGCCATGAAAAGAGGTGGTGTCACTGCTCTTGAATCGTCACCTCTTGAAGCAACTTTGCCGTGGCTGCTGGGACAGCGCCCTCATTACTGACCTTCAGCTAGAGCAGATACTCTTACTGCTTGCTATATTTACATTTTGGATGCGTGAAGCTAACGTTCTGGCACCTTGCTACCTTTTCACGAAATCCCATCTGACCTCACCTGTGCACTGTGGGACCCAGAAATGTCCCAGCCACAACAAAATAAGAAGCAAATAAGTAAATACAGGCAGATTTTTTAGTTTTTAGTACGTGTGTGCATTGTGTACATTGTTTTTCTGGAAAATCCTGCATAGAATACCTCTATGACTAAAAGCCTGACTATTAATCTGCAGTTATGCAGAAGATCTTATACTGTAGGCTAAATTTAGCAGAGGGATTTCTACGAGTTTGCCAAGTGTAGAAAATATTATTTAGTGATCTTGACTCAACATTTATTTTGAGTTAAACTTCACCAAAGAAAAAAATATTGTCCTCATCAAAGAAGCTGTTATATTACAATTTCTAGAACTAGAGACAGGTGACCTTTATATGAAATGAAAAATAGATGGCAAAAGAACCACAAAATAGAAATACTCTGCATGTGGAGCAGAACGAAAAACAGGCATAAAAGCTTTTGTGATCTGACCCCCAATAGACGTACCCCAGGTGGTAAAAGACGCTGTGTGTAACATATTAATGAGCCTGGGCCAAGAGATGAACGTCTTTGTTATACCTGGGTGTTTTTTTATTTAAAGAACACAGCGATTTCTTCACCATGAAGGCTGTTAAAGACAAATTTAAGACTTGATTTGGGGCCCAGACTCAAGTTTAACAGCTGGCTATTCATCATTACATCCCAGCTTTTTGAATAGGTGTTAGAAAAAACAGAAGCAAGTAGCTGTCTTCTTTGTCACTTAAAGACAAGTTTGACAACAGAAGTGTAGCATCACGGTCTAAATCCGGGCAAGCCAGACTAAGATGCCCATTTCTGTCAGTCTCTTTTTCCAGTCTACTAACGCAACATGACAGTGAAATGAAAATCTAGGACTTGGTGTAGGATTTATATAACGTTTTCCTGGTTGTTTTCAGGGTGTGAGGGAGGAGATGGGCGGTGGGACTGACAGTAAAAAGATTCTGGAGTGAAGGAGACCAGGAAGGGAAGAGACTGGGAACGCAGGGGAGTGATGGGTAAAAATTTAATTAGGTTTTGAATTTTATTATGAAATGAAATTGGTTGTTTAGAAAGTAATTACAAACATTTAACGAAGTAATATTGCAAAGTGGTTCCAAATATGTCAAAAAGAAAACATACAGTAACTCAGTTGTGTAATGAGAAATTATAACAGACATTATTGTTTTAAAATGAGATTACTTATACCAAACACTGGCCACTGTGGTCACAGGTTAATGCTAAAACCTAGTTTAACAGTACCCTAAGTGCAGACACTTTATCTGCAGACTCACTCACTAATGTTAGTCATATAACAATATCTATGATTTGCTAATAGCTAACATTAGCTTATATTATATTATATTGTCTTCTGTGTTGATCAGCAGTGATGTGGTGGTTCACTTTTACACTGTGATCTGTAGCCTATAGTTGGGCTCTAACTGTCTTTGTCTTTTTAACCTGTTGTTGCTGCTGAGTCAGTTTGACATCCTGGATATATCCTTTTAACATATTTTGTAGAGCCCTCTAAAAAAATCATCTCTGTTTAAAGTTACTGTGAGGTCTCCTGTCGTTTAATCTTTGGGGTGAGGCATATAGTTTATCTACGAACAACGTTATGATTTTACTAAGAAGTGATGAGATGACCCAATAGGAACCGTTGAGAATGTGCATCGGGCACCCAACACTCTGTATAATGCGGAACGTACAGCATTGCTTGCAGGCGAATAGGGAATCCCACCCATCCAGCAGATACAGATCATTATTAGCATTAATTTGTGTTTCTGTCCATTTGGTGATTGTAAGCTGAATATTCACTGTCGTGTAGCGCTTTTTTGGTCTCCATCAGCTCCTGATGGGAGTATCAGCCTCTTTCACTACTAAATTCTCCACTGTGTTCAACAGATAGCTTCTAACTTTTCCTGCATTTAATGTTACGTAGCATACAGTAGGATAGTTAGACTTGACTTGTCATAAACAGCTTCCTGGTGTGGCTGAGAGTGGAGAATATGAACCAAAGCAGTAAGGTTGTGAGCAAAACAATGTGCTTAGGGATGCCATAAATGTCAACAGAGTTGCAGAATCAGGTGATGATTCTCTATGTGAACCCTTGGCAGTCATCTGATTCAGTTTTAATCCGTAAATATTTATTAGAACACTTTTAAGGTTGAGAACGAGTCGGAGATCTTACTTTGTCAGAGGCCTCAAAGTAATTGATTTGTAATGGTGGCAGTAGGTATGATCCTTGTCCACTCCTCTGAAGTGATATACTGACCCAAAAGGCACTGAGAAATGTAGCAAGTTAACACTCAACAGAGGTGGCTGCACCAAAATGCCCCACCAGAGTCTTGGGTAAAAGAGGTGAATTGTACCCTCCAAGGGAGAAGGATAATGGCGTGCTGCAGTATCTTTGTATAACCGTTTCACGACAGCCAGTCTCGTCAGTCTGCCCTTCACACAGCTAATGCAGCATGACGCCGGCTGGCGAGTGAATATAATAGAGCCACAAGTTATGCTTTACAGAGAAAGGGACACTTGTCCAGGTGTAGAACTGTCACAGAAAAGCCAGCTCATAAAAAAATTACAGAAATGGCTGCCGGCCTCCAGGGATTACACTGCACTACTGTTTTAATTTCAGCAGTGTTGGCCAGTGGTGGAGGAAACACTGAGATCTTTTACTTAAATAAAATAAGCAAAAATACCACAGTGTCAGTATACATTGAAAGTACCCAAAGCAAAAGTACTCATTATGCAGAATGTTAAGAAAGTTAAGAAAAATTTATATCAAATCATTGGATTATAATTAATGATGTATTGATGTGTTGCTGTAAATAAAGGTGTGGCTTATTATTACTCGGTAGATTGATCCATAATCATGCATCATAATTAATTAGCTGATTATATTTTGTATTAAAATAATACTTGGAGCCTGCATGCTCTCCTTGTGTCAGCGTGGGTTTTCTGTGGATACTCCGGCTTCCTCCCAGAGTCCAAAGACATGCAGGTTAATTGGTGACTCTAAATTGTCTGTAGGTGTGAATGTGAGTGTGAATGGTTGTCTGTCTCTATGTGTCAGCCCTGTGATAGTCTGGTGACCTGTCCAGGGTGTACCCTGCCTCTCACCCAGTGTCAGCTGGGATAGGCTCCAGCCCCCCGCGACCCCTAACAGGATAGGCGGTTACAGAAAATAAGTGAATGCCTCTGGTAACCGCACAATCCAAAACTGGAAAAAAATTCTCGACGAATTAAGTAAAAAAGGGGGCCACATTAATAACAGCAAAACTATATTAAAACATCCATTTACAAACTTTTAAACAACCTTTGCAGTATAATCCAAGTCTCATTTATCCAGTCGTATGCTCAGTACTTCCCCAACACATGCGTTGTCACTAAAACCTTAGTATTTGCAGTGAAACTTATCAGCGCTCTCTTCAAAGCCAGCTTCCACTGAAAAAAACTGTAATTTTACCATTAAGAATGAGGTCGCTGCCGGTCTAATGCTGCCTCAATCAGTGTGTTTGTTTGAGTTATTGTGTGATGTTGGTGTTTTTTTATGGGCAGTTTGGATTCACCAAAGTGACACAATAGCACAAACAATCTACTGATTGATGTGGCGGTAGACCAGCAGCCCCCCTGTTTAGAGAGGTGAAATTACTCTTTTGTCAATGGAATCTGGCTTTGAAGAGAGCATTGATAAGTTTTACTTTTTTTGCCAGTTCCCTGTTGGAAAGAGCTGTCTGTTTGGGAAGTACTGAGCATACGGCTGGATAAATGAGACTTGGATTATACTGCAAGAGTTGAGTGAGAGTTTGAGAAGGAATGTTTTGATGTAGTTTTGCTGTTTTAAAATGCGGCCCCCTATTACGTCCATTCATCAAGAATTCTCTCAGTTTTTGGTTTCTTCCTTCAACATGGAGGCATGCTAGAAAAACTTTTTTTACCCCACAAATTCAGCATAAGATGGGCTGAGTAATTGATATACAAATGATATTTTGGGGGATGAAGTGCTACTTTAATGAATCTGCAATTTAACTAGTGAAAAGTTCAATATTTGCCTCCAAAATGTGGTGGACTAAAAGTAAAACGAAGCTTAGAATGGAAATACTCAAGTAAAGTACACGTACCTCTGACTTGTAGTTAAATACAGTAATTGAGTAAATTAAATAAATGTCAGCCTGACTAAAAACCAAATGAGGTCCGCTACAGACTACGGGACAGACAAGAGAGGAGGAGAGTAAGATCAGGCTGAACAAGCCGAAATTGCTCGTCTCCCGTGGCCTGTTTTGGTAATTTGCCACAGCCCGATGACTCTCATCATGTCTAATAGCTCACTGCTTGTTTACGGCTCTCTATGATTTATAGTGTGGAGAAGCAGAAGGAGGCGGGGTGAGTGATAGAGGAAATATGAGTTTTATAGAGATCTAGAAGAGAGAGCGTGATTGGGATGAATGTAGGAGGGAAGAAACGGTTCAAGGGCATCTCGATCTTCCCAACAAGCTGATTGCTTTGCACCAACAACCTTTACTTTCCGGGCTACTGCTGAACCCAGGCCAGTGGATGAATACAAATGTGGTTGTGATTGAGCTTGAGGCAAGCTCTGGTCTTTTTTTTTTCAAATGCAAATAAGGTGAAGGTCAAATAAAATGAAATCACAGTAATAATAAAGTTCAACAAGTGTACTCTGGTGTGCGCCGCTCTTATTAATCTGTCCAAGCCTTTGCAGGTATTTCCTTGTAAACCTGACATCCTTTGGTATGTGATCCCACAAGGTATTAGCATGGCATTTCTGCAAGCGAAGGAATTTACATATTTTCAGGGGAGGCCTATGAATAATGTTTTAGCCGATTACCCTGCTGAAACGTGTTTGTGGAACAACATGAAATCATGAAATTATCCCATATCTGTCTGCCTCTGTGATGCGGATGCTGTTTAGCAGCAAGCTGCTTAAAGATCAAGGAGCGAGAGGATTTTTTTTTTGTACAATTTGAAAACTTGTGTTCATCTAAGTGGCTTAATTTTGCTGCTTGCTTTTAGTTACAAGTGTAACCATGATGAGGCAAGTTATGTTGTGCAGCCAAGTGTTATGGTCCCTCAAACCAGTAATAGTTGGTGCATGTGAAGTGTGTAAAAATGTTCTCCACTGCAGGGTACCTTTGTAATAACAGGAGAAAGCAGAAAAATATTGCTAACTAGCTTAGTGTTATTCAGAAAGTTGGCACAGAAACTGATGAGGCACACGCCACACACACACATACACACACACAGACACACACACCTGGACATCTCCGCATGGCCATCTGTCACAAGTGTGGATCTGCCAACATTTCTCTCCTCTCCTCTGCAATCACAGTCGCGTTCTTGCCTTCGCTGTCTGAACCTCGCAGACCATATTGTCCAGTCTGGTTCAAACACTCTCCATATTTTTCAGTGGATGAAATTGTTTTGCATTAAACAAGAGTTACGGATTTGATCGGATAGGATATAATGTTGAATCAGTGAAACAGCTCTAATGTGTTTTTTTCAATCATTTGTTCATTTAACCGTTTTTTTTTTTAAATCTAAAAAAAAACATTGAGGATGTGTCCTCATTTACAATGATGTTGAGAGTACAATTCAAACAAAATGAACACAGAAATTAATCAAAGAGAAAACAAATGCACAACAACAGAACAGTTAGAAACTGTTTCATTCGAGAGTGGAGAAGTTTGTTATGGTTTTAACTGAATAAATGTACAATTATATGTCGTTTAATGTGTGTTGTAAATTGTTCCAAGTGTGCAGCACAAAAACTAAAAGCAGTTTCCCTGGTGCATCAGCCAATCACTTGAACGACATGAATTATGCAGATTGGACTAGTTTAATAAAGAAGTGATGAGTGAAGGCATGTTGCTATTTAGGGCTTTATAAATAAATACAAATGAATGGCGATCATGTCTTACTCTTAGGGTGCTTTCTGACCTGGAGTTCACTCGCTTTATTGTGAATCAGGGACTAATTTTGTTCCAAAGTTGCATAATTGCCTAGAGATCAAGACAAGCGGCCCAGATCAAATGCCTCGCGAGAGAAAGCTGCTCTTGATTGGTCAGAATTTCCATGTGGGAAAAATCCAGGAAGTAAACAAAACGTTGAAGAAGAGTACACTTGCAAGATAAATGTGACACTTTCTAATGTCACAATGGAGGGACAACTACGCAGGTTGATTTTAGCGCTGCTCATCGTGGACTACATTGCTGTCATTGTTCATTTGAGTCAAAGCATACAGTTTGAAAACGAGGCGCGGCTCCAACTAGAAAACAATGTTTTGATGCATTGGATGTGCTGAATGTGCATATTAAGGCAGTACAGGAGGAGGCGCACATTAATAATCCTCCAGGACTGTAACATGCTCATGTTTAACCCAAACAATGTGTCATGCGACTGCAGTTGGTTCAGATCCAGGTCGAAACACGTTCTCTCCACAAATGAACCGCACCAGAATTCATTTATAACAGGACCGAGACCACATCTTCAAGAAAGTCTCGGCCCAGTTGTTTTGGTGCGCACCTGAGTGTGATTGCTGTGTTCACACCTGCCCAAACAAACCGCACTTAGGGGGCAAACGAACTTGAGTTCCATTGAGCCGAACCAAACGGGGCAGGTGTGAAAGCACCCTTTGTATTGGCCACTGAACCTTTTCATACGTGATGCAATGATGAGTAGAGGTGTGGTTACTGGTAATACATCGTAGAGCGGAGTGATAAACTGAATCCAGGGGTTCTAGCGTGTCTATAAATAACATCACTGTAATCCAAGACAGACAAGAAGACACCCTCAATTATCCCCCGCCTACTGAGCAGAGGAAAGTTAGCCCTGCTTCTGTACAGATATCCATTGTTTTGTTGTAGTTTGTCGTGTGTGTCAATGTTAAATTTAAACACACTTTCTGAACCCACCAGATACCAAGATAATAATACTCTGAGACCCTCTCCATACTATGACCATTAAGGGTGGTGATGTGCAAACTAATGTCCATTATAGCTCTGTATTTTGTCTTGTCTGCATTCAGGACTAATTTCAAATGTAAACTTTTTAGTTTTATTGTAGTGTCTGACTCAGAACAGCCATGGACTGTTTACTATATACTGCTGCAAAATGAATGTATTGAAGGCGTCATATTCAGGTCACTATATACAGTAGCATATTGCAAGATAAAAAGCACATGGCTCACGTGTACAGGAGGCATCTGGGATTGACGGCTGATCTGACTGATCTGTTGTAACTATAGTTTACTTTCACTAAGGTAACTGATATTAACCCAATAATACTGTGTGGCTCAAGCAGTCATCATCTGTAATCACTGGTTTGACAAGTTAACATAATTTTAAGAAGGAAGCTTTCCTTATAAGTCAGTAGAATTACATGATAAATTAACAGAAGAGTTAGGCACTTCTAAGTACCCTGCAAAGACTAAAAAAATGAGCAGTAAATGTGTGTTACTGTTACAACCCCGGTCTGTACTCCAGAACAGTTTGAGACACAGCTTGTGAAGTGTGATCTCAGTTAGTAGTCATCAAGCTCCTCAGTGAGCTGACTGACACTAAAGTTAAGGGAGCTGTAAACGACCTTAACAACATTGATGTAGCAGCAAACTACTATTTGCTATGTAAAGATTCAGTGCAGTGATGGCACCCTGAGCAGAGAATTAAATTATGGTCCCTCTGCTTGTGTTGTAATCTGAGCTTCTCTGTTCTTTGTCGTAGTAGCTGGCCTGGCTGTGTGTGCGTGTTAGTGCATGTGAGTCCCTGTGTAGGTGTTAGGCTTGGGCAGTATCTATTTTTTCATTCTTTAATACCTTCCTGACATTTCATAGGGTTGTACAGTATATGATGGCCTTTGTAAGAAAACAAACAAACAACTGGCGCTGGCAGTCAAACTTGCCAGAAAGAAAAGAACCCTCACCAAAATAGTCTTGGTTAGCCATTGTTCCAACAATCACCAGCTCTGGTTTGGTTGAAGGAAACCCTTCATTCACTGAGTTAGATGTAAAAATATGCTGGCTCTGTAGGCTGTTTTCTGCTGCTGTCTGGTTGGCTTTTACTAGTCCTGTAATGTTACTCCCACCACTCGCTATCGCCGTCGTTTTCAGCACAGCTACCTGTTTTACCCGTAGAAACTGACCTTTAGTTGAGCATGCTGTGAGCTACATCACCTCAGTATCTCTGTATCCCTTAAGAAGCGGGAGGAGTCTGTATTTATATTTGATGGTATTTTTTGTCCTCAATCCCACATTCTTGTGCTGCGTTTTGCAGGAGGTCTGCAATGTTTGCTCTGGTGTGACTTTCATGTACTGCTCTAGTTTGGAGGACGTGAAACAGCAGTTGCCAGTTCTCTGAGATAATTTGTCGTCATAGTCACATATGAATCCACTGACCTTAAAGTCCAGGCGTGACATGTTATTGCCACCCTTCCTCTTGTACTGAAAGATTCCTCAGGTTTATGCTTCACTTCTCTGTCGAGCTTGGGTACAGCTGTGTCGGTGAGAGAACGTTGAGATAGAGTTTTGAGCCTCTAACAAAAGCCTTTGTTTTCAACAGCGCTGTATGGACGCTAAGAGTGCCTAGTGTTTGATTGATTTTTCATCAGAGTGGGTTTAGCATTAGCTTGGCCGTCAGCGACTAACGCTATCTCTGGATGGTTGAGTGTGAGGTGAGCCCTCATGTTCGTAGTATTCCCTGAGCATTTCATTCTCAAATGACACTGCTTACAAATCGCACGTCATATCCAAGTCCTCCTTTCCGTCCGTGTTTAAAAATCCAAAATAAGCCCAGACGTTTGATTTAAACACCGACGGCACGTCTGATTTCTTTCTCTGTTGCCTCCATTTTTGTTTTGATGAACTTCCTGCCATGTGCCGCTGACTGAGAACTCTGCTGACCTCGCCAGTAAAAAAAGTGTCGATACCATTTAGTGGACTGAAAATGTGATTGATGTTATTATTCTAGTACCAAAATTTGTATGAGTGTATTGCAAAAATTAATAATGTATTGAATCTTGTGTCTGTGTATTGATACAAAATGGCAATACTATGCTTTACTGATTTTTCCCTCAACCCTGTCTTCTACACTAAATAAGTCGATATTTGTTTGCACTGAAATTAATGTAAATGTCTTGTTGTTGTGGTTGGAATCCTGAACATTATAAATCTGCTGTTTTTTTCCTGATGTGTAACATGACAAAATATCATCAGTGGTTGCTGAAATTTTGTAAGTAAAAGTGCACAACTCCCAAGGCATTCACTAGTGGGATAAAAGGAGGTAAATTTTTTATGAAGCTGGAAACAACAAATCGCTTAGGAATATTTAATAAAAAATGGAGTCCCAAAGCAGTGATTCCTTTATGGGACTCACAATTTGTTGCTTATTTTAGTTCTTCATTGTTTTTAGTCACACTGTTAAATTATCTGTCCTTATCCCCAGTTGTGCTGTCTGTGATATCTCAATGAAATGTGTAAGTTTTTACACCGAGCTTAACTTCACATGCACTCAGTGTTTTTACAAACACAGCCGTAATCGGTGTTCCAGTTGGCTCAAGATGTTTAATTACTAAAATGGTCCCAGCAGATTATAGAATGTCGGAGTCCTTATGTTGTACACAAAACAACCTAAGATGTGAATTGTCCTCCTTTTGAAGCAGTACGGATCCTTCTGTGGTAGAGTAGTGACACCTGGTGTTGGACAGGAGTATTACAAATGGCTGGTTTGACTTTTAAGAATCAGGAAGCATTCATAACACTGTTATTACTTATATGATCTTTTAACAAATAAAAATAAGCGTTTTTTTAGCACGCAAATGTGGAAGGGTAGTCAGACATGATAGCTTGTAACATGTTTACCAGTCTTATTTATTTGTAGTAATCTGATACTGCATCGATTCTGTTCTTTGTCTCATATTTCACATGCTTGGTGTGATGATATAAAGCTGAGCAGCTCCTCTAATGTTAGTTTTACATGACTAAGGTCTGCATTTATTGGCAGTACCCTCTCCTGACTAAGAAATCCCACTCATTCCAGTTCCAGAGAAATTACAGGGCCTTTCTTCAATCTGGCTGCCTCTTTAGTTTTAAAATAAAGACAAACACACTCATTACTTTGCTTGATATTAAAACCAGAACACACTGCCAGCGTGTTGGCTAAATTGGCGGCAGTATCGGCACATTAGTGGCTGAATGACACAAATGCAGATGACTAAGGATACCATATATATCTTTTAAAAAAAAAAAAAAAAAAAAAAAAAAACACTGCCTGGAGCCAATTCTGGAAAGAGAGCGAAAAGAGGCCAGAGACAAAAGATGATGTTAGAGGGATAAAAGGATGAGGGGGTGAGGGAGGAGAGGAGGTGGTAAGTGATGGTGGAGCTGCTGGTGGTGGTGGTGGTGGTGGTGATGGTAGCGGGGGGGCTTGTGCACGACGAGCTAGCATGAGATAGAGAGGGAGAGAGAGAGAGGAAAGGAGATGGTTTTAGAGGATTTATGCGGTTGTTTTGTATTAAAAACCTGTTAGACACGTCACAGCTGAGAGAGGAGCGGAGTGATGTTCTGGGATCAGCCACAAAACAACTCGTTGGAGGAAATCGACTTTTTTAAACGCTGAAAACTGAATCAAGGAGGACAGCCTTCAGTGCCTGTGGATATACAACTAACAAGTCCCCCCTTTTCTTCCTCTTCTTCTCCTCTTTTTCAACTTTCTCTACTCTCTTGCTCTGCCTTCCTCCAACATGTTCTTCCAGCTCGTCATCATGTCCGGCACGGTGTTGTTGGCCTACTACATGGAGTGCACGGACCTGTTCAGCGTGCATGTGCAGGGTTTCTTCTGCAATGATGCTGAGCTGATGAAGCCGTACCCCGGCACAGAGGAGTCCAGCTTCATCCCTCCTCTCATCCTGTACTGCGTCGTGGCTGCTGCTCCCACAGCTATAGTGAGTAACAAAACATTTTATGTGTATTTTACTGCAGCGTTTAAAACCCAGAGACCACATGCTGGAGTGTAAACAACAATAATCAGATGTGGCGTGAATGTGTTTTTATGCCGGCTCTGTTTACTGCCCCCATTTGTTTTTTATAAACTAGAACCACCAAAAATATACTGATGAAATAACCACTATTCTTAAGTATCATAATGCTGCTTACTTATCTTAACATGACCTACCTGTGTGACAGTGGCAGGAGTGCACATACATTACTTCAGTGTTGAATTATATAAGTTATATTTGATAAGTAGGCCATCTATGCTGAATAGAAATATGCTATGCATCATATCCATCTGTCACCCACTGCAGCTGTCCCTGTAGCCTCAATAAATTCCACTTTCACAACCAAAATATGGCATGAAATGTCACAGCAAACTGTCAGACCGAAGACCGTTTTCATATATTTTTATGGGTCAGCTGATAAGTTTGGTAGCGATTTCACAGCCTGAACTTTTGCCTCTCCATTTTGAACTTTACGCAGAATCTCTTAAACTTGTTATTTGCTGTTTGGCACCATAAAACATCACACCGAGCGCAGCAGGGAGGTGTAAAGTCATGCTGTACCGGGAACGGTGTGCTGTATGTGGGCTGCATATGACAAACAAATATTTTCTTGGACTATGATGTGATTTCTGAGAAGAGATTTTCAGCCTTACAGGCCACAGAGTAGCTCCTACTAGCTGGGAGGAAAGTGTTTCACCACTCATCACGACTCTTTAAGTTCTGCTGAATGAAAGGGACACCCATGCATCTGTGAAACTTTTTCAGCATCAGTGGGAAGCACAGTAGACCTTCACTCAGTACCTATGCGTAGAATGTAGCTGATGTCACTCTGTCCTTTCTAAGGCTGCAGCTAATGATTATTTTCAATGTCAATTATTCTCTCTGGATTAATTGGCTAGTTGTTTGGTGTATAAAATGTCAGAAAATGGTGAAAAGCGTCGATCAGTGTTTCCCAAAGTCCAGGATGACATCCTCAAATGTCTTGTTTTGATCACAACCTAAAGATATTCTGTTTACTGTAATTGGGGGGTAAAGAAACAAGAAAATATTCACATTTAAGAATCCAAAATTAGGGAATTTAGATTTTTTTTTCTTAAAAAAAGTACTCAAAGTGATTAATTGATCATCAAATTAGTTGGCGATCAATTTTTGTTCCAGCTCCAGTCCATTCACAGCTGTTGTTGAATTTAAAAAAATCAAATAAAATCTGCATACAGCATATAAATTACGCAGATTTTGAGTATGTGGTGTATTCACATTGGAAACTGGACAAAATAAGATATACTCAAACTGGACTATATCTAAAAGTATGGTTGATTTTTGAGTGTGCTGTGATGGACACTATTCTCCCATAGTGCAGTGGGAGGAAATGGAGGGACTGGTCAAATTGAGGTAATGGTGAAACAGTTTGCACACATTGTATCATTTCCTGTTTGTACGACAAGTTAAATACATGGATTTTATGTGTGTTCTCTCCTAAAACAGTACCCTGTGACAATTAGCATGCAGCTCATACTGTGTCGGATTAGCCTGTACAATAGCGTGGATTTGGGACATGCATTCATTTTGACATGACACTGCAGGAAAACAACAGGAGCAACCACAAACATCAATGGACCTTTTTCACTGCAGATATTTATACTTGCCATAGCAGGACGCACGGGTGTAATTAATACTGTTAACGACGGCTCAGTCGGGCATGTCAGCGAGCCACCATACACAGCACAGAGCAGCCCTCATTAGTGTAATTAATTACACCTGTGCTACCTGCCAGGACATTTCAAAATATCTTTGTGAAAAGGGGTTATTAAAATCATTTCTGGACACGTCACGGCCACAAAATATGAGACATGTCCAAGCTGTTCATTTGTAAATCTGAGTTGTAGGTGAATATAGGGCAAAGGCAACAAATGACAGTGCTGATTCAATGCTTCACACAGCAGTAGCAACGAACAGCCACTAGGTGTCAGTTTAGCTCCACGCTCGTCGGCTCCAGCTCGGCGCACCAGACCCCGGCACCATATGTCTCTGGGCCCCTGGGTCAGTTCATTATTAAACCTGTGTCAAAGATTTTTCCGAACACCTCCTGTAGAGTGTTTGCATGTGTCTGTTTAATATTATAATTCATTTTTTCACGTTTGGAACGGGCCATATGTGGAGCAAAGGACGAGTCAAGCCCGGAATACAGATAGAGTCTGGTTCAGTGTGTTTGAAGTCGCTGATGCTTCATGGTCAGGCCGGGGCCAGTATATTTTAGGACCATGTGGTGCATTAATGAGTCAGGAAATACTGTGGTAACAAGATAACAAAAAACACTGTACTGCAGAGCTCTTAGTTGGAAGGTGTTAACAGTAAAGGGATCTTGATTAAAAGATTCAAACAGAAATATTATTCACCTAAATTATTAGATAGACTGTTTGTTCTCATTGTCATCATCATCATCATTATCTTTTTCTTGGTTCATTTAATGCAGTCAATCAAACCTTTTTTGAAAACTCACATCCACTACTGTCAGATGTGTGTGTGTGTGCCACAATGGACCTTTTCACCGCAGACGTTTCAACTTGTCATAGCAGTGAAAGGCACAGGTGAAATTGATAACATTAACGACGGCTCAGTTCCATTAAGTGTCTCAGTAAGCGACTCCATTGAGCCAGCACCCACAATACCAGAACCTTCTCTAAGCTATCATTAATGTTATTGAATACGCGGGTGCTTTTCCTACAATGACATGTCAAAATGAGCGCTGGGAGAAAGGTCTATTGTAATGATACAGCCACTTCAAGTAATTTGCATTTAACTATGTTGTCAAAGCGCTGTAGTTCACAGACATATAAATACGCCATGAAACTGTAGTCAAAGAGTGTATGGTGAGTCTATTAGGCGTTTAAATTAAAACAGCAAGACTATTTTTGTGATCTATGTGTGTCAACTGGAGCTAATCTGCTGAATCAGTCTTCTCCAATGAGCCATCTCTTCCTAGTCCTTTATCATTGTACATACTGTGGATTGTTACATGGGTAGGGTAAAACTTTTAGCTAATAGATATCACCAAGAAACTTCCCCAGGTGATTACTTACATGAAGAAAATTGCTGTATTTACTGTATCACACATTATCTGAAATTTTACGTGTCAATGTACAAATGATGCAGTACCTTATTAATTATGCAAGAAACAGAAAGTGGAATATTGGACAAAGCGTGGGTCAGAATTCAAAAAGTCTTTTTGTTGACATGTTAGAGTCGAGGGTTTTCACAGAGGGAATTTGGATATCTTTTTTTGTCACTCCGTAAATCAAAAAATTCTGTCAACAGCCATTGAAAAAACAATTTCACCATGTTTTTTGGAATAATTTGTTATATAAATCAGGCTGTGAATGACATATGAACAAACCCCAGTGTAAAAACCCTCAGAACAGAGGCAGGTAAAAACTGTCAAGTTGGTGTATGTAAATGTTGCTGAAGTAGAATTTTTTCTGGCTCAGAGAATGAAAAAATGCTAATTTTGAGAAAATGGCTTTGAAAGATTAAAATGTAAAATTCCACACATTTTTACACCTTCAAACCCTTTTAACTGAAGGATATCACCATGACACTTTCCCAGTTGATTACTTACATTTAGGCAACATTTTTTTGTATTTCAGGTTTTTTGAAATGTTATGTTTAAAGATGCAAATGAGGTATTATTAAATTAAATACACCGATCAGCCAAGACATTAAAACCACTGACTGAGGTGAAGTGAATAACATTGATCATCTTGTAACAATGCAATGTTCTGTTGGGAAACCTCGGGCTCTGACATTCATGTGGTTGCTATCCGACAGGCTCCGCCCACCAGTGCAGACCAGGCACCCCCCGTTATGGCAGCGGCACCCCCTAGCAGGACAGTGCATCATGCCACACCACAAAAACTGCTCAGGAAGGGCCAGAGGAAGGTGACAAAGAGCTCAAGGCATCGACCTGGCCTCCACATTTCCCAAATCCCAATCTGATAAAACATCTTTGGGACGTGCTTGTACCCCACCTCACTTCGTACAGGACTCAAAAGATCTGAAGCTAACTCCCTGGTGCCCTCCAGAGGTCATGCCTTCACAGGTCAGAGCCATGTCCGGTCCAAGGGGCACCCACCATGGATCGGGGGTACCTCTGGGGTACCAACACGTCCCTTAAATGTTCAATCAGATCAGGTTCTGGGGTATTTTGAAGCAAAGTCGACACCTTGAGCTCTTTGCCTCATTCCTTGGATGGTTCCTGAGCAGTTTTCGTGGTGTGGCATGGTGCGTTGTCCTTCTGGGGGGGAGTAACTGCCATTGACAAGTGCTGTAGCCACAAGCGGGTTTACTTGGTCTGTAAAGGTGTTCAGGTGGGTGGAGCGTGTCAAGTAGCATCCATACACACCTGAATGTGTATTTTGGTCGTAAACAGGTCAGTGTTTTCAAATGTGCCATTACAGCAACATTGTCTGTTCTTAAGAATAATTAATGTAAAACTTAAATTAGTAGCCCGGGCTATAATTTGCTTAAATCACTGATATCAGCATGTCTACATTTGGGACAGGCCTTTAATTCCTTTCACACAAAACTGAAATACAATCAAACTGTTTAATTAAAACAGTATGAATATTACTTGTATAAAAGCTAGGCTTCAGACAGTATATAAATTATGAATCATTCATTTGATCCAGCTCCGACAGACACTTGAGGATTACGGCACCCGGCACACCAACACAACACCACTTTATCCTGTTAAAGCAATACTCCCAATTTGGATTCATTTTTAAACATGAATAACTCACAGAGTAATCGAGGAATGGACACATAATATTAGGAAGCCAAAAACCTCTATTGAAAGAATAAAATGCTTAACAACCAGACCAGGCGTCTGATCGAGACAGGTGTTTATTTGTCACAATGTGTAGCCACAGTAGGCTAATAAAAGGGACTGGATGTTTAATTGTGACCAAGCTTTTAATTGAAGTTTTACAGTACTATACATTTCCTGTGCATTCACTGTCATTTGATGTACTGTACATATACTTGGTAAGCAGGGAAGACATATGTAGGAACAGCTGACTTCATTACAACCCACTACACCGCTGAAGTATGTCATTATGAAATTGGTGTCAGTCCCTTCCTTGGTGGAATAAGTCATGTTCTATTGAATGCTCCACAGCAAATCTAAAATTTAGTTTAGGACTGTGGAGTGCTGTGAAAAGGCTTTTAGCAGTGTACTGTATGTGCCCCATTTTTATATCCCAGGTCCCTCTCCAAACAGACATCTTCCTCTTCTATTACGATTTCAAGAGGCACTTAATCTGGGATGTGATCGTAAAAGATGTCTGGTTCCTGGACACACGCCACGCATTTATTTGTAATGAGATATTACTGTTCTGCTGCCTCTTTGTGTCTCCCGCTTTTGTGTTTATTATCTGGGACACTTCGTTCTTTGCTCTCGGGCTCTAAACACTGAGTGCGTTTGCCGGTGTTTTAGTCTGAAGTAAAAATCTGAATTATTGTTACTTTTATTGAACAAGTAAAGCACATCCTGTAGCTCGCATTCCCTCCTCGTAGCTAATTGGTGTGCAGATGCATCAGCAGTCCGCGGTGTTGCACACCTACACACTCTGACATACACAACAGAATAAAATAAATTGGTTTAAAGTCCGGAAGAGTGCTCTGATTGGCTAGGAAATGTGACAGACAGTATTATTCACAGCTGATTTGGTTAGAGTGCATCTGTGTGCAGTTTTGACAGACTCTTCTGCACTGATTACTTCACAGAAAAAGAAAAGGAAATATAATTATAGACTGACTGGAAAACAACTTCTGAGCACACAGAACTCTTTTTTCTTTATATATCATGTGTTTTATGTCTCTTATGGTTACACAATTTAATTTTTTTGGTGTTCAGTTTTATGTAAAACTCATTAAATCCTGATTAGATGAATCCTTTCGTCCTTTATCCTGCTTGTCTCTGATCACACACCCCTCCTCACTCCTCACTGAGTGCTGTGTCAGCTGTTCAACTTTAGTTTAACACCGCTGGTCATTTCCTGTATTTCAGCCTCTTTCTTCTCTCTCTCGTTGGCCTACATGTGGCCTGAGTTTCTTTACCCATCTGTACGCTATCCCAAACTTTATAATTGTGCCCTTTGAGAGTGCTGTGTCAGGTGCTAAAGTTGTGCTTCACACTGTATATCGCTCCGTCGCCACATGCGTCATAAACCAGAGAAGCAGCCAATCAGAATTAATGATGACAGGGCTGGGATGTTGGCCAATTAGCAAAGAGGCAGTAATTTATTCAGAATGTTCCACATGGCCGGACCAATGGGAGGCTTTGGAGGTTAGAGAGGTTGTATTCATGCGACGCTCTATAAATCTGTTTAGCCATGGACGGGCCTCAGAAAGTCAATCCTTCACCCTCAGCATAATGAAAGCATGGTGTTGTTGTTGCCTGTCAAGTGTTGATTCAGGTACCGACTGACTGCGCAAGTTTCTTAAGATGAACTTTCTCTAAAGGTAGAGACATATCATAGAAGGAGGGTATTGAGGTCTGAGAAATCCAATACATTCTTTCCATACTAATTAAGGTCCTTGATGGCTAATTCCACTCACTTTTATGTGCGTCTTGGTGGCAATACTGAAAATAATCGACTCATTAGGAAGACATTAAAGGAGCATTAATTGATTTTTTTCCTCCACTTCGGGGAAGCATAACAAGCTGTGAACACAACAACTTTCCATATTATCACCTTTTAAATTGAATGTGTCAGTGTGAATGTTAGCAAACTGTTGTCTGTTTACACATCCATCAGACTTTAAGCAACAGTAGCATTCATTCGGTGTTTCTGCCCACTCAATGATATTCACTCTCATTTAGCTCTGTTTTGATGTCCGATGATCTTAATCGGGGTCTTTAGCTTCTAAATGTTTAACTGTGTTCACCGACTAGTCAATAACTTTGTCTGTCTGCAGTTTGATGGCGGCTTTGTTAGACCTTGTTGCTGACATCAGCTGCCTGCTGCTGAAATGCAGCCTGCTCTCACCGAAAAAAATGACCACATAAGTCAACTGTGCAAGCAGCTTCTTACAACCCATACTTCAGTTTATTTTAAAGCAGAGCCCTCTACATAGTAGTTACTACAGGAGTAGAGGAGGAAGTGACATGATGTAGCATAAAAAGCGACAAAGTCCACTCAGTGTTGTTTGAATTTCGAATAAGGCAGGGTGGTGGATGGGTCAAACAAACACAGGACTGTCACCCAGGAGACTGGTGTTTGTCTCTCAAAGTCAACTTTGACTTCTTTTAATGAGAACGTAGCCTGTCATGCAAGTATGTGTAATCATAAGTGCAATATTGTAAGCAGCTGGACTTGCTTGAGTTTCTTGAAGACATTTCACCTCTCATCCAAGAGGCTTCATCAGTTCTAACGAACAGTTGCGGAGTCTCAGGCTTGAAAGTCTGTATGGGTGTGAACCTTTAAAGAGTCGTTGACCCACCCGGCAATCATGTTTGTCATTAGGATTAGATGGGTCCAGATGTATCTAGAGGTAAAACGTCTTCAAGAAACTTAAGCAATTCCAGTTGTCTATAGCGCTTAAAATAACCATGACCTGGGTGACTGAGAATCTTCACCAACAAGTATGTGTAGTATGCTACACTTAAATTAACAGACTTGTCCCAATATAACACCTAGTCCCCTTTAGTAGTTAGGTGTGGCTACACATTTTGACAAAAAAAGGCCCGTCCCAAATAGACAACTGTTCTGGTTGCCAAGCAGTTCATTTTTCTTTTTAAAGGAGTTCTTCAGATGTATAAAACCAGGTTGTTGGCTACCCTTAAATTATGTATCCATTCCTTGATTACCCTGTAATTCATATTTCTCCAGTCCGTAAGGGTCCTTAGAACATTTTTAAACAAGTCATATTCATACTGTTTAAATAAACAATTTGGTTGTATTTCCCGATCTTTGCTGAGCAGCAGTTTTTGTGAAAGGAATAAAAGGCCTGTTCCAGATATAGTCCTGGCTAAAATCATTTCAGTGATTTAACCCTGGGCTATAAATTCAAGTTTGATGGTATGTGACATGTCGTACATTACTTATGACATGTGGCGTACATTAGGTAATGTTAGTGACAAAAGTACTCATACAAAGTCATAACCATGATGTTTTTCTAACCAGGTAGTTTTGGAATGAAACTGTGACAGTATCATGACTAGGAGTGTGCCGTCTTAGGCACCTCACGATTCGATTTGATTACGATTCAGGGTGGTATGATTTGATTATTAACCAATTATAACGATTATCACGATTATCGATGCATCTTTTTACCCATACAGGATTTCTTTTAAACAAGGTATATTTGTCAGCATCCATTAAATAAAGTTAACAAACAAATTCACCTCCATTATCTTTTATTTATATCAGACCAAACGATCCAACACATTTCTCACAGCAAAAAGCTGCTCTTATTACATAAAGTGTAATACATAAAGTGCCTTTAGAAATAAGACTTCTTTTATCCAAAATTCTCTGCTGTTTTCACAGATTTCGGTACTAGCAAGTTTAATACAAAACAAATAGCTTATTCTGCTTATTCAGAAATAATAAGTAAAGACTTCCAAACAAAATCCTGTACAAATAACTTATTTTAACTAAAATCCTGAGCTTACACACAGAGTAGCTTTTGTCAATGCTCTTTCTGTCTTCATGTTCATAAAAACCGAAATGCCTCCACATCTGGATTTCAACCCTGAAGAGTGTACGTCAGGCTCAGTGTCAGTAGCCAGCGAGTTAGCTGCCGCCATGTTGGCTATCACAGAAAATAATCGATTTTTGAACATTTGTTAATCGTTATCGATCGTCACGTGTCACATGGCGATGCATCTAAGAATCGATGTATTGGCACAACTCTAATCATGATGTTAAGGATGTCTCTAAAACTGTGACCATTAGAACTGCAATACATTATTTTGGGGACGGTCATACAAGTAACTTTGGAAGTTGGTGGAAATGGACTTATTATGTCTTTGGGTATGAGAAAGTGTTGTGGCAACAACACTGATGAGACCCGTGAGAGTTATTCGAAGAGTACAACTGAATGCATGCTAAAAGACCGCTAAAAGAACACTCCGTAGACTGAGAGTGACCATAGAACTTGGTGATAACACTCTGTACGGTTCATGGATAAACCTTTTACATCACACACAGTCATTTGATCCATCAGTTGTATTAAGATATTGATAAGTCAAAGAGAGGAGAGTTTCTTTTTGATCGATTGTTTTGGTACTTTTGAGGGCTGTTGCAGTCAGCTACTATATTTGTGATACATTACATATTTCCAAATAAACCTTACATAAATTGAATTACTAAGACTTGTCTGTCTTAAAATTTGAAAAGATTAACACACCTATTTAACAGATTGTAAACTGTTATAGTCAAGACAAGTTTTTTGCTGCCTCAGGCTGCATGCTTGATTATGTTTCAAAAATCTCTACTTTTGGCAGTCAGTGTGATGGAACGAACCGCTCCATGAATCATTTATGGTTCTCCACAGGGGACAGTTGTCACATTTAATATGTGGGTGAATAAAAATGTGAATAGGGTAAAACACATACAGAAAAAAAAGGAACTCCTAAATACTGTGGGCAGTCACTGTCTGTCAGTTTAATGTCACAGGTAGTGAATTTTATGGACTTTCAAGGGTACTGCGGACCTGAGCTCCCATAAATTAGTTACACTCACGGATGGGTCAGTGTTATTAAGATGAACAAGAAATCTGTTCTTTTTGTTTCATGTTAGGTAAAGTACTCCCTAAGAATTAGATCAGAATGTTCTGTTTTGGTGTCTGTTGTTCAGCTGTCTGTCATTTTCTGCTCAGACACCACACAGTTTGAGCTGAATGCGAAGTTGTTCCTCAGTTTTCTGAGACGTTACATTCTGAGATGGTTGTTTTCACTCTGTACAGTATAGCTCAGTTTTCATGACATTTGTATAAAGGAGACTCTGGGTTACATGAGTTGAAATGAAGCGATCAGTCAGTGGTAGCTAACCTTTTCAGGGCTGAAGCAGACTCAAGTCCTGAGAGACAAATTCTTCAGTGCAATTACTAGTTGCTTGGAAATGTTAAAGTCATCATTGTGCCTCCGCATCGTTGATAGCCTTGACCAGAGGCTGTCCGTCCGTCCCATTCTTGTGAACAGCATATCTAAATGCATTGAATTTCTTCAAATTTGGCATTGGCATGTCTTTCTTGTGAATATGATATCTCAAGAAGGCCTTGAGGAAGTCTCCTCAAACAGGCACAAATGTCCACTTGGACTCAAGAATGAACTGATTCGAACTTTGTGGTCTTAAGACCAAAGGTCACTGTGATCTCACAAAATGCTTTTGGCAGGAACTCAAGAATTAATTCAGTAATTATGACAGAATGTCACACAAATGTTTAGTAAGATAAAATGATAAAGTGATGACATTTTATAGATCGAAAAGGCTAAATGTCAGCTTTACTGTGACATCATAATATTCTGCAAAAACACAAGTGGAGACATTTGGTCGAATACTGAACTGACCCTTCGCTAAGTCCCGCCCCTGAACGCAGACTGGCCAATCATAACGTAGCATCAGGCCGGTTCAGACCAGGGTCTGACAACAACACAGCTGTGCTCCATTGACTCTAATGCAGTCGTATCAGATTTCCTTCATTTTCAGGCTGGTTTTGTGGATTTGGAGCTAAATGTTGTGCCTGGGGCACGTCGTGTATTAATGATACTCGTTACCTGGAGAGTTTGGAAAAAGATATACGTTTCTTCCCTGTTCCAAAACCAAAATCAAACCCTGAAAAGTGTAGGGTTAGCTAGCTAGCTACTGAAGATATAGCCTACTGAAGACCGACCCTGCTGTACAGGAACCGGTGAAGGGAAGCAGGGACACTTTGCTCATATTCGACCAGCTCTGTGTTATCGAGTTGTGTGCAGACGAACGTTGGTTGACTTCCCCCAGAGATCCATGCCCGTCTGGTGGCGGAGATGGCAAGTGGCACGGGGGTGAAAACAAACACCGTTCATCTGCACACACTGTGATGCCACACAGCTGGTTCAATATCAGCAAAGTTTCCCTTTATATTCATTGTCTTCTGTGGCAATCAGCAGTGATGTGGTGGTTCACTTTACACTGTGATCTGTAGCCTATAGTTGGGCTTTAGCTTCTAACTATCTTTGTCTTTTTAACCTGTTGTTGCTGCTGAGTCAGTTTGACATCCTGGATATATCCTTCAAACACAGACTGTAGACCCCTCTGTCTGCTTCTCTCTGGAATCACTGTTTCATTTTTACAAAAATATGATCATACCTCTTCAGGGAGTGCAGTTAGTGACAGTGTGGGCTCCATGCTTACTCTGACAGCTTGATGGACCATTGCAAAGGGGAGGGGCTTAGTGAAAGGTCAATTGGTGACATTAATCTTGGGTGCCCACCTTCAAACTTTGCTGACTATATTGATCTTCTGTGCTGCTGTGGGGGAAAATGTGTGTGAAGCACCCATGTTTTCACAGACATGGATGTAAACTGTAGCTGCAACTTGACTGGTTGGTGGAGACACACACTGCAGGACTGTAGCTCTAGTTAGGAGAAGTATCAGGCAATGACACATTTGGAATGAACTGATTTTAATAAAGTTATTTTAAAAGTTTGCCAATAACTGACACTCAATGGAGATAAAGGCACATTTGAGCTTCCGTCTTGGTTAAACTGACCTATATTTCAGTTAAAACTTAGCATAGGTCTGTTTGCATATGTGCACTTCAAACAAACTAGTTTGTTGATGTTGATTATAAAATATACACATGATGCTAGAACAGGCCCATGAATAATTTTGTTTACATTTAGATCATGAATTTTTCCTTTCAACCACCTCGGATTTATTGCCTGTAGCGAAATTGTGTTAGTTAACCGTTACATCTGCACTGGCCCTCCTTTATAGCCTCTGCACAAATGCGTTTTCATTTGTCACAACTAACAAAACCACATGATACAAGTTGCCTGCCTTTTACAGTCACAGTCTGCTTGAAGATAAAGGCCTTCTTTTGGTTATGTCGCCTTTGAAGACAGATGTTTCTGGGTCATAATGCATCAGAAGATGGATTCCTCTGTCATGATGCATTGATGAGAGTTTCATTTGGCATTTGCATGCTTTATGTCACTGGGAAAAGAAAGTGTTTGGAAATATTAATTCAGTTTCCTTCATGCTGACAAATCCAGACAGGACTGAATCCAGTCCACAACTTTAAAACATTCATACCCTTTTTATGTGACTGCTGTCAGTCCCTCTTTCTTCATTGTTCTTTTTTTGAGTTTCCCAACATCATGAAATCAGCGGCTCTTGCTGCTTGTAGCCGCAAAGAAAGAAATAGATTAGAGCTGCATTCACGAGAACATGTTGATGATGAAAAAAGTGAGGGATGGAGAAAAACACTGGAGTTTTGTTACCTGTCCTGAGGCTCAAAACAACCTCTTTTATGAACACAAACACACACAGCAAAGACCAAAACCACATGTGTACACACATACTGTATGCACACACTCCCGCTCATAAACACACACACGTTTTTGCAGCAACCCGCATCACCCAAGGCAGCTGGCAATGAGTTTCATTCTGTGTGTCCAGCAGCAGTTTTTCCATTAGACGTGATGTAATGTCCACACTATAATGGACCCGAAGAAAGGCTGCATTAAGACACAGTGGTTTATGTACACAGGCTAGACAGGGGCAAAATGTCCCTCTGCCCTATAATGGGATGCCCAACTTGATATTTTCTTTTCTCCCTTGTCTGTGTGTCTCTGTCTGAATCTCAACCTGTTTCTGTGTCTTTCTGTGCGTAGATTTTTATCGGAGAGGTGTCCATGTATGTGATGAAATCAACGAGGGAAGCTCTCCTGGCCCAGGAGAAAACCATTGTGACGGGAGACTGTTGTTACCTCAACCCCCTTATCCGCCGCATCATACGCTTCATAGGTAAGAACGTTTTCATGCCAGGTAGGCCAAACTGCCCTGAGCTCCTTCGTGTGGATGGTACCAGGCAGTAGCTGACAACTCACACTACATCACGCTCATACACACACATAAAGAATATGCCTGCGTGTCCCTTCACGTGATTGTAGTACCTTTTTTTTTTTTACATGTAAAGTTTGTATCTTTCTGGGTAAAAATGAACAATAATTGAATGTAATTTGGTGTGCTGGTAAAAATGCTTTAAACAGGAGTCATTTTGCTGATTTGGATCATTTCACTCTGCTCAGTTCAAACACTCGTACTCACTGTTTGGCTTGTTACATTTCGTTTTTTGTAGCTAAGTGATCACATTATTGTTCATATCTGTACGCACTTCAGTGATCACATCACCATTCATATTACAGTGACATTAATGCACTAAAACTACATAAGCAGAGTTTATAAGGTTAATAATGCAGTAAACAATGCATCTGCAACAGTGGGATTTTTTTTCTGAGGCTTTCATAGTCTTTGGGTAAGCTTTTGAAAAGGAAGCAACATGCTGTATATCATGGCTAAGCTGACAGCTGAATGTGGGTGCTGTCAGTCACCTGCGAGGGGAGCTCCAATGCAAAAAGCTACCAATTCAAAAACCAACCATGATGATTCAGAGCTTGAGGATTTTGGTATTTAAGACGAGCTTGTTTATGTTCTAAACACCTCCGGTATTATGTAAGGAGGACTTGCCAAAGCACCCATTTATCCTACAAAGGACAAAAGAGGGTGACCCTCGACTTGGAATGCAAGCGGCGTACCAACAGACAGGGTCACCAAGCAGTCACCAACCTGCGAATAACACGATACATGACGGGATCAGTCGTTTTTCTGTTGTGTCAGAGACAGGTCGATGCACAGTGAAGGATGAAATGAAGGAATTTAAAGAGATGAGGTTGACAAGGTCAGTCAGAGTGAGTATGGTAGCAGCTTCCTCTGCACAGACATGTGAACCTGAGGTTGTCTGGAAATACTTCAAGTTTTTAGATAAGCAGATTTTGATCCTCTGTGTTTGGTACTTGAAAAAAGTACAAAGAGGTGTAGCATTAAGTGATGATGCATGTCTAGACCATACCGGTTTGTGTGCCCTTAGGTGTATTCAGTAGGTATAAGGCTTTGCTTAAAGTGATGGTTTGTCCCCAAATCAGAAATACATAGTTTTTCTCTTGCCTGTGGTGCTATTTATTTATCAATCTAGACTGTTTTGGCGTGAGTTGGAGTGAGCGTTGGAGATATTGACTGTAGAGAAGTCTGCCTTTTCTCAAACATATTGGTACTGGATGGCAAAAAGTTTAGTGTCAAAAAATACATTTGAAAATCTCAACAGCAATGTCTCTTTCCAGGAATGATGACAGTTGCTCAAGATAATTCACAGACCTTGTTTAATTTAGGAACTATTTTCTTTCTGCCGAACTACATCTGCCAACTGTATCTATCGGTGCACAAAAGAAAGTGTGCATCTGATCATGGACTGTGACCTGCGCAACATGTAAACAGTAATGGAGTCCTCTTTGGCTGCGCTTTAAAGACAGTTAACCCAGTGGTGTTAAGAGGGCTAGCAATAGATGCGCACTCACTTCTGTGTAGTGATAGTGTTGGCAGATGTAGTTTGATAGAATGAAAACAGTTCCTATTTGAAACTGCTCACAACAACGTCTGTAGGTTATCTTGGGTAAGCTGATCATGATCGCCACCTTATTGTGAGGGAGGGGTTTGCATGTCATTGTGAACCTCGGAGCTGTGTTGTCTGGGCCTAATAGCCCCTGGTAGGGTCTCCCAATGCGAAGTGGTCCCTGGGGAGAGGCCAGACTAAGAATGATTCAAGAAGACCTGGATGAAACCCTATATTCGGACTTTGAGGACCTTGCCCGATATGGGGACACTGGGGTCTCCACTTGGAGCCAGGCCTGTGGGGGTGAGCTTTGGTGGCCGGGCCTTGGGCCATGGGGCCCGGTGGGGCTCAGCCTGAATAGATAACACGGAGCCGTCCCTGTGGGCCCACCACTCATAGGGACAGGATTCAGGGTCCGGTGCATTGGTGGAGCCCTGTGCGTGCTGATCCCTGGCGTTGCGGAGTGCAATCTAGTCCCATCATATTCGAGAGAAGGCAAACTTAATGGCTGATATCTCCAACACTCAGCAACTCACACCAAAACAATCTAGACTGATAAAGAGCACTACAGGTTAAGAGGGAACATGTATTTTGGATTTTGGATGAACTATCCCTTTAAATCATCTTAGAGTGGCAGTTAGTAACATAGCTTTGAGTGTGGTTGGCCAGCAGTGGCAAACATCACAGAAAAAAAAAAAATAGACATTATACCTCATGTTATAGGGGGAATATACTAAATAAACATGCACATGCATACCAAGCAATAATACTGAGCTGTTTTGTATTCCTCTTGAGTCTACACTTTGAAATCCATCCATCCATCCTTCCATTGTCTGTTACCGTTTATCCTTAGAGGGTCGCGGGTGGCTGGAGACAATCCAGGCTGACATTGGGCGAGAGGCGGGGTACACTCTGGACAGGTCGCCAGTCAATCACACGGCTGACAACCAGACAGACACACTCACATTCACACCAAAGGACAATTTAGAGTGCTGTTAGCCTAACCTGCCTGTTTTTGGACTGTGGGAGTTAGTGTGGCTTAATCAGAACTGCTTATGTCATGTGTTATGTGTGGTTGATCCTGATTGGCTGACCACACCATCTGCTTTGATTTAAACTTAATCTTAGGTAGGCAAACTTGCTGGTCGAGGCTTTTCAGTTTAAATACAGCAAACTGGCCTGACTGAACTGATTTTAGTAATTCTTCAGTGAAGGGAGCCAATTGGGCTCAAGTCCAGCTGTGATGCATTTACTGCAGCTTCTCTAAAACTGCATTAGCCACTGAAACTAAATTGAATTTAAACATCTTTATCAAAGATGTTGGATCGCATAAAGGCAATATTTAAAAAGATTTCTTACAATAGGGCAGCTTTACACCACAATTACAGGTAAAGTTTGTAACCTCACATTACACACCTGTGTCACTCCTCCAAAAGACCTTACAAGACGTCCAGCTACGACCTTTGAATATAAATTTTACAGCCACTTTTCCACAAAGCTTGAGTAGCACTGGGCAGAGTGACAGACTCTTTGCTATCTGTTCCAGTAAATGAGGTCGTCTGCTGGACTTTCCTGGCGTAATCAGAACTGTATTGTTCATTTTTAAATAATATCCCTCCAATTTATAAAACACTCATCAGAAATTCATTAGGCAATTCACATGATTTATGTTTCCGTCTGCTCCTGAACAATCTCTCAAATTTGTAGGGTCACTGAGGCTTAGTTTCCCGCTCTCTTGCTCACTCCCATCTCTTCTCCTCTCACCCTAATTCCCCCATCTCTATATCCCTCAATGATGCCCTTCACACAATCGTGTCCCTGTACCCCTCACTGGCACCCGAACATTCCCTCTTCCCCCCACCACCCCAGCCCTCTGCAGCCCCCCTTGGATGAGAATACAAAGCAGAGTAATTTCATGGCTAAGCAGGCCAGATAATCAGCAGTCATATTTCACAGCAAAAGGAATGCAGACGCAGACATTGGTTAGGGTTGGTGGGCTGAAAGTGTCAGTGCAATCATTCATATTAAATGCAATTTTTTTCCATGTGTTTATGTTTCTTTCCCTGCCTGTTGTCCACTCCTCTTTCCCTCCATATTAACTTCATTTGATTCCAATATTTCCGTAAAACAACAGTACAAAATCAATACTATTTGCATTTTACATTATTATTTTCCAGAGGATAACTGTAATGTTGTTAACAGTAGATATTCTGGGGTTTAGTTCTGCCTAATGACAGCTGGGAGCTTATGGACCAGCACTGGGAGCCAGATAGTCACAGGCCAATTTAACCCCGGATATAAGGTGATTACGCCAATATCTAGGACGGAAATGAGTGTGAAGCATTTATAGCTTTGTGCTTATGTGTTAATGTTTCTTTGCTTTTGTTTTTTATGAGCTATAAATTCTCATCTGTGTATCTGCGTGTCTGTGTGCCCCAGGTGTGTTTGCATTTGGTCTGTTTGCCACAGACATCTTCGTCAACGCGGGCCAGGTGGTGACGGGAGGTCTCTCGCCCTACTTCCTGTCTGTCTGCAAGCCCAACTACACCGGCACCGAGTGCCGTTTTAATCACCAGTTTATCGTCAACGGCAACATCTGCACTGGGAACCCTGTTGTCGTGGAGAACGCTCGCAGGTCGTTCCCATCCAAGGATGCTTCGCTGAGTGTTTACTCTGCTGTTTACCTGACGGTGAGAAGAATGTACATGACTGCCATGCACTATAATAGAGTTTAATGTGGGCATTTTACAGGCAGGAAAAACCATCGCATAACATCACATACTGTATAGATTACTGTTTGTTTAGCGTATTTTCCAACATGGCATGGTGTCACCTGATTTCTTCTTTAGGAAAAAAACACTTTCAGACTTGAGAACAGCAGTAAACGCAACAGCAGTGTCTCTTTCCAGAAATAATGACCCGGTTACTCAAGATAATTCACAGAGCTTGTCCTGAACAGTATCATGTAGGAACTGTTTTCTTTCGACTGAACTTCACCAGCCAACTATATCACCATGCAGAAGGAAGTGTACATCTACCACTAGCTTACCTAGCACCACTAAGCTACCTAAGGTGGACGCCATTAATGTTTACATTTGCTGCTGTTACGAGCACAAGTCTCTTGTCCATGATTAGATACACACTTTCTTATGCTCAGTAATAGTGTTTGGGGGTGTTGTTCAGTTGAAAGACATTAATTTCTACATGAAACTGCTCACAACAAGGTCTGTGAATAACCTTGAGTAAAGAGGTCATGATTTCGGAAAGTCATTTTTTGCACCACAAGCCGAGTTAATGTAAGCATGTGAGGCGGACTGCAGCCTGATTAGCAAAGTCAGTATGCCTTACCAAAAATCAGAGACCACTAAAGGAAACGTCAGGGTACAGAGAGAACAGGACGATGAAAGGAGCAGCGAGGCAGTGGACAAATGTCTGGCAAAAAAATGAGAAGCAGCAGGTATGAGGCAGAACTGATGCTGAAAAGTGAGGCAGACTAATGTTATATATAACACCTGCTGTATTGGGCTCAGTTTTAAAGCGATAATGAAGACACTGGTATTATATTGAACTAGAGCTGTAGTTTCCAACTGGTCCAGCCATGGGGTTCACATTTCTTCCTAGTCATTAGTTCAAGGCCCATACAGTTATACATTTAGCATCATATTTGGGTTTGGCCACTTCAAAATAAAGTGTGTTTTTAACAAACTTGAAACATTCGTGAGTCACCACTGGACTAGAGGACCTAAGGCATCGATTAGGTACCAATCACGTTCGCGATGTTGTCAGAAAGGGGGCCAAATAACGCTCCATTTAAATAATTCTGCACACTGGGGTCTTAGAATTGCATAAATTGAGTATGACTGTAAAACTGAGAGAGACCACGCTTTCAGTTCAGCACACAATTTAATCAAAATATGATTAAAGGTAGGCCTCAAGATTGAATGGATAAATGAAGTGAAAAAATTAGGCATATTTGTTCACTCATGATTTGAGTTTATGATTTAATACCTTGCAATAATTTTTTCAATCAATGTTTGATTTGACTTTTCTCTAATCATTCATTGGAAGGCATTTTTTTCAACCCAGGACAAACAGGTGACTACCTCTGCTTTTCAAAATAAGGTCTTAACACAGAGAAGATACAAAGGAAGTATGACAATTTTGCATTGTGGTCCCCTTAGCTGTGTCTCAATTCAGGGGCTAAAGCCTTTGACGGATGCAGCCTTTGCGGTCCACGTCGGCTATGTCCCTTAAAGATCGCATTAGCCAAACCAAACAGTATCCGTAATAGGATGGTCTGGTCTGCGGAGGATTTCCTGGTTGCATCAGAAATTGTTCTTGCCCCGAACCGTTGGTGTTCTTGTTACCTAGTAATCAACTGCGCTTGATGAAAGAAGGAGTAAGCTCGTAAGTTAGTTAGCCCTAAATCATGTGCTGTTTGCTAATTGTAATGTTAACAACAGTTGACCGTTCGCTAGTTAACGACTGTTAGTTAACTTAATATATAATCATCACCGGCGCACAGGCATCTTGGGATAGGCTGGTTCACGAGGGATTCATCTGTTGCATCTTCTAAATTCTGAAGGAGCCTTCGAAATAGGACAGCCTTGGTCGCGCCAATGTAACGCAACTGGTCTTCAAATGCAGCTTTCCAAGGCTGCAGCCCCTGAATTTAGACACAGCTCTTGTCCCTCTGCCCATATTTCCTAATGGCTGTCCTGACTACAGGTAAGAAGAAACATGTGTATTTTTAATTCTAGGGTGAACTGTCCCTTTAAGCATAGCCATGTTGACTCTATAATGCAGCGACTCCAGACCATGTGATGGTAAAGCGTCAGTCACACAGGAATGAGGACATTCGTTAGGACCAAACTTTTCTGTTGAAGGCTGTAACCATCACAGATGGTTTAAATGTAGATAATTAAGAGCTGTTTCCTGCTGACATAAAATATAAGACTCTAATTATGGAGTTTGTATTCTAAATTCTAAGTTGTTTCCAAGTACTTGTAATAGATAGACAAAGTTAAAAGTCAAGGCAATTATGCACATGAATACAGTAAAAGTATACAGCAGTGTACAATCAAATATTTTCCTAAGCATAACTGCTTTCTGAATTTAAATCAATATCACCTTATAAAGTAAAGACAAAACATATCTTGAAATTCACCACCAAATTTGCAGATTTTCTTCAATGCTATCTGAGCAGCAGTTAATTAAAAATCAATGTCAAGTGTGCTTGTGGCTGTAGAGTCTCTCATTAGGGACTGAATGTAATTACTTTAAATCTTGGTGTAAACTAATTTTGAAATAGTTAAAAACACCCAAACAATCAGAGATGAATAGATCTCTGTAGCCTGGACTGATTAAAGTTCCACACTAGATTTGTAATTTTTAAAAGACTGAATAAGAAGAAATGTTTTCTGTAGCTCATCCATCTTTGATGGAGAAATGGGCAAGGAGGGACTTCGTGCTTCTTGAAAGTGTGTCGAGGAATGTGTAATACAAGCGTAGGGTGGGTTTGGGCATTTTTAGAAAATTGGCTCGAAGGAACACATGAAGAATGGCTTTTTGAAGGGCTATTTGAAGGGCTGGTGTGTGATATCAGAGTGACGGAGGGGCTCAGCTGCTGAAAAGTGAAAAGGAAGGAGAGCAGAGGTGCAGATTTTATCAGCAGAAGTGAGAAGAATACAAAGACAGGTTGTTGATGAAAAGAGGATTTGATACGCGCAGCTCCAAGGTCTGGCGTGGGAGGAGGTAAAAGTTCAAGAAGTGCGAACATATGTAGGAAGACTGATGTTTTTAAATGCTGACAGTCTTCTCACAACTTTCACTCACAGTTAGAGGTTCCCCTATTAGGTTAATCTTGTAATCTTTTATTCTCTGTGAAAAAAACTCCTTGTTTTGGAGAGGTATTTCACTCATATGATGTAAGTTTGTGACATCTTTCTTTAACCGTTTTGCTGTTCAATGGATGCTCTGAGCTCTCGTGAAATGGTAAAATATTTAATTCCATTTCTGTGGGAACACCTCCAGTTACTCTGCATGGGATTGCTTCTGTTCTTGTCTGCCTAAAGAGAGGTACAGGTTAAACCTTAGATCTTTGGGACACAGTAAAGAACATATTTTTTGCCCCCCTGCTGGTAGCTGTGGCTGGAAGCCTTATGTTTTCGAGTTGTGCATCCGTGCGTCCACCAGTTCCATTCTTGTGAACAGGATATCTCAGTAGCACTTTGAGGGAGTGTCTTCAAATTTGGCACAAAAAAAAATCAGTAGGAATACTGATTAGATTTTAGTGGTCAAGGTCAGAGATCAAGATCACTGTGACCTTGCGTCTATCTCATCCTCGTGACTGTGATATCTCAAGAACACCTTAAGAAAACGTTCATTTGGACTCAACAATAAACTGATTAGAATGTAGTTGTCAAAGGTCAAAGATCAAGGTCACTGTGAGCTTATGTTTGTCTGATTTTTGTGAATGTAATATCTAAAGATCGCCTTGTGGGACATTGTTGAAATTTGGCACAATTGTCCACCTAGACTTAACAGTAAACTGATTAGACTTAAGTGGTCAGAGGTCAAGGTCACTGTGACCTCATGTTTGTGTCATTCGTGTGAATGCAGTATCTAAAGATGGCCTGGGGGGCTGTTCCGATTTTGGTGGTCAAAGGTCAAGGTCACTGTGACCTTACTTTTATTTTATTCTCATAGACGTGATATCTCAATAAGGCCTTGAGGGAATTTCTTCAAATTTGGCACAAACCGTTGGTCAAGATCTTCTGTGCTGGCAGGTTGAAGATGTGTTTGATGCATCCATGTTTCAGAATATGTAGCTTGTTTGCAGTAACACCATACCCTATGTGAAGCACTGTTAACTGTCATGGCTGCAAATGACTTTGGACAGACATGGCTGTAAACTGTAACTGCAGCCTGACTGGTTCACTGAGGTATTATTCTAGTTTTATGTTTATTTTCACCATCTGATTAAATCTGCCTTCTGTCCTCCTTTCCAGATGTACATCACCAGCACCATCAAGACCAAGTCCAGCCGCCTGGCCAAGCCTGTGCTCTGTCTGGGCACGCTCTGTTCAGCCTTCCTCACCGGCCTCAACCGAGTCTCAGAGTACCGAAACCACTGTTCGGACGTAGTGGCCGGATTTATACTGGGATCAGCTGTTGCTCTGTTTCTGGTGAGGATGATGGAAGAGTGAAAAGTTTGGGCAAGTGTGGGAGTGAGGATTAGAGGAGAAGAGAGGATGATTATTCTGAGGTGGATTCTGGTCATGACTTATTTTCAAATTATAATAATAATTTCCAGCTTCATTTTGGAAGCGACCCAAACCGGTAATTAGATGATTATTCTAGGCTGCAGCTCTTACCAAAGCCTGTAACAGGGTTTTGGTGCCATTTTTAAAGTCAGCTTGAATGCAAATTTATGCCCTAAAATACTTATACACAGCAGCTTTATTTTATATTATTAATCTATATTGATCTTTAGTGACATAAATAGGTGTTGTCAAGGCCAAATAGTGTATGTTAAAGTAAGTTGTGTAATGAGGTCCCAAACACTTATTTGGTAGCTAAAAAGAGCAGTTCATGAAGAGGTGAGGGAGAGGATGTGAATCAGGATGAAGCATGGTTTATACTGAGCTTGAGGTAGGTTCAGATACAGGTGAGTTAGGATAGAGGGAAAAGGGTAAGGATGCACTGGTTGATTGGGGGGAGGAGGAGGAGAAGATAAGAAAGGAAAGAAAATACTGAGGTGGCACCTGGATTTCTACTGAGATCAGCAGACGTTCTGCTTCTGAAAGAGCTCAGCGAGGAAGGGTAGTGAAAGGCAGAAGGACCAGGAGTGAGAAAGTCGAAGGAATCACCACGGTTGTATCTAAGTCTAAGATAATTGAGGGAACCAGTTAAGAAAATCTGTGATCTGATAAATTCTGGTTGGGAAAGGGAATCTTTTTATGTGTCTCACTGAAATAAATGTCATTGCAAGGTATAAACTGTTCTCACTGGATTTGAAGAAAATTAATTTCCCTGTCCCAAAGCCTTTAATGTAAAATCAAGCTGTCAGATATCCTGGCTTCCACTGAAAATCGAAATCACTTTGTCAACATCACACTTTATGCTGAGTGTTTAAATGCAGGGTAATGATTACAGCTGAAACCGTCGAGTTGTTTTTGTGGTTGAAGCGGAAAGCCCCTAGAGGAGAAGGGAAGGCAAAGAGAAACCACAACAATTTAAAAATGATAAATTTTAAAAGTCTTGGAGGCTTCAGTTCATGTTAATTGCTGCTGGGTCTCGAGGAAGGAGCATGGCAGAGAGAGGGGAGGAAGGAAAAGACATGAAGGGAAAGGTGCTGTAGTCAAGACCACCTAAACCGAGACCACGTCATGACCAAGACCGCAATGTGTCAAACCCCAGACAAGACCAAGACTTTTAGGAGTTCAGACCAAGGCCAGACTGTGCGAGTCCCACATAAGATAAAATGTAGGACATGCAAATCACAGGCAGTCCTCAAAGTGACCTGAAAGATTCAGATTCCCATATAAAGTCCCACAGAAATAAAATGAAGATTTCTCTTCATTCACCTGTTTTATTGCCATGCAGTATGTATAGCTAATACTGACTACATCTCTTTTGATGAGGGATGAAGAGATATCTGAAGAGTTTTGGTGCAGAGGCAGATTGCTAAAGTTAACTAGCTAGCTTTGCTAGTATCACTTAGACCGATGCTGGGTTCACACTACACAACATTTTTATCTGTTCCTACAGTCACTATGTCAGATTACGTGATTGTGGAAACACAAAATCTGGCTGCAACTTGGCCGACAGATATGACGGACTACATAATGGTCCACGACCAATCATTCCCTGTTATCGTTCACAACATAGCATGATGTCATCGAGTTATTCTTGTCCTATTTTTTTATTATTTTAGTCGTTATGGTTGTTCATGTCCAAGCTAAAAAGCTATTGTAGAACGTAAAAAGCGCCACGGGATAGCAGGAACTACATTTGAAGCACCACATGACAGTCACAGAACCGTCCACAAGTTCCAGCACTGTTTCACAATAAAAGCCCTGTTAAGAACACGAAGGGATCAACCAAAATTTGAAGGGGCTTTCAATTTTAAACAGCTACAGGAAGTGTTGAGTGTGAAATGACAGTGCGGTGTATTAACTTCATCAAGGCAAATGGGAGCGCATTAAAAGTAAAAAATAGGAAAATACAGAGGGAATAATAAATAACGGCCCGTTTATAATGTAGTCTGTTTCACATGGAGCTGGTACCCTCTGCAGTTGTGGTAAGTAAAAGGCCCCGCCACTACTTGTGAATTTCACTACTTACATTACTAACATTCTTTGCTAGCCTGATGCAAATGGTAGTACTCAATGGGTTTCTAAAGTGCCTCTGCTGTTTCACGCCATAATTTTTCCTCTTTAACATCCCCAGAGGAAATATCAATAAGGCTGGGGTGTTGTTGTCATACAGTTGTCCACGGCAGCAGGTCAATCTGTGTCCCTATGGGTCAAAGTGACAAATGTCACAGAAGCCATGAACGACAAAAGGAAAATCAAACATGCTAGACTTTCTGTCTGGACGTGGTCAGGCGTCCCAGACGTGGCATCGGATGTCATGCATTGTGACACACTACATGAGATAAAACGATGGATTATCACGTACAGGGGTGGCACGGTGGTGTAGTGGTTAACACTGTCACCTCACAGCAGGTTTTCTCTGGGTACTCCGGCTTCCTCCCACAGTCCAAAGACATGCAGGTTAATTGGTCACTCTAAATTGCCCGTAGGTGAATGGTTGTCTGTCTCTATGTGTGATAGTCTGGCGACCTTTCCAGGGTGTACCCTGCCTCTCGCCCAATGTCAAGAGGGTAAGCCGTTACGAAAATGCATGGATGGATAGATTATCACGTACAACAGTCATTGTCATTCACAATCCGAGCCGACACCGTACGACGCTGCGTTGAGCTATAATCGGGCTGATATTGTGCAGTGTGAACCCAGCGTTAGCTTACCTTCCTCCATGCTTCCTGTCTAAGTGATGACAAAAGTTTGATGCAGTCCCTGCCATCAGCATTGCATTGTAAAATTTACATACTGCATATTATTGTTTGGAGGCTGTTTTGCAGATGAACTCTTTAAGGATTAGGTAGCTAAATTTTATTACCAAAGTTTTGGCTGACATCTCCTTCCTGACAGTCACAGATTCTTCTCCTGTCTCCCACATTCACTTTGTTGAAGTGTGTATGAATTTGGGTGAGAAAGGGTGACAGCCGTTAACAGTAGTGAAAGTTGATGCTAGATTTTGGTTTGAGTAGATGGTTACTTAGTGAGATTCCAGGGTGAGTAGCAGTGATATGTGATAAGTGATATGCTTTGGTCGACTTGAAGCAGTTTGTCCTTGGACCACAAGGAGGGGGAGCCACAGCACCCCACTCTTTAATGAAGGATATTAGCTTTCAATGATTGATCTTTAAAAATTGACATACATTGAACGGATGATCTCTGGGGAAAGACAGGCACAAGAAAGTCAATCATCACGTCGGCAGTTTTGAAGCTGCTCATTTACAGCTTATTATCAGCAAGCTGAGGAGGACCGCCTCTCCCTGACACATTCACCTAATGGTCCTGATGAAGCTTATCAAGGTCTTGTCATCAGGAAAACTGAGGCAATATGATGGACTGCTATCTGGAGGGAAATTAATTGGTACAAAGAGAGTAGAAAGCAGGTATAGCTCAAATCCCTGTGCTATCAGTGCTGACAGCGAGGAGATCTGAATGGACTCGTCAAACAGCTACTGCCTTTAGTGTTACAAGAGGTTTGTCCTCTGCCAGCAGATTGAGGGATCAGTGTTAAGCACTTGGTCGTGGAGCTGCAGGATGATATTGGAAACAGGGCTGTCCACTTGATCCAAGACAAAGTAGAGCCACATGCTGGTTGCCTGCCAGGTCTGATAGAAGAAAAGCCCTTTGAAATGTAAAATGGCTCACAACCTAAACCTCTAAATCAAGGCTGACAACGTATGTAGAACTGCCATACGTCTGACATATATTTTATATTAAAACACAGGGTACGGGTCTATGCAGATCTGAAAACAAAAAACAGGATGCACATGGAGTCAGAGCCAAACTTTTTAGTACAAAATTGGATCCCCTAAAAAGAGAATATGCAGCCTTTATTGGAAAGCTCAAATCAGATGTTTCAGCTGTTTCATGGCAACAAGCAAATTTCCCTTTGCTCACCTGAGACAATAGATGGCAGCTTGGCCGAGCCTGTCTTAGCACGGATGACAAGACGCAAAAATGGAAAGAAAGCAGTTTTCCACGGTCTTTGGGGAGGCGCTTCAGTTGAGTGAAAGCAAGAAAGCAGAAACCATACTGAAATGTATTTGAAACAAGCAGGATGGTTGGAGCTTAAAAGATAGGTTTCATACAGGGGTAGATAAGAACAGTCAAGTGAAAACAACAGAAGCGAGTGTCAGTGTAGAGTTGAGCTCAAAGTAACGCACTTGCCCATGACTCAGCCTAATCAACTTAAAGTTTGATTCACTGTGACAGACACTTCTGTAGAGAATTCATATGTTTTTATGAAACAGTGATGCTGGAGTGTCATCCTCGGATTCTTGCCCAGCAGCTGTGATTCATTTGCTTGGTCTAGGATCATTAGAGAAGCACCGTCCATGAACTGCCACAAACAAGGAAACCTTGAGCATCCTCCAGCAGTGAATCTCCCCGCTTCATTTTCTCCTTTGCCACTGCCTGAGGGCATAGTTGGCCTGGAGGGGGGGACTCCCCCTCGGGCTGCCTCTTTGATTAACCAGTCCGTGGAGGAGTACAGAAATACGGCAACCTTGGTGGTGTCTCTGCTGTTAAACGAACCGGACAAAAAACAGAATTTACAAGTAACTGTAATTTATAAAAATTTTCACAGACATATAAATGAAGAAGTAAGGCATCAGTTCACTGTGGCTGCTGGGCGTGGTGCCATGCCACAAAGATGAACACCCCGGAGCATCTCTGTTGACTGCATTAAATGATGGCTGCATTTTGTGGACTCATACAATGTTTGATTGATCTTTTACACCCTTATAAACTTTATATTAGGGTTATAACTGTTTGGAAGCTAAAAATATGGTCACATCTCTCCGAAAAACTCATGGGTGCTCTTAAGTCCTTCTAATTGGAGCCTAATGTTGCAGTGACACTGGGGTTGGCAGGCAGTCTGATTTAAGGTGTAAGTGATCTAATTTTAATACGGACATTAAACGATGTTGTCTTTTAACAATGGTATGATAATCATGCTATATATTGAGGTGTATCTGTAGATAACAGGGTTGCATCTGTTGAATAACACTACTTTGTCTCATAATAGGAAGTAAAAAATGGTCTCAGGGAGCCAGATGTATAGACACAGCCTTGTATTTCCTGTTAGAGGCTTATAAGATTGTCAGACAACTTGCAGTGCAGTGTGAGATTTATTATTATTTGGTGTATGAAGTCTTTGTCAGAGCATGATGGTGGATGGCACTGTCAGTCTGTTGGTCCACCACTTTTTTCTAGACTGAATTTCTAGGCGTAATTTTTGATGGATTGGCAAGGATTTTTGTACAGACATTCATGGTTCCCAGACGATGAAGCCTAAGCACTTTGGTCATCCCCTGACTTTTCCTCTAGCGTTATTAGCAAGTTGACTTTTGTGGGTTTAAGTGAAATGTCTCATCCAACAACTGTTGGATGGGCTACCATGAAATTTGGAATAGAGATTCATTTTCCTTTAGGATCAATTGCGATTTGCTTAGTTGTCTTTTTGATTTCCATCTAGGGTCAATTTTTCATTTGCATAAGTCTTTGGTTTACGACCAAATACATGCAGTACGAATCACACTTCCATCAGCCTCAGCTGTACTGTTCAAGTGCTAATCGGAAATTTTTAGCATGCTGACACATTAAACTAAGGCCAGAGATATACTTGCTTTTTAACTACACATTTGTGTAGACAACTGGCTGCATCATGAAAGATATGTTCACTAACTCGCCTATGTAATACATGTATTACTGGAGGATTCCACTAGAGGGCAAACCAGAAAATTCAGACCATATGAAACCTTTACTTTTAGGGGGAACTGCAGTTGCCCTTAAAAAGTGCCAACTGTTGCATGCAGTTTGCACACAATCGGGACATACTACTTTCTCTTAACATTATACCCTGAACTTTGACCCTCTTGGATTTATATCCGTTACCTTGGAGATATAACAAACGTCACTCATCGAGTTCGCCAGAGATGGAGATCAACCCATTGTTGTTTGTAATATCTATGGTTATTTTGTTCACTTAAACAATCAATATTCCAGTTATTACTATGCAACTGAATGCGCTGTCCAGCCATCATCTGTTTGCGGCCCAGTCGACGCGAGGTATCGTCTGCTGTGCAAAGGATTGTGGGACAGAATAGCTGGAAAAGCATGCTGGCTTACGTACTGCAAAATCGGACCGGATGTTGTAGAACATCCTGGTATTTTTGCCATACTGCACCTCAGTAATTCAGAGATCACAGAGGGAAAGGAGACGATGGTGTCACCATTTATGTTATTAAAGTCCCATTACTCAAGCACATTGTGTCAGTGTCGAGTATGTATGTTAAGCTCTCCCTTGTGTTCATGTGAGTACTGCATTTTGCGTACATGTCACATTGATATCTGAAGATGTGCACAATCAGTGCAAGTGGACACAGTATACGCGAGCCGGCCATCATGTGCATGTAAACATGTAGTTAAAAGAAAGTTTATCTTTGGCCTAAGACAATAAACAAGGTAAACATTATACCTACACTAGCATTGTCATTGTTTGCATGTTGGCATTTAGCTCAAAGCACTGCTATGACTGTGTTCTATTATTACAATAATTTGTCAGATAAATGTGTATTTGGGCAGTCTTTAATTAAGGGTAAGAAAGAAATAGTATGACTAAATTAAAAGAAGATTTTTATCATGGATTATTTAAACTCAACCCTTAATAACCTAATGTGAACCTGGTCTGGTTGGGTAAAAGTCAAAACGCCAGTCACAAGCTGACAGCTGAAATGAACTTTCCCATTCTAAAAATGAACCCTTGATGTTTCAGGTCCATGTCAGCCTACCTTGCTGTTTAATGTTGAACTCTCCTCATACCTTACAGGGTATATGTGTTGTAAACAACTTCAAAGGCGTCCACAGTGCAGCAGCTAAACAGAAAACTGAAGACTACCGTGGTCTGCCTCTGATGACTTTCCCCCGTGTAGAGAGCCCTCTGGAGACCCTCAGCGCACAGGTAGCTAAAAACACTTAACCTGGATTCCCAAAGAACGTAATCTCTATGATTCACATTATCTTTCCCTATTAATTGGCAGAGCTCCCTTAAGACTGTGCTTAGAACAAAAATACCCCTCCAGAATTTAGTCTACTGTAATTTGGTTTTCACTGTAATTTGCTGTTCCTGTAATTATTTGTAATTTACTTTCATGTCCTGCTTCAATTTGTAATCTGATTCATTTTACAGAGTTCCCATAAAGAAAGGGTGTTACATCATTCAACTAAAAACAGGGTTTACAGTCACATAATTAGTTAACCATGTGCTCTGTCTCCTTCTTTCTTTTTCTTTTCTTCTTTCTTTTTACACAAAGCAATGACACATGTTCAGAAGAACATACAGGCATGACATGTTGCACTACACCCCTGTCCTCCTTCCCAAATGCACAGAAACACACACAGAACCTCACACAGCGCACCCCTGATACTGACAATGATTTCCTCTACCTCTTCATTTCCACACCTTTTCCCTTGTGTCTCCTTTTCCTCCCATTTTCTTTCTTATCTCTCTTAATTCTTAAACCTCTTTCTCCATTCCTCCCTCCTCCCACATCCATTTTCAGAACCACTCAGCATCGATGACGGAGGTCACATGACTAAGGGGGCAGCACCGGGTCACGTTTGCGTCTCCACAGCACTTCCAGACACAATGACGAGGACGCATGTCACGTGGTTCCGAATGCTTAACAAAAACACACAACTAATATATCTGTTTAATTCACCTGGGGGACAAAATACACCATGTTTCTGATGGTTCTCATTAAGTTGGGCTATGCTCAATCCAACCTGCCAAGGCACATCTATCGCATCACTGGCAAAAGTATCCCAAGGCAAACTTAAGCACAGATTGTTTTTCCAGATAGTTGAAACCATTTGAAACATGGGATGTTCTTTTTCCCCTCCAAGGTGCGCTGTTTGTAGTTAGAGGACGGTGTTTTGTACATTTTGTATGAGCGAGTGCTGTAGCCTATCCTGACGGTGTTAAACCTGCGCACTTCCTGTCAGCTGACTCACTCTGTTTGACATCACATCCTGTCAGGTGACTTGCCTCGTCGATCACCACATCTATTCCCTTCTCAGTCTGAAAAATCTGCTATGGAAAAAATATTGATGTTGTTGTTCTGTGATGTTTGTCATTTGTACAGAAAAAAAGACAGAATCCTTCTTTTTATTATCTCTCTGTACATTAATCGACCTCGTCAGGTCATATTTTGTAAAGATTTTTTGTCAATCTGTATGACTATTATGATCCATTTGGACCTGTTTGCCTGCTGTGTAAACCTGGATATGTTTTGGTATCAGTTTAGGTGTTTTGGGGAATGAACCCTCTCCCCTTTGGAGGAAACGACAAGGAAGAGTCAGTGACATCCTCCGAGTCAGAAAATGGGGTTTGGCACTTGTAGTGCCACGTTATCAGCCACAATGAAAATGAAATATAATTGGTTGAAATTCTCACTATGAGTGTGTTTCACCCCAATTTCCTGATTCACTGTGATGTTAATAGAAATTTTTCTACAGAGGGGTCCTGTGGGGCTAGCCTGTGCCAGATCTACCTGAAGATTTCACTGGTGTGGCTGTACAATTAAATTCAAAACTGAAATCCCAATGGAAGACAGCCTTAGAAAATACATGGGAAAAAAAGAGAGACAGAAATGCTCTTTGGAGTGAAACTGAGTGACTTATTTAAGGCCTGGCTAGCCCTTTTAATGGAAACCAGGCTAATGACTCCTGCTTCACTTTTCCTCCTTGAGGCACCCCTCCCCCGCCCCGACCCACCAGTGGATTGTGATGCAATGTTGTGACTCCATTTCCCATTGGAAGATACGCCCAGCATGAAGAGAGAAGTCAAGATGTTTTATAGATATTCATGATTTCAATTATACTCATTATCATTGTGATTATAAACGTCTTTTACTTTAAGAACAAAAAAAAAGCATTTCATTTGAAATGCTACATATATTTTTTTTTCTTGGTTTGTCCACAAATTAAATAGTCAGTAGCAACAGTGTGATCTCTTGTGTTTTTCATTACGTGTCAGAAGTCTCAAACTAGAGTGTTACATTCTCTTTCTTTGATAAAAATTGTGGCCAAAAACAAGCAGGATAATTGGTTAGAAATGTAAAAGCAATAGCCTGATTTCTCTCCTGAAATCAAAGAACTGAGACAGAGAGCAGGACTCAATCTTGACAGTCAGTCTTACCACATTTACCTCACAGGAAGAAGTGGGAAACAAGTCTGCCCTCGTGTTTCCTGGAATATTTAGAGATTTGCTTACTTTATTTTTTTATGCCCTGAGTTATGCCTTGCAGGCAGCCCTACGGGGCTCATGGGACAAGTTTGCCTAGAGGGTTTTCATCTATCAATTTAACCCCAACCACATTTTTTTCTAACAGTAACCAAAAATTCTCTTCCTGGCACATAGCCCCCTGGGGCCTGGGGCTTCAACAGGGTGTCCGCGAACTCTCGGAGGTCCTTAGAGTTACTGCAGGGGGGCTGCCAATTAGGGCTGCACCCTAATAGTCGACAATACATTAGTTGACCAGAAAGATCATTAGTCTGCGCCTTGTCAAAATAAATCAAAACCTATATGACTGGACCATGTGGGAATTTAATTTGAAAGGACAGTCACAGGAAGTGTCCACGCTCAGCAGTCAGACAGGAGTCACGTTAATTTCCAGGGCTGGTACCTGCAGTTATTCCACAGGCTAGTTAATAACATGTCGGGCAGGAAATCCAAAGTGTGGGATCATTTTGAGAAGGTGAAGGACCAACCCAAGGTGATATGTAAACTCATCTTCATTGGTCGACTACAAACATGACGTATCATCTGAAACATGGAAGTAGCTACATGCCCATTAGCCCACAGCGTCATTAACAGGCGGCTCGCTCAGTGTGTGACGTGCACTTGTAGATAAAATATAGGCCTATATTAATGAAGGTTCATTAGTACGGTTTTGTATTTCTCTGTAATGTAGCACAGTGTTAACAATGTTACTGATACTATTCTTTCTCACACCTTCAACTCAAACCATTGTGTTGCCCCGCCCAAAATATATCATTTAATAATTAAATTAATATCGTAAACATGCGGGTGACTAGTCGACTAATGACCCTAAATGACGACTATTGGTCTGCGAGGAAAATTCTTAGTCGGGGGCAGCCCTACTACCAACTGATTATTATTGATTGATTTTTTCTTCTTAAATTAAAACATGTCTGACAATACATTAACATTTAATTTACAATACATAACATTAATGACAGGCTAACAATTAGCCATGAGTCCTTGTGCAATTATGTGAGCTAGCTAACGCTAAATCACTCTGTGGCACTTATCCATAAAAGCTTAGCTGACAGTTACATACTATTGAAACATACTAGCCAATTAGCTTTATCAATTATTTATTGGTACGGACATTCTTAGGGCCACAATGGATCATTCTGTAACTTCTTGAATAAGAGATTCTGACATACAGTCCACCCTAGAAACCACTAGGTGAGGCTAATGCACCTAGCCATGCTACAGCTGCTGCTGACTTGGCAGCCACAGGCAAACAAAAGAGTGAAGCCTCGAAAATATTCAGAGAATTATTTTAAGTTCAACTCAGTTTTACACAATTCTTGTAGTGGGGTCCCTGTTCTGTCTCTCTTTCAGTGAAGGGGTCCCTTGCCTGAAAAAAGTTGGAGACCCCTGCTCTGGGCAAACTTCTCCCAACAGTGCAATTCATCTGCGTACAAACCCCTCCTTTTTTGCTGTTACAGGCCCTCACTTAAACCATAGCTCATTACAGCCTAAAGGTATGTTCCCCACTAACCCATGATCACATTTTGTTTAACAAAACTGTAGAAGTTTGTAGTCTGGTAGAGTAATACTGTTCACAAACTGACACAGCAGATTTACCTACAACAACCATCATTTATCAAACTAAAATGAACTCAAATAAACACTGGAGTGTGTACTTAGTAATAAAAGCCATGCATGGATGTGCCAGGTGAGCTGTTGAGATGTTGAAGGCACAAAACTAAAAGGCAACGCTGCAGGGTGGATGTCTGCTGTGGCAAGGCAGAGAGTGAGTTAACACACGGGGCAGCTTTTATAGCCAGGAAAGCCCAGGTGAGCTTAATCAAGCCAACGACCCTCCCATGTCAGCCAAATGCCTGATGAGGTTGGCCAAGTCATCCTCCAAGACAGAGGGAGGGGTGTAGCATACTAAACAGGGCGATGGCACACACTATAAAAACACTATGCGTCAGTGTTTCTCTTAGCTTTATTGTGCACATCCACACAAAGGAGAGGCTCTGGTTTGGATTGAAGTGAATGGGAAACAGAATATTCGCAAGATAGAAGTATAATGTGACCTGACCTCTAAACATCTGATGGTATATGTAGAGCAGGGGTCATTAAAATAGCCATTCAAATAGCTAACTTAAGCTAACAGCATTAGCACTGATAATGGAACGTGATTCCTGTCACACTCAAGAGGTGCCACTAGTGTAATGCAACGAGTAGCTTCCTTGAAACCCGATAGACGCTCCTTGTGGTGTATTAACAGTGAACTAATGACTATGAAAGTAGTGAAATGGACTGCAATTGATTAAAATATAAAGCATGCAATCCACGTCATGTTTCCAAGTGCCAACACTGGCTGCAGTTTGAGCAACAACAATGTGGAGGATACAGTGTGCCAATCACAGTCTGGAAGGAGGTGCTTCCTAGGAGGCTCAGTTAAGGCGAAAGAAATCTTGCTCTAAATGTTCTTCCAATATGTACTCAAGCATGCAATGAATTTATGATAATAGAAAGTTTGTGAGAGGACTAGTACACCTTCAGGGTTGTTCTTGAACAAAATCTGACATTTCTTTTGTGAACTAACAAATGCTAATACGTGCAGTTCAAAAAGAGGAGCCGCTCGCTTTATTTTGTTGCCTCTGAGAAAAATATCGTTAAGTTTTAGCAAACCTATGTTTAGACAAAAAAATCTGTATCTATATGACCCTTTTTTAACACGGGGGTGTTATGAGTATCGCAACCTGTAAGGCAAGCCTTTCCTGCTCACATCACACTCCTGCACAACTACACATGCTTCCCAGACAAGTGATTGGAATGAGCATAGATATGCTAAAACCAGGATCTTATTTAGTTTTTCTGTTGATTCATCCTGTTACAACCGCAGCGACTTCAGTGATGTTTATGTCACCGCTAAGCAAGGCACACACACACAGAGACACAAAGGAAGCTGACGGCTCAGCCAGTGCACTTGCTCTTTTGCTCTGTCAGGTATTCATTTCAGCTGTGACAGCCTGCGCTTACCCTGCAGACACACTGGCTAAATAGATAGGGACTGTTTGTGTGTGTGTGTGTGTGTGTGTGGCAGTATTTGACCATGCCGTGTGTTTATAAAATGTCATCCTTGGCTGTTCTGAGTACGCCTTCCTGCCCAAATTGCTGTCCCCTAGCAATATGAGTGAAGAATAGTGCAACGACCAAATATCGTTTCAAGGCGGGAAGCAAAGCTCTGTGTGGGTTGGTTATGTATATAGCTGCAGGGTGTTTTTTAAACCATAATGGAATCCATTAAGATGGGAGGAAATGAGTAACTGCAGGTGAATCTCAACGGCCAACTTGACACAAAAAAATATCAATATTCCAGCAAATAAATCCTCAATGCGCAGTTTGATTGGTGTGTCCTGCATGTCAGCCGTTGCTCTGTACCTTTGGTCTCATTGATTCATCAAGAACTGGAGACTTCCTATCAGAGAAAGCACATCCCTGCAGTCCTTGGGAAAAAAGAAAATGTATAATAGTCTTTTGAAATCATCAAGAGTCTAGTCTTGATTTGAGGCTTTTAGAAATCTGAGAGGAGTCGCTTCATGTCTAACACTTTTCAAGGTTATGGAGGCGTGATAATTAAAAACTGAACTCAGATGTAACTATACACGAGGATGAAAGACTCTCAGTGTCCTACATTCTGTCTTTTAATATGTACTGGGTTGTATATTGACGTGTAGGGTCGTTAGAAAAAATGTTTCAATTAAATTAAGTGCAAAGAAGAGAGGTAAGTTTTTAATAACAGAACACATCCAAACGCAAACAGAAAAGATGCAAGAAAACAGGTCTCATCACAGAGGGACTGTTTCAGTGTGTTCAGTCGTGAGTGATCACCATATTCGAATAAGATGTCAGAGTTCGACTATAGTGGTCTATGATCATGTTTACACTAACTATTCAACAATGGGCTTGTACCTAAAAAACTGAGTGGTAGTTCTGTGTTGTTGTGTCCAGAGATTGCAAGAGCACCGGTATGATCTCAAGAGGCTGGGTAAAAAGGTACTGTTTTTGGGTCCCTGACTGAAAAGGCTGAAGACTCTTGTATTTATTACCATTTAATGTATTACTTCCTCACATACTGTGTTGATAACCCCGAAGCCATTATAAAGACGAAAAACATCCAGACCATAAGTCAAACTCTGACAAGTTAAACTGTGACTTGTAGGTGCAGCTTTCTTTAAGAAACTAGAAGTGCATCGGTGAAGTGCAGGACAACATTATACAGTGATCCCTAAAATAAGATTTTGTCCTATGATTCACCACAAGATGCCAACCAGATGTTCTTAATGAATATAGAGGTGTCTTGCTGAAGCTTTATATCTTTTTTCTCGTAACTCGTAACAGTGACCCCACTGACCCTCAAAAAGGCGCATGAGAAAACCATGACCTAATCCACATCAAATGCATCGTCAAAGTCCAGAAACATTAGGTCATCAATGGTGAAATCGACCAATCATCAGCAGTTGTATTTCTTTTCTTTCCCCTTTAAAGATACAAGGTTTCAGCATGAAGCCATAAAGACTTAACTGGATGGGTTCAACTCCAGGTCATGTACACTCAGTGAGTCTCAACATAAGACTCAGGTGAATTAGCCCATTAAGCTTAAATACCAGTCTCCATATCTATGATCAAGCTTATCATCACGGCAAGCAAATCTGTACCCTTGAAGAGACAAGGCTTAGAGGGAAGAGATGAGACGGACAAGAGGATGGAGTAGAGAGGAGTAGGAATGGAAATAGAAGAAAAAAGATGAAGGGATCAGTGAGGTGAAGAAAATGGGGGAAGGGAGGTTAAGAAGAGGAAGGTTTGCACAGCTCTTCAGTGACAGCAACAAGCTAGTGAGAACAGATTTGGTTCAGGGTCCCTGGTTCACCTTTGTCCAATGCCTCTTGTCTGAGCGAATCTCACGTTCCAGAGGACAGCAAATGTTCTGCCAGAGTTACACAGCAGGATCTGATCCCTGGAGAACGTGTCAGTCCGGCGTTCGGGGGACCTCCTGAGCCTGAACGGAGCATTCAGCTTCCAGAAATCTGTGAAGGTTCAAACTCCAAAGCTCAGACAAGGATCCTTTTTCCAAAACCTGCAGGAGGTTTTGAAAACTAGTCCCATGTCTAACCAGGTATCTCCGGGAAGAACAAAGGAAAAAAAGCTTCAGAACTCCGGGAGCTTGTTTGTGTGTTGGTTAGTCTGCTGGTGGGACTGGGTATACTGAGCAAACTGGTTAGACTGGTGCGTAGTGGGCTGACTGGGTGCAGTCTGGTTTGCTTGCTGGTTTTCTGATTGGTACTGTTCTAACTCTCGCTTTCTCCTCATGGCTGACTGCAACTGCTGCTTGATTATGAGGATCTGACCCTCCAGTTCTGACAGTTCCTGAACCAGCGGGTTCCGGCCCACGCCCAGCCCGGGGCCACAGTCGCCCACACCCAAACCCCGACATGATCCTGGTGTAATGCCCTGCACTGACCCTCCCTGTCCTGGCCCCAGTCCTTGGCCCAACCCCCGCCCTGACAGGTCGGAGCGACCATTAGAGTTGGTTACTATGGGTATGTGTTTCTCCAGTAGGGGAAGAGAATGAGGATGAGGCAGGGGAGATGGGGGTGGTGGTGGGGGAAGCTCCTGGGAGGATGGGCGTTCCAGGTCATTCTGCATCTCCTGTGGAAGGACCCTTCGTCTGTTGGAGTGGGAGGACTCTGCAGGATTCCAAGATGCTGACTGGTTGTTTCCCTCATTGCACCTGCAAATAAGTAAGACACAGAGAAAAATGTTTGGAGCCAATTTTGTTTCTTACAGATAATGCCAGTGTTGGAGATGTACAACCAGCTGGCTCCGATGGTATATCTCCAGGTACACAGGTAATATTAACCCGGTGCTCACACTATGTGCATGTTGCAATTCAGGGAGACCAGACCTTGAGCAAGAATGTAAAGTGAAGACCATTTTTCTTAACTGCTGTATGGGAATGTTCCAGACATTATTGTTAAGAGGCTCACGTCGAGATTCTTGGAGGAAAACAACAACCAGTATGAATGCTTTCCAAGAGAACACTTTACAGTACAAGTGTTCTCCCTAAATGACCCATTAAATGAAAAATCCCTTTTTCATGTGTGTCCTCAGGTGTATTGTTCTGCCAGTTATTATGTGATATGTTTTATTTTTATTTTTCAGCTACACTGACAGGTTGGCTCTAGGAGTGGAAATATTGTTTTGTCCATCAGTCTACCACTTTGGTCCAGACTGAAATACAAATAACATGCGATCGACTTTTTCGTGAAATGTCATGACAAAAATTGGATGGATTGCATTTCAGTTTCGGCAGTACATTCATGTTCTTTTTAGGATTAACTTAACTGTAACTCTCCTTCTGGTACCATCATCGGGCTATAATTTAATTCGTCCATTACTTTGGTTTGACCAAATACCTGCTAAAGAGATGATGTTCCAGTCAGCCTCAGTTGTATTTAGCACTAATTAGCAAGTTGTCATTGCTCACCAAGCAGCAGCTTCCAGGGCTGAAAGATGAAGCCAACGTGGAAGTGCCAAAAACTGCAATTCCTTGAATGGCCACTTGAGGCTGCCATCAAAAGTGGGTCAATCCCCATAGACCCCCATGTTAAAATGCCTAGCTTTACAGCAGAAATAAACATGTTTACAGTCAGGTTCGAAAAACTATTTTGGTCTCTATAGTTTATTTTCCCATTAATGACAACTGTACAGGGATGAATTTCAAGCTGCAACCTCCAGGGCTGAAAAAATGAAGCCAATGGGGAAGCGCCAAAAACTGCAGTTCCTCAAATGGCCACTTGAGGCTGGCTCCAAAAGTGACTCACGTTGAAATGCCCAACTTTACAGAGGAAATAAACATGTTTACAGCGAGGTTCAAAAACAGCTTTGGTCTCTATAGCTAATATGACTCTTTATATAACTCACCTGTTTGCATTTCATTAAGGCTTAAAGTTATGCATAATCAAGTGCGTGGTTGTTTGAATGACAGGTTGTTTAGGGCTTCACTCCTACGCACTCCACCCACTCAAAATATGGTTACTTCTGGCTCAATCCAAGAAAGCCACATTGCCAAACTCGATGCTTCAAAACAAGAGCCTAAACCAATGGGTAACGTCATAGTGGCTGCGTTCATTATTTTTTGTATTAATTTTGTAACATTCTATTATTCTCACAATTGCTCAAAACGCAGTTATGAGCACGTAGCAAGCTGACCTTAGCATCTAACTGAAAACATTGCTGTGCAAGTACAGAGCCATTAGCATTGTTTTGATCAGAATCTCACGCTTTTCCAGTCAAAATGGGCCGACTAGCTTTAATGATTAATTCTCCTCTTGGTGGTGTGTATGATGTAGATTTTGTGGCAATAATGTAATAAATCAAACCACTCCTGGTGTCATGTCGGGCCAAGACCCTTAATTTAATTGTCTTGGCCTCCATAATGACATTTTGAAGTACATCTTCATTTAAATATATACCAAGATCATTAAAGGTTCTTTCAAAGAAGATGTGGTTGGGATGTAGCATGGCTTGCAGACTGGTTTGTGTATGAGTTTGGTTGATTGGGGTGTATTTCTGTGTATGCTAGTCATGTCACCTTCACTGTTTGACCTTCTTCCTCTTTTAGTCTGACCTAATGGTCACATTACTAAACAGTTTGGTCAGAACATGGTCATTATATTTGAGCAGGAAAAAATACATCCAACAAACATCGCGCAGTTGTTGCTGAGGACTGTGATGCTGCAGGTGGAACAGCCAATGCCTGGATTAAATCTTAATCATGTCATATATAATGCAAATAAGCATTAATGAATAGCAATGAAAAGCCCCCCACATAATGCAGGTAGAACGCTGACTGTCAAGGCTCACTGAAAGAAATCAAATACAAGTCCAATTAATTTCTTACGGCACCAGCGTTGACCCCACCGACGCCTCCCACCCAACCAGGACGTCTACCTTCGTCTTGAAGCTAATGAGCACCAGCAGCAGTACCGTGGGTGGGAGGTGCGAGGTGTCAGTTCGGCACAACATCACTAATGTCATGTTCCATCCAGGCTTAAACATGCAGTATGTCGCCTGACAAATCCTTTCTCCTCAGGCTGCTTCAGGGAGTGATGATGGACCTGAGCGGTCCTCAATCAGTGTTCATTTTACAGCATTTGTCCTGTCTTCTTTTCAGCACATTCAGCCTGCAAAATTAGGTTTCATGTGCAAGGAAAAAAATATATATAGGAAAAAATATCTCAAAGCTGTTTCATTTGAGCAGTAAAGCTACACAAACTGAGCCAGACAGGGTTGTTCCTGGTGACATATCAATTCCTTTGATTGCACTGACCATGAAAAACTCCGGCAACATCAAGTCACCCTGGACCTTTGCCCATACCCTCCCCCGCCTTTTTTTTTTTAAACAGCATAAGCATTTGGTAGAAAGAAAGCAGACAGAAAGTGGCATCTGCAATACGTGATTGGGTATTACACAAGGCTGATGTCATGTTGGGTTATGAGAAAATACCTACGAGTGTCCTTGCTTTTATGCTTCAGTAAGCCATGGAAATATATGCAGACCCTAGCTTCTGTCCAGATAATTTATTCTAAATATGTGGTTATAATGGAAATATTTATCTTCAGGTTAACAAATAATCAACTTTATGGTATTTCTGTTTCTTTTTTATTTAATTAAAATAGCATTACAAAGTGTTCTAGGTGAGCCAACAGTGAGTTAAAAGTTCTTATTCAAACAAATGAAACAAGTAAAGTTGCATTTTAAGACAAAATTATATTCATAAGAATTGTAGAGAAGTAAACAGATTACTATTGAATTTTAATCCTAGAGTTATGGTACAATATAAAAAGAAAACTTTAAAAAACTTTTTATGAACATAAACTTTAAGTATTATTTAAAGCCCCTGAGATCACTCTGTGCTTTCTAGCATGGAAAATGAGAACACAACCTAGTAGGTATATAAAGCACCAATATGGCATAATATATACTGTACTCCCTGTCAACTCCAAAGTTTCCTGCAGTCATTTATAGGATAGGTCCGGCTTGTCTGAGTATTAGAAAAGAACTAAATTTGGTTTTCTCCCTTAAAAAGAAACTGTTCACATCTTTTAGACCAGCTCTGCTAGCTGAGAAATAACCACCGTTTCATTTAAGGAGTAGAGAAGAGAGATTCCCTCCTCATGTGAATTGAAGCCTAACTGAAGAACTCTCTGAATCAAAGGTGTTTTCACCAGTAATGAAAAAAAAAAGTGACAGGAAGAATCTAATGAGATACTCCTGACATCAAAAGAAACCTTAAGCTGAAGGATGAGACGTCAGAATGCAAACTTAAAAAGAATCTTGTCTTAAATGATATATGCACCTTTAGACAAGAAGGCACCTGTGCTTACATCATGGCTGCAATAAAAGGGAGCGTATTCTGCAGTGTGGTTAACATGATCAGATCTCTTGAGCCTTCAGTCTAAAGATAATCCCTTCACTTCAGCATCTGTGTAAGCATTATGTGTTGGTGTTAATGTATAGACTTTGTAGCAGATGTTCTCTAACTAATTATTCTATATCACAGCTGCCAGACGACCTTGAGGGTGCATCTTTTTTATTGTGTTTCCAACAGCTTTTCAGGCTGTTCTTATGCACCATTTGTACGTGAGCCAGTAATTTGTGTATAACCCAGATAATCAGGAAGGCTGCGATCACGTGACCAATGCACTGACAAGAGTAAGGAAGGTAGTAGTTTGTATAAGAAGGCAGGTTAGGGTGGTAGATGGGTAACAAAACATAAGACTCTCTGCCAAGACAACCTGATCTCACTCCGAGGTTGTCGAAATCTGGTGCTTGGGCAGTGACTTGTGCTTCAGACAGTGACGAATAAAGCTGTCCTTTAACGTTACAAGCGTTAGGTGGCGTCGGGGGAAATATGGTGGGACAAGAATGAAAGTTAAGGTGCCGAAAGTTGGAGTAGATTGGGTAGGAGGGGTGGTGGATGAGTGCAACAAACACCGACTTTCACTGGGGAGTGGTTTTTGCATCCAGTGAGATTATAAAGCTGAACCCTGTTCTTTTTTTCCTAAACCCACCCACGTGCATTGTTGCACCGATGTAGGGCATTTATTTTTAAAGAGACTGTATGTAAACATGTCAGTGTAGGTTTTCTCTGGGTACTCTAGCTTCCTCCCACAGTCCAAAGACATGCAGGTTGATTGGTGACTCTAAATTGTCCGTAGGTGTGAATGTGAGTGTGAATGGTTGTCTGTCTCTATGTGTCAGCCTTGTGATAGTCTGGCAACCTGTCCAGGGTGTACCCTGCCTCTCACCCAATGTCAGCTGAGATAGGCTCCAGCCCCCGTGACCCTCAAGAGGATAAGCGGTTACGAAAATGGATGAATGGATGTATGTCAACGGTAAATTTCCTGTGAAAATAGAAGTTTATTTTGAAAAAAGACAATGCATGTAAAAGGCAGAACTTCCCAGAACATCAACAACCAACATACCCAGGGTACCTTTCATGTTTTATCTGACCAATTATCTATATCCTCCTGAGTCCCAAACATTTGTTTGATCTCAATTTTTAATTTCTCATGGCTATTTGGGATCAGTAGGACCCAGGAAGTGTTAAAAACAACAATAAAGTCAAAACAATACAGTCCCAATGTCCTCAAACAAGATGATAATTTAGTGCCAGTGCCCTCAAACAAGACCTTGTCCTCTTTTGCGTCAGGATCGGCTGCAGACTGACTTAGGCAGAGATGGCTGCCATCTTGCTTTTTACATGGATTAGTGTACTGTGCTCTTACTACCACTAGATGGCACAAAAAGTGTCCACGAATGAGGACAACAGGTCTAAGTTAAGTAGAATAAAGTATAAGGTCAAGTAAACCCAAAATGTGATGTCCTCATATGAGGACACAGTCTCAGAAGGATATGTGACGAGGTCAGAGTGAGGCCAATTGTTGGAACTGCATCAATCCAAGAGAACTTTGAGTGACTCTTCAGTACGCTATCACCATGTTTCTTTAACTAAACCTAACCTACTTAACTTCACTTGCCAAAACCTGAGAACGCCAAACCATATTTATTTTCCTAAACCTTCATAACCTTATGTTAAGTAAGTAACTTTACGTCAAGTATGTAATACCATTCATGGGCCACTAATTTGAGTATACCTTGGGCTTTTTGGCCACCAAACATGGCTGTTTCTTTAGCGATCCATCACTGTGTTTCCACCGGGGTAGTTCCATGATAAGTATTTGTTTTTTACTAAGGCATTGCTGTATTTTCAGCAGGAATTGTGCCATCAAAACAAGGAATTTCAAGCTCAATCAAGATCTTCTTCTAACCATAAACAAGTAGTTTTTGTGCGTTAATATAACCAGACATTAACCACAATGTTGTTAAAACCTAAAGAAACATAAGGTTTCAACATAACTGCTACTTAATAACACACAAATGTAACATATACATGGTTTGCAGAAATGTACACTGCCAACATTTCTCCCGGTGATTGGCTTGACCACCTAGATTAAAACAAATTGCTGGTTGAGCTTGTGTGCCATTAGTACTCAATCAATGTGGAAAAGCAGGCTTTTAAATCACTTCCTAAAACTAACCTTTACAGACCTGCTTTCATGTTTTTCTCTATAAATAACTCCTCTTGACCTTTTTTTTGCTTTGTGTGCATTGTTTTTGCTTTTATTGATGAATCATCTGTTGTTTCTTATTTATTCATTTTGAAAGCACTCTGTGGCAGCTCGGAAAAGTGCGATGCAAATAACGATAAGCCGTCTTATTAGTACAGCCTCTGATCTTTTCACACAACATAAAAGCCCTGTTCCTTTGTTGTTTTTCCATCCGGCCTCTAAGTTAATTTCCTTAACATTTAGGAGCCATGTGTCACTCATATGAAAGAGGAGCGCTTTCAACTTTCATGATACGAATGGACGTGTTGATTGAGACGGAGCTCACATCATTTCACTGGAAAATATAAACTATAACTTTTTTTTTTGACTTAATAGAGATTCCCGCAAGAAATAATGATATCAAGGTCAGAGAGGGAACTGTGCACCATGCAGTGTCGGCAAAGTGTGTTTAGCAGATGGAAAGCATGCTGAAATACAAATCATTATTTCTCTCTGCGATGTTAGGATGTCCTTCACATCGTCCTTATTTTTCAAGAGAAATGTGCACATACGAGGTTTAAAATGTAAAGCTTGTTATTGTGCTCGCTCGGTGACATCAGAGGGCGACTCAGTGTCTAAATCGACAGCAAATGCAGCTCTCTGTTTTACAATCTGTATATGAAGACTTTATGTGCACGACTGCAAGTCAGCCTGTTTTTGCCTCATCATTTATGGAGAGATAAATTAGCTTTCACAGCTGCCGAGGATAACCCTGCTTCTTTTCCTCAGAGGAGAGATCCCTCCTCCACCACACCATTTACAGTTTTTAGAGTCCCTCACATAATTTCCTGAGATATTTGGTTCCTCCTACGTCCAATTTGCAGAGTCACCAGATTCCTCTCATTAAGATCTGTCCTGGTCCTTCATTTACATTCTCATAAACGTAGATTTACTGAATAAGCAGTGGTTTTACAAATGGTTTTGCAACCTAGTGTAGATACAGAGTTGTTAGACACACACAAATACAGAATCCAGAGCTGCTCACAACTTCCAGATACCTCTCTGTCTCACCACTGCAGCTTACAAAGACGACATGCTCATGTGTCCCTGTACAGCAGTTGTCTACGCTACATCCTCAGCATGAATAGAATGGAATTTCTACCATTGCTCTGTATTTTCCGACCCATCTGTTAGTACAGATGTCTGTCAGTTTGTAGCACAGTGAATACCGACCCTGTTCTCCAACAAGCAGCACACAGGTGCACCAGAAGGATATGCACCCTGCTGAAGTGTCCTTGAGCAAGAAACTGAATTCCTCCCAGCAGGTCTGTACAGTTTTAAATGACCTCTTTCGCCACCCTGTGAGCAGTGAAAATGTTAATGTCAAATTTGGTCATCTTGTGTTATCCAGTAGATAGATGGTGATGGTAATCTCTTTCAAATCGTTGTGATGGTGTGCTATGCAAGAATTAAACAGCAGGAACGAAACAGGGAAGCACAATCCCAATGGCCAATTATTTCGACACTGCAGAGATGCTCCTGTTGCCCAGATTGAACTCTTGATGAAAAATGCATGTGCTCACGGAACAGAGAAATCGAAACACAACAAACTGTTTCCAAGACAACACAGACATTGCATGGTTTTATATACTACATTATCCTATGACTGACACACAGCTGGAATGGTTTACAAAACATCGACCAAAATTTAAAAAATGATTTGAAAATGTCAGGGCCTATGTCCACAGAGTGTTCTTTCTATGCCAGCATCTTTTTCTTGACTATTGCCAATGAGGAGAGAGCGTAGGAGGCACACCTGGTGCCCTTTCTCATAGCACTCCAGCTGTTTTTGTGTGTCGCTCTGAACGCTTCAAGTTGAGAATCTTGAAACTTAGCCCTGGTGCCATCACTGCTGCTTATTTATTGTCTGTCGCAAGCTGTGTGATGTGTCGAGCTGGATTTATACTTCTACACTGAATCTACGCCTTACCTATGGCGCAGGCTCTGCATCGATGTAGAGCTTACGCCGTACCCTATGCCTTAGCCTGACGTACACCTCCCCACGAATGTAACTACATGATGTGGTGACGCAGACCTCCTGTCTATTTTTGTAAGCTGAAACCATTTCCCTCAGTGGAAACAAAGCTTTTATTTACTTTAATTTCACAGATAAGAAACAATAAATTTTGAAGACAATAAAGCCTCCACAAAAATAGCATTTTAAGTCTTGTGTGTGATTTATCCTGGCTTCATATGAGCAGAGGAAATCTCAGCTCATCGCTAGAATAATCTATACAATATAAAATGCCATAGGCTTGTGCTAATAACATTAGCATGCTGTATTTGTTTGGAAAACGTGTTTAGTATAAGACAGTTGTTTTGTCTGTGAACCTTGTGAGTTGTAATGAAGTTGGGTTTTGGAAAATTACCTTTGTTGAATGTTGTTGTGAGTAGAGGAAAAGTCTGCTAGCCACCAGGCTAGTTTATACAATGTAAAATGCCATAGGCTTGTGCTAAAAACATTATTATGTTATATTTTTGGGGAAAATGTTTCCAGATAAAGACAAGTGCTTTGTCTGTGAATGCTGCAAGTTAGAGTGCAGCAGATTTGTGTACTTTTGTTTGAAATTGTTGCTATTAAATTGTGTTTAAAGTATGTTTTGAATCAACTAAACTTTACAGCACTTCACAGAAACCCTGCCCAACTAGTGTTTTGGAGGTGTAACTGCAGAGTGACACAGACACACCACCGCATAAATATAAATGCTCACAACAGTGTAAGCAACGTGCATGGGCTAAGGCGTAGGGTCTGCACAGAGCTGATGCACAAAAGTATAAATCCTGCTTCAGTCAGAAACTATCACAACAACGACAGAAAACCCATTTGTAGAGCAGGACATTGAATGTGAGCTGGTGAGCGTGGCTGGTGCTTTTATCACCTTATGTGTTGCAAGCTTGTTGGTACCTGTGTAGCCAAGCTTCTGTTAATGACACACTAGCTACCTAGCTAAATGTCAAGACATTGTTTTCATAGGAACAAAATCCGTGTGTTGTGTGTCATTAAAAAAAAAGCACTGGGAGTTCTTTTTTTATGTATTGCTGGGATGAAGCGCTACCCAGCACCCTGCCACTGCTACCAAAGAAAAAGCACTATGTGGACACATGCCCTCAGACACTATAAATGCATAGGCCAATCAGGAAAATTAACTAAAAAAACAGGAAAAAATAAACAGAAAAACTGTGTTAAAGCTTAAGGGAAATATAATGTAAAACAATGCCAACTTAAATAATGAGCATAAGTAAGTATAACCAGTGGGAGCAGAGGACCTATCCTATATAAGCTCTCCATTAAAGAGAGTATAGCAGCTGAGTTGTAGCTGATCTACTAAAAGTGACAAATGATCTTGTTTTAGTGTCGGTTAAAGGTCTTTTCTGGAGCTACATGATCTCAACACTGCGTTTGATACTAAATCACAAGATCTTAATTGGACATCGAGAGTGTTTCATGGTTTTACAGACACAGCTCCTAATTCTCTCAGACCGACACTACTCTGATGCCTTTGGGCTTTTCTACGTCCTTGTTAGCGCAGTTAGGGAGTGAAATATGTTATGCTTCCATCGTAAGTAGTCCATTTAAGCCAGTTTGATTTTTACCCATATGCCTCCATAATGCTTCCTTTTTATTATGCTGATGAAACACAGGTATATATATATAGCACTTTGTAAGATTTACTATGGTGGTAGCAGCAGAGGTGTATTTTCTTGTAACATGCCCCGAGCTGGAACCTTCCCCAGCACAAATCTCATACACATAAATGGAAAAAAGATGATCCTTTTTCAGTGCAGCGCTCGCAAAACAGACATTTCTGACACGCAAGGTTTCTGCGGGACGCTGACAATATGACGGTAATAATTTCTGACTCTTAGACAGCGTGCAGGCTCGATGCAGAAGAGCATGATTGAATGAGCCTAATTATGCAGCAGTAGGTAATCTATCCTCATTACCACAGGCATCCCTCACATGGCCTTGGCTCCATAATTATTACGTGTATTTAATCCCCACTTTGACTGCTCCACCTGAGTGTCCCCTCAGTGCGAGGTGCTAAGTAGGGATAGGTGTGAAATAGAGTACAGCAGAATCAAACAGAAGAAAGATGAAATGGAGCTCCGAGCAAAAGCTTGAGGGTTGTTTTTGATCCTCCCTCGGAGGCCTTAAAAGGAGTAATAAATGTCCCACTTTGCTTGCCCTACATCAGATATGCTTATCTGATAGCACGGTGGAAGTTCCAGAGTGACACGGCAATGTGAGCAGCGGCCAAATGTGAAGAAAAGGAGGCTCCACTGTGACACACACACTGTTGTGGTGTCAAAATGACTGTCCAGATTAGTTATATAAACCCTGACAAAGTGCGCACAGGCAACATTTGAAAAGACTTTGAAACTGACCAAAAAGAAGCTTTCATGATTTACTAAATCTCCCTCTCTCTCACCCACTGAGCCAAACAATAGTTGGTGACGTCAGCATGAGATTAATTCCTCAATTTCCCTTACTGATAATTAGCTTCTAACAGACTGACCATTCTATTTCATTTCTGATTAAAATGGGTCCCTTAACTGCCACTTGGATGTTAATTGATGTCACTTATTCGCAGCCTGATAATTTGGCCAATGGGCTGTTAAAGTTTGGAAAACTGGCTTCCTGAAACGCTTTGTTGGTGTGAGCTAAGGTTACAGGAAAGGGTTCATATGAGATATGCTCTAGTGATTCTCCACAATCAGCATGGTGTCTAAGAAATCTAAGAAATTTCTTTGTTTGCCTGCTGTTTGTAATAAAGTTTTTGTTATGGTATTTCAAAAAACTGAGGTGGTGGGAAAATAAATCGCATTTGGCAGAGAGTGCACTAGTTTGTTACCGCTCTGTGAGGAGTAAGGGTGCTTTCAGACCTAGAGTTGTCTCGCTTTGGTCCGAATTAGGGACTCATTTTGTTACAAAGTTGCATAATTGCTTAGAGTTAGTACGTGTTCTCACGGCAGCATTTAAAAGAGGATCAGATCAAATGCCTGCGTTGGAGTTGGTTCAGATCGAGGTCAGAACACGTTCTCACCACAGATGAACCACACCAGAGTTTGTTTGTAACCGGACCGAGACCACCTCTTCAAGAAGGTCTTGGTCCAGTTGTTTTGGTGCGCACCCGAGTGCGATTGCTGTGTTCACACCTGCCCAAATGAACCGCACTAAGGGGGCAAATGAACTTGAGTTTGATTGAACCGAACCAAACAGGACAGGTGTGAAAGCACCCTAAGAACACACAATTTAAAAGGAATACAGCAGGGCTGCCCCTTGAAAATCGGAGATGTGAATAGTCACTCGGAGACCCCTCAGTTGACTGAGATTGCATCAAGTCAAGCAATCTTTCTTTCTTTCTGTCTTTTGCTTGTCAGTGTGCTGTGCAATGTATCTCTGGTGATGTTTTCGACCCCAGATTTTGCTGTGGAGTAAGTGTTTTTGACTATTACACCACTCTTTGGTACAGACAGCTGTGAAAATGATGCAGTAGCACAGAGGAGGAGAAAGTTTCTTCCATAGGGCTCCGAAATTACATTATCTTCTCTCGTTTGCATGTTGTCCCCTTGTAAGTTTGGGTTTTCTCCAGGTACTCCGGCTTCCTCCCACAGTCCAAAGACATGCAGGTTATTTGGTGAATCTAAATTGCCCATAGGTGTAAATGTGAGTGTGAATGGTTGTCTGTCTCTATGTGTCAGTTTTTCAATAGTCTGGCGACCTGTTCGGGGTGTACCCTGCCTCTCACCCAACATCATTTGGGATAGGCTCCAGCCCCCCCGCAACCCCCAACAAGATAAGCAGTTACAGAAAATGAATGAATGAATGAAATGAAAGATACTTAATTGACATTGTTTGACATCTAGTGTCACCAAAAAATGTTGTTGCACATTTCCAATCAGTCGTTATTACAGTTGGCTCGCTTACTACATTACATGACTGCTGCTCTCACACATCCTGCTGAGAGCTGTTCCAACTTTGAAACTATATGTAGAGAAAAAGAAAACCATACTGTTGACTAATCATATGAAATGGCTAAATCTGGTGTGACTGATATAATTCTGAGTCAGGTACAGCCCAAGAACACAGCATGAAGAAATAAGTCTGCTTTTATTCACCTGTTTTTTATGAGCATCTTCAGTTTGAGGATTTGAAAAAAAAAAGCAGAAAAATTTGAAATGGAAAACAAAAAACTTGCAAAAAAGTTTACTCTTGGCAAAGACAAATTTATGTATGGATATAACAGCAAAAAGTGCAGTGGAAATAGATTTGGCATTACAGTTTTTCTTTCAGTGAGTTTGTAAAGCTGCTGAAAATTGAATTTGCAGACTATTATCAGTTGTTGCACCCTTTTCTTCTGCAGTGGTTGAACTGCATCTGACTGGAGTGCCACCAGCTGTTCATCTTGATGAACTCCCTGACACTGCCACTGGAAACAGGGATTAATTAGCTATTTTCTTTAGCTGATTTTCTGAAAATTCAGTTGAACCAGCTCTTGTTCTGTCAGCATTACTTACATTTCAGAGCTGCCTTAAGTCAGTATCCAGCCTATCTCTGATGTGTCCTTGTGTGAAAAGAGTTTTAATGAACTTAAGTCCCAAGTCCAAACAAAATGTACTAAATGGGTCATAAATAATTAAAACACTACTGGGCTCAGTTCATTTTAAGTTCAATCTGTTAGGGATGTGATTTCTTTAAAATAGAATTAATTAAAAACTATTAATTAGGAACATATCAAAGCAGTGTACTTGGATTTACTGGATTTATTCAATTGAACTGTAGCTGTGTTGAGCGAGGCCTTTAATGACAGAGACAGTACCTCTTTTCGGGCTTGGTAACAGTCGGCAGTTTGTCGTCAGTGAAGACTGAGTTGAGGGCCCGGTGTAATCTCTGGAAAACAAGCAACACATTAGCTGTCACATGTTTACTGTAAATAATTTTGTCTGTTTCTCTGTGGTTTTTCTGTTTATTGGGGAACTTAAGAGGCTGTGTGTGTTTTGTATGTGTGTGTTAGTGAGAAAGAAAGACAGGTCAACAAAATATGTCAGTGCAGACACATGAACTGCACCAGTAAATACACTATGCTGCAAATACTAACCATACTAAAAGTACAGAGACAAACGCTTACAATGGATTATTTTATATTCTGTCATGACTACTGTCACTAAGTAAACAACATGAATACCTCTTCTGGTGTATTGTAGGTCTTCAACTCATGACTGAAAGGGTGCTTCACTGTGTTGTAAATGTGTGTATTTGTGTGTGAGTGCAGTACCTGGCTTGTGTGCAGCCAGTATTTGAAGCGTGGCTCCTTGACCCTGGGGATCACCAGCTTGTACACGATGTGTTCTGCTATTGTGGTCAGTAGAGATAAGGCCACGCCCACGCAGAGCATCACAAACAGACCGGAGAAATGTTTTATACCCATCTGCAGCGTCTGGAGAAGGGAAGAAAGTCGAGAAATAGAAAGAAGAAAGAAAGGGGACACACAGAAGGAGAGGTCAGGGATGCATGTCCATGGCTTCTGCAAGAGGAGTCTGAAAACTTCTCTCTGGAAAGTACAATGATAAAAAGGTCTGTTAGACACTTTACAACTTTTTGACAATATTCATGTTTAATTATTGATCAATTAGGCTGAAGCTAACAATTTACTTCCATTGTTGGTTTTAATCTGTCGATTGTTTTCTCAGGTAATTGTTCGGTTGTTTGGTCTATCAAATGTAAGAAAATGGTGAAAAAGGTTGATCAGTGTTTCTCAAAGCTCAAGATGACGTCCTCAAATGTCTTGTTTTGTTCACCACCCAAAGATATTCAGTTTACTGTCATAGAGGAGGGAAGAAACCCGAAATAATTCACGTTTAAAAAGCTGGAATCAAAATATTTTGTCTTCTTTTTCCTTTTTTAAAATTTATTCTTCATTTATTTAACCAGAAAAAAATCTCTTGAGATCAAAAATCTGTTTTTCAAGAGTGTCCTGGCCAAGACAGGCAGCAACATAAGCTACAGACAGACAACATAAAACAAATATAAAAAAATAACAATATACTCAAAACTCAAAAAATCCAATAATCAAATAAGTTGGTGATTAATCATTGTAGCTCTATTGATTAAACACTTTGTCTTGAATTTGTCATGCTTTGTGTATGTGTCTTATACAATCCACATCATACAATATAGGTACACTAGTTTAACGTAAATGGATTAATTACAGTAACGACACTGACCATAGCTCAACTTCATCTAAACGTGACGTTGCAGATTGAATACACCTCCGCTCAGCCTACATGTACAGAACCCATGGTGGCCATCTGGTAACATAAAATTTCAAAGGCCCTTTTTAGAGCCAGTGTTTGGTTTGTCCAGTCTGGGCTACTGTAGAAACATGGCGATGCAACATGGTGATCTCCATGAAAGAGGAACCATTCCCTATGGAGATGTAAAGGGTTCCGGCTAATGTAAAGGACACACGATTCTTAGTTCAGGTTAATTAAACATGAAAGAAAATATACTGATTATGTTATACTCCATTTCTTCAAATTTGTCCCCCTAAATCCTACACACTGGGCCTTTCACTTAACATAATTCATAATTATACCTCTGCGCCAGCAATAGACAGGCGTCCTTCCTTCCATCCTTCCGTCCCATTCTTGTGAATGCAATACCTCAAGAACAACTTTAGGGAATTTCTTCACATTTGACACTTGGACTCAAGGATGAAGTGATTCATTTTTGGTGGTCAAAGGTAAAGGTCACTGTGACCTTGTTTGTCTTGTACTCGTGAACGTGATGTATCACAAATGCCTTGAGGAATTTTCTTCACATTTGGCACAAATATCCAACTTGAGTCAAGGATGAATTAACCAGAATTTGGTGGTCCAAGGCCAAGGGTTAAGGTCACTGTGACCTTGTTTGTCTCATTCTTTTGAACGCAATATCTCAGAAGTTCCTTGAGGGATCGTCTTCAAATTTGGCCTAAATGTCCACTTTGGTCAAGGATGAGCTAATCAGAATTTGGTGGCCAAAAGTCAAAGGTCACTGTGACCTTGTTTGTCTCATTCTCATAAGCGTGATATTACCGTGACCTTGCGTCCACCTCATTCTTGTGTAAACAATATCTCAAGAACACGCTGAATTTCTTCAAATTTGACACAAATGTCCACTTTGTTCCAATGATTATATGATGAGTTTTTGGTGGTCAAAGGTCAAGGTTACTGTGACCTCTTTTGTCTCATTCTCGTGAACGCAATATCTCAAGAATGCCTTGAGGTAATTTCTGTTTAGAATTTGGTGGTTAAAGATCACCTGTGACCTCGTCTGTCTCAGTCTCATAAACCCAATATTACTGTATTGCTGTGACCTTGCATTTGCCTCATTTTTTGTGTACGCAATGTCACAAGAACACCTTCTAATTTCTTCAAATTTGGCACACATGTCCAGTTGGACTTAACAATAAGCTGATTAGAATTTGGTGGTCAAAGGTCAAGGTCAGAGTTAACTGAGTTAACTGTGACAAAATTTCACAAAAATGTTTAGTAGGATAAAATGATGAAGTGATGAGGTTTTATATTCAAAAGGTCAACAGTCAACATCGCTGTGACATCAAAATGTTCTGCAAAAACACTTTTCTAGCCATTATTCAATGTCATAACTCAGGAACAGAGGAGGTTACATTTGGTCAGATACTAAATTGGTAGCACTAATCTTGTGTCCTCCTTGAAACTGTGACTGTAGAGATCTTCTGTGCTGCCAGGGGGGAGATTCATGTGAAGCATCCATACTTTCGCAACTTGATGGGTTCGTAGAGGCGCACAACTGTGAGGTGGTTAATTCTAGTTTTTCTTATGTTATGTTGCTTTATGCAATTCACTGTCTTTTATTAGTTGTGTTTTGTGTTTTATGTCATAAAAAATTAACTGAGAACAATATAAAACTGTTTGTGTTTGGGCATCCTTATCTTAAAATAGCAGATGTTTTCAGTGGTAGGCGTGGCAGTGGCTTTCGGTTGGTGTATGCAAAATTGTTTCTCCAGCTAATACTTTAATGATAACGCTGGTGTAATTGTATTTTTCTTTGCCTCTATTTTCCATGAAATGTGCGAACCCGTTGATGTAGTCAGAAGTTCCTACAGTGCACTGTCTCTATTACAGCAAGTTTGGCCGACCTCCCAGAAGTCATCGGCTCCCATTCTTTTCAAAATTCCATTAAAAACAGCTCGCATAGACAAAACGCTGCATTGACAAATGTAATGCATCATGTATTTTTTTTCTTTCCTTAGCTTGACTTTATAACGCCGCAATCACTGCAGCTGCAGTTGTAAAAGCTTTCCATAAAAAAAAAATGAGTGCGAGAAGACTATTGCTCAGGTTTGCTTTCAACTCTGTTTTCACTCCTATCAGAAGTAAACAAACAAAAAAAGCCTGATAACTGAATAAGTAACAGCATTACAAAGTCGGTAAAGAAAAACCTGCAATGCCTGTGTGAAGTACTGAATTCAGTGTTTCTTTTTCAGAAAATTGGACCTGAATCAAGATACCACCTTCCTTCAGCTACTTCTCCTGGAAAAATAAAGCACAAGTTTCATTTTAAATCATGAGATTTTTTACTATTTTCAGATTTTCCTGAAATTCTGCTCCTGAGAAAACCCCTCAGATCATCTCTCTCTGGGATACCAAATCGCTAAGATTATGATTGTTTCCCCCTCACATCTTAATCGGCACTCATTCTATTCTAAATGTATCATTTTGGAGGAAACCTCTCAGAAATGAGCCTGCAAGCATGGCCATCTCCTTTTGTGATATCACCCTTTTCTTAATTGAGCGCCTGTTGCAGTTAGCGCAGATGTACATCGACATATGAATCTTTTTACTGCTGAGTATGGAACAGCTTGTGATACAGCTGCAGCTGCAATGATTGCCTTATAAAGTCACGCTGGTGAAAAAAAATACATGATGGATTAAATCCGTCATTGCAGTATTGTGACTCGGCGAGCTGGCCGTAATGAAATTTTGCAGAGTGGGAGCTGATGATTCCTGGGAAGTCGGGCAATACAGATAGAAGTCACATCTGACTGCTGGGGAAGACATTTTCAACTTAGGGAAAAATACAATTACAGTGGTATTTTCTCCACAACAGCAAGACAAGCTTACTGAAGATACATGACATTAATCTAATCTAATACTTAGCTCCAGTGCGTACAAAGCTGTGTTACTTATTGTGTATTAACCAACTCCAAGGTTCCCCACAGTTTTTGGAATTCCTTGGATCAGCACATTTAAGCACATATTCTATATTCTAGCTTTGGCAACACACACTTCCTGTCACTTTTCACTTCAAGCAATCATATAGAACAATCATTCACATTGATCCTATTCTTCATAACTCAACTGTTTTTTCCACTGTGTTTGGTTCACTCTCACTCATTGATTAGTTGCATACATTTGCTGCACAAATCTATGCATAACTTCAATGAAGCACATGGCGCTCATCATCTTCGTCCCTTTGATCACAATTTATTTCTCGGTAATGTTAAGTTTGGCCCTCTTAATGTTGGGTAATTGAATAATATGTCATTTATTGGTATTGATTTTATTACTTCGAATGGGATCAACTTCTTTTGGGTGACAGAGAGCTGGACGGGTGCCAGAGACTTTGGCTGCCATCGCAGAGGCCAATCCATCAGATTTTTCATCTTTTCAGGATCCCAGGCCTGCTGCTGCTGCGGGTGGTGTAGCAGTCATTCATTGGAATAAAAGATTGCTAGAAAAAAAAAATGCTGAGCAAGACTAAACTGAGCCAGCCTTGTCAGTAATTCATATCGCTTATATCCCATGAATTTCCCTCTGATTTTGTCCAGTGTTCATTCTGACAGCACATTGTAACCATGCCAAAACATCAGTGGCGGATCTTCTTCTGGGGGACATAGGGGGCCGCCTAGGACACCACCCAGAAAGGGGCTTGAACGTAAGGGAAATGGTGGAGAGGAGCATATGTGGAGAGCATTAGAGTGAGACAAAATGAAAAGAGAAAAGCCAGAAGGCGATGAAATTGGTAAATTTGCACATACCGCAATCTTCTGTTTGTTTTTCGTTACTTTTTTTGTTAGCTAGGTTACTTACAATATACAATACAATAAATATACATGTTATTACACTGCTCAAAAAAAGGGAACACTTAAATCACACATCTTGATGAATGGATTATTCAAGTTGACAATCTTAACTGATGTACACTGTTTAATTTGTTGAGAACAAAATGACGGATTAATGGTCAATGAAAACAAAAATCATCAACCCACTGAGGGCTGGACTTAAAATCGAACCGAAAATTAAAGCAAAAAATTTAAATCAAAGGCTGATCCAACTTGTGTTTGGCCCCCACATGCCTGTATACACTCCCAACAATGTCTGGACATGCTCCTAATGAATCGGCGGATGGCGTCCTGGGGGATCTCCTCCCAGATCTGGATCAGGGCATCAGTGAGCTCTTGATCTCGAAGGTGCTCCGTTGGATTTAGGTCAGGGGGACAAGAGGGCCAGTCGATGGCATCAATGCTGTCGTCATCCAGGAACTGCCTCCACACTCTGGCCACATGAGGAACGGGCATTGTCCTGCACCAGGAGGAATACAGGGCCCACTGCACCAGTGTAAGGTCTGACAATCGCTCTGAGGATTTCCTCAGAGCAGTTAGGGTACCACGGGCTATGACATGTAGGTCTGTGCGACCCTCCAAGGTTACCCCCCCAGACCATCATTGACCCACCGCCAAACCGTCCATGCTGGATAATGTTACAGGCAGCAAAACATTCAACACATGTGCCTGTCACATGTGCTCAGTATGAACCTGCTCTCATCTGTTAAGAGAACAGGACACCAATGGGAGACACAGCAAACCATCTTGTGACTGCACGCCCGGACTCCTCCACTATGGCACATCCTGGAGGAGCTGGACTACCTGTGCAGCCTGATTGGGCTGCAGGTACTGCCTCATGCTACCAGTAGTGACAAGAACACTAACAGAACACAAAACTAGAGAAGAATCAGTCAGGAAGGATAAGGAGAGAGCAACTGTTTGTGGCCACCACATGTAAAACCATTGCCTTTTTGGGGGTTGTCTTGCTTTTGACTCTCCATTGCACCTGCTGTCACTTTCATTTGCACTGAAGCAAGTAAAACTGATTCACAATCACTTGTGCTTCTTAAATAAACAGTTTAATTGACTCGGTGTTAAACTGAGACGATTTAGTGTTCCCTTAATTTTTTTGAGCAGTGTATTAGTATTATTATTATCATTATTGACAAAATGTTTTTTGGGGGTGGGGGGCCCTGGGGAAGCTTGTCTAGGGTGCCAATGTGATAGGGCTGGCAGTGCAGAACACACTACTCAGTTAAGATTGATTCAATTCAATGATACATACTCTATATTACTTATTATACAACTCTATTTATTATATAAGACCTGGATGTGTGCACGTGGTTGTCACACTGATTTCAGCACTGCACCTGACTGATATACTGTCGCTATAAGTAAAAATAAATGACACACAGGTGAAGCAAAAATACTGGTCAAGCAGCTTTCTCTGCTGTCAGTGGAGGCAGGTGGAGGCATGATGCTGCAAAATGAAATGTACCTGGAGCAATTTAAATGTCTGCAGCTGTAGATAGCATCTGCAACACGTCTAGCTGTTACACAGAGAAAAATGGTTCACTTCAGTGACACTGAATCTGTTTCACTGCAGTGTACTACTTCTGCTACTCGTAGGAGACTCAGAAGATGGTGATTTACATTTATGTATTAGGTGTTTAGGTGATGCTGTCATTCAAAGGCACACACCATGAGCGCTTCTTAATTAGACATCATAATGAGCAACCAGCAGGGGTTGCATGCCTTTGAACACAGAAGTGACACACAGTAGCTCAGGAAAATAAATAATATAAAAAGAAAAGTACAAATACGGGAAGATGACAGGGCAGAGGAGGGACACGGATTCCTTTTTTGAAGAAGGGAGTTTTTAATTCATGCCTGATAATAGGGAGTGTGCAGTCAGCACCGAGGTAGCAGCCACTTTTGGGGATTCCAGAGTCACAGCTGGGTGGGGAGACGGCCAGACTGCCGAGAGAGCTAAGTGCTTGGTAATAGCAGAACAGGATGGACCACGGGGCCTGGGCTGTTTAGGACTGAAGTTATGGGGACACAGCTCGGTTAGCAGCTGGAGGGTCAGGGGCCGGAGTCTGAATTAGTAAGGAGCAATTACTGTGCATAGGGGCTGTGGAGGCAGTGCAGGGGAAGTATTCAGAGAGCCAGAAAAATGGTGAAATTAAGGAGAAAAGTTCTTGGTAAGGACATAAAAAACTTTAACTTAGTTTAGTGACAGGAAAGCTACTAAGCAATTATGTATTCAAGAACCAGGGAGATAGTTTATTTAAGAAAATAAAATGCCTTTTCTACAAGTTGCCACTTATATTCTACCCCTTTTACCATCACAGTGACCTGAAAGTTACTTATATGTAATGTCCTGTACTCTTACTTTGGTCTCCACTAACTCCTGCGGGAAATATCTTGTTTGCTGGAGAAGAGGAGAAAGTGAGGCAAACCGTGGTTGCGGACTGGAAAACCAAAACAATGAGCTGGAAGACACTAAAATGCTCTGTAGCAGAGGGTGAATGCAGAGTTCAGTGATAATTTTCCTTAGGTTTGTTAAGCCCAGTTAAGACAAATGATTGCGTGGAGACAAAACTGTTTTACAACGGTGCAGAGAAATGCTGTAGCAGTGTAAACTGACCGTCTGAGCTTGACTCAGGCTGGCCGATGGTGTCACCTGCAACTCCACTGGTCAAATCGTCAGTCGCTGGTTTTAGAACATAAGGTCAGTCGGCTCGCAGTGAAGTCCACTGGTTAAGTCAAAATGACGGCAGACAGAGTGTTTGCATGCTGCAGCAGGTGCTCCGTCCCTGCCGAGCCCTCTGTTTCCGTTCTCATGTGTGCCGATGTCGGGTCACTGCTGCTGCTTGCTGTATGTATTTATGCCCCCTCACACAAACATTCTCATTGACTGAATAATTAGCGCTGCTAATTTACATTATTGTGGCACATTTATTATGAATACAGTTCATCTCATGCTTTTTTTGTTTGTTTTTCGCCATTTCATCACTAATAAAAATGCAACTGTAACGAGTGTCTCGTTATCATTATCCTCATTCATATTTTAAGAAGCTACAAATTATAATCAGCCACAAAATAAGCCTGAAAAGCTGCAAACAGAGCTGAGATACAGAGAGTTGTTGCATAGGGATGATACACCATCTCATTTAGTTGCATTGGTGTGAACTGGCAGGATTTTAGAACATTGCAGAACGATGCAATGTTGTTGCAAATCTTTGGTCTGAGCAGGGATTTAGAGGAAGCAGTAACCTCCAGGGCTGAAAAATTAAGCCAACATTGAAGTGTCAATAACTGCACTTCCTCTTATGGCCACTTGAGGTCGGCTCCAAAAGTGAGTCGGTCCCCATAGAAACAGCTTTACTGCAAAAATGAACATGTTGACAGCCTGGTACAATAAATGGTTAAATGGTCTCTGTGGCTGTTTTCGACATTCTTGACAACAAATTTTATTGAGGCTTAAAGTTAGGCGTAATTAAGGATGTGGCTGGTTTGAGTGACAGGCTGTCTGCAATCATTGCCACAGTCTTTGAGTCAGATACACCCATTGCTCCTTCACAGCTCCTTTTGTCCAAATATGGCCACTTCTGGTTTCAAAAATCCAAGATGGCTGTGGCCAAAATGCTGACTTCAAAATGTGATGTCACAGTGGCTACATTCATTATTTGTATACAGTGACCCTTCTTACATAACAGTTAATCATTTGATTCCTTGCTAATATAAAAATAGTGATAAGTGCAGCTTTAAAGTGGGCTATTTATCTTTAATATGCTCGACAGGAATTAAAAAAACTGTGATACCAACTGAAACACCCTTTTATATTTGAACCATACCCATGGGTGGTGATAGAAAGACATGACATGTCAAAACTCAACGTCTATCTAAATGTCTCCATCATACATAACAATACAGCAGCTGCTTTTGTTTGCAACAGGTGGCTCTGTTCCTACCTCAGTCACAGCGAAGCTGCGCTTCCCGCAGGGCACAACCTTGTACCATTTGTCATGCAGCATGTCCATGAAGCCATCTGACTTGTACTGACTAACAAGCTCTGAGATGTTGGAGGTGAGAGGAGAGTTTTGAGGAAGGCCGATGCCATAGCCTGCCAACAGACAAGAACACAAATACAGGATGCAATTATTCCTCTGTGACACACAGCAAAGTCATTTTAACTTCACCTCCATGTGCTGTCATTATATTTGTTCACTGGCTTACAGCTGTGCACAGGAATAAGGAAAATAACAGCTGATCAAAAAGAAGGGAGTCCTGGCAATTATTTTTTTTTATGCCATTTCTTATCAGAAGGCACCACTGTCATTCTTAAACAAAACAGGTACTTTACATTGTAAGTAAACCTCAGAATTTCTTAGCATGCCAGGACAGTGTGACAAATTCAGCAATAGCCAATTACAGGAGTACCTCGCCTTGGTTGGAAGGACACTGGTTGATTTGTATTGTATCCTGAAGGCTTAAGGGTGCATTAAGTAATTAACAACAACACTGGAATCTGGGACTGTGGTGGCCTGTAATGGAAGCAACCACCATGGGAACATTTTCACAGTGGGAGGAAGAAGCTTGCTAAATGGACCAGAGATTAACAGAAGACAGTGGAGGATCTAAGCTGTTGAAAGCAAGAAGATTAACTGCTGTGCAAATGTTGAGAGATTGGTATTGTTAAATCTAGAGCTGTCCTGAAATGCTCATGGTCAGTCTGTCTGCAGTCATGCAGAAAGACCTGTTAAAATGTGTGATGATGAAAAAAAAAACAGGTATCAGAGTACTGTCTTCCAGAACTGATATTTTAATTTGACATTTTCTTATTCAACCAATACTCACACCCCATAAATAAGTACTATTTTGTGTCCTAAATAAGCAAATCGTTTGTGTTGTAATGAGCTGCAATGTGTTACCTTCTATAGCAAAGGGTTTCCCGACTGTTAGTGTTTTACAGTCTGCATCTATGGAGACCTCGTAGTCCAGCAGAGCTTTGTCCATGATGAATGCATCCAGTCTCTGAGGGTCAGCCCTGTAAACACACAGCAAGTAGATAGACTCAAGGTGCAATGCAAGCAGCAGATGTAGCAAAAAGGAGGCACTCTTTTTGTGTGTGGGTTGAGCTGAGCTGCAAAGACAGGTCCTTGACTGAGACAGTGAGAGCTCAGCTTCGATAACAACAAACTATACAGCAATCATCTAACACAACATATTGGACTAAATAAATATTTTGGTGCACAAACATTTTGCAAGTACTGACTTGTTTCACAGAAGATAAGAGTGTTGACCTGAATGATGCCTTAAGAAAAGACATTTAGATTTATTTTAAAGTGGGCTTGTATGAGGTACATCTCGAAAGTCAGTGTAGGCAGTGGTAGTGCTCCAGAAGCTAAGCTACACACCATTGTGGACTGGGAGCAGCAGTGTATTTTAGCCACCTAAAAAAGTCCCACCTAAAAAAATTAACATCAGTTTAAGTGGAGTGTTCTGTTAATAGGTGTAATTCAAATAGAGCTAAACTACTTTGTGGAGCACCTCAGGGCCCAATCCTTGGACCTCTATTGCTCTTGATTTACATAAATGACCTACCTAGGGTGTGCAAAAATGTACCGCCGTTTTTATTTTCTACTGATCCACGTCAGGTATCTTCACATGAAAAATGTAGCACATTCATTCGAGAAGGAGAAGCAAATGAAAAGCTATTTCTAAATGGTTTTAGATGAGCAAACTCTGTCAATATAGAAAAATTGAACGTTATATTTTGTAACAAAAAGAAACAAACAAACAAAAAATAACACAAAGATAAAGCCAAACTTTTCATAGACAACATCAAAATTACTCAGGTTCTGTACATTAAATTTCTAGAGGTCATAGTAGACAAAAAACTAACTTGAAAATACCATATTGAACTTGTCTGTAAAAAGACTATGAAGTCAGTTGGTATCTTAAGTAGAGTTTGTTCGATCATCCCTTGTATTTTAACTTTTTACTATAACTTAATTTACCCTCATATTATGTATTGTAATATTGCTTGGGCTGCCATATGTCCCACTTATCTCAATAAGATTTTTCTAATTCAAAATAACTTTTTGAGAATGACTAGCTTTGCTAAAAATGCAAATCATCTGCTTCTCTTTTTAGATAATATGAACTTTGATCAATTTTCAAAGTTAACATATATAAGACTTGTGTATAAATATGTACATAACGTTTAAAAATCGTCCTTAGACATTAACTCATATTCTACACAATACTCTAAGGACCTTTATTTTCCATATTGTCAGACTTGCACTAAATCAATATTCACTGAAATCTATCTCTTTGGAACAACCTTCTTCCATCTCTACAATCATCATCTACATTATCGTTATTCAAAAAACAGCTGAAAAGGACTCTAATTTGCAAAGGCTCTTAACATTTCATTGATTTATTTGTAACTTGATAAGTGTTTTTTTTGTTGTAAATTGTACATCTTTAACATTTTCGTATTACTTCTTAGTCTGGAACTCTTATTCAATTGTGCAGTCTTTGAATGATAGTTGTTATTTAATGGGAGGTATCTTTATAAGCCAGTTTTGGCTTCTAACCTTTCCTGCACAATGTTTTAACTTTGAATTTCTTTTTCCTGTATTTTCTATACATGTATGTGCAACTAAACTAAACAAAACTAAGTGTACACTATGTTTAAAATATTTTCACAGCTTTACCTTGATGTCAGACAGTCCTTTCTGATGGGGAACTGAAAGTGAAACTTATCTGTTGCCTTTTCAAAGTCAGACTTTATTGACAAAGACAGTAATATTACCTTGGTAAACACAGGAGCTGCTGGTCTGCTGCTGCCTTGATCACTTGGTTTGTTTGTGTTATAGTGTGACTTTGGTGTTTTAAAGAGTTGGTTTAGATTCTTCAAAGTCACACAATACCACAAAGAAACTACCGATCAAGGCAGCAGTAGACCAAAAACTCTTGTGTTTTGTGTGGTGAAATTACTGTTTTTGTCAATGGAGTCTGGTGGATTTTAAGAGTGTGATATAACAACTTCAGATCCCTGTTGGACAATGTGGAAGTACTCTAAATATAGTGTACACTTAAACTTTTTTAGGTGGCTAAAATCTGTTTTGCTGCTAACCCCTCCACAGCAGTACATTACTGCCTCTGTGGTGGTACCCCTGCCTGCTTTTAAATTTTAGGGCACACCCCCTGCCAGTATGTAGTACACTGACTATGTATGAGCGCCTCATACAACCCCACTTCAAAAAAAAAAAAAAAAAAAATCAGAACTATCCCTTTAAGTTTTATGGCAATCTGATCAGTGGCATTTGAGGTGTTTTTGATGGATGACTGGAGAAATGAACAGATGGACTGGGACTGATCCATAGTCACTCTCCCAAACTTATTGTGTTGACAGATGTAACCATAGCACTACGAAAAATCTAACATCTTCTGGGATTTTTCGAGATTGACATTTTAAAGCAACCCTCTGGAAAATTAACCTTTAAAACCTCCTGAGACGCAAACTTAAATGAACCTTACTTTGTCATCTCACTTCTGCTCTGCTACTCTAGGGCTTATTTTCTTTTCTGTTTGTTTGTGTCCTCATGTCACATCCCTGACCTCACACAGTGAGTGTAAAGAATAAGAAAAAGTGTCATTTCTTCTGAAGGTCTTGGATATAAACTTTATATGCTTTCACAAACATGAATGAGGGTGTCCAATACATTTCAAAGCTGGGGGGGACACATATGAAATGTGGGGTTGGTTGTGAGCATCCATCCATCCATTTTCATCCCCTTATCCGTGGCCGGGTCACAGGGGCAGTAGGCCAAGCAAAGCACCCCAGACATCCCTCTCCCCAGCAACACTTTCCAGCTCCTCCTGGGGGACCCCAAGGCGTTCCCAGGCCAGATGAGATATGTAATCCCTTCAGCGTGTTCTGGGTCTGCCCCTACAAGTGAGACGTGCCCAGAACATCTCTCACGGGAGGCGCCCAGGAGGCATCCTGATCAGATGCCCGAACCATCTCAACTGACCCCTTTGACGCAAAGGAGCAGCAGCTCTACTCCGAGCTCCCTCCGGATGTCTGAGCTCCTTACCCTATCTCTAAGGCTGAGCCCAGACACCCTACGGAGGAAACTCATTTGTATCCCCAATCTCGTTCTTTCGGTCACTACCCAGAGCTCATTACCATAGGTGAGGGTTGGGACGTATATAGACCCGTAAATTGAAAGCTTTGCCTTCCAGCTTAGCTCCCTCTTCACTATGACAGGAAATGCTCATGCTTCATGAATTTATTGGCAAAGGGAAGACAAATACACATGTTCTATATATTAAGGAGAACGTATCTCCTGCTACCCCCCCAGAAATCTACAACTATGGTCCAATAAATCGGTTAAAGGTGAAAAAACAAAACAAAAAATTTAAACTCAGTGAATAAAGAACAAAAAGCATGTTAGAATTAATACTTTTGCTTTGTGCCTATGGGTATTTTATAGGGCCTTTCAAATGGCAGTTTACCACAGTCACTGAAAATTGAATGTAAAGGATTCGACAAACCTCTCTCAACCTTTTGCCTCATCTGAACCGCATATTTTCTGGTCTCTGTGGTTTTCCAATAATTTTACTGGCCATATACCAGTAAAATTACTGCCTGTCTGCCAGTTTCTGCCAATTTACTCCCATTCCTCACTCCAAGTCTGTTATACAAAGGTGAGATATTAATTCACAACACTCTCGGCAAGGCTTTTACAAATCAACTCAAAATGTCTTTACTGACAGGTACAGCCCACTGGGATACAAATGCTGCAAAGCCTTTTTCAAGATATTCTTTTTATTTTTTTCTTGCTTGTTATCAAGGACAGTGTTTGAAATCCTCCGCTATCTTCTACCCACAAGCTGGCTGTTCATTATTACAGGTTGAATTAGGTTACACCATACGTCCTTGGTTTTTCCACCACAGAAGTTTTGATGTTATGTATTTTGTGATCAGAGCACTACCTTGACATCAACCAATTACCTAACCAGTATGATTAAAACATGACGCCTTCCTGCATCATCTTCTTTGCAGCGATGCTTGTGAGAGTAGCTGAATCATGTATTTGCATCCGGATTGCATCAATGGGAAACCGCGCCAGTGACAGCAAGGGCACATTTCTGTGGCATGGCTTTACTTAATACAAAGTGATGCGCGACACGGCAGTTCGGTTAATTTTGAGTCTCTGAGGTAGATCAGGGAAGAGTCTTCACATCATGAAATAAGACCTGTTGTCACCCCAGGTTAAAAATACTCTCTAATAAACTGTTCTGTTTGAGATGTGAGCTTGTCTTATGTGAGACTGTATTAAGACATACAAAAGCAGCATTTCCAATATGTCTGCCACTTTAATAAGCCAGCCAAAATAGCCCAAGACAGTTGTGTGATGGCAGATAATGCACCAGTCAGTGCACTTTCCCAAAATGCTCTAAGACAGGCTGCAGTTAGTGGTTGTTGCTTGTTTCAATTGCTGTGGGGAGACATGTTCATTAAGCTAAAACACTATGGCTGCACAGTGTGCAGGAATGAGAACCAAGAGTGCAAATGGGCCTTTAAATTTCAGTAAATCTCCTCTAGCTATGGCGTTATAGTCATCAGGGTGTATGGAATTTTATTTCGACTTGTCACAGGGTTGAGGGAGGGGGCAACAGGGGAAGGATCCAAATGCTTTCTGATGAGGGGTTGCAGTCTGAAAAACAAGTGACTGAGAACTGATGAGGGAAGTGGATACAGGTGGTAGAGTAGGAGGGTAAGGTCAGGCAACTGCAGGGCTGATTAGGAGAGTGAGAACAGGTGTGTAGATGGGCAGTCTGGTAATGGGGAAGGCCGAGTGCATCTTGGATGAAAGGAAAATGGCAATGAAGGGGCCTTGGGAAAAAGAAATAAAGCTGGAGAGGAAGGATTTAGAGACAGACTGTGGGCCTTTCCCAAACCGGACTGTCCCAAATTGGAAGTGTCACCGTCACAACTCACTAAAGCAGTGGCTCCCAACTGGTCCAGCCACTGGGTCCAGATTACTTCTTAGACATTAGTTTAAGGGCCACATTGTTGAATATATTCCGCGTCATGGTGGACTGCAAGTGACCTGAAAACATGTCATGTTTGTAAAAAATACACCTCATTTTTTCTAAGTCCACTGAATTTCTAGCTCAGAACCTTTATTTTGAAGTGCCATTTTCTACTGTAGAGTGAGTGACTAACAGACAACTACTTGAAAGAGAAGCAAACTAGCTTGATGACATGGCCAAACACAAGTATGACACTGAATTTAGTAAATTGTGTGGACCTTAAACTAATGACTAGGACGTAATCTGGACCCTGTGACTGGTTGGGAACCACTGCTTAAGGGTATAAATATTGTGGCAAGCTTGAGGACAAACTTCCCTCTGTCCCCTGTCAGTTGCTTTACCTAACTTGGAGAAAAATAAAACCTAAACATGTAATATTTTTCATATGCATTTGTATCACTTATATTTTGATTTATATGTGCTGCTATTATTTACCTGATTACCTCTAAATCATCCTTTTGTCAATTTAAATAGACACATAAAAGTACTCCAAATCTTTGTTGGTGGCATCTCTTTTTTCTTCTGTAAATATCTCATTTTTCACTCTGATATTTATAAGCTGCTTGGTTACACTTAACAATCACTGTAAAATCAAATGATGACATCTACCATTTTCTAGACGAGAGAAGGTTACATGTGATTGTAAATACAATGACTACTTTTACATGCACAGTAATATTCCACTATTATTCCAAATATGACAATATTCTGAAGTTGATATAGGTCATGTAAGCAGCATATTCTGTTAAGATATTACAAATGAGGCCTAATTTCTAATTTAGCAATAGGACATGTGGGATATACTGATATTATGTGGGTTTTAATGGCATTATTTGGACATGAATACAGCACAATCTGAGTATGCATCTCAACTGGTGTTTTTCACAGCTGTTTGCAACACAAGGCCTCTTGCCCAGTCAGCTCTGTTAGTTGTCATGGATATGTTGTACACAAACCACTTTGCCGACGGTTTACAAAGCTGGAATAGAGATGAATGCTCAAAGGAAAAGCCTACATTTCTGGTCAGAAGGAGAAACACACCTAAGTTTAAAGACTTGGATAACAATAGTTTTTTGATATGCACAAATAGGCCTATTGGAACTTTTCAAAAAGGTGGTTAAAGGAATGAAAGAGGGAGGCTGTGTTTGCACAGTCTGCCATCGTTAGGATGCTTTAAAAAATCATATTTTGATGCAAAGAAGCAAAATGCCACAAGTAGCCATCCTACTTTTCCATATGGCCGTGTGAGACCGGGTTGCACACGGAACTTACATATGTACGCAGCATGACACTACTATAATAAAATCAAAATTAAAATGATTGAAATATATGATATGATATGATACATTTGTATGTTATATATGTGGCTGATGTTTAAGTTTCCTTATGTTCCAATTTTCAATTTTATGTTGTCACAATGTCGGAAAACATCAAGTTTTGCCTTAAAATACAGGGTTTGGTTGCCAATGAGTAACAGCTGGAAACAAGGGCGTAGATCTGGTAAAAAAGTTGGTGTGGACATAAAGGCCGGCGATTTTCCCCCCCACCGACATTGTTTCCTGCATTCTGGTGACATTTAGAATGAATTTAATAAGTACAATACAATGGAAAAAGGCTTCTTTAAGGCTTCTTCTTTTTTAGGCTTCTTCTTTTTTTGCTTGACAGTCAAACGTGGCCTGGTGCGACATGCTATCTAAAGATCATACAAGCGCCTACATAACAGCTGTTTTTCTTTTTAAATCGGCGCTAACCAAGCAAGCCGTAGTGAGTGAGTAAGTACTTCTGGTCATTTTCACAAAAATAAAACACCCAGTTGTCTTGTACTATAAAGAAAACCATAAGGATAGAATTTGTGCTTTTATTTTGTAAACACTCAGGAAGGGAACCTCCCCTCACTTTAGCTAACTTAAAACCACCCTAACTGTGTTTTAAATTCCGCTATAGCGCCGGGAAAATCAGGTTTTAAAGCTTTTTCGTGTGAGAAAGTAGCCGTTTAGTTCGCCGTTGTGCCGCGAGTTTATCCAAATAACGCTTGTTTGCACATTTACTATCGACAATCGCCGATTGATAGGCTGACGGTTGCCAGTTGGAAATTTGGAAAAGGGCAGGGTGTGCTAGAATTCAGTTGTTTGGCATTGATTATTACTGCTTTTCAGAATAGTCTACTAGTCAAGATTACGCCAGACGTTTACTTACAGAAATTGATAAATAACCCAATATTCCAGGCTGCCTGGCGTCTCTTTTTTTGGGTGGCTTGTTGTTTCTTATTGGCATGGCTCCCTCCCTCACGTTCAGGTAAAATCAAGCAAGCAGTCAACCTGAACGTGAGGGAGGGGCTTGGGCTCCGAGTCGTTGGCGCCGTTTTGGGCTGCTCCATTCAGTCAGGAGGGGAAGGGGTGTTCTGAACATAATGCTGAATAACGAAAATTGATTTTCCAATTCCAGGACCAATTTACTACCATTGCAATATATATATATATATATATATATATATATATATATATATATATATATATATATATATATATATATATATATATATATAAAATGACTTCACATAATATCAAAACTATTCCAAACAGGGTTGCTTAAAAGTTGGTATGGACATTTGGCTCCCCCCCAAAGTTCCTCTGGACGGGTCCATAGCGTCCATACCATGATTTACGCGCATGGCTGGAAACACCCCAACACTTCATTAAAAACACCCACTTCTGTTTGTTGGTCTTTAAGAGTGGCCTGCTGCTGTCGGCTGTTTGGCAGCTGTCTTGCCTAGCTGTCACACCATCCACCATCCCCTCCTTCTTCTGATGAGAAGCTCACTTTGGAAATGTTGATGTGATCTTATGAGATCTACAACCATAACATGTTTATGGTTTCCAGAAATGTACAATGCCAACATTTTAATCTGGTGACTTGGCTGATGATTCAAAGTAGAGTCCAAAATGACAGTTGTCTGTTTGTCCACTTCTAGCTGATTTTAAAGAAATATAATCACCAGAGCAGCACTGCAGCTTTGCTTTCTTCAGTCTGTGAAATAACGTGAACCTATGCACCACCTTCAACACTTGTTCTATGTATAAAGGTAATCTTAGCAATCCAAACATCAGTTTTGTTTGGACCAATTCATGAACGTAATCTCCACATGGGGCTACTCCTGTCAGTGCAGTATACAGTAGATGCATCATACTTCAACATTTTTTAAGTGTCCATTGTTAAGTAAGTGATAAATAATGCCTGGTCACCATGGGAGTAAACCCTGAGCACCAAGTATTGGAATTTGCATGGCGGCCTGCTTGTACGCTGTCTTGTTCCCTAGTTGTAATTTTCTAAAGATGACATTTTTCCCTTGAACCCTCTAATCAGCATTTTATAAGCTCAGTAGCAAAAAAAAAACTTGTTTCATCCATTCAAATTGTGTCCTACCCAGCCTGGGCCGTGCATTCAGCTGCCTTTTCTCACTATATTCTGCTTTGCTCCACAGGGATGCCAGTTGAATGTCGAAGCAGCTTAGGATGACAGCAATGGCAGGGTAAGGAGGAGGGTGAGATCTGAATGCAAACAGGCGGGCTTGGGTGGGGAATGACAGCTTTTTCCCTAAAATTTAGATTTTCTTTAGACACGCAGCTCACATTCCCTTTTTACCAAACTTGATTCAGTTTGTTTTATCCAAATGTGTAAGACGATTTTTCAGGGAATAACGACAGCAAGAGATATCTGGTTGATTATCAGGTGACAGTGGTACTGGGGTCAGTTACAACTACCATGACTGTACAATGTGTGTGTGCATGATGTATGTGGACTATACATTATGTAAAACATCGTCTTACTTGAGTTGTTGTATGCCATCTGGTGTTGCTGGGACATTGTATCTCCTCATGTACTCGTGCATTTCAGGGAAACTCTTCTTGACGTAGTCCTCAGCGCTGCTTTCTCTCACTGTGGCGAATCGGAATCCCTGAGAGGGATGGTGCAACTGCAGGAAAGAAGAAAGCCAGATGTTACCCTTAGAATGCCTTCAGAAAGCATTAATATTGATTAGTATTGATATATTTTCAGTTTAGTCTGTTGTTTCTCTTTTTCTCCGCCTGGAATTTTCAATTCTCAGATGCGGAAGGAAAGCTCTTATGAAACTTTAGACTGATTCTTTGCTTTTCTTTTCTGACTCTTTACATCCCTTGCGCCCTGTGATTCAGAGAGCTGGTGAGTTGACAAAGGGCTTATTACCTTACCCCATCTGTCGTTACAAAAAGTGGTTTAATTAAAGAATCTATTTGCTGACTTAAAGTTTAAAAGACTGCACTCTTCACAAGAAAGATATATCTTATCCTCAAGTCAGCAGTTTTTTTTATCAAGTTTACATCAGGGACGTACTTTAAAAGAAAGCTCACAACAGCCTGAACTTCAGAGGAACTAAACAGCCATGTTTGCAAGGACTGACAATGGTGTAACAGAATTACATGGACTAGCAAAGAAATAAAACCTGGTCAATTTCACAAACAACAACAGTTTATGTACAACAAACCTGAACTAACATTTCATTATTTTATTTTGAATTGATCAAGTAAATAGAAAAATGCATGATGACTTTAAGGGTGCTTTCAGACTAAGAGTTTGTCTGCTTTGCTCCAAATCAGGTACTTTTATAGAATTGGCTCATGTTCTCACGGCAGCATTCACAAGCGGACCAGATCAAATGCCTTGTGCGAGAAAGCTGCTCCTGATTGGTCAGAATTTCCATGGGAAGTAAACAAAACATTAAAGAAGAGTACGCTTGCAGGATAAATGTGACACTTTCTAATGTCACAATGGAGGGACAACTACGCAGGTTGATTTTAGCGCTGCTCATCGTGGACTATATTGCTGTCATTGTTCATTTGAGTCAAAGCATACAGTTTGAAAACGAGGCGCGGCTCCAACTAGAAAACAATGTTTTGATGCATTGGATGTGCTGAATGAGCATATTAAGGCAGTACAGGAGGAGGCACACATTAATAATCCTCCAGGACTGTAACATGCTCATGCTTGTTCGATCTCAGTCCAGTTGTTTTGATGCACACCTGAGTGCGATTGTTGTGATCACACCTGCCCAAACAAACTGCACTAAGGGGGCAAACAAACTTATGTTCAATTGAACCGGACCAAACAAGGCAGGTGTGAAAGCACCCTGAAATTAATGAAAGCACCTGAAAACTTTCTTTAGCACAGTGTTTCCAGACTTTTTTCATGTCAAGGACCCCTAAAGCAATACATATTCGGTCATAGGCCCCTGATTGATAAGATTAAGACCAGCATTATACAGCTGTCAGCTCCAGTTGAGCAGAAAACCATGAATGATTTTAAATCTATGATCAGAATAATCACTCATGTGACTAAACCATTATTCTTGGAACACCCTGGAAATCCCTCAAGGAATCCTTTGGGTCCCCGAACTCCTGGTTGAGAACAACTGCAGTAGCACATGAAATATTCATGACTAAGTAAGAATTTAAAGTGTATCTGCAGGTTTCACATTCAAAAACTCATCTAATCTGCTCTATCAGGACCGTGTGGGTGGTTTGATCAGATTCGACTCACAGTGACCCAACAACCCAGCAAATGTCATCAGATTCTGGTTTAAATGCTGCTGAATCCTGATTGGTGCAAGGTTCGTACATGACATCATCTTTTTCTAACAAAGTCCTGACAACTTCAGACCAGTGGGAAAAGCACAGAGAATCTCCAACACTTTAAAACATCAACTTATCATGCAGCGTTGTACTTCTTCTGACTTCCGTACCTTTGGGTCATGAATCCCTGACAGTTGTTCATAGGTCTTCTCCCCGACCATGACAGCAGCTAGGTTAGCAGTGTAGGTGGACAGACAGAACAGACAGAAGATGGCCCAGAGGTTCATCAGCAGGCGGCCTGTCCAGCACTTTGGCGGCTTGATGGCTACCGTCCTCCCGAAGAGAATGGCGTAGCACACGTTGAGCGCTGAGGAGAAGGAGAACACGCGGTCGCGGTTGCGTCCACGTGGGGTCATACCAAACGGGCTGTGCCACTCGTACAGGGTGAGGAAGACGGCAGTGACGTGGAGGGAGACGAAGATGCCGAGCCACATGGACCAGTGGAGAGGCCACATGAAGGCACCGATGGGTGCAGCTGTGTCGCGAGTACGAACCTGGGGCAGGGGGGGACACAGGATTGGAAAACCTTGTAACTGATACTATAAAAGTAAAAAAGTAAGACATTAGAAGGTAAGAAAGTAAGACATTAGTGGCAGATGTTCTTTCTTTACAGGCTGAGAGTAAACTTGCATTGTTTCGTCTGGAAAAGGGACTGGAAAAGTATTAGCAGCATTATCTTTTTGCAACCCGATCTCACTTCATAGTCGTCAAAATCTGGCGCTTGGGCAATGACTTGCGGCAACAGACACTGACGAAATAGCTGTCCTTTAATACACGTCCGGTCACCGTCATAGTTTAATGGCGCTTGACTGTGTCAAGGAGAAACACAGCGGGACACGAACAAAAGTCAAGGTGACAAAAGTCAGAGTGGGGTGAGTGGGAGGGGTGGTGGATGGGTCCAACAAACACCAACTTTCACCCAAGTGAATGGTGTTCCATAATATTATAAACCCAAACCCTGTTCTTTTTTTCCTAAACCCAACCACATGCGTTAGTTGTTGAAGGCAAAAAAAACGTAAATTCGTCGTGTTCTACGGATGCATTAATTTTGAAAGGGACAGCATCTAAACGGTTAATTTCCTGTGAAAACGGAGGTGTATTTTGAAAGAAGACAATGCATGCAACAGGCAGAACTTGACACGCCGTCCCAGAACGTCAACATCCAACGCACCCAGGGTACATTTCACTTCGTATTCGCACATGGAAAGTCCATGACCAAACGTTGGCATGTGACGAGGTCAGAGTTAGAATGCGTTGTTTTTCGTTGTTTCATTCGGAAGAGCTGTTTCAGTGACGGGTTAAGCCCAATTTATGGTAGAGACACTTTTGATGAGGGTCACTTATGGCAAAAAAAGTGTCATTTGACATTTTCCTTTTAAGTTGTGCACCTGGGTAATTTTGTTATGTCGCAGACACCATCATACGTTCTCACGCACATCTACTGGGGTTTTGTATGTTTTTGTGATGTGAGTAACATAAGGCCAGACCTGGTTGAAAGTTCTTGGACCAAAACATATTCACCCTGTAGCTCCCTTGTTTGGGTCAAAGGACGCACTGGCCACCTCCTTTTATTCTGCCTCCATTGTCTTTTCAGTAGAAGTTTAAAATCTCTTCCTCTTCAATGAACTCACAGATTTCATCAAGCCCCCCATTATCAACATGCAAAAGGATACAAAGTGGCACAAATATAGATACAAAACAAACAGCTGTGAGAAGACTAAACACACTGATTGGGAAGATATATTTTAACTAAACCAGCCTGCTAGAGGATAGCTTCTGGTTACCATGGAGTCGACTGAAACCTCTTTCTGAAGCATTTAATAAAAACGATGTGGGACTGTTTAATTTCTGTTGAGTGATACTCATCAAAAGTGTCGACCTGCCCTTGCATAAAAAAGGCTTTAAGGTGTTCTCTTATTTGCTCATCAGAAGTTTGGTAAAAGATTATACATGAGCTTGTTCTACCAAGTTGAGCTAAGAATTGAAACAGGATCAAGAGTCTCACAAAAAGGCACAGAAGCAAGAAGGAATAAATTGGAAGCATGCTAGATGGGAAGAAAGTTTCTATCACTCCCATCAAACTGTAATAAATAGAAATACTATAATTACTGACAACAGCTCTCACAGGGAGGCTACAGATTTAATAGCCTAGCGCTAACAAGACAAAAATGTATTTCATTGTTAGTTAGTTAGGTTTTCTCATCATTTGAGCCAAAAATCACCACTTTAGTGGCACCTGCAAACATCAAACTTTCCAGTTTTATTCCCGTCTATGTTTCGAGGGGTTTTACAGAGAAGCCACTTTATTAGGTACACCTGTTTTACTGCTCATTAGCACAGTAGTTCAGAAACTGCGATCTACTGGGATTTTCACACACAACCATCTCTAGGGTTTACAGAGGATGGTCTGCAAAACAGAAAATATCCAGTGAGCAGCAGTTCTCTGGGTGAAAATGCCTTGTTGATGCAAAAGGTCAGAGGAGAATGGCCAGACTGGTTTAAGATGATAGAAAGGCAACAGTAACTCAAATAACCACTGGTTACAACCAAGGTCTGCAGAAGACCATCTCTGAACCAACAACACGTCCAACCTTGAAGCAGATGGGCTACAGCAGCAGAAGACCACACCAGGTGCCACTCCTGTCAGCTAACAACAGGAAACTGAGGCTACAGTTCACACAGGTTCACCAAAACTGGACAATAGAAGATTGGAAAAACGTTGCCTGGTCTGATGAGTCTGGATTTCTGCTGCCACATTCAGATGGTAGGGTCAGAATTTGGTGTAAACAACATGAAAGCATGGATCCATCCTGCCTTGTATCAACGGTTCAGGCTGGTGGTGGTGGTGTAATGGTGTGGGGGATATTTTCTTGGCACACTTTGGGCCCCTTAGTACCAACTGAGCATGGTTTAAACACCACAGCCTACCTGAGTATTGTTGCTGACCGTGTCCATCCCTTTATGACCACAGTGTACCCATCTTCTGATGGCTACTTCCAGCAGGATAACGCACCATGTCACAAAGCTCAAATCATCTCAAACTGGTTTCTTGAACATGACAATGAGTTCACTGTACTCCAATGGCCTCCACAGTCACCTGATCTCAGTCCAATAGAGCACCTTTGGGATGTGGTGGAACGGGAGATTCACATCATGCAGCAACTGTGTGATGCTATCATGTCAATATGGACCAAATTGTCTAGGGAATGTTTCCAGCACCTTGTTGAATCTTTGCCATGAAGAATTAAGGCAGTTCTGATGGTAAAAGGGGTCCAACCCAGTACTAGCAAGGTGTACCTAATAAGGTGGCCGGTGAGTGTATATCATTCATAGCCTGATTTATGTAACATTTTATGATTGAAAACATGGCAAAATTTGAATTTTTTTTATGGCTTTTTTTTCCTGATTTATGAAGTGATACAAAAAGATAATGCAGTGTCTAATGCAGGGCGTCTCCCCTTTAAACCCTTAGAGAGGGGAGAGTGATTACCACCATCACTACGCCTGTCAGAAGGTGGGACTAGGTATAGTAATTGTTGTAACAGGGTCACCCACAAAGCCGTACACTCACCAGTCTACCCCTTATAGGGAATTGAATTCGAATCCAATAACGTAGGGCTTGAAGTAATAAGACTCTCCCATATTGATACTGACCACCAGCATACCAAGCGGAGAGAGTTGAGGTGAGGTCATAGACAGAGAGCGGTGAAGGATGAGCCAAAGAGTAACAGAAGTGAGATTTGTAAGAAAGTGTAAGGAAAAATATAAAATATGTGTAAAGTGAGGGAAAAAGAGAAGTGTAAGAGAGCAAGAGAGAAAGCAGTACTGACCAGAATTCCCAGGCTGGTGGAGAAGAAGGGCGAGGTGAAGTCAATGACTTGGCTTCTGGCCGAATTAATGCTAAAAGATGTCACTGCCAGGTGGGCAGCGCCACTGAGCAGATCACCCACCAATCCTGTCCAGCGACCATTCTTGAACCCCCCATACTTCCCATCGCCCACAATATAGAGGTCAAAAGTAAAGCCCATGTCCTCCGCCAGCTTCTCCAGCAGGTCTATGCAGTAACCATAACAACACTTCTTCAGTTCCGTGGGAACAGATCCGTTGCGTCCCGAAAGATTCTGGAAAAATTCTTTCAAAACTGAAGTTTCATTGGTGAGCGGGTCGAGGCACATCTGGCCCGCGGGACACAACCCGTCCCCGTCCACCTCTCGGGTGAATACAAACGGGTGCTCCACCAGCGTCACCACCCGCATGTGCAGCCGTGCGGATCGGCGCCAGTCTCCTCCGCCCCCAGACCCCTGATGGTTTGGCCAGGCCCGCTGGTCCATCAGAACTTTACCCCTTCGCCAGCGTCCCATGCGGGTCCAGGTTGGCTGGCCTAGAGGATCCAGCTGGAGGGACCAGATGTAGTGATGGGCCTCTGAGGTGACATTCTGGCTGCGTGTGTCTCTGGATATAAAACCGCTCTGGCCCTCAAATGATGTGTTGGATAGAAATCTGAGGGGAATGAGGAGAGAGAGAAAAAAGAAATGACAAGAGGGAAACAGGGAGATAGGGGGAGGAGAGAGGTGGAAGGAGGATGAGAGGGACAGAGGTAAGCAGACGAGATGGAGGAGGAAAGATAATTTTAGGTGCTTCCATCATTTGACCAATAGATAAACATAATATGTCTTGGGTATTTCCTTCTTTGCAGACATGTGTCTAGAAATAACTGAAAGAAGTTAGTTACACAGATCCAGGACTATCTTGAAAATTAAACCAACAAAAATTGTCCAACAGATTTTGGCATTACTTATTAAAACATATATACCTTGTAAGAAATACAAAACAATATCTACACCATATCAATGTTCATTAGAGAGCAGAGGAAGTACAACACTCAATGTAAAGCTGGAATGGGAGAAAGAACTGGATGTGAATATTACAGGAGATGAACAGTTGCATATTTCGAGAACACAACCGTCTACAACATCCTCTCGTTCTTGGAGAGAGCACTGCTGGAAGAATATAATTAGGTTCTTTATTACACCACAGATAAGGGCAAATACCTGGCTATAGCACAACCATGGCAATAAATGTGTATCATGCTCATGTATTTTGGCTCCTTCCTCAAATTGTGCAGTTTTGGGTAAATTAAACATTTAAAATTTGGGTTATGATATACCTAAATCATACATGGTGTTGTACTGAGGGAATACAGCAGGAGGAAATGTGTTTAGAGAAGACAGATACCTACTGAAAATCTTGTTGGCAGCCTATAAAAAGGCCATCGATAAGACATGGTATAAGGCAGAACCACCAACACAAGATGAATGGCTGAACAGTCTGAATGCAATGTATATGGTACTGTTAACCCACAGGATAAGGACTGTAGAGGAGCGATGTTTGAGAGAAATGGGAGAAATGGACAGTGTTTACATGTCAACGACAAGATAAGAGACTCAGTAACTGACATTCAGCCAGACTGGGTTTAAATGTTTCAGTGTCATGAAAATAGCACTGTGATGTCTGTTAACCTCATAATGATTATAAACCAAGAATTGCTTCATCCTACCTGCAAATTAAATCCATTGTTAAGTGGACAACTGACAATAAAACTACAAATTTAACATTTTATGAACTTTGCTCATTTCAAAAAAGTTTAAAAGGCATCAAAAACTGAATTCATTTCAATGAAATGTTTAGTGTTGTGCTGTAACTGCAGTAGTTTAAGGTTTAAATGACTTGCTTTTACTGTATAGACATGAGTTTGAGCATTTTACCAACCCTCCAACATCACAGTTCTCTATGGAATGAAAAGACATTTGACCAATGTCAAATAATAATACTGATCCTTAACATACCACAGATCTTGATACATCGTACATATATAATACATCAGAGTTACCTTTCACTTTTTTGGTGCATTCTAAAACAAAACAAAACAAACAAACAAAACTGGTTCAACTTAAAAAATGAAGGTAACAATTTGCATGCATCTTTTTAAGTAGTTTCAACTCTGGCATTAATGAGTCAATCCTATGAGTCTTTTATAATCTGATGAACTTAATTAGTTTAGTACAACCAACATGATTTGCTTTGACACTGACAAGAACTTATTTTAATTCCATCCGACTCAAAAATGTTTTGATTTTGGCCAACTTCTTAAAATAAGTTGTTAACTGAATATTACAATGTTAATGTAACAAATGTATATATATATTTTTTAATGCTAAAATACTTATTTATTTTATGCATTCTTGACTAAGCCCGTGGATCATTTTTAAGAGTGTGGTGGCTGAAAAAATGTCCAGTACTTAATATGAATAGCGTGATAAATGCAAACACCATTAAACTACCAAAGATTATCGTCTGGGTTACATAAATACATAAAAATACAGAAACCCCAAATACATGTTAACATGCTTTAATGGTCAAAAACACTTTGTGTCCTCATACTGTCTGCGCTGGAACACCTTATATTCACCTTCTGTCTGAAAGGCTCCATTTTAGCACCAGTCACTTTAAACCCCCCTCTCAAAACAGCCCAGTCTGATCTGACTGGTCAGCGCTTCCAGGTCTTCTGCACCTCGGCATGTCTGTACTGTCATTACCATGAAAAATCACCAAGAAGGGCTTTTAAACACAACCTGACACGTTCCAACAGATCTAAAATAGGGTAGAAATTGACAACATGAACAACCAAGAATACACATTTCCCTGATGTAAGTATATAGCCACATGTAGCAGTGTAGGCAGAGGCATGAGGTGAGGGGGCCCATAAAGAATGCGTTGGGTGTAGAATGGGCCCTTTTGGGTGATTGCCTCCTTGAAAATATGTTCAATGAAGAACTCTCGTTAAAAACAGTGCCATTTGCTATATATGCCCTTGAAAAAGGCAAACCTGTCTCCATCATGTTTATTTTTTCTTTTTTGAAAATAGTCAACAGCATCTATAACAAAATTATATGCTCATTCTAAAACTATAAATCAACTAATTTCTGAATAAATTATTTTATTACTATAAATTAACTATTAAAATTGCCAAATTAAATTTAGAAAATAATTTCTGTTGGTATTTTTTTGTCATATAAACATATACAATGACGATTGCTGAGTAATATGTATGTTGATGTTATCCAGTATCAATCTCTTATCATGTGACGAAAGATAGTATGCACTATCTAGTATGCACTATATCGTGCACTGTGGCCCATAGTATTTACCTTATGCCACTGAGCGTAGGCCAGTTTTCAAGGCACGCCAAAGGGCAAGCCAAAATCTCAATGCACACCTGTGCACAACAGCCTCTATAACATGTGTTATCACTCTTATCACAACATAAGACAATAAAAATAAGAGAAAAATAACTTTCATGATTTTCTTTTGGTGGTAGGTTGTCTTCATTGGTGCTTTGTGAGTGGAACGATGGATCACTTTATTGTATGGAGCAAATTACAACAGCTTTCTCCTTTTTATTTTTATCATCCCTCACACTGGCTGCCAATCAGAGCTTTTGATGTCACACACTCAAACTCCCACACGTGAACAGCAACAAATAGATTCCCATTGAAGGTTATTTTTTAATTAAATTAAATTAGATGATATTTTTTAGCTGGAGTTTGTCTCTTTATAAAGAAGTGGGTGCCCACACCATACTGATACAGTCAATTAAAAAGTTCACTCAGTACTTTTTGTGCAGGCCCAGTCGAATATTGCAATAATTCAATTCAATTTTATTAATAGAGCTCAATATTACAAATCACAGTTTGCCTCAGAGGGCTTTACAGCATATCATATCCCTCTGGACCCTCACAGCTGATAAGGAAATACTCTGCAAAAAAACCCTTTAATGTGGAAAATAATGGTAGAAATGACCATATAAATAAAGTGGTCATGACCTGACATCAGCTTGTGGCCTAAAAAAAGGGAAACAGACTATTTAGAATAGTCTGTCACTTGAGATTTTCACATACGGGAATTACTTTCACATACATTTAACTCTTTGTTTGAAACTTTGGCCGCATTTTAATAGAAACATTGGACATTGTAATGTTATATATATAAATCTATCTATATCTATCTATCTATCTATCTATCTATCTATCTATCTATCTATCTATCTATCTATCTATCTATCCATCTATATATATGACAGAAGATGAGGAAAAGCACAATAGGCCACCTTTAAAAAAAAACATGACTTGGTTAAGGTTACTGAAAGATTGCGGTCATGAGTTAAAAGGAAAAACATCTGTTGGAGTAAAGGGGAAACGAACAGCAGCCTCCCTTGTCAAAGCCACACGCTTTGTTGACTCATCGATCCACCACAGCCTGCTCCCTGAGAGGGTCTGCTGTGCTGGGACAACATCACACTACACTACTTCCAACTTTTGTACATGTAGAAATATGTCATACAAGCATTTAAAGGAGGAAAAGAGGAAAATGCATCACAGCTACCCAACAGGGATATGACGGCTAAATTCAGAGTATGGTTGACAAAATGTGGAGCTAATTGACCCTCCTACTGTACTTAAGTTAAAGACCTTTTATGAGTACAGTTATTTTAGCCTGTATAAATGTATATTTTCTTGGAGAAAGCGAACAAGTTAACTGCAATATATACTGCTGCTACAGAAGTTTTCTGCTTGCTTGCTTTTTTTGTACCATTGCCAATGAGAAAAACACCATTTCCAGATACTTTAGGATTTCTGCAGCTGGGATTTACAGGCTCATACGTACGCTTATATTTTACCCTTGGTTAGTTTATACAAAAATCCCAATTTAATGGTGTAACACCAGCACCGGAGAGGTGTATTATCTAGGTGGCCTCAGTGGCTGTCTGGAGTGTGTTTGTGTGTGTATGTGTGTGTGTGACAGGATAAGACAGCCCACGGTCCAGTGATCACGCCATCTCTCTCACTGAGCCATGCTACTGGCTGTCTGAGAGTGTCAGATACCGGAGCAGGCGCACACACTCACACCCACACACAGAAAAAAAAAAAAAAACAACACACACGCGCTGGTCCACTGGAATGGATATGTTTGGATGTAAGAAACAATGCAGGCAACCGCTGTGTGCAAGCAGATGCACACCTCTTCGATATACCTTCAGGAGGTAATGACGTAAATGATGTGACCTTTTCCGAAATGTCTCTTTCATGTCACCTTGCTCACCGTTAAAAAATTCCCCTTTCCACCACCTTGTCTGCTTTGCTACGTCTTTAACTGGTGTTAAGTCAACGTGACAGCTCAACTAGTCCGTCTGAAGGTCAGTGTCTTCACTGCAGCTTGTAGCTGTTAAGCTACCTGGGGAATGTGTCTTTTTCCTGGCTGTACACAATGGAAGTGACACGCTCTTGCACATTCCTGACAGTGCACAGGGTGTTGCATGTTAAAAGTGAAATGTCACATTGTGGTAAAAAAAGTGCACATTATAATAGTTAGACATCAATAAGACTTTAGTGTTACATTGTTGGAATGTGAAGGTTCAGACTAATACTAGCAGGATATGTCAGCAGAGTGGAGTCCTATTCGGGGAGCAGAGTTTCCTGATTTCGCCTGCAGCAGAGAGCCGCTTCTTAGAAAGTCAGAGACGCTCTCTTTCACTCAAAGGTAGCTCCAACATCGTTGGATCCCACAAACATGACATGCTGCAACAAACATGAATAAAAACGGGGGATAAATGCTGCGAGTGTACGTGTGGTTTTTCCCATGTAACTCTTTTTAAGGGATTTAATGGACCATTTTCCGTCATGCATGAAGTGGAAGCAGGCAGGGAGCAGTAAGTAGCGGCGTGCAGTGACTACACTCACTGTGGAGCAGAAATTACTACCACTCCACTCACATAATCAGAACTCCAGGGTTCTCATTACGACTGGGCTTGATCCTGATTGGCTCCACTCATTAATGAGGAATGATTAACTATTGAACTCCTCTAATCAGACCGGTTTGCAGTGGTTTAAGCGACACACCCACAGGACTGCTGTGCTTGGGGTTACCATAGGTATGGTCTAGAAATCAGAACATGCACATTGCACTACCTTCACAGGCAGTAAAGACGCAGCAGTGATAGTGGAGATACCATTTTTTCTGCTGATATTCATTTCCAGTGGTTGAATGTAGGTACATTTACACAAGCAAGTACTTAAGTACAAATTGAAGTCCCTGAACTTGAATGCGTAATTTGCAGGATTGTCCTTGAAAAACAATGTATGGACTCATACAGAGGTAACCTCTCTCAATCATCACTTAGGAACCACTAAAAATGACAAGGTGTGTATTTTTTCCAGAGACTTTGCCCTCTGAGTGTATTATCCTTATTTTCTTCTTATTTTCAGTGCTCCAGGATGTTTATGGTCGTGTACCCCCACAGCGCTCAGGTGAGATCGGGCTTTATAAAAAGGTAGCAACCAGGTGCCAGACCATAAGCAGCAGGCATCCAAGACACACAGTGCCAAGCTGCCCCTGGCTTTTACTTTCAATTTTGCTTGCAAACATGTTTACAAGACACAATCCTGCATGATGATAATAATAATAATAATAATAATAATAATAATAATAAGACTAATAAATGTAATTTATAGGTACCTTTGAAGACACTCAAGGACACTCAAGATAGAGATAATAACAACAGATTCATAAAGTTAACGAGATAAGGAATAACATAAGTAAATACTAAAAACAGTAATAACATAACAACAAATAAATAATCAGCAAAACACGTTTACAGTGAATAAAATTCAGTACAAATGGTGGATGTGTAAGGCTAGACGGACGGCAGTCAAACTGAATACCTTTAAGTATTTGTATGTCATGCTTTTACTTGGCTACAATTCAGAGGGAAGTAGTGTGCATTTCACCTGCAAAACAGTTATACAGTTATAGTTACTAATAACTTAATAAATAAATAAAACATTAATATTTTATAAGCAAATACACCGACATATAATGAGCTCATTAAATATGAAGCACTGTTAAAGATTAAACTATGCAAATATTAGTAAAATCGAGAACAAGGCACATTATTACTGCATTGAATATTTATATTTTTGATACTTTAAGTACATTTCATTATTAATACTTATGTACTTGTACTAAAGTAACATTTTCACCCTCTGAAACCAGAGCTAATTGGCTTGATTTTTTTTTTTTAAAACATGGGAAGAAGGCAATGGAAAATGAAATAAGAAATGACCCCAAAAAATTACAAGAAATTAGTAAAAAGAGAAAAATAAAAACATGAAAATTATTAAACAAGACAGAAAGAAAGTTAAAAACAACCAAACAAAAACCCCAAGAAAATGACTTGCTTAGTGCTGATTATAATTATAATAGGTCTTTAACATAATTTTAATGTAATGTAACAACAACAACAACAATAATAATAATAACAATAATAATAATAATATAGTTTTTCCCTAGCTTTTTTTTTAAAAAAAATTCTAAATCTCTGTTTCTTTTTTTTCCCAATTTGTAGGATATTTCTTATCAAGTTTCTCATTGCCTTTTTCACATGTTTTTGAAAGAAATAGCACCAATTCACTGGAGGTTCAAAGGTTTAAATATTTGGAAAGGCGTCTGAAAGCAGCACAAGAAAAGTGATGTTGCTCCAGATTTCAAAGTGGTTAATACAACACTTTTACTTGTAACAGGTTTTGTTTAGTTTAGTTTTTTTAAGGTTAAGATGAATATGTGCCATTTAGGTGTTATCATGACATCAAAGCAACTCAACTTTTGTGATTATTTTTAGTTTAGCAGAACTGCAGACATGGAAATACCCCCCAAATAATTTGAGGTCTGGAGCCTGGCTCATGTCTTTGCAGACTTTAAAGACGTAGACCCATAATTTTCATGTTCCTAAATTGTGCACAGAATCACACACAGTGTAACTTCTACAAAACTTTGCTTTTTATGAATGAGTTGGTTTGGAGAAGCTTGAACGACAAAACACTTTTGTCCTGCTGATGACTCATGCAAGGGCAGGTGCATGTCGGATACAGGAGGTCTTTCCAGGTCACTGGCTGTCTAATAAGAAATTGACTTCCTTTACATCTGCAAGTGCTCCTGCCGTCTAAATATCCACACCATGCTTTAACTTTTCATACAATGCCACATGAATCATTTCTGCCCCATGAATGAAAAAATGACGAGTGACGTCTGGGTGAATCACATCTATTACGCGGTGACATTAACTCAATGTCATGTCCGCCTCATGTTCTTTCCTAATGAATCACCTAAAAAAAGATTTTGGGCATGATGTGGAGCTGAATGAAAGCGGATGGGAATACCCTTAAATGCTCGTATCTTATATTACTTGCAAAATATCAGTCAACAACATAAAACATGTTTTTCAGTTGATGTCAAAACATCTTGTTCTTAACACCAGGAGATTCAAAAATAAGCAAATGCTGCTGCCTTTTTAGCAGCATAAAAGTGTCTGCCAAGAGCATCCCTCCTTGTTAAAGCAATCCCTCCCTGAAGCAAACAGAAAGGGTTTTATTTACATTGGTTCAGGACATGCAACCCTCAAAGGGGACATTTCTTATATAGCCTTTTCTATCTTTATCGCTCAGCTGGCTGGCACATCAGGGTACTAAACTTATACTTATATCAGGGCTTTGGTGGGCATGCATCACTTTAAAATGATTTTTTTATCACGACGGATTGTCTCTGGTGGGAAAAAATGAATAAGATAAGCCTCTGCTATTCATCCTGGCTATATCTTATCTGTTAATACAGGACTTTTGCCCCCTGTAGTTTATCTGTATCTGCATCTGCAGGGGTTATTTACAGTATTTATGGGAAAATGTCTTTCTCTCTTTATTTTCAGCTCTGTCTTCCTCTTTCTTTTTCTGCACCCTACTTTTTCCTCTTTCCCTGCTTGGTGATCACATCTCTTGCCACCTATCCAGTGATTCTCCTCCCTCAGCTTCTCAGGCTGGTGGGCAAACCTTATCAGTCCCTCTTAAAGGCTTATACACCCTATAAATATAGATGCTTTAGAATCGCCTGTACTGTGCTGTTCTTTACCCCTTCATTACAAGGAGCATAATTACAATAATACACACAGCATGTGTAGGTGCGAGTCTAACACTGATCCTCATCTATTCAGAATGGTTAAAGCCCAGTTCAGACCAAAGATTCGTGACGAGATGTGTTGAAACAGGTAACTATTTACAAAGGGTTGTTCTGCAACATTCTAAAATCCTGCTGGCTCACAACAATGCAAACAGAAGAGATGGTGTATCATCTCTATGCAACAACTCTCTGTACCTCTGCTCTGATTTCCAGCTTTTCAGGCTTATTTTGTGGCTGAATATAATTTGTAACTTCTTAACATATGAATGAGGATAGTGATAGTGAGATACTGGCTACGGGTGCATTTGTGGTAGTGATGATGAAATGGTGGAAAACAAAAACAAAACAAGCATCAGATGGACTGCAACACTTCATTAAGGTGTATATAAATACTCTAGTGAATCCCGTCAATCACTCTAAAACAAAGGCAGTATACATTAGCTAGTGACTGCTCGCTAAATCCTGCTAAACAGAGATTTTCCAATCAATCCAATGCTAAGCAGCAGTAACCAGACACGTCAGGCCTGAGATATCGGTTTTGAAGCTGTAGGCTGTAATGACAGCTATGACTGTGTTCGTAAATAGTCACTCAGAACACCAGAGTGCACTCTGGCACACTTGGACTGTCTGCAAATTCGGAGTGCTGTTAATTCATATAGAAAACAAACAGTGCTCTCATTTTGGTGTAGAGCATCAGATTGGATTTACAAACACACCCACTGACAACAGAACCATCTGTGTCCTTTTTCCAACCTACTTTAGATGAAACAGGCTGACTTCCTGTAGCAACTGTGCACTCCACAGTCCCTTTGCCAGAGGCATTGCTGGGTCTAACCTGTGAAAATTAGCTGATATGACACCCGACCCTCAGCTACCACCACAAATACAATGTAACTCTGTGGGAAAGTGGTTTGTTTTTTGCCCTCTAATTAAGCTGCAAAAGTTAGCATGTCCAGCTAACTGGTTTGCTGCCACAGGGATCTAAATGGAGCCTTTCTGGGCGGAGTTTGCATCTTCTTCCTGTGCCTGTGTGGGTTTTCTCTAGGTCCTCTGCCTTCCTCCCACACTCCAAAGACATGCAGTGTAGGTAAACTGGCAACTCTATATAGCCTGTAGGTGTGCGCCCTCCCGTCTCTCTAAAGGATGAGCAGGTATAGCTTATGGATGAATGGATAGTTTGCTGCCCACAGTATCCCAACCCAGCATTACTTCCAAGGCCAGGGGCTTTTCATACGCTACTACATTATTTATTTATTCAAGTTACACTGAAAAAAAAAATCAATACTTACACATTCACTACTGGTATTTCACTGCTTTGCTACTATCTGAGTGAAGGCTAAAGTTAGAAGCTCTGTTCTTCTCTATTGGATTTTGAGAAGTTTGTAGGTCAATTACAGCCAAGTGTGTTATCAGAGATAGGTTTGTAAAAGACATTGGTTATCCAACATACAAACACAGTGTTTGAAAATACACACAATACAACATAAACCTCTGTCTTGCTTGTCCAAGTATGTCAACCATCTAAAATAGGCTATCTAAGCAGCTTATAGAATTACTTAGAATAAAATAAAAACTGCTGTTTATGTAGTCTATTTCCATATCTTTTGCTTGTCTTCATCAACTGGTGAAGATGCTGACTTTTTGCCTGGAACATGTGGCTTCAGCCTCTGTATCTTTTTTTAATGATATATCATATAGCTACAGAGTGCGTGTTTAACTTTGTAAGAGTTCTTCTTTTGAATCAAGTCAGCTGGAAACATTAAAAAGTCATCTGGGGGCTCAATCAGCTCATGACGCTAACGTTAACTTATTAGCTAGCTACAGATGATAGAATCTTCTAGTGGTGTTAATTGAGCTGTCAAAGTCAGCTGTTGTCGGCTAGAAATGGGAAGTCAAAGACCCAATAGAAACTGTACCATGTGAGAACAAACAACTTGACAGACGCATCAAGAGTCATTCAAGGGGCGCGAGGTCAAGCAAAGGGTCAATTAGGCATCAGAAATTGAAAGAGATAATCCTGGTGTTGAGGGTAGTAATTACACACTAACACAACCAAATTATTGGACGGAACAACAACGTGATGATTTTAATATTTCAGGGCCTTTCAGAGCTGCCTGTTATATTATGTGTGCAAGCTGAAATTTTGGCCAATTGGTGGTACTACAGAGAAGGACACTGATTTTATTTATCCTCTGGGGAGCATGAATCTATGTTAGAATTTGACATTTCTTACATAAAACAGAAAATAGGACGTCCTTTCGCTTGATGATTACATAGTAGTATCTAATTATAATGTCCAGGAGTTGAGAGGAAAAAGTCTCTGCTCATAGGACACAGAGTTCCTGTCACTGTGCCATCACCGTGCTGCACTACACACTGTAGTCCAGTGTTCCCTTTGGGCTATTTCATAAACATAATGGCAAGTGATGTGCCTTGAGTGATTTTTCCCATAGGACCGACTGAATGAATGACCAAAAAGCGCAGCTCTTAGAGTGCTCAGTAAATGCTCAATAAATTAAAATGATCTGGGTGTGACCAGAGGAGTGTTTCCATGGCACAGCCTGATCGAAGCCCGAGAAAGCAAATGGAGAGAAGGATGGAAATGAAAGTAGTAATAAATAAATTAATTAGCCAAGCAGAAAAGCCAGCGATAACTGATTAACCCTGTTTGAAATAAAGAATAATTAATCATCTGATTTCTTATAATGGAATGCTAATCTTCCTACATTATTAGATTAGTTTTGTTTCATCTTTCATTCATATCATACATTATTTATGGCAGTATATTTAGTCTATAAATATTCTAATAATGCAGAGGAAAATTGATCCTGGGACATTTTACATTTCAATCAACAGCTGAACATGACTGAGGAAGGACTTCGCCAGACATTTCTCTGCTCTCAGCTGAGATGGACGACACAGCACTGCAACACACATTTGGTTTAATTAAAGTCCCCCTTTCTTCTGTTTATGTCCCCTGAGATGTCTGACCTTGACTGTACTGACTTGTATCTGTGCAAAGTTTTACACTAGAGGTGTTTTTGCATTCCTTGACTGAAGAAGGGGGGATTTGACTTGCACAAGACACCCTTAAGTCTTCTCCTTTAGGTTTTCTCAGGGAAGTTTCATACCTGCCCTGTTTGGTTCGGTTCAATCAAACTCAAGTTCGTTTGCCCCCGTAAGTGCGGTTCGTTTGGGCAGGTGTGAACACAGCAATCGCACTCGGGTGTGCACCAAAACAAGTGGACCGAGATCTTCTTGAAGAGGTGGTCTAACCTCGATCTGAACCAACTGCAGTCACATGACACATTGTTTGGGTTAAACATGAGCATGCTACAGTCCTGGAGGATTATTAATGTGCGCCTCCTCCTGTACTGCCTTAATATGCACATTCAGCACATCCTATGCATCAAAACATTGTTTTCTAGTTGGAGCCGCGCCTCGTTTTCAAACTGTATGCTTTGACTCAAATGAACAATGACAGCAATATAGTCCACGATGAGCAGCGCTAAAATCAACCTGCGTAGTTGTCCCTCCATTGTGACGTTAGAAAGTGTCACATTTATCTTGCAAGTGTATTCTTCTTCATCGTTTTGTTTACTTCCTGGATTTTTCCCACATGGAAATTCTGACCAACAAAGAGCAGCTTTCTCGCACAAGGCATTTGATCTGGTCCACTTGTAAATGCTGCCGTGAGAACACGAACCTACTCTAGGTAATTATGCAACTTTGTGACAAAATAAGTCCCTGATTCAGACTAAAGAAAGCGAACTATAGGTCTGAAAGCACCCTTAAAAAGTTCACTTAAGTATTTCAGGTTTTCTTCTTGACGTGGTCTTATACTTAAAGAATCCCTAATCCATTGCCCAAAAGTCCTTTGCAACCAAACCAACCAACCAAAAAAAAAAAAAATTCATTGTACTTTCCTCCCACAGTTGCAAATAAACCAAATAAATCTCAATGGAAACTTCTACAGCTGTAAAATCTCTTTCAATGCAGTCCATGCCTTATTGCTTTTCGTTAACTTAGGAAACCTTTAGCTAAGGAGAAATTTAGCATTAAGTGTCATACTTAAGGAGAAAACTTAAGGTGTCTTGTACAACCTGTCCCTGATATTCAAACGTACTAAATTAGGTGCAACACTAATATGAGAGCCAAGCACTGTTGAACACAGGATGCACTATCTAAAGGGGGAACAGACTCAATAAAATATTATTAAAGTAACTTGTATTTTTTCCATACTTTAAAACATGTCTGGAGGGGGACTTTAAGGCAGTATTCTGTTATTGTGCAGTATTGTCGTTTGTATTGGTATGTAAGCAAGCAATAAAAAGGTTTGGTGTGTTTGTAATCCTGAGGGGTTTGGTTGGATGATGTCCTATCCATGCACTTTTTGTGACATAATAACAGCTTGTGACAAATTTTCTTAGCATAGATATAAATTATAGACCCACATAAATGATCATAATAATACGCTCTGAGTCTGAGACAATGCCTGACAAGGCACTGTGAAACACAGAGAGAAGAAAAAATATCACAGCCCAAAAAATAAAAGCCAAATGCCTACCTAACAAAAAAAAAAAAAAAAGTTGAATATTCGATGCCAGCCCTATCTGATACCACTGGAGTTTTTTTTTTCAAATAACAACATGGCCCGGTGCATCTTAATTAACGAGGAGCACACACTTATTTGACCTCAGATTACTCCCTGTTTGTATTTGACATTCCCTAACAACCCCCTCGTCTATTACGTATTCACCATCCATGTGGAAGTCCCTTATCTGACACCTGCTCACCTGTTTTATCACACAGCCTGGAGGGAAACATCTGGGTAAATATCTGGCCAAATGTTGCTGTTTTCATTTAACTTGTCAGTAATCTTTGTGCAGTTGTTATGTGGATTCTATTACCCAAATTAGTTCAGCCTTGATCTATAATCTTGATTGCTCTTTTTAAACTTGTTTTATTTTATTTGCAGCCCTAAAATTTAAAGCTCCAGCTTATTTTATTTATTTTTAATTATTTATTTTTGCAGCTCTATAACTGTTTGACAAACTACTTATATTGTTTAGATAAAAAGGCTTTTTTTAAATTGGCATTTAAATAGAGTAAAATTGAAGTTAAACATTTTCAAGCAGCTGTTAATTGTGTGGATTTTTCTCTCCCTGCAAATAACACCTGGCTCCTAACTTGCTTGGTCACACTGAAACTGGTTTAGCGTCTAGCTAGTGGTTTCTACAGTTCCTCACCTGTCATAATCCTCTATGACACTACCCTTATCTGATGACAAACACCTCCACATGTCATCAGCTATTTCCCCCTGTGAATGGTTTATGGCTCGGCCAGCGACTCTGCTGCAACTGTAAGTCCATAATAATCATGCAATAGATTCCCTGGAGGGTTTCACTGTCCAGCGTGAGAACTGCTAAAGCTTTTCTGTTGCTCATCTGTCACATGCTTTCTGGCTTCAACACTATTGACAACACTTCTCTCCAGGTCAGCTCATCCACCAGAGCACCTGATACTAAAGCTCTTAACACAGGACTGTTGGCAGTCCTCTCACTGCAACAGAAATGTCTGAAATGAAAGGACATGACAGCAGGTGTTTGAAGAGTAGGGGTTGGGATTTTGAGAACATTCCTGCAGACCTGTGAAAAGAGGCCACAAATAGATATAGCTTCATTTTCAGGGGTTAGAAGTTTGGGAAACACTGGTGTCAAAGAGGAGGTAATTCAAATTCTGGTCCAAATACGTGTGTTTTAGCATTGGAATGCTATTTATCCAAGCCTCTTTAAGTGTTACCAATGTGACTTGACATGGGAAACACTTAAAAGCAATTAATAACATTGTGTGTTATCGATCTTATGATCCAAGTTTGGAGAAGCAGGCAGGGGCACCAACATGACAGCTAAGCAATGTCACATTTGGTTGTGAAAGTCACACAGTAACACAAACGAATGAATGATTGTGGCAGTGGTAGACAAGCAACTCCTGTGTGCTGTGAGGTAAAATTACTCCTTGTCAATTGAGTCTGGAGGCTTTGAAGACGGCAATATAACAGCTTCAGTATGTGTCATTGTGTGACTTTAAAAACTGACCTTGTGGCATCCACAGCAGTGCATTGCTTGGCCTCTGTGCCTTGGTACTGCTGCCTGCTTCTCACATGCTGACGACCATCTACTGTAAGTATTACACTAACTATGGATCTATTAATGTGTAAAAACACAACATTAGTATAAATTAATATTAGCTGAAATAAACACTACAAATGCAGTATTATATTTTATTGGCTCCCACTAGTTAAATTAAAGTTTAAAAATAATAAAGTAGCACCATCTTTAAACTCATCCAATCATATAATGCAAAAAACACTTTTAGGGTAAGTATTCTTTATGAGTATATACTACGAAGTATACACTGTTTCTGATAGGTGGTTGTGGTGTTTCATGCCAACTTTAGGGCTGTATATCCATGCTGACATTTATATGCATACTTAGATTTCATGTTCTGAATTACACATAACTGCACAACATAGGCAACAGCTAACTTTGAAGAATGTTTTGCAAAGCTTACATTACATTTATAACTTTGTTGTGAATAATCAATGTTAAGTATATAATCTGTTACAGTCAGTGGTCGCCCATAAATAGGATTACAATGATACATTTCGAAACAGTAACCTTCTCTTCCATTGACTGATGCTTAATTGACTGATGGGGTTGGATGACCCCCAGAGAGGGGAATATATAGTGTAGATGATGACCTTGCTATAATGGTTGTTGTTTTCCTGACTTGACTTCAGCTAAATGATCTGGCGTTGATTCAGGCCAAATTTGGTTATGTGAAGAGAAGCAATTGTTCTCTGAGCCAGGTGTCTGAATGGCAGGGAAGTACCTACAATGCTTGTTTGTCACACACTATAAAATGTCATGATGTACCAAGTCCTTGGCTTTCTCATGAGTAAACCCTCAAATGTGCAACTCCATGTCTGAGCCTCTCTTATTTTGAGTCTTGTCCATGCTACAACACTCAAAGCTCAAGCTCATTTGAAAAACACAGAAAAGAATGCAGATGGACCCCAACCAAGTTTCAATGTTTATCAAGACTAACAACTTGATTTTTAATTAGGGCTGTCAGCATTAATATGTTAATTGCGATGTGATTACAGTCCAATCATAACACGTTTTTTTAAATTCACATTTACCCGGTGCTGCTATCTTTGTCCCTTTCCACTCACCTTAGGGAAAATAAAAAACAGACTCTACGGATGGAACTCTTGAGATTGTGGGATAATATTTCACACACACACACTCCAACACACACCAAGAACGGTTCATTTGTTTGCTGATTGAATACATATTTCAAACTGAACTGAGCTGTGGTCTATCTGTTTGTGCAGTGCTGGTTTTTGGTGACATATTTCATCATTTGCTGGGTGCTTTATTGTTTTGTGGCCTATGGTTTGATACAGCTATTTTCTTTCTATTTAACTGTCACCCAACTTCATTTAAAAAGCATCAAACCTTGCATTTAATTTGATTTCTAACCAAGACAACCTGAAGAATTGCTTTACCCTGTCAATATAGACTTCAAAACTGTTTGTAAATGCAAAATAATTGAATTTTAAACATCCAGCACTTCATCTCAGTTAAAAAATTAATATTTTGACAGCCCCAAATTCAATGTAATATAAGTGCTTTTTACCAAAACTACTCAAGAAAAAGTTCATTTCAATAGAAGCCTAATAAAAACATGAGATCAGTTTCATTTTCTTCCTGCACAATAGGTATTGTCTGAGGAAAATGGAGGTATAAACTTGCTTGTCATCATGAGTGTTGACAGCATGTCATTGTCTTAAGTGTAATCTTGGTGAGCCTGTGTTAACCACACCTTTCAGTTTCTGCAAACAAACAAGCACAACAACAAAACGCCACTGAGCTGGATGTTGGTTGATTGATGATTTTTTAACGGTAGCTTCTAATTAGTGCAGTGATTTCCTTGTTGCAGCACCGCAGCAATTTGCTGGTAACAGGTGGAGACTTTGAAACAGTTTACAGTCACTCACTCCAGCCCTGCACACTGCCTCACACACTCCTCTAGCAGAGCACTTATAAAGTGCACAGTGCACCAGAACAGAACTGTGAGGCAGTGACATAAAGTGTACTGAACAACTGTGACGCTGTCTCGCTGCCACTTTTTTTAGCTGCTTTGTTTGAAGGCAAACGTCTCCTATTTGTCAGCTCCTCCTTTTAACACCTGCTTCTCTATTCTCATGCCAAATGTTTGACTAACAACTTGCTCATCTCATGTCTTATCCCTCAGGCCATTATCTGTGACTACTTATTTTCCTGTATTACAGCATATATAGAACAAATGCATGTTGTTTGTACCTTTATTGTAGCAAAGGTTCTTTTTATATCACCTTCTGACACCTTTATTAAGCAACTCTGTTGAAACCACTGAAACAGGTAAACTTTGGGTGTTTTCACGTATAGTCCTTTTTAAATAAACCAAACTCAGTCCTCTTAAAGTGGGCCAAAAAGTGGACCAATGGAAAAGGGACCCAGTTCTTTTTGTTTTTACACTGTTGGTTAATTTGAGGACTCGGTTCTCTTTCTAGTTAATTTCAGCTCTGATGGGGCCTCAGTCCTCTTTCTGTTCACACTATAGCCTATACATAAAATATATATTAGCCCTTTTTAAATAGGAACTGTGCAAATTTGCAGCAAAGCCCAATCCGTCTTCTTTCAGCATTGGCAGTATAAAAACAAAATCGGGGAGGGCGGCAAAATGCCGCCTGCCTTCTTGTGTTTGTACAGAATGCGCCTTTTTCGGGGCAATGGGGCGTGAGCTAGTAACAGAACGTGTAGCTCAGCATGTGACGTAAGCAGTGACGTACCAAGGAAAGCCGCGGCTGGTCAGTCCTTCAGTCCTCCTCTACTTGGACAAAAGTCCAAGTAGAGGAGGTGGTAGGGGTGGTGAATGGATCCAACAAACACAACTCTCACCTGAGAAAGTGGTGTTCTTGTCCTGTAAGTTTCTAAAGCCAAACCCTGTTCTTTTTTCCTAAACCTAACCACTTCCTTTTGTTGCCTGAACCTAGCCATGTGCGTTTGTTGTTGAAGGAAAAAACACATTAATTGGCGAGTGTTGTTTCAATGTAGTGCATTTATTTTGAAAGAGACTGTATGTAAACGTTGAATTTCCTATGAAAACGGAGGTGAATCTTGAAAGAAGAGGACTTGAGACGGTGTCTTAGAACGTCAACAACCAACGCACCCAGGGTTCTTTGCATGTTGTACGTGAACGTGGATCGTCCATGACCAAAACATCAATGTGTGATGAGGTCAGAGTGAGAATGTGTTGGAGTGCAAAAGCATGTGATCTAGAGGGATTAATACAACAGCAAAGAGCAAAGACCACCTCCTGAGATGGTCTGAGTTTGGCTGGTCTCTTGGAGTGTTCACATATGCGCAAAAAATGCTGTGTCACCACTCTGAGTCCGCTTGGAGGGTTGAAAAGGACCAAGTGTGGAAACACCCTTAGATCACTAGTATCCACTGTATTTAAATGCACTGTGTTAAAGAAAATCAGGGGTTTAAGCTTAACTTTTCTGTAAAATTAAAATATGGGCCTGCAGGTATTCATACCTCTCTAAAACCTCATCATGCGCATTCCGTTATCCTCCTAACTTGCAACCATCTCAGTCTCATCCAAAGATCCTCAGCTGAACTCAAACTTAATAAAAATAGCATTATTATAAAATGATATCAAACTTTAATGTATCCGAGCACTTCTCCTGTGTCTAAATGTCAGCCCTGAAGCAAACTAAGTCAAAATTGCTTTCAAAATATAGAAAGTCACACTTTCAGCAACTTTTATGTGCAAATATAAGCTTCTTCCTCTGCAGAAACTTGAGGGCAGTCAACTCCAACCTTTCTCCAGACAACTAGTTTATATATCTCACTCTCCCTCAGGCGGTCTGCAGCCCTCGAGCCCCCGGAATATCACAACTTAATGAAACAGTCATAGTATGTGCCTTAGAAAACTATAGACAAGGTTAGACGTGAGGAAAAAAAAAATCCTATGGCTACACTGGAGACAACAAAAACACTAGTTTCCAGCACCTCGCTGAGCACAAGAAACACTTTAACACCTTTAAAAGCTTCTCGCACCCACAGGTGGTGCTGCTTTAAAACTCCACATGGGTCAAAAAATATACAGATGAAAGGTCAGTGAATCTGACAACTAAACCACTCTGCCTTCACAATTGGATTAAAGACCATTTCAAAAAGAAAAGGAAACTAATAAAATCATTAGACCGCACAACAAAAGTTAATGGTAATAGATGATGATCACGACCCTCATTCAATTTATCGCCAATCTTTATAACCTAGAGAGACATACGGAAATTGGAAAAAGCACAATAAGTCAACATCTATTAATCCCGGTAGCTTGAATGTGACGCGGCAGTCCAAACAATCCCACGGCTTACAAAAAATTGAATTACAAAAAAAACCAAATAACAATTCTGAGAGAAAACAGCCTTTCACATACAAATATACATCCATTTCTTTCCCCCAGCTTCCAATCCTGGTTAGTAAATCATATATTATTATGTGACATATACAGCTTTCTTTATCCAGGCATATGGCTGACTGTTCAAAATCCCAGGTGTGTGTAACATTTTGGATTAGACCCTGTATTCAACACGGGAGACTAAACCTCTTCGGGTAAATCCCCTGCCTTCACAAGGTCAATGACAGGGCTCTTATAATCCTGGTTCTTCGTTCTGTGATATGTAAAACACAGAGAGACTAATTAAGACTTTACAACATCTTAAAATGAACCAAAGAAATGTAAACACAATCAGAAATCTCTCCCAGCCTCCACAGGCTCATCACATTCAAATAATTTACAATCACTCTGCTGATTCAGGTGTTTTTAATAGAATCACAGCAGGAAAGGTCAGACTCTTAATGGTAATGCAGTGGTGTGTGATCACACACTCTTCACTGCTCTTATCTTACTGTAGCACTATAAAGCAAAGTGGCCCGGCTGCAGATTAAGGCGCTGCCGCTAAATGCAATCCATCACGTTATCATTTAACCAAACTGCTGCAGTGAATACACTGTGCGTTTTTATACACTGTGCACTTGTGCACGCATGCGCCTTCGCAGATGTGGATAAATGTGTGTGAATTCCACAGTGACATTGCAGCTGGACTGTGATCAAACATCTGCACAGTATGAGATATGTAAATTCTAACACAACAAAAGGATTATAGAGGACTCAAAGTAGAAACAGGAAGCAGAATCGTGTGCGTAAACAGCACAGTGGGGGAAGATGGCGTGAGGGGTGGGAGGTAGGGCTGCTGGGTGGAGATGAGCCATGTTCAGTCTCCAATTTGTTACAGTGAGAGTTATGTTTTTGTGGTTTAATACTGACCACAATGAAAAACAAATATTTTAGCCTTGTAATGACTAAACTGTACGTTTTAGCATCTTACAATCTTACAATTTTAGATGTATGTTTTATACTGCTCATGTTTATATTGGAATAGATTATTTATTATTCATTATTTATTATTATTTTGCAGTACATTTTAATGACTTCAAACATCATCATTTAGGTTCCAGGGTACTGAAAAAGTTACTCTACCAGAGAGAGGTGGCAACATTGAAGAAAAAAGCTGAAGGAAGTGTACTGGATATTTAATCTGCAAACTTTATCTCCCAAAGGATTAAATGATGACATACCATGGCATGTCATGGTATAATGGATTTGGGGATCTCAGAAGACCAATTTATACATGACACATGGTGTAAGAATATACAATGTTGAACATTTTGAATGATTAAGAAAGCTGCAAGGCCGATGTGCTCACTCATTAAATCAGGTTTTTGTAAATTATCTTGTAAATTGATCAACTGTGTAAAGAGCCTGAAGTTTCTAGGTTTATCCTTTGTTTTTCTTGTTCCCTTGTTCTTTTGTTTGGGGGATATGTGACACCTGGTGCACAGGCTGTTGTCAGTTATTGAGAAACACAGCCACAGCTGAGTGATTCTCCCACACCTGTGTACACCTGTGAAATGGGTGGATCAGTTTCTATTTAAGCTCAGTGTTGGAAATAATGGTGTTGAACACTCTTGACAAAGGTCCAGGAGGACTGAAACGTTAGTGTTACTGATACATTGTGAAGCTGGGCAAGAGCAGTGTGCGCCTGCATCTGAGACAGTTAGATGCGCAAATATTATCATAACGTTTCTTCAAATTACCTTGCAATCAATGAAATGACTATTCTTACGTGAAAGGGGTCATGACAGTTCCTAAGGAGTTGATAGAGACCAAAATGGAGCTAAAAAGAGAGTAATTATTGGATTTACAATTGCCAGGTGGCCGGAGACGTAACTTCAAATTAATGCTTATGTTTAATGTGCAAAAAGGCAACTGTTTGTTAACGTGTGTGTGGAGATGTTGACCATGTTCTATCACACAGTGGTGGCAGGTGCACTTCTTTAGGCTGCAGTTTGCTGGGGAAGCAGCTTGACACCAAGCGTTTGGACAGGCTGGTTAAAAAAGCTGGCTCAGAGCTCAGCAGGAGACTGGACCCACTAAGAACTGTGGTGGAGAGGGGCACATTGGACAAACTGAAGACTATAATGGACAGTAGCAGCCTCCTGGAGCGACAGAGGAGCAGCTGCAGCAGTCGGCTCATCTCACTGCGTTGCAGAACAGAGCGATTCAGGAGATCCTTCGTCCCCATGTCAATAAGACTGTTTAACACCTCCTGAATTCAGTCACACACACATTTACACACATCACATTAGCCACAACTGGCTGGACTGTGAAACAATTTTCTTCTAATTAACTTAAGTATTTTATTCTGTTTTTTGTCTTTTATAAGCTGCTGGACAATTTCCCCTCGGGGATAGGTAAAGTTCTTTCTATTTCTATTTCTATATCAACTTAAAAGCTAAATCAGTGTTTAGTTTGCAGCCTGTTTCTGCTGCTACAATTGACCAAACAAGACGAGGACAATGCCTGAAGCACAAAAAAAATGTATTCAGATTTCTAAAACACAACACCATGGTTTGCAAAAGGGCTTAGCTGTGATCTAAAGTATGTGTGGTTTGTATAAAATGTGCTTTTCAGATGCAAAACCACTTCTTGGCCTCGAAGCTATCATTATCTATTTTCCAACATTGTTTATGCTGCCTAATCTTCCCTTTAAGTGCTTTTTTTCTTAACAGAAATGCATAAATCATATGTCATGTTGCTGAAACAATCCTGTTATAGTGCAGGAAAATCATCAAAAACATATCATTAAATCATCACATCATCCATGCCCTCAACACACACTATCGATAATGTGGTTACTGAATTTAATCTGTGAGAATGTATGGGCGTATAAATGAGTTAAGCATACAAATGAGTCCCTACCTTGACAAGTATTCCCCCGAGCTGCCGTTGCTCTGTTGTACATCCATACAGTTAGTAGTTCCAGGTATGAGTGCCAGGGCAGGATTCTCTTGGGCTGCACTGCCCACCGCCCGGGCAACCAGCTCCACTGAGTCGTGGACGTAGTGATCCAGAGAAGGGGACCCCATGACCCCGTGTGCCAGTAACCCCAGTGGCAACCCCTCTGTTCTCAGCTCGGCCACATTTTGGCTGTCCCCCAAAACCCAGTGAAAGTCTGGGAGCGTCATCCGACTGGCCAGCGTCCACAGACGCCGCACCTCGCGGATCTCGCACCCAAATGTCACCACTCCTCTCGTGGTCGAAGGTTCTCTCAGGGCCTCCAGCTGCCGCATGAGAGCTTGCTGTTGGTCTGATTTAGTGGAGGAAGTGGAGGAAGAAGCGGAGGATGAGGCAGCGGGGGAGAAGTAAGGCAAAGACGACGACGACGACGATGATGCCTCCGCTCCTGTTGCCACTCCAGAGTGCGTTGATGAAGATGAAGACGGTGAAAAGGTTGAGGCGGTGGTTGTCAGATTAACAAGATTACCCAGGTGGAAGCGGGTGTTGTTCTTGATTAGGAGGAGGAAGTCGCTAATGTCCCATTCCTGACAGAGCAGAATACTGATGTCCCACCAGCCATTCATCATCAGGAGGGTGTGGAGGAGATGGGATGGCGGGGCCTCCACAGTCCGCATCGCCATTTGGAAATGGAGGGGATTCTGTGGGGACATTATAAAAAGGGGAATGGGTGAATGGGCAAGTGATTTGGGAAAGGGAAAGAAGGGATTTAAGGTAAAAGGGGTGAGGAAAGAGTGAAGAAGAATGGATGAGATATGAGCAAAGAGCATAGGAAATGGGTTTGGACAGATGGGATAAAGATGAGGGACAGTTAAACAAACAGGAGGAAATAGAGGGAATGGAAATGTAAGGGTGATGGGAGTGATAAACAAGTAGTGATGGAGAGGACAAAGGGTTAGAGAGGGTCAGGTAGATTTCATAGAGGGCAGAGATATTGGAGAAAAACAGAGGATGTTTTTTGGAATGAAGGGTAGAGACAGAAAGGGAGAAATTAGATGAAGGAAGGCAAAGTAAGGACAATAGGAGGACATTAGAGGAGGAGGAGGTTATAGGTGCAACATTAGGGAAGAAGGTTACAGAGGTGTAGAAAAGGAGGATGATACACCGGGAAGGAAAAACAGATGAAGCAGAGCGGAAAAGAGAAGAATACAGGAAAGAAAGAAAGGTTATAAATCCGACAGCAGAATTACCTTCTATCTTAGAATTCAATTTGTTCCTAAAGAACAAACACAGTCTGCTGGATATAATAGATTTCAGCCTCCATTTACCTGCTCCCATGAATATCATTATTCACATCATAAGAAATACACTACATCTATTTTTATGTGTATCCTATTTGTATTTTAAGCAACACCTAAAACCTGAGGAAACTCCGCGGTGCTTTTCACGTACTGTACTTGGGCCACTTAATTTAATTCACACTTCTGTTTTGCAATTCATGAGTTCATCAGTTGATTGATGAGGCTTGGACAGATCAATGGGTAAGAGCACGGCAGTGGCGTGATTTCCACCTGGACCAGGAATGATAAAAGTGTGGTCTCATAGTGGTGTCAGGTACTGAAATGAAAACCATCCACCAAATGGCTAAATGCTCAAGAAAGACACTAACATGGGAGGCTTGATTGTGCTCCGTTTTATATTCAAAAAACATTCCAGCAGCACCTGCGCTGAGGATATAGATAGGATGAATATAATATCCACACACTTTAAAAAAATCATATTCTGGTCTGAGTATAGCCTACATAATGTTGGGAATCTGAAATGAACAGGATCTCAGTTATTATGTATTAAGTGAGAGGCAAAACACATTCTCACCTTCTAATAGTCACATACTAATGCTTGGTCTGCGGCCCTACACATCACACTGTGATGCTCCACGTAGCCTCCTCTGCCAGTTTTGGATTCAAAGGGATGCCATTTCAAAACCACTTTCCTTTTCTGAGGTACAGTTTTCACTTGTTGAATGCATACAGTGTCATTTCAAAAACAAACTTAGAGTGTAGGTGAAAAAAACTTGGTTTAGGAAACAAAACATGTGGTTTGGTTGAAGAAAACATCATGGTTTGGCTTAAAATAAGTACGTTTGCTCCTAAAGCCCAGTTCAGACCAAAGACTGGCGATGAGATAAAACTGTTTCAGAACGTTGCAGAGACATATTGCCAGTCGGAGGTCGACTCAAGCCAGCTGATGGAGTCACCTGCAACTCCGCTGGTTAAATCGCCAGTGGCTGGTTTAAGAATGTAAAGCTTGCCACCTGTTCAACCACCAATCAGCTTATAGTGAATTCTTTTGGTGAAGTCAAAGTGACTGCATAAGGCATGTTCAATTGCTGCAGTGGGTGCTCCATCTCTCCATCCCTAAATACTCCCAGTATCTACCGAGTATCTACCACAAATTACACATTTAAACAGCACTTAAATACAAAAAAATTTACCTTGGGATCTATAAATATAAATAAACAGGTGATTTCCAAAATCCTAAATGACTGAGTTGTTTCTTTTTCCATCCGGAACTTTATGCTTAGTGTTACACCCCACCCTTGGGCGACACTATGGGACGAACAAAACTCCACCACTGACCCAAAATAACCACATTAGACCCCTGTAAAACACTTAAATCCATCTGAATCTATGACAAATAAAACAAGCAAACAAGACAACAAAAAGCCCAGGCTGAGAGGCAGCAGGACCAGCAGTCCCCACACCAGAGGCCTCTCTCCTTTGCTGCTGGCACAGAAGCTCTTAAGCACCTCCTCCATGCCAGATGCAATGCACCTCGTTAAGTAATGCAGCACACCTGGGCAGATCTACAGTGGAGGGAAAAGGGACAACAGCACAGAACACATACTGCCATTAATCCTCTAATTATCACACTGTAACCTGTGACAGGCTGTTACGCTACAATAACTATCGCAATTCACACATAATATATATATATAGTTTTTTGTTGAGCCATGAGCGTCATGTAGGTTTACATTACCAAAGGTTTATGCTTAATCGCTTAACAACACCAACTCCCGTGTGCACATGGCGAGAGAGGAGAGGGGAGACACTGTGCTGCTGCCGGAGGAGCCGCTGACTGAGTTCTGTCTGAGCGGGAATTTGCTGAAAGAGTCTGAGAAGTCCGGGCTGTTCATAAAACACTCAGGACGCCACAGTTTATTCCAAACTACTAAAGCTGTTCCCCTATTTGAACCACCGGAGAGTCGGTAATAATTTCGCTTCCACCCATGCCTGTCATTGCCGTGGGTAACAGTATGATGTCAGTATGTCAACAAGTCAAAATATTGCAAGTATCACAATATAAATTTTTCATATCATGTTAAAATTTTTTTACCAGTATTATTGTGAACGAGGTGATATGGCACAGCCCTACTTTACACTGCAAAGACAAAAAAAAGAGTCATATAAGAACTGAGGAGGAGATTTGACTAAGGATGCTATCAGATCTAGAGTTGTCTTGCTTTGCTCCGAATCAGGGACTAATTTTGTTACAAATTTGCATAATTGCCTAGAGTTGGTTCGTGTTCTCACGGCAGCATTTACAAGCGGACCAGATCAAATGTGAGAAAGCTGCTCTTGATTGGTCAGAATTTCCATGTGGGAAAAATCCAGGAAGTAAACAAAACGTTGAAGAAGAGTACACTTGCAAGATAAATGTGACACTTTCTAATGTCACAATGGAGGGACAACTACGCAGGTTGATTTTAGCGCTGCTCATCGTGGACTATATTGCTGTCATTGTTCATTTGAGTCAAAGCATACAGTTTGAAAACGAGGCGCGGCTCCAACTAGAAAACAATGTTTTGATGCATTGGATGTGCTGAATGTGCATATTAAGGCAGTACAGGAGGAGGCGCACATTAATAATCCTCCAGGACTGTAACATGCTCATGTTTAACCCAAACAATGTGTCATGTGACTGCAGTTGGTTCAGATCCAGGTCGGAACACGTTCTCACCACAAACCAACCGCACCAGAGTTTGTTTGTAACCGGAGCGAGACCACCTCTTTAAGAAGGTCTTGGTCAGGTTGTTTTGGTGCGCACCCAAGTCCGATTGCTGTGTTCACACCTGCGCAAACACACCGCACTTAGGGGGCAAACAAACTTGAGTTCGATTGAATCAGGAGGTTGGACAACAATCCTAAAAATACTGTGTGCCATAGAAAGTGGTTGACAGTAATGCTATAAATGGATGATTTGTAGATCGTTGGCTAAAAAGGCAATACGGCCAAATGGGTCTGCTGACTCCCTCAGTGCCATTATGATCAGACCAGTGCAGATCTACTGTATTCTACACATGCAGTGCATTGCACCTACAGGAGTAAGCCAAAAGATCAGAGCAGATATGTTTCAAAGTTGACACAGTCATCCCCATAATACTGAGCTGCCAGATCTGCCTCAGTGTACCTTGGCATACTGTCCCCATCATACCAGTCACCCAGGCAATCAATCTGTCACGCACTTGCCTGCATGCAGTCACACACAGAGAGAACTACACACACTTAAAAGGCCCTCAGCGACTCTGTTTAATTGACTTTACAACTTTTCCACTAGCTTTGCACTTAAAGTCCATTAGATTAATCTATTGGTTAATTTCATTTATCCCATTAATCACTCTACCCAATGGGCATGCAAATCAGACAATCATTATTCATCTGCTTATTGCATATACACGGATGGATTATTGATGCAACAAAAGCACCAACAAAAGCAATACTATGTGTTTTATTTCACTTTTAGAAGTCCTGTTTCAGGGAAAGAAATGGTAATGCAGTCCACAGGGCATCAGACTCTCACCTCCTCTCATCCCCCAGGAGGATTGGGGGATTTATTCTCAGCTGCAGCACTTGTGCACTGTGATCACCATAAATCTGTAACCCCCTCTTTGTTCCTCATGTAAATAAACAGGGAGAAATTTGCTAGGAAGTGCGGCTGCCTGCTCTCTTACATAAATACAGAGATCTGCTGCTTTCGATGCACTGGGAAATCCCAGCTTTGTTGTCACTGTGCTCTCTTTCATCACTCTTCTCTCTTCAGAAACCTTTTTTTTTTCTGTGACTTCCACAGCCAAAATACATTTGCTGGGAGTTTTTATGTGAGGAAACTTGCAACCCTTGCTGTACGGTAAAAACTGCAGGGACCGGCAGAATCATGAGCCAGTGGACAAATCAAATAAACTAGTAATGACTCGGTATTGATCTTTGCTTGATTAGATGATTCATTGTAGGGAAAGTGTGAAAACTGATTAAAATGGGTTTCTGGTGTTCTTTTACAAGGTTGCAGAAGTTTTCTTTAATAAACATATGAACCACTGTCCCATTCTTACAGTCATTTACAGAGAACTGTTGATTTTGCAAAACAACATCTTGCAAATGTTGCAAAAAATCCCAGGGGCTATAATTCCTCTCACGGCCAGAAATTCCATGTAGACCTACCCATAGCTCTTAGCCTTTTATCCTACTGGCCTCTATGTCACTGCCAGCTTTATTTATGAAGGGACAATGAGAAACTCGCCTCTCCCCATAGTCAGCAAAGCCCTATCAGTTATCTCAGGACATAATTACTCCGATATCCTAATCTATCCTAATCAGCGTAATCTACAAATTAATTTACCAGCATCTAATTGAAAAGAAAATTCCAGGCCTACCGTGTGTACCTGTGTACACAGGTGTGCTTTATAGAACTTTCTTAGTAAAAATATACAATGCAAATACGCAACATGTTGTCACTATCACCCTATTAATCACAGAGCCCACTGCACTGTAGCCTAAACTCATTGTTGGGTCAGTTGTCAGTTAAGACAAAGGACAAAGGTGGGTCATGTTAAGATGCATGCCAGGTAGAAGTACCCGTCACTACCTCACATATTACATGCCAACCGTATGATCTGTTAGTAAGCTTTAATGAATGACCGTTGTTCACTTTCATCAGTGCTGCTGCTGTACGGATCGATCCAGACTATTTTGGGTTGCCAGTGATTTTGGGCTCACAAATTAAAGTGCTAATTGTGATCGTTGACACTGACAAACTCTGCCTAGTAGCATTCAATATGACCCAAATGTGAGACAGTGTTAGTAACTGTGATGAAGTTGTTTCAGAGCCAGTGACGTTTTTGCAAACAAGTTCTCACTCCCAACTCTTCAAATACAAACGTCTGATCCAATGTGATCTCATCCCTCTGGTAATATTTTGGTGCTTGGACAGACGCCCCAGCATTACTAAAATGATGCCAGGGGCAGACTTTTGCATTGTGTCTTGCAGAGGGTGTTGGTTGTTAGTTTTAGGCAACAAAATGGCTTTGTTGTGGTTGGGAAAAGATTGCAGATGTTGCTAAAAGCACCTGGCTTTGACACAAAGACTGCAATTGATGTTGTTTGTTGTTGTTGATGTTTAACACCGGTATCCTGGGTCAGAGTCTGTATCAAAGTCCAGCGTTTGTTGGACCCATCCATCTCCCCTCCCGCCAACCATCAGCTGACTTTCAAGCTCTTTAAACTACGTCCAAGCTGTGAGCATTATATATAATCATGGATAGGATTACATTAGAGTTGGTGGAAATCCTAGTGTGTCTCACACAGATGCTAAGTGGTGACCCTATAATGATGCCTGGGTCACTGCCAAAGAAGGCTTATTTTGATTCCTGGTAGTGAGACCAGGCTGCCTTATCAGTGTCCCTAATCTCAAACTACGAGACTCAAGGTTACCCCTCTGTTGATTTGGGATGCTCAGGGGGGGCGTGCCTGTCTCCGCTTGGTACATACTTTATGTCTTTCCAAAATAAACTTAAACCAAAATAGACCTACTTCATTTTTAGTTTTAGGCAACAAAAGTACTTGGTTCGGCTTAGAAGAGGTCATGGTTTGGGTTAACTTAAGTACGTTTCTTTCTAACATAACATATACCTCACATATACTAGGCTATGTAATTAAACAGACTCATTCAGTTACACCTGTAGAAACTAATGCAGTCCTGTACAACACCACTTAACATTTAATCAAAAGCTAAAGCTAAATATGATAAGCTTAGCAAAGGTGAAATTTATTGCAAGAGTTTTGTACATAAGGATAGATTGTACGGAAGTATCTAATGAACTGATAACATGATGTATACCTCAAACATCTGTGACTGACATTACACAACTTCATATTTGTACATCTACACTCCGACATAATGGGAATATCTGCCACACATTTACATTTCAATGCAAAGAGCATACATTTGTAAATAATTGGATTAAGTAGCAAGCAATATTTGCATATATGCTTCCAGCTGTCTGTGAAGATGCTGCATCTTAATTCCCCCTCAAGCTCTAGAGCTGTGGGCCAGCATGGGATAGACGTCCACTTTGAAACTAGGTCCTCCTATCAGAGACAACTGGTCTTTCCCAGGGAGTTTCCTTTCCCCGGGAGTTACTCAGTCCAGGGTCTTTTATATGCTAAATTCTCTACCCTTTGCTGCTTCCAAAGCCTCTCACCACCTACTCCCAACCCACCTAGTCCCTTTACTCTGAGGTCGCTTTATATTTTGGTCCATAAGCTCCATATTCTCATGCAGCCTCATCATTCCAACACTTACGTAACATAATGTGGGCAGAATACAGTGCCAAAGGTTGCCCGCTGGTTTATTATATTATAAAACTTTTTAAAGTGAACTTTGTTTAACCTAAAGTATGAGATTTGGCAGCAGGAAAATTAGGCGAAGGTCAAACAAGGTTGCCGAATAAACATTAACGAGATCATCCCAAGACATTCAAAACGTTTTCACAATTTGAGGGAGAAATTGCTGTCAGCCTTCAGTTGGGATTTGCTAGCAAAACTAGATTGAGTCAGAGGGGAGTTAAGCCATCTCTCTAAAAGTCACACATGGGCAGTGCGCAGTCTGTGTTTGCCCGTCTATTGCTGAGTAAATGTTTCTGGCTGTTCGTCCATCCATCCATCCACCCATCCATCCATCCGTCCATCCATCCATCCATTAATTAATCAATATTTTCCTGCTGGTGTCTCTGCTATCGATACCTGTTGTTTTTTACTTTTAAGAACCAGTTTGGGCTTTAAACACCTGCTGACTGTGTACAGCGAAATGCTTCCTTGTGCACAGAGCAGGAAATTAGATATTACCCTGAAAACACAAAACCACACACACACACACACACGTTACTATAGCTCAGTAGGTGGCAAGTGTCCCAGAACCCTTCAGTCTAACTAATGGTTCGGATGTGTGTTTGAGTGTGTGTGTGTGTGTGTGTGTGTGTGTGTGTGTTCGTACAGAAAAAAAAATAAACAATGATGCTCTTTGCCCCTCCCAGGAAGGTTGTGCGTGGAAAGTCAAAAACACACACACACTCTAACTGCTAGTCGGTTCTCATTGATATGCAATAACTGCCCTGTTAGTGCCACCTAATTAAAAAGGTTTACAGTGTATAGTTACATTAAATCATTTCCTGTTTGTGTCTGTGTGTGGGTGCGTCTGCTTGTGCTTGTGAGAGTGATCTCTACCCCTACACACACACACACGTGCACGCACGCACACTCAGCAGGTGTATTTTCCAGAGAATGCTTATTGATGAACCATCCCAGTGATTAATTTAGAGTGTTTACACTTTTAACTAATTTTCCCTCTGTCTCTCTCATTCCAGCTGCAAACTCTACAGATAATCTTCAATTAGAGTATTTGGCACAAGAGCGCCTATTCAGTTCAGGAAATTCACCACGCTCACTTCCCGTTTCTACCAACCATCAGGGTTGATTTCCATCAAACATGATGGCGACCTCTCTCTAACCTAAACCAGGTAGTTGTTGTTTTAACCATAGATCCATTGGGTGAGCAGATCAGAACATGTTACATCATTTTAAAGCTATTTTTTCAGTTTGATTTGATGTTTTGGGAGAGGTTTCTTTCATGGAGCGACACCTGCATGCTAGTACAAATTACACCCTGCCAATGTGGTGGTCTATTTAAGCTGCAAAATCTTCCCAGCTCTCCCTTTGCATCGTCCATGCTGCTGCTGCCCTGCATCAGTACTACTGGGTACTCTTTCAGCCCCAGCTCCACGCCAGCATCCACGTGGAGGGAAATATTTAATCATTACATCCCAATATCTCATGTAAATATATCTGCAACGGAGCAATGAGGCCAGAGTCTAGACGCCAAACTCTGTCTATGCTCTGCTGTTGAAATAAACATTTAAAACATGAGTTGTCTGACTGAAATATTAAGCTAAGCAGTAGAAAGGGCAAGTGACATGTTGAGTCATTAAATATTTGCTTAAAAAAATGTCACCATGTGTCAAAAAGTGATGCTTGCTTCTGGATTAAAACAAAACATGGCAGTAAAAACAGAGTGTCTACAGGTCCTTAAATTGTCTTTAAATCAGATTTGATGGGTCTTAAATGTTTTCAGTCACATTACCAGGAACATTTCTACAGCCTGACAGATCCAATGACTGTGTGCAACCATTGTACAGACAGAAGAAGTGCAATATTAAATAGCATTTATGACAGTGAATAGATGCTGTTTTCTTTTTACATTAAACACATAAAACTCACTTAATTGTTGCCATTTTTCCTTAGTGTTCATTTTGAGCTGATATCAGTGTGTCTACTTGGAAAGAGTACTTTTACATGTTTGCGTATTTCCATTGCAGGTTTGGTGTTAAATATCAAATGAGTCGGTATTAAAAAGGTCTTAATAAGTCTCCAATTTAAAATGGTTATATCTGTAGACACCCTGAAAAAGATGTCACCCATTGGTTTAACAAAACGACAGTGCCACGGCTGACTTTATTATCCTCAATGACTAAGCTCCTATAATGATGTTTTCCTGCCAAATGGGTATATTGTTTAAAGAACCGTACACTGTCGTCCAGCCAAAGCTATTGTAAAGTCATTTGGAGAACAGGTAGGGAAGCAACTTGACCTCATCGTAAAAGCGGTGCAACGCCTTTGACTCCCTGTGTGCTATTCAGTGTGCATTCACTGGAACAGGCCAAATGCCAGAGGGGTTATCCAACTTGCTCTCGCTTATGGGTGCCTCTGCAAACATGGGTTTTTCTTGTACAGTATTGGAGCCATTTAAATGGGCAGCTGCTCCACATCTCCACATTAAGCATGATTATGATATATGTGATAATTACAAGCGGATGGGTTGAGAAAGAACAGCTCACATCAATAGATGTCAGCACAACTTGAGGTTAGAGTTGCAAGTTCTTTTCCACACTATGCTGTTGTGCTCGCTGTGTATGGCAGTGAACTCCTGTATACACACTGGAATGCTGAATACCAGCAAAGTGTTTGTTTGTGCATATATACCTCAGGGCATGTGCTGCTGGGTGCACACAGCCCTCAATCAAAATTTTACTGGAAACCTTGTCTATAAAAGAAGACAGAATGCACTCTGCTCCTCCTTTTTTTCTGCAAAGAAACACCCTATGCTGCTTTTTTTTTTGTAGATTCAACACCATGGACAGAGCCTGCGTGTGCTCTCACCATGCTCCTTAATTTGGGGCTCAGTTTGATGCTTTGTAAAAATCAAGAACATTAGCTTCTGCCGCAAATTATGTCCCCACTTTAGCTTAATTTAGGCCATTTAACCAAGAGTGGTGGAATCAATACTGAAGAAGAAAGGGAGAAAAAATGTTCTGTCCTTCATCTGAAAGAATGTCTGATACACAGTAGGAGGGGGAGAAGGAGGAAAGGAGCAACAGCAAGAGGAGGAAGCGTTTCCACCTTCAGCCTAATATGTGGGCCACTGGTGGCACTCAGGCCTTGTTTACCATGAACTTACGCACGTCTTTATAATAAGATAAATCTATTTATGCGTAAATTAAACATCTTTGTGTTCATATAGGTGGTTGGGCATGTCTGGCAGTGTTTTATAATGCAGCCTAACAGATGCTACACCTGTACACACACAGTCCATCGCAGCTGTATACAGAAGAACACTAATCAACAGTCTGCAGCAGTTCAGATGTAATTTAGGAATAACTTTTTTTTTACCTGGCTGTGGCGCGTAAACTCCCTCTGCACAACGCTGACTACTGGCACCTGAAGCGCAAGCGAGACGAACTCCAACTTGACAAACTCGTCCCGGTTCCGAGGAAAGGCGATCATGGCGGAAACCCCCTGCACGACCACGGTGTGACACACGCTCTCCAAGAAGGACAGCGGGTCTTCGCTCTCGGGACTCCCCGCTGAGGAGGAGGTAAACGCGGGCAGCTCGCCGAGTCCCGACCCCACCGCCATGACAAGCTCCAGGGATAAATTATATGGCAACAATCCGGCCCGGTTCAGAGCCTCGACCGCGAGCAGGACCGAGTCTCGGGGTGCGAACACGCGGTTCTCCCTCGAGCTGCTCTCCTCCCGCTGCCGTGCCTGGCTCTTACTCCTGCTGGCTCCCCGCTGGCTATTAACGGTGCCTCTAGTCCTGAGGCTTCCATATCCAGGCGCACCGGCACTTGTTTTAAGCTGCTTTTCCAACTCCATCCGCCGCTGTCCGCCCCCCATCGAACCTCGATCCGTGTCCCAGTCCTCAGACCCGCTGCCCGCGGTGGCGGAGAGCAAGCGTGGCTGAACGTGCAGAGCCCCGACCCGAACCGTGTGGCCGATCCGTTTCAGCACCTGGCACGGCTGCGGGTGCGAGTGAGCGCACGGCGGGAGAAAGACTAGAGCGCACAGCAGTAAACATAATGGTGGCGAGACCCCGGTGCCTGCGCGAGCTGCCGGGCCATTCATCATCATCATCACCACCGTCTTCATCATCCGCGCTCCACAGCTGCACCGGATGCCCCGTCCAACCACAGAACGGCGGAACACCAGGGCAGCTCCGTTGGTCCCCCTCCTGGCCCCCTGCGTGTGGCCCTGGTGCGCCGCTCAGACCAGCTGCAGCCCCAACTCCGGCTCCAGCTCCGGCTCCAGCTCGCGGCAAACTTGTGCGTTTCTCCACGGACACAGACAACAGGCTGCTGAGGCGCGAGATTAGGCACGAGCCGCGCACAAGCAAAAAATGATCCCCAAAAGTGCTGTTTTTCATCTCAAAAGATTTTCATCATTCAAGCCTTTTGATTACTAAACAGGTTGTGGAATCAAACGGTGAAATTTCCACATATTCCAGTGGCAGAAAAAAAAATGTGAAGCAGAGTGTGTAGGCAAGCCCAGAGGAGGAAATGTCGAAAAAAAGAGGTTAATGCGCATCAAACACATTCCAAAACAGTGAAATCCACCACTGGAAACATCTGATGGCTTCGAAGGAAAATTATCCCATTATTATCCAGAGCGCAGGAGCCAAGACAACATCACTCCGTCCCGGTGCTGGAGATTAGAAAAAAGAAAAAGAAATGTTTTTTTCTCCCTTGTTAAACACCCGAGTAGAAGCTTTCCAGAGCGCGCGCGCTGCTTGGCTCGAGTCAACCTCTGTACCAACACTTGTACCGGCGAGACCTCCGGCACGAGAGCGCGGTCCTCTGCGCGCGTTCCAATAAGAATTAACCCCGTCCTCACTTTACCCCCACCCCATCCCCTTCAACAGTGTCAGGGGGAGAGGTTAGGAATGAATAAGTTGCGCGAGACACGCGAGACACATCCAGATCGATAGATAGACATGAACCAAACACTCCTGCAGGAAACGAAAAAGACAAATGACAAACATTTTGCAGACCCGATGCATCAGATCAAATTAACCAGAGCTTTACGTAAAGCAACAAATCTTAGCAACAGCAGGAATAAAGCTTTCTGAATTTGCAGGTGCAGTTTTATGTAAGCAAAACATCACCTCTGCAGGTCTACTAAAACTTGACACACTGTGCATTCATCTATACAGCAGCCCTGCAATAAATAACAGAGTTTGTGGAGCTGTCAGGGAGCTGATGATTCACATTTATGCTCATTTTTTAACCTTTCTTGGTTGCAAAGATGCGCAAGGTGCTCCTAATGACAACATATGTGCATTTAAGAATCTAAAAGCCTGACAGTGTAGCTGTATATAATCTGCAGTCCTGCCTACTCATAATAAAGTGTCCAGCACTTGTATTGCACGTGCAGTGGTTTTACCGTTTTACTGTTTGTGAAAGTACCGTAAAACTTCTAATAGTAGCCCAGGCTTTTATTTTCTTAAATCATTTAAATCTTATATTAGGGACAGGCGTCTCTATGGGACAGGCCTTTAATGCCTTTTAAACAAAACTGTTGCTCAGCAAAGATGGGAAATACTATCAAATGAATTGTTTATTTGAACCAGTATGAATATTACTTGTGTAAAAATTAGGCTTCAAATAACATAAGTTATGACACTTGTTTCACAGCATACAAGGATTACAGCACCTTTTATGAAAAACACTTTGATTCTTTTGATCAGTGGACCCTTACAGACCAAAGAAATTTAAATACCTTTCAGTGTAATTGAAGAATGGACACATATTCTGACTTTATAACCACTTCAGGAGAAGATAAGGGAGTCCCCACTTGTTTTTTTGTGGACTTACAGTCTTCTCTGGCGCTCACAGTTTCAGTAAAATGTACTGAACCAAGCTAACAGTGTGTAGCATCTCCATATTGACAAAAGTTTAATTATTTAAAATTGTATGCACGATGTAAACAGCTAACTAGTTAGCTCAAGTAGGCAGTCAACAATCCGGTTTTATACATCTAAAGAGCTTCTATAATCAACTGCTTTGCAACCAGACCAGGCCTCTAATTGAGACAGGCCTTTATTCGTCACATTCGGCACTAAACTGAGACTTTAAATTGAAGTTTTAGGGTATGATGGATGTAACCTTGCTGTTTGGCCATGGGCGGATTATGAGACAATGGGCCCCTGGACACAGATATGCAAAAGGCCTCACCATCTCTGCTACATAGGAGCAAGACATATTTTTGCAGTTTTGTGTCTCCTTGTGGTGGTTATGTGTCTGTTTTCAGTCATTTTGTATTTTTCGTTGTTGCTGTTTTTGCAGTTACTTTGAATCTTGTCATTTAAAACTCTTCCTGGTCAGTGTGTGTCACTTTAAGTGACATTTTGCAGGTGAAGGCCAGGGAGGCCCCTCGGCCTGTGCCCAGTAGGCCTGTTCAGTAATCCATCTAATAAGGGTTTTGAAACCAGGGTCTGTGTTTTTAAACACATGCTCTCACATTTTGTTACAGCATAAAATATCATCCCTCAAAATGCCAAAATGTCCTTGCGGCTCACAGTTGCTGTTTTAAAGCTCCACATGTCACAATTTAGTTTCAAAGGAGCCAGTGTGAGCTGGGAGGAAAATGGTGTGATTTAGGTGAGTTAATAGTGAGCGTGTGTGGAGAAGGTGGCAGGTTTTAAAAGCAGAATAAGCTCACATTTCATGCGTAATCCAAACATGCCAAAAAAGTTACATTGTGCAACATTGATTAGATATGGCCTGCAGAGTGTGTGTGTGTCAGTGTGTGTGTGTGTGTGTAAGTGCTCAGCTAATTTAAACCAAACCAGACAGCCACCTGCTCCTAATACGATTGTTTTATTTAATCATATCTAAGGACACCCAATTAGATCATTAACAGCTGCTGAAGGAGGGAATGTTTAACGGATGTGCCCCGTGTTGCTGTGGTAACCCACAGGTCAGAGGTCACGATTGACCCAATCAGCAGCCTCAGTTTTAATCACGACCCAGATTAATGATTGGTTAATGGTCTGATGTAGATTAATGATTGGCTAATGGTCTGTCTTGAAATGAGAGGCCCGCCTACCAGGATATTGGAAGATCAATGACCCCGATCGATCTGATACATCATGACCTCAAAGGATGAGACTGGAGGAAAAGGGAGCGAGACAGAGAGGAGGGATTTTGACAGAGGGGAGGATGAAGGGGAGGAGGCGGTGACCGGAGGGGACTGGAGGAGAGAAGCAGAGGTGATGGAGAGGGGAGAGGAGCATGGGAGGTAAAGCTGGAGATGGGGGGGTTGAGGGGAGGAGAGCAGGAGTAAATGCTGTAAAGACAGGAGAAGAAGAAAGGAGAACAAATAAATGAAGAGTGAGGAATGAGAGGCGATACAGGAGAATGCTTCAGCTGCAACCTCTTTAAAGAATCGAGGGTATTACACATACAAGAGCCAGATATTTTATTGAAGAAGACAAAACAACAAAAGGAGGGGGGAAAAAAGGGAGAAAATTGCATTGAGCGAAAGATTCAAGGTGAGATTTAAGAGTGCATCTTTGAAAGAGCCATCATAGTTGTTGTTGCAGCAAAAAAGCAATTCTCCTTTTTTTTTTTTTTGCTATTACATTTTGCACTGCGTGGAGGAATGGCATATCAGGCAGCCGTACTGTATGCTGCATAGGACTTTCAAAAAGGCTTCAGAGTCAGAGTGTTAATTCTAATTCCAGCTCTTGATGAAAAGACAGTTTAATCACACAAATGTCGAAGATTACGTCCGCCATTTGAATTGAGCTCAGTGGAGGAAGTTCACACTTTTCAAATTTAAATTCACCATCCTATCCTACAGTGGCAGTTTCCCCATGGGCCTCTCTTCGGACATTTTAGGCACTGTATGAACATTCACGGGGGGTATGAAGGAAGGGAGATGGCATTTTTTATTTTTGCTGGAGCGAGCGTAACATGAATTTTTTGGGAGGACGGTTTTATTCCAGCCTTTACTTGTAAGATTTACCAAACTAAAAAGAGATCAAATAATAACATGGCAGGACTTTTGTGAGCTCCATGGGTCCAAGAGTGTATTTCACAATATGCACATCAAAACAGTGCTGTTTCTGTAGCCAAGAGTTTATATCACAGTCTAACTGAAACTAGTAGAGCCAATAAAGACACAATGCATTTTGATCTTTTTAGATTTTAGTGATCAAACGTTACCTCTGGCAAAGAACACCTCATTTTTTCACTATAGCTTTTTACTGTATTCTTCATTGTAACACAAAAGAGAATTGCAGATGATACGGTGATGTTAAAAATAAATGAAGTTTGCCTTTAGCATCAACTTGTTCTACTGATCAGTGATGTGAAATGAAACATGCAGAATGGACCCCATTCATTCCTCCAAACTTAGCTCTGCTGTAATCCACACGTGTAGAGATTTATGTACATTAATTACTTTGGGTTGGAGGACTTGTCAGCTGGTTTGGTTTTACACACATGACCACATAGGTCTCATGTACCAACTCCGAATACGACCCACAGGAGCATTCTCTAAAATAACGACCCCAGGATGTCAGAATATTTCTGACATCCAAGGCTGTTAATGGTCACAGTTTTAAATGACTGGTTATCGCTGTGAAACAGTCACACCAAAACTCCTGGATTAGGTTTAGAACAAAGATCATGGTTTGATATAAAAATATAGACTATTTTATATATTAATATTCCATGTATTATAGGAATAAAATAAAATAAAATAAAATAAAATAAAATAAATTGAAATAACAATAAACTTTATTTATAAAGAGCTTTTCAAATCAAAGTTACAAAGTGCTTTACATGGTTGGTCCTGGACTCAATAACGATGCAGGATCCTAGCAAATAAAATTAGGAAATTTGAAGAAATACAAAAAACAATAAAAATAAAATAAAGATAAAACCACTTAAGCAGATGAGCAAAGTTGGCAATAGTTGCTCTGTAGATTGCATTGAGGTATATCACATTAAACAATTAAAATAATACAAAAATAAAACAATTGTAGAGACCAAAACCGTTTTTTTCTTACCAGGCTGTAAACATGTTTATTTCTGCTGTTAAGTTGGGCATTTTAACACTGGGTGTCTTTGGGGATTGACTCATTTCTGGAGCCAGCCTCAAGTGGCCATTCAAGGTACTGCAATTTTTGTCACGTGTGCACCTGCCTCATTTTTCAGCCCCTGACGTTATTTCTTGCTCACACACAGTATTGAATATGATGTAACTTGCCACGTGACATTTGTAAATACCATGTTAAGTTGTTAAAATAACTGAACTTTGACTACTGGTAGCACACGGGACACGGACACCAGTCTCCTGGATGAAAGCCCTGTGCTTGTTTGACCATCAAGCAAACTCTGTGGCTCTTTATACTTATGTTGCATGACTTCCTTCTTTGCTCCTGTAATAACTATGGCCTCTAGAGGTTGCTGCCTAACAAAAAACATAAATGAAGATCCTCAGTTTTGCTGTAAAAACAACCTATGTGGTCACATTTTGGAGGACAGTCTCAAACAAGCTGTGCCTCAAACAAGAGCTTGCTGGTGGTGTGAGCACCTGGCACACATGGATGTATAAAAAGAACAGGATACAGCATTGGAGGCAGGACCCTGTTATTAATCGGATAATCAGCTCTGTTTCCGTATCACTGGGCCTATAAAACAAGCCCAAGAGAGACTTCCACTGGCTGAGCCACTTATTTCCAGTTAGCACTCTGCTAACTTGAATGTCTATAAAATGATTCTATTGTGCAGCTCTGCTCGACTTTCTAAATATTATCGGACCAAATGGATCAAATTCTAATAGTGGATTGTGTCATTTTGCAGGGGTTGTGACACTCAAAAAAATGTATCCACTGATTCACAGAAATCTCTTTCAGTATGTAAGTATATGGGAAAAGGTCTTTTTGGCTCTGATGGCATCACGTGACAGACTCAAAGGTTGTAATTACACTGTTTAGCCACTATGAAAATTGGCTTCAAAGCCCGGCGTACTTCCTGGGGGCCTTCTCGCTCACAGCTGCGTCGCTTTCTCTTCCAGACTTTACAGGCAGTGGACATGAGATATGTTCCTACAGTATCTTGTGTTTGATATTTATAGAATGAACTTTGCCTCAGCAGAGGTGGAAACAAAACATTTTTGTTCAGTCCTATAGGGAAAGTAATGCCATAGTCTAGTCAAAACAACACACTGAAGCTTTTTGAAAAATACATATTTACATAAAAGTCAATGAAACCTGTCCAAAGCTGAACCTGACAACATATGTTAAAATGTTTTCCCAGCACTGCTGCTCTGCCTGCTCGTCCACTTTTCATTTCCACATGTTTGCTAGTCTTTGCTTGTACCTGCCCTGAATCCTCCTGTCTTCCTGCTTGCAGCCTCATCCCATTTCACATGCCTGTCCTCCCGCCTGGTTCCAACACCTGTAAGTCGGTGCTCTCCTTTGTCCCTGTCTGAATATCTGTCTGACCCCCTTGTCTGATTGCATATTCATCCGTGTCCCTAGTGTCTGCTTTGGTTGTCTGATTTGCTGACCATTTCTTTCACCTGTCTTCCTTCTTCCTCTGTCGGCATCATTGCGTAACTGTCTGCTTGTCTGGCGCTCTGCCTCCCCGCCTGTCTCACAGTTAGTCTGCTCGCTGTATAGTGATGCTGCAGACTTTGCTGACCCTTTCACCTGCCAACCAAATTCCTCCATGGTTCAATTCCCTCTCCAGCAGCAGGGCTTATGAACAGATGAAACCTGAAGGCTCGCACACACAAAAAAATGAAGGTTAGGGGACCTATTAGACACACGGCTGATCACACGGGTCTAAATGCACCAACACGCAGAGGTCACACGGACACAAAACTCTCCATGCATACAAGTACACTGATTTACAGGACCAAATAGGGGTCAGTGCGTTTCAAAAAGAGTAACAAAACTCATCTGAAGAAAGGAAATGCTGGAAACTCAAACAAATTTAGATTATTTATACATTGCAGGATAGGAGTAATGCATTCATAAATTTACCTTCTTTGTTAATTGACTTAAGATCTTCACAAAATCATCAATTTAAAGCTGTATGATAAGAACAAAGGTACAAACGGATTAGTGTGTTTGACTTTGCAACGTGGGCATTGAATAACAACAACTTGCCCTTGTCGTCTGACTGACACATAACTATTTGTTTTAGTCATGCTTGCGTTGAAGCCTTGATACAGTCGAGCCAGCATGAGCAAACGCCCGGTTTTAATTATTTAATCCCCTCATTCTGCTGTCACAGCCTCGAGCTGTTGCCATAACTTTTAAAGTGACTTTTTTTGCTTCCTAAATGTTTATTTTTTTCCTCATCAAATAACATTATCATTGCGATGACTTTTATTTCCTTTTACTTCTTGCCACAAATGTCTTGTAATACATCCCACACACAAACACACACTTTCTTCTTTGCTGTTTTCCTCCCTTGTGAGTCTCAAATGAAGGGATTTAGTCAAGCGAAGCAGTCGGTGTTAGAAAGCAAAACAAGGAAATATTTCTGTTGTTCGCTGAAAAAAAAATCCATAATTAGGCGTGCGTCGAGTGATGAAGTATGTTTTGTGGAAATCAGATTTATGTGCTGTGTACAAATGCACAGTTTCAAGATTTTGATTTGCACCACTTCACTCAGTGTTTCCAGCATAGAAAAAAAAGAAAGCAGGATGAAGAAAAAGAAATGAAGGACTGATACGCTTGCAATCAATCAGTCCACCACGGTGTGACTTAAGATTTTAAAGCACTGCTCTGTCAAGGTCAAGCGTTCCAGCCACAAAACAAGAAATAAAGTGATTTCCAGTAGCTTATCCATATGTTTTCATTATGCATTCCACTGCAACATTTTCATGGAAGCGTGTTTTTTTTTCTTACTCATTCTCCAGAGCTTAAACTGTTATGGTGTGCTACTTTTACTGATGAAGAGGCCATGCAGTTTGTTTTACACATCAAGTAACGAAGGAGTTCATTCAACATGTTAGAATGTACAGAGTGTATTAAACCTCATCCAGCACCTCTCATGAATAAAAACTTGAATGAAAGCTATTCTCTAAGGGGAGAACACTTTACATTCAAATCTTAGCCACTAATAGCTTTTCATGCATGCTATCTCTCATGATAATAGTAGAGGGGAAAAAAGGAATCATGGAGAGATTAATGAAAGGGCCTACCAGGCACAAGCTCAGGGGCTCAAAGTGTCAGGCCCCCCTCCTGGCTTTCAACTGCAAAATGTCACTCAAGCTAACATGTACTGAGTGGAAAGAGACACAAAATGACCAGAAAGAAACAAATAGATCCAAAAGCCCCGTTTCAACCCAGCACCTTTGGTATGGTACCTTTGGAACCAGAAGTAACCCTTCAGACATGGTACCTAGACCCTGGGTCCGTTTAGTGTTTACACTGCAAACAGCACTCTTAAATGTGGGTGGGGTTGTTGTCACTTGCTGCTCTGTCCAGCACTCGCTGTTTTCCCATTACTGGTGACACAGATGGTCTGCACCTCGGATACCATCCACAGAACGAGGTTGCATGCCGACATTTTCAGAACAAAATAAATCAGGCAGCAGTGAGAGTCTCTCTCCATGGGATATTTAAAAACAGTGGGTTTGTGCATGTTGTCCTTCAATAGCAAGCTCAGGGGTTAAGTGTTGCCGGAGCCCACAGGAACAACACTCCACCATGCTTTTTTTTTTCTTTTCTTCAAGTGAGGACTGGCATATATGCAGTTCACATAACCTGGTCGAAATTAATATATATAAACGCTTGAAGAGCCACACATTGCTTGTCACATTGAAATTCAAGGTGTGCTGATGGATTGACAGAAATAAGTTATTTCTTTTCTCCGACTCCAGCTGCTGTGAGAGGCAGCAAAACATCCTTTCATGTTATAGTTAGAATAATAAAACTCTCCACGGTATGAACAGTGGTTACATGAACCTCACAATCAGCCACAACTCAGACCTGAGCAGAGTGACCGTCCGCTATTGACCAATCAACAGACTGCAGTGTTCACAGCTCCACCTTTTAGTGCCAGATCTGTGTGCTAGGTACGCCAACAGAGGGGGGACCAAAAATGGGGATGGTACGGAACAGTTCCGTTGGTACCATCCACAACTTTTCACAGTGGAAACAGAAAACAGGCGTACCAAACTGAACTGAACCACACTGAACTGCTAGGTGACAACCAGGATAAAGAGACTCCTGATGACTACTGATGAAATGGGGCAAAACAACCAAGACACAAAATGATAACAAAGAGATGCAGAGCAACTAAAAGAGACACACAATGCCTACAAAGAAATTCAAAATGCCTACAAAGAGACACAAAACAACATGAAGATGTGTAAGGACCTCAAAAGGACGCAAGACAACACCAAACAGAGGCTAAACGACGATGAAGTCTGTTTGTCCTACTCTTATGGAGGAGAGATGGTGTGGGCCCTCTGCATGTCTGTGCCTAGGGACCCTTTGTCTAATAATCTACCTATACAGTAGAATATTTACATCCTAACCAATATGATCTCAGTTGTGCTTCTGTACAAATATGGCATAATAAAGAGGACTTTCATTCATTCTTACAAAATGGCAAGGTCTTAATGATCAGGTTCAAGGTCAAAGAGTTCAAAAATGCAATACAACTACCACTCAAAATGTGCACACTAGAACACGTGCGGTTTAATACAGCAGTGGATAAATAGCTCTCTGCTGTAGTGGAGGCTTTAGAGGAATCCAAAGAAGATAAGGAACAAGACTTTCATATAAAATGGCAGGTTGGGATGATTGGGATCCAGGTTCATAAATAACCTTCAGAGTTTGGAGTGAGTCATCTCTGGGTCTTATACTCCTATTTGTGTTGAGACTGAAGAGTGAATAAGAATACAACATGACAAGATAGGCAGGGAGAAAAATTGACAGAAAAGAGTTGGGGACAGCAGTGGAGACTGGGTAAAGACACACGAGACGTAGACAGATTCCAGAGAAGGAGCAGGAGAGTGAAAGGGGCAAAGTCTGTTTTTTAACTATTACTGTTTTCTAATCTAATCAGCATTAAACTACAACAGTGCTTCACTCTAAAGCCCTGTTTTATCTCACAGACAGGCAGTCTTTGTCAATCCCCCCTTGGACCACTGCCCCAGATTACAGAACCTAGATTCGGCAGATCAGAACAATACCCTTGTTTTCAGCCGGCCACCCAAAGGACAGCATGGTGCCACACAGACCAGGAGTCAGGGAGGGCTGAGTCCTGCTGTGTTATCTCCACTGCCTGGTCTTATTTAGTCTATATCCCCTAAATTTTCTGCTGCCTTTACCTTAACCCTCTTCCTCATTTTTTCCAATTTTCATCTCTTTGTTTTCTGAACCTGTCATTTAGTCAAATGCTAAGGGAGCAAAGACACATAAGGCATGATGAATACTACAGTCAAATTATTGAACATTGCCTCCCATGCGGACACTGATGATAAAACCATTATGAAATGAACATTAAATGAATACAGAAACCGGCATCTAATCCCTGTTTGAGTCCTACAATGAGAGACCATAGATTTTCCTCAGTCTGATTAGAAGTTCAGAACAATAATACCAAGACTCAAGGCAGTTAGCAGACATAAGCTACGGTATTTTCAGCATATTTTCAAAGTTTGAGGAGAGTCAAAAGATTTCGGGGAGCGGTATAAAGCTCTTTGATTTGATGATAATAAGGGGCTCTCCCTATACTGTATCTCTGACTGTTGCTGAAGCAAAGTGGTAGATTCGGGCAAGAGAGAAATGAGCCCAATTATTCATTTCCTCTCATCCATTTACACTGCAAGGATGTTAGAGTGCCTGAGTGGAGTCAAAGATTGTCTGTGAGAGCAGAATGAGGTCCAGGCTGAGCATTTTTTTTCTCTCTGTGACCCATTTCTTGCCCTATCCCTCAAGTCTGCCCTTTCCTGATTTTGCTGCACCTGAGATACGAAACTTTGCTTGACAGAGAAGCTGCACACTGCACTTCAATGGAATAACGCCTCTCTGGGCTGCATGTAGGTGAATGGGCAAGGGCACAGAGATGTTGACATGGCTGTTATATACTTGTCTGTACAGCTTCATACGTCTGAGATTTGAAAATGCCTACTGACAGGTGGTGAATCAGCCAAGCCACTTGCTTGACGTGAGGTGTTGTTGAGCGTTTGCTCCTCTGGGAACCTCTTCGATCTTTCTCTGTGCTAGGCTGTACATGCATCATTGAAGAGGCATAATTCAAGTTTTTGTCTTAACTACAACACCTTCCGAAAAACTAAAACAGTGCTGCAGTAGAACATTCAGCTGGGTGTTAATTAAATCCACAATTTGCAATTAATGTGTAATAGCAGCACATTTTCACTGGCAACATTTGGTGCCAATGACGGAAATGTGATGTTTAAAAAGATCATGGCAAATCTATATCCATCCATCCATTTTCGTAACTGCTTATCCCCTTGAGGGGGGGCTGGGCTGGAGCCTATATCAGCTGACATTGGGTGAGAGGCAGGGTACACCCTGGACAGGTAACCGCCAGACTATCTAACCATTCACACTCACATTCACACCTACAGGCAATTTAGAATCAAAATTTAACCTATCCCCAACCTGCATGTCTTTGGACTGTGGGAGGAAGCCGGAGTACCTGAAGAAAACCCATGCTGACATGGGGAGAACATGCAAACTCCGCACAGAAGGGCGAACCAGGAACCCTCATGCTGTGAGGCGACACAGCTAACCACTAAACCACCGTGCCACACTGGAAAATCTATAGATATTTTTAATATCAAAGTGATACCCAACTCACTAGCCACTTTATCCACGGATGATTCGCATCATGGATGTGCAGCTGACAAATCTGCAGCAACTGTGTGATGCTATCATGTCAATATTGACCAAAATCTCTGAGGAATGTTTCCAGCACCTTGTTGAATCTATACAATGAAGAATTAAAGCAGTTCAGAAGACACTAGCAAGGGTACTAGCAAGGTATGACATGGTTTGACATGCACGTGCAACATACCTCCATGCAATGGTTCATAAGATATCTAATAAATTTTGCCCCATGAAAAGCGTTGCCACGTTACATACTCAACGTAAAGCTACGTAGGTTAGGTTTGGGCAAGTAAAGTTATGTCAGTTAGACTTAAGAAACATTGAGGGTTTTCACGTTACGTACTTAACGTAAAGTTATGTAGGTTAGGTTTAGGTGAGTAGGATACATAGATTAGGTTTAGGAAAAAAAAACATGATGTTGAAATAACTAAAAGTTTACTTCACACAGGACACAAACCAGTCTCCTGGGGGAAAGTCCTGTGTTTGTTTGACCCAACCACCACCCAAAACTGCCTTCTTACACAGACCTTTGCTCTTTATACTACGTCCTTCTTTGCTCACATCAGCGCATTGGCCTCTTGATCCCAGCTACCCGATTACATGGATTATACACAAATGTCTGGCTCATGATAATGAGGGTTATACAGGAATTGTGGTGCACTACTTTTTGTGGGCATATGTACGAACAGTGCATGTGAACAGCCTGGTATGTGATGCAGTTTCTGTAGTTTATAAGTAGTGTCTGTTCAGCATCTTGGCTTCTGATAAGTTAAGCAAGAATTGAGTGGTTTTTTAGGTACCTACCTACAATTGACCTTTCTTTAGGATTTGTATCTGTGTGTGCTGTTATGCCCCACCCTTAGGTGGCCCTATGGGACAAACAAAACTCCACAACTGACCCAAAATAACCATGTAAGACATCTGTAAAACACTCAAATCCATGAGATTTATTAACAAATAAAACAAGTAAACAAGACAACAAAAATTCTAGGCTGAGAGGCAGAAGGACCAGCAGTCCCCACACCAGAGGCCTCTCTCCTTAAGCACCTCCTCCATGCCAGGTGCAATGCACCTCGTTAAGTAATACAGCACACCTGGGCAGATATACAGTGGAGGGAAAAGGGACAGCAGCTCAGAACACACACAGCTGTAACAGCACACCACTATATGTTTATTGTTAATGAAGAGAAAGGTCGCCCATTTTACTTTTTCTTGGCATCACTATAAACACACAGACAATTTTTATTGCAGCAACAAGTGACTGTTCCATAGTTTGAGCCTGTTTTGTGTCCTTTAGGTGTCCTTATGCCACGGTTAATCTGCCATTTCAACAACTTGGAAATCATTTTAACTGGATTTCAAGTAAAGCATTCAAAATCTGCAGCCTCATCCGAAATGCCACATCATGATCCATACTGTGTTAGGTAATTGCTTCTGCAAACACCAGCAATACTTAATCAATAGCTCTCACTCATCTCAGTGAGATGCTTATTACACCAGCTCATGTGCATTTTCATTTATCCAGCAGATGACACTGGCAGAGACAAGAGAATGCTAATATTGACACAGACCAGCAGCCATCATCCTCACGATGCTAATCTCATGCTGACGTTAGCTTCATGCCAATCCCTAGCATGTCACTGTCTATTAGAAAAAGGGCAGAGCTCTCCATATGAATAAGTGCTAAAATTGGAACTGGAACACACATAATAATCTGATCACCAAAATGGTAATGTACTGAGATGCAACAATATACTGAAAGAGAACATTTGGGCCATACCTGTCTGAGAAATACACTAATCTGATCACAGCTTCACACAGTGTGTTATACACTGTTGAAGGTTGCATAAATACAATGAATCATTTTAAAAGGAAAACACTTTGAAATGTTCCTGCACAACATAAAGACTTAGTGAGGAATTCACAAGACTAAAACTCTAGCCTGAAAAGCAAAGAATCCCACACACTGTTGATCACTTGAACTCACTTTTCTCAGTAATGACCTTCATCTGGTAAAAGGATGTTTATGAAAAGGCTCTACTGGTGTTGAAGAAAGAAGAAAGATGTACTTTCTTACACCAGCTCTTCAAAGTAAGGTTACTGAGCAAACCTCTCTCTATCTCACATTTGCCTTGAAGAATTCCAGCACTTGAATGTTGATCCTTTTTTTTTTTTTTTTTTTATGAAATGAGATGCAGAACTGGGAATCATGTGAATGGCAATTGGAAGGAGATAAACAGCATGTATACAAATTATTTTTGCCAAGTAGGTGCATGGAGAGGGAAATGAGGATGGGGCCTATCAGAGCCATGGTGAACCCCAGAGATGATGTTGCCTGGCGAAGATGATGGATTGCTTGTCATGACAGATGGTTGTACTGGAGAGATGGGACATAAGCCAGCACAGTGCTCAGCTTGAAATGCCCAAGCAAACTGTATATGTTGAATATGAGGACAATCTAATGAATCAATTCAGTGTTCTGAATTATCTTTAACCCTTTGAAACCTGGAGTTTTCTTGTCCTGCTTTCAGATGCCTTTAACAAATATTTAACCTTTTGAACTTTAAAGCAAATCAGTGCAATTTTTGGAGCACCCATTAGCTCACCTGGTAGAGCTAGGCGCCATAGCGAGAACTAAGCCTTGATCGCAACCCTTCGCCCTTTGTCGCCTGTTGTCCCCCCCCCTCTCTTTTCCCCTGTTACACTAACAACTGTCATAAAAGGCCTAAAAAATATCCTAAAATTAAAAAAAAAAAAAAAAAAAAGGTGCTATTTCTTTCAAAAACACGGGGGAAAAAGGCAATGAGCAACTTGGTAAGAAATGTCCCAGAAAATAGTAAAAGATTAATATAATAATATAAAATAAAATAAATTAACATAAAATTAAAAAAAATATTACTATAAAAAAAATATTTAAAAAATAATGAAGAAAAAAACACATTTAAAATTACGGTATAGAATTATTGTTTGTTTATTACTGTTTATTTTTGGCACTTTTTTCATATAATTTCCTTGCTTGTTTTTTAGTTTTAATTTTTAAAAATGTTTTTTTGCAAATATTTTGTGTCATTTCTTATTTCATCGCACACTGCATTCTTCCCATGTTTTTTTTTTTTTAAAGAAATTAAGCTCAAAGGGTTAATACAGTTGAATACATGTTGTTGTGGCTGATTTTATTTTATAATCATTCTGTGTCGTTTTCTGGGTGACGTTATGCTTCATTTCTTATCAAGTGTGCTCTGCAAATACGGATCGATTGGTTGATTGCAGGGTGGCACGGTGGTGTAGTGGTTACCACTGTCTCCTCAAGAGGGTTCCTGGTTCAGTCCTAGGAGGGAGCTCTTCTGTGTGTCTGTGTCAGCGTGGGTTTTCTCCAGGTACTCCGGCTTCCCCCCACGGTCTAAGACATGCAGCGTAGGTGTGAATGCAAGTGTGAATGGTTGTCTGTCTCTATGTGTCAGCCCTGTGATAGTCTGGCGACCTGTCTCTCGCTCAATGTCAGCTGGGATAGGCTCCAGCCCCCCCGCGACCCTCAAGGGGATAAGCGGTTACAAAAATGGATGGATGGAGGGTTGATTTCAGTTGCGTAAAACTTTGGGATTGTTTAGGTGCTCTTATATAACATTCGTGGCCACAAATGATCCATTTAAGCCAAGACAGAAGTAAAAGTACTTTCAAAGTAAAGTGCTGAACAGGACAAAACAGGTAGAGCAGGGGTTTTTTTTTTTTGGTTTTTTTTTGAGGCGAAAGCAAAGACTAGTCATGGGAGAGAAGAACATGCTATCTTTAATTCTTAAAAAGATTTGGGTTTTTGGTCTAGAAAGTGCAGTACGCTTGAGAGTCAGAGCTCCTTGACAAAAGTGGGAAGGTCAGTACACCACTGGTAGAACGCAGAAGGGTCGAGCCTGCCTGACAAGAAGTGTCAGAATGCAGAGCACAACGCTGATGGGTTTTGCCGGGAGGTATATGGGCATAGGGCTGGATCATGGCCTGGAGATATGCAGGTGTCAATCCCCTCGCAGTGCTGCCAAAGGAGGGGATCTACGAAACGAATGACTCGGGAGATTTTAGAAAGGTTGAAGCTGACACCGGCTGCAGCATTCTGTGTTTCAGGAGGAGTGCAGACGGTGGATCATTATTGCTCAAACATGGAGCTGGGATAGGACACCGGTACACCTACTTCATATTTGATTAAGATTACAGTCTCATTTTGAACTCCTGTGATTTTTTTTATTAATAGAGTTCTCACGTATTTAGATATGCTAAAAATGTGTGTGTTCTTTCACCTAATAACAACCCAAAATGCTGGAAAGTTTGCCTAAATGAGTCACTGCATGTGTAGAGAAATGCTCAAACTTTTGCCTATTTTTTACACATCCTAATTATCTGTAAACAGTGTTTTGCTTGTTTTTTTAAATGTATTTAAATATTCAGTACATAGTATAGAGGGCCTCAGTGCCTCTAAAGTGAGCTTTGGGCCTCAATTAAGCTCCAGTTTTTCCCACTCTAATAGTAACTACACTGAACAAAAAAAAAAAAAGAAGCACAGCACTTTTGTCTTTACTCCCATTTATTGCGGGTTTAAGTTAAAGGTGTACGTCCCTTTTATACGCATCAAACCAGCCATACAACTGCAGATTACGTGTAACCAGACCAGCCCAGGACTTCCTAATCCAGTGTCTTCACCCACAAGATCGTCTGAAACCAGTCGCCTGGACAGCTACGGACAGTGGGTCTCATTCATGAAACGTAACGAGAATGAATTTGTGTGTAAACTGTTTGCAGAAGGAAAGTTACGTGTATTTTGGCATCCATCAACATGTTAGTACGTCTGATCTTTACGTAGTTACTAATAAAATCTACACCTGCTTCTGACAGCTTATAGTGCTTGTGTATGTACATAAATATGGCTTGTCATTGTTAGAAATTACAAATTTAATCATATTGTGTTGTGGTATGTTCACAGTACTCAGATGCCTTTGAAACACATAGCTTAATCATCACAAAACATTAGAAATACAACACATTTAGCTAAATTAGTTGGCAATTAACACATTTAAGCTTCACCTTTGGATGGCGATGACATCATGCATGGCACCATTTTGCAATGATCTGTGCACAATTCCTAGATGCTTAAAAAAAAAACTAAACAAAAAAAAACATTCCAGTTCTTGCATGGCCTGCATCCTTACCGCACATGTCACCAATTGTGCATGATCGGGACACTCTGGATCCACGTGTACGACAGCGTGCTTTCATTCCTGCTGATGCTGCTAAAGGCCACACTAAAATGTGCTGTTTTATCACAGCAAAATTGACATGTTGAGTTAGTGAGTTAAACAACGTCAACACACCTGAAAAAGGGTGAATAATAATCGTGAGAGCGAATAAGATAATTCCTCAGTGAGAACTTAAATACCGCAACTTCCCCAGGTGTGAGAGTGGAGACAGAAGAAATGGATCTCAGGATCTTTGTTTATGGGTGCTTTCAGACCTAGAGTTGTCTCCTTTGGTCTGAATCAGGGACTAATTTTGTTACAAAGTTGCATAATTGCCGAGAGTTGGTTCGTGTTCTCACGGCAGCATTTACAAGCGGACCAGATCAAATGCCTTGTGCGAGAACACTGCTCCTGATTAGTCAGAATTTTCATGCAAAGAAAATCCAGGAAGTAAACCAAACGTTGAAGAAGAGTGCACTTGCAAGATAAACGCAACACTTTCTAATGTCACAATGGAGGGACAACTACGCAGGTTGATTTTAGCGCTGCTCATCGTGGACTATATTGCTGTCATTGTTCATTTGAGTCAAAGCATACAGTTTGAAAACGAGGCACGGCTCCAACTAGAAAACAATGCTTTGATGCATTGGATGTGCTGAATGTGCATATTAAGGCAGTACAGGAGGAGGTGCACATTAATAATCCTCCAGGACTGTAACATGCTCATGTTTAACCCAAACAATGTGTCATGTGACTGCAGTTGGTTCAGATCCAGGTCGGAACATGTTCTCACCACAAACGAACCGCACCAGAGTTTGTTTGTAACCAGACTGAGACCACCTCTTCAAGAAGGTCTTGGTGCAGTTGTTTGTGATTGCGGTGTTCACATCTGGCCAAACGAACCACACTTAGGAGGGCAAGTTTTTTTGAGTTTAATTGAGCTGAACCAAACAGAGGAGGTTTGAAAGCACCCAAAGATCACCTTGTAGAAATCAATGAAGAATTAAGTAATATAGACTTTATTCAAAGATGACCCTCCCAGGTTTTTTTTTTCTTAACAGGCTATGAGTTTCCTATATTTACCTGTCACATAGGCATGAGAATTAATAGCCTACATATCATTTACTAAGGCTTAAAAACCTAGATTTACACTTAAAGTTCCCTGAAGAGATGAGGCCTCAATATTGTGTAGCCTAAAGCTGCAGTCACCTTATGTTATGCTTCAGTGGTGCATACTTACCAGACAAATACACAATTACATTGTTTACAGAATACCATTTCCCTCCAAGCAAAATAAGGAGAAAGTTGCAGACTGTTTTCTTTAGATTAAAATGATTAGATTTCACTCCCAGATGGGAGCTTACTATACTTATGATAGAGGGTCTGATTCGACAGATGTGATGCCATATGCATAAGAGTCTGTGTTATTGGCAGTCCCATATGGTCCTGACAGCAGTATCAGTGTGTTCATGTGCACTGTATGTACACGAAAGCGGCTGCACGCAACCAACACGTAAGTCCTTACTGTTTTCTGTTGGTAATGAGAGAATGTTTATCCAGACAGATTGTCATCGGCAATAAGCGCTATCCCATCAGCTAAAACCAACACAGCTGTCTGAGATTGTGGACTCATACCCAGAAATATTTAATTGGTGGGTAAACTCTGAGTAAAACCATACCGCTAGTATAGAGATTTATAAAAAAGGCTTAAGACATGTGCTGTATCACACAATCTCCCCCCAGGGATTCTGAAGATGGGGATCGTTGGCTTGGCTTGGTTTGGTTTTATATGTTGTACTAATACAAGTTCAACAGTTAAAGACTTAAACTGCTCCCGAAATATGTTTACTCTTTGGCATTCTGAGTAGCAAAACACTCATAGCCCCAGGCCTGACAGTCTGTGTATTTGTCAACCCCCAAACTTTACCATATCTCTGTTACATGCTTTTTTCTGCAGCCAAAAACTGCACATTGCCAAAAAATTGCTCTTCATGCAATGCACTGGAGAGCAACTGCACCTCTGCCTTTGAATCGAGGGAAGCAAAGTCGATTTTCTACCCCAATTTCTCATCATTACTGAGCCATTTCCACTAAAAATAGATGCAAAACCTGAGCGAGCATGGAATTACACACACAAACACACCGTCACAGTTATTAGACCTCATTCCCTAATCAATAGATCCGACAGGTTAGAGCATTATGCCGCCTCACCCCCACTGTGTGATTGTGTTTTTACCGCCATCTAAGGCACCTGTGTGAATGACTCCAAGCTTGAAATCCAGTCAGTCAGGCACATGTTTAACAGAAAATAAATAGATTTTTTTTTTTTATTTGTCCCACAGAGGTGCTCCTGGAAACAGCCAAACGATGAGGTAAACAACAGGAAGGAGCTTTTAGGCGATAAGCCGTGTGTAAGCTGTTAAAGCTGTCTGGGAGGCAGCTAAATTACCTTATTTTAATGAGGCAAATGTGGGTGTAGCACGCCACATGAACATGATGTAAGACAAACCCGACGACAAAGCGCAGAGTGGAACTGTAATTTAGAGTGAGATACATTGTGAAGATATGTTTGCAGGCATTTCAGTTTTTATCTGCTATCTAAGATGCTGAGGATACTGCAAAGAAAAACACAATATTCAAGCAATTAACTCTTTAAAGTTTGGGTCACAATAACTGATATAATGACACGATAACTAACAATAACAGGCAGACTTATTTGCATATTGTTTTGGATGCCTTTGCTTTTGGATAATGCACTAAAGTTGACCTTGTTATCATGGAGCTGATGATAACATTAATCAAATTCAAAACACAGAGTAACCTTTTAGCTCTTCTTCAGGCTAAATCCAAAGTAAGTGTGACTGCTGGGGCATATACAGCCATAACACCAGTGACAAAGTCTGGGCAAATTAAAACCATTTCACCAGGAACAGTTGCTGAGGTGATGATCTCTCCGAGTCTGAGTGGAAAACTTAATCAAATCATTAATTGCACTACTTAACTGTGCAAAATTCTGTTCGACATGAGGGGAAAGACGAGTGACATTTCGAGTGAACTGAGCTGCTCAAGTGTCAGTCAGAAGGTGAGGCAGTGAGGGATACTTTGCATAAACCTCTTACTACACTTAAATATGCACTTACGTAAATGAAGTTTTGCAAAGAATATACAGAGGGTAGCAATCCGCTGAGCAGTGGACACACTGTCAGATGAGTCATGCCTCACTGTGTTCTCAGCAAAGTTAAGGACTCTTCTGATAAAACAGGTCACAGTGTTCCGTTAAAAGAGTGGTTAAAGGTGCAGTATGTAAGTTTTGGGGAGACATATATCATCTTATGTGCCATCATGCCGTGCTTATGAGTTAAGAAGTTTGATTTTATTTTATCCTGGTTGCACGTTTTAATTATTTGTTTTTCAGAATTTGTGTTTTTTCAGTATTTAAATTTAGTCACGTTTCGATTTTGTGAAATGCTTTTACTTGTTTTATATTATTGCGTGGTTTTATGGGTTAATTCATATAGTGCGTACTTATGGACCTGTTTTGACTCGCATGCTTTGTTGTGGACTGGGGATGAGAACTGATTCCACCCACTAAGACTCATGATTGGTCAACACAGGTCAGTGTCCTCTCTTAAGTGTGATTGGACACAGGTATCAGAGGAAGCAGAAAACAGGACAGACACACACACGAGATGGAGCTGGACCACATAGCGGGGGCAACTCTACGGAAGATCTAAACAGGCATGGATGCGAAGCGACAGAAACTTGATCGACTTCTGCTCTAAGCTAATTGAGGAAAGTAACCAAGCTAAGCTAGCTGATGTGTGTGTGTGACCCTCTCTGTGTGTGCGTACATGTGACTACAGCAGTCCGAGGGAGGAAGGGCAGCAGAACCGCGTGGAGAAGAGACGCCAGGAGACCGAAAGGAATGGCTGGAGGACAACTGCACAAGGCCTACCCCTTGCTACCCCCCCTTAAAAGCATAAGTAAAAGTTTCCCCTTCCTGAATGATTTTTCAGTCATTGCAGACATTCTGGGACTCTTTAAAGACAGCATTTTATTGCCCATTGTGGCTGATTTTGTAGATTTTATTTGGACATATTTGTATTTCTCTCAGCCATTTTAAGTCGCCCTTTTTAATTTTAATCTCTGCCTTTGCCAATGTTGTGATTATATCGGTTTTAAGTAAATCATTCAAAGCCACCTTTAACAGTGGAAACATGTTTTGCTGGTATAGTAAAGAACTGCACAGCATTGTGTGTTACACAACTGATGTTAATTCTCATTCCAAGGTTGTAAAACACCAACGCTTTGGATTGGTGGTTCAGTCCCACTGCCAGCCCAAAGCGTCTGTATTTGATTAGCTGGAAATGAATCACCAATCTTCCTCCAGAATCACATACTACACCTTTATTTACACACTCAAAATTCAAACTGGAAGCAGTTTCCCTCAACAGCAAAATATTGTCAAAGCAAACTGCCATAACAACATTTTCACTTTATAAACTCAAGAGTGTCAAACAGCAACCCTCTTTCATACAAGAAACAAACAATTTCACATCCTTTTTCGAAGCCCTGTGTGCACCTATTGTTATTGTTTGTCCTTCTGGTTTGATTGTCTGATTAACATACCTCTTGAATGATTTTCGACACGCGACCCGAATCTCAGAGCAGAGCATTTGGGGTGTCCTTGAATGCGCCAAAGAGTTTTCAAGCTGATCTCACACATGCTGCAATTTTGAAGTCTTTAAGTTGGTTAACTGAAACACAAGATTTATGGGGTAACACCACGTTTATAGTCCAACAACCCAAATAGGAAATGGCAACAAACCAGACTACTCTATGCATACAGAATGAAGTAAACATCACCAGCAAAAGTTTCATACAATTCTGTTATAATGAGGAGTATATTTCCTCGGAAAGTTTATTCCAAGTGTAATCCTTGGGGACAACGTAAATGTTAGCAAATACAAATAAACTCAACATTTATTCTGAAGTAAGTTTACTGTGATTGGGAAAGTCTCTCCAATTGACATGCATGAGGGGTCACTGGATGGTCACTAAAAGGAAGCAAAACTCTTGTCTGTAGCCATCACAGTCATATCACTTACAGTGAGTTAAATTAGTGTGAATATTAATACTTTATAATACATAAAGATCCCATGGCTGTTGTTGACATCTGACCTGACACCATATCAAAACTGTTCATGTACTTCCTTTCAAATAATTACAGCACCTTCCTAGCAAACATTGGTCCGACAGTGATGTGGTCCTTGTCTGAGGCCCAAAACTGCAAAGCTGTTATAAAGCAGATGGCTAGATAGTGATGTTGTTTTCACATCCAGTAATTGTCCGTTCAGATCCCCTCTTAAGAATCAGGAAATATTGATTGTATTATTGCTGTGAAAAAACAAACAAACATGTATTTTAGTTTTCACTCCACATCTGTTAAAAGACTAGTAGGCTACTGCGTAACATCCGTTTTTTAAATATAAAAAAAAAAGACATTGATGCCATGTACATCAATTCATTCTTACTCCATCCCCATCACATATTGACATTTGATCATGGACTTTCCGCATCCAGATACAACATAGACAGCAGTTGAAGTATTAAATGATCTTAGATTAAATGCAGACAGTGGAAATATATCTGTCCTCATCCTCCTTGACCTTAGCGCCGCATTCGACACCATCAATTACAATCTTTTTCTTGGCCATCTTGAGGAATGAGTTGGTCTATCTGGTACAATTCTGAACACATATCAGAAACAATTAATTTTGACTATGGTGTGACCCAAGGCAGTGTCCTAGGACCTTTGCTGTTTTCCATTTACATGCTGCCATTGGGATCCATCATCCGTCAGTTTGGTTTGTATTTCTACAGCTATGCTGATAACACACAGCTGTATGTGTCTGTGAAGCCAGATGACCCAAATACTGTGTCTAATCCAACTGACTGTTTGTCAGCCGTCAATAAATGGATGAGCCAGAATGTCCTTAAGCTAAATGAAGATAAGAGAGAGATCCTCAAATTTTTTGGCCCAAAAAACAAGAGGGATCTGGTTCTCACTAAACTAGGTCATCTGGCCACACAGACTGACTTCAAGTAAGAAACTTTGGTCTCATTTTAGATTCTGATCTCAATTTTAAAGCCAATTTTAATTAATTAACAAATCTGCATTCTATCATTTATGCAATATAGCTAAGGTACGACCTCTACTGAGCCAACGTGATGCTGAGAAACTCATTTGTGCTTTTGTTTCCAGTTGTCTTGACTATTGTAATGCGTTCCTAAAACCATTGCAGCCATTGTAAAACTACAAACCATTCAGAATGCTGCTGCCAGGGTTTTAACAAAAACTAAAAAGAGAGACCATATAACTCCTGTTATACATTACCAACACTGGCTCCCATTATATTTTAGAATTGATTTGAAATGTCTTCTATTGGTTTTCAAGGCTCTTCATGGCATCGCCCTCTCCTACATAATAGATTACCTATCAAGTCATGTCCCTTCACAAACCCTGAGATCCTCGGCAGCTGCTCTTTTAACTGTTAAACCTTTGAAGATGCTTCTTTTAGCCACTACGCCCCAAAAATATGGAACACCCTGCCTTTAAATATGAGACTTGCTGGCTCCGTGGACAGTTTTAAACAACGACTCAGAATATTTCTTTTTAATTTAACCTTCAATCAGCAGTCTAAATATTTTTAATATGTATTTTGTAAATTATTTGATTAATTAATTAATTAATTTATCCCTCTTATTTCTCCTTTAATGAGTGTTGTATAACTGCATGGTTTTATTTCTTTGCCGTTTGTCTCTGCTGCTGCATTGTAAAGCACTTTGTGCTGTATTCTGTGCACGACAGGTGCTCTATCAATAAAGTTCAATTATCCATTCATTCATTCATTTAATGATTATGATGACAACTAATATTGCACCCTATGCACAGAAAACATGACCATATGATCTTGGGGCAATTGTATATCATCCACAAAGAGACAACAATCTCCTATAGGCCTCTAAGCCAGTGCAACCAAACCCCACAGTGAATTATTCAGTCATAACCTCACCTTCACCTGACTGTAATTCTCCAGGTGAAGAGAAGCAGACGCTTTACAAATGGAATTACATGTCCACAGTGCACATAAAAGCGGACGAGAGGCACTTGAGCTGCCTAATGTCACACCATAATAATGATATACTGCGCTGAATGTAACCGGTTATGCAAATGGGAAATTAATGAATAAGAATGTCAAGTTGTCCTCACACTGTCTGTATCTTAAAACAATTAGCAGTTAGGGCTAAAGTTGTTCCAACAAAATTGTTTTTCCCTCTAATTAATATTTAAAGTTATGTAAAAAGCTGCTCCAGAATCTAATCAGGTCACCAGCTCTATTAAGGGGAGCCTGTGGTGTCAGTATGAAGACTGTATCTTATATTGCTCTTTAAGTATCGCGTTGAATATTAATTTCCTTTATGGAGTCCACAGACACTTTAGGGATGCATGCAATATGACTAACATAAGCTAGAGCGAGAAGCCGTTGCTTGAATTACAGGTGTGTACAGTAACTGCTGCTGAGCAGGTTATATGCATGCAGCCTCCTCACATCTCTGGCAATTGGTTTTTGGGCTGGAAATAGTCAAACACAATGCCAGTAAGCAGGTCAGAGTGTGCAATGTTCACTGAACAAAAACCCTCAGTGTCGGCCTGTCTTTCTGTGAAATCAGCTAAATAATCCAATAATATTTTGGACCCTCTTATTTCGAAGAGGCACTGGAGTCAGCATTTAGTTGATTTCTCAAACTTTTCTCTATTTACTGTTTTGTAGAGGCAGGGGGATTACTGGCTCGGCAGGGGGGCTCCCTCACCGAGGTATTACACTACAAGCTGGCCTGAAATGATCTGCTTCTCTCTCGCTGCTACTTTTTTTTTTTTGAATCCCCATTCCCTATTTCTGTATGTCACTCCGGCTGTCTGTCTCGGCCCATCTTTGAAATTTATGCTGCCATTTCTCTTTTACTACCCATTACTATCTTATACTGTATACCCTCCCTTCATCATAAATCTCCCCCTCCTTCGCCCTCCCACCATTTGCACCTCCCTCCTTTGCTCTGCTTTTCTCCACTGATTTGGTTATGTGAGAGTCCTTTGCCACTGGCCATCCATTCATCCATCCACCTCTCCATCCACAGTGGAGAGCAGATGATAGCAGAGAAGGAGGAGAAGGAAGAAGGGTTCATTCTCTGTCTCCACTCTGTCACTCTTTGATTGCCCCACTGTGTCTATTTCAGTAATAGAGTCATCACAAACTTACAGGGACTTAATGAGGCAGCAATTAACCACCAGCCAGAGTTGTGTGTGTGTGTATGTGTGTGTCAAGGTGAGCTTATTTTAACTGTAGATATATATATAATTTGTGTATATTTGAGTCCACATGTGCATTTGCAAAACTCTAATAAGTGTTTCTCTGCAGTGTTTCTCATGTGCATTGTGGCAGTACAGTCGCATGTGCGTGTGCAATCAGTTTAGACTCCCAATGACGGTCCTCATCCATCATTTCAACAGTTTAAATTATGCGGACACTTTGGCAGCGTAATCCATTACGGATTTCACATCTTGTTATTTCTGTTAAATGATATGTGCTAATTTCAAAGAATGTCAAAATCATCATAGAGGAGTAAAATGTTATTTGTGATGTCACTTTTTTTACATCATTGCCTAGTGTGCTAAAGTACAATGTGATCTGTGAGTATTAAAAAATGGAAATCCATGTTAAATGTATATTTAAACATGTTTATATTTGCATTTCTCAGAGGTTAAATTACATTAATGAAAACTGAAGATTGCCATGACCCCCCATGATCATACATTAGCTTGTAGTTAATTACACATTAATTAGTTCGATTGTAAACCCAATCGCAAGGAAACAATGTTGGCATTGTACGTTTCCACAAAGCACGTATACAATACATTTGCACATTATAATGTTGAAAGTTTACGTTTCAACAACGCTGTGGCTAAAAAAGAAATACATTTGGTCAAGGTTAGGAAAAGATCATGTTTTAGCTTAAAATACCAGGTTTTGGGGGCACAATCCTGGAAAGAAAATCAACAATGTCTCAATAAGAAACAACCATTCTTTATGCCACTGTCCCGACAGGAAAAGCAGCAATGTCTTTGTAAACACACCACTGATTTTTGTGGCAATATCACAGCTGGAAAATCAGTGACAGGTTGCTACAAAACACCTACATCTAGGGCCTAAAATGCTGCTAGAAACCAGCCACAAGCTGCTTAACTTAACCATCAACATTTGTTGTTTGTTGGCCTTGGAAAATAGTCTGCAGGGGTCTGCAACTTGTAGGCATCTCGCCAAGTGACATGTAATCCACCGTCTCCTGCAACTCCCAACATGACAAGATTAGCTTATACTATTCAGTAGCTCATTAACAGACGATCACACACAAAGTTACCATAAAGTTATTACCACTTTTTACTGAAAGGTCTTCCACCTCTGTTAGCTTTAAAATCACATGTGAAGAACCAACCCAAATTAAACTTGATTTCTCACCTGAAGAGCCAATCTCCAGAGCTATGACTCGCACAGCAACATCTTTTTGGCCATTGTCTTTGCAATGACAGGATTGTAGGTGGTTTAGCTCGGGATAATTCTCAACCTCAACATCAAATCTCTCATCATCCAGTCTTTGTCAAACACAAGATAGCAACAGTAACAGAGTTCTCTTTATGCATCCATAGTGAGAAAAATGCATTTAATTCTGGGGTTGGCGAGGCTGGAAATAGGACAGTAGCTGAAGGTGCCACAGGAAGGTGTGTCCAGGAGCACCAAAGTGTGTCTAGCTGCCTTCAGTAGGATCTCCACTATTCAGTATCTGTAGAGTAGGGGTGGGAATCACCAGAGGCCCTACGAAACGATATTGTCACAGTACTTGAGCCGTGATACAACATTATTGCGATTTTAAATGTATTGCGATATGCTGAGTATCGCGATAACATATATTGCAATATATTGTGATTTTTCAAGAGTAAATTATGTTCCCAAAGAAAAACTTACTGAAATAAGAAAGTGATTATGTTATTTTAGTAAGCTACCAAAAGTTTAATTTGTAATATAAATCATTCATAGAATTACAAAAATTGATACTTGGCATCTATGTTGCGATACGATATTGCAACACAAAGATATCGTGATACTATGCTGTATCGATTTTTTCCTCCTCCCCTACTGTACAGATGTTTATTAGTTTGATGGCAATAAAACATAATGTTAGTGTGTTTTTAAGAATGGCAGAGGTTGATAAATAATCTTTTTGTTTTGTAAATTCCATAAAAGAAAGAATACATTGATTTATTTTAAAAGGGAAAAGAGCTGGTTGGGTTTAGCTTGACTGAGATGAAACCTTGTGAGAAATGTACATACAGCAGCTGCAGCAGCACTTGAAGAATTAATGTGGGTGAATCTGTGCTGGTGGACTGCGTCCAATCTTTTGTTTTTGACAGACTTCGTTGGACCTTTACTTGACATTGATCGCATATCTGACTCTCAGTATGATAGAATGATGTCCTTCTGTGAGCCAAGTGCAACTTTGCCATTTATTAACATGTACACTGTGTCTTTCTTCCTCTACTGTATATATTTCTCTCTCCCTTCCAATTTCTCTCAGTCACACTCCTTCTCCTATTCATTTGCTTTGGAAGCCTGTTGATCCATAACATAAAAGACAACCCCCAGAGAGCTCAGGCAGTAATGAAAATATTTCGATAAGCTCCCAGCTCTTTTTCACTCCATGGAACTGTATTCTGCTCTCAGTTCTGAGCTAAATGAACCTTGGTGGGTCCTTGATGTGGCATCAAGTGGTTTTTAGTTTAGATTTCTTAATGCGCAGGCCTTGGAACCAGCCTATCACCCTCTCTAATTTGCAGTCAGTTGTCACTTCTTGCTCTGTGTGAATCTGCCTCCACTAAGTGAAAAACAGTTTTGGATTATTGCCATTACGCCTACTCATATTCAAGTGCATGTTTTTGACAGTGTTACATATCCAGGAAAACAATAGTGGCAGAAAAGGAATGCTGAAAAACTCCTTAAAAATGTAGAAGATGGTATTTTCTGCCCCTTGACGAACCTTGGCTTTCCACTTCATTTCAATTAGGTTCAACCAGTTCTCCTATGTATTCATGTGTAACTATAGTGTGTTAATCCAGGTATAATGAAACTTCCATGAAAACATGTTTTTGTGATTCAAAGTAGTTGCCTACAAGTTCAGTGTGTAAGATTTAGTGGGATTTAGTGGCATATAGCAATGACGATTGTGCATTGCAACCAGCTGATACTTCTCCAGGTTAGAATTCCTTCAGTGTTCAGGAGGTATTCTTCAAGAGCCAAATTACTCACAAAGGTCTCTTCTTCTTCAAAACAAACAGATCAGGTGATGAAAACCAGTTAAAATACTGACTAAAACAGTCTCACATTACAAATGTGTTTCTCCAGCACTGTTTGGCATCGAGGAGACACGCTTGCCCACAAGGTGCTACTGTGTACTAACTCTTCTTCTCTGATAACTGAATGTGTTCACCTTTATTCTGATCCAGACATTTAAGCGGCTTTAACAGGGAGCCGGAGTATGCCCAGAGGTCTCCTCCTCTTCAAAACAAACAGACACTGATTTAATCTGATAAAAACACTGAGTAAAGCAGTTTCATGTTACAAATCAGTGTTTCTCCGATGCTGTTTGGCATCTAGGAAACGGATTGGTCAACCACAACATGCAATGGTGTGCTCACCCTTTTTCTCTCATAAGGTAATGTGTGCTTACCTTTTTTTCTGGTGCAGACATTCAAGGAGTTTTTATGTTTGGAGCCAAACTATCCACAGATGTTTCCTCTCCAAAACAAACCCACCAGTGATTTAACCCGATAAAGACACTGCAGTTTTATGCTACAAATCGAGCAGCTCGCCCACCACATGCTCATGAGCACTCAAACCTTTTCTCTGATAACTTAAGATTGAGATGTTCAGGAGGTTTTCAGCAGAAGTCAAATTATTTGCAGAAGTCTCTTCCTCTTAAAAAGAAACGGACCCAGAGATTTAATCAGGTAATAACACTATATGGTACATAGTACATTACCAAGTTCTTTCTGATGCTGCTCATCGCACATGGGTATCTACCAACACAGGCTTATGAGAAAGTGTTAAAGTGTGAAAACACCAATGGTTCTCTCTAGAGCCAGTGTTTGGTTTGTCCGATCTGTGAAAATGGCGATCCAACCCGGTCTCACTCCTAAGTCATCAAAATCCAGCGTTTGGGCAGTGACTTAAAAAAGTCAACGTTCAACGATGGCATGATACTGGAAATGTGGTTAGGAGGAAACACGGCAGGACAAGAATGAAAGTTAAGGCGGCGAAAGTCTGACTAGGGCAGCTGAGAGGAGTGGTGGATGGGTCCAACAAACACAAACTTTCACCCAGGAGTGCAGTGTTTGCAGCCCCTAAGATTCAAAAGCCAAGCTCTATTCTTTTTTCCTGAACCAAACCACGTGTGTTAGTTGTTGGAGGAAAAAATAAGTCTATTTGCGTTGTTGTACTGACATTTACATACCATGTAGATAAACAGAGGCGGCACGGTGGTGTGATGGTTAGCACTGTCACCTCATTCTAAGAGGGTTCCTGGGTGTGGGAGCCCTTTTGTGTGGAGTTTGTATGTTCCCCCCGTGTCAGCGTGGGTTTTCTCCAGGTACTCCGGCTTCCCCCCACAGTCCAAAGACATGCAGGTTAATTGGTGACTCTAAATTGGCTGTAGGTGTGAATGTGAGTGGGAATGGTTGTCTGTCTCTATGTGTCAGCCCTGCGATGGTCTGACAACATGACCAGGGTGTACCCTGCCTCTCGCCCAGTGTCAGCTGGGATAGGCTCCAGCCTCCCACCCGTGACCCTCAAGAGAATAAGCGGTTAGAAAATAGATGGAGTATGTGAATAGTAAATACATCAAACCTACGGTACCACCTGAATGCAAAACATGTTGCAGCGAGCACAGAAACCACCGGAGCTGTTAGCGCCAGCAGTCCTGGTCCGAGTACGAGCAAGCATTTAAAATCAGTACTGTTCTGGAAAGTACTTGGAATTGCACTTTAACTGTTTAATCTGTTTATTTTTGGACAGGGATATTTTTCTTTACACATTTTCAATGGCTAGGGTTTCCACTGTTCTGAATGTACTTGAAATTGCACTTTTAATGTAAAACAAACATTTTCTAGACATTAAAAGAGCTTGAGTTTAAATGAAAGTTCTACGAAAGCTTGAATATAGCCATCATTATGATTTACAGTGCCACTGTCAGACTGATGCAAAATAAACAATATTTTGTTGTTTAAATGTATGTATGTGTCTATCATTTGATTCAGTCATATACCAAAATTCATTTAAATTGAAAAATGTGGCTTCTTGTGGCAAATATTGTTATACCATTAAACTGCGATTAATCCCTTTGGAAACGGAAGTGTATTTTGAAAGAAGACAATGCATGTAACAGGCAGAACTTGACATGGCTTCCCAGAGCGCCAACAACCAAGGCACCTAGGGTACCTTTCACGTCATATGATGATGTGGAAGGTCCATGACGTCAATATGTGACGAGGTCGGACTGAGAATGTGTTGGGCAATCCCATTAATGAGAACGTGCTCCCTATGTAGTTATAAACAGCTCATAAGGACAACACAATGATTAATATTTTCAGGTGATTATATACACTTAAAATGTAATCATTGTATTCAATTTTTGCCAATATGTCCCCCTACCAGACCTTTAACACAACAATCCTGTTGGAGAAACGACTTTAAGATCTGTAAATCACCTGCATAAGCACATCTTTAAATTCTTAGATGACCTGTTTCTGTAGAACATTAAAGTGTCGTGAAAAGTTAAAACATGCTGAATGCCTCACTGGCTTTATAGTGCTGCTGTGGCTGTGGAGTCAATTCACTCAATTAACCAGCAACGATTCATTAAGTAAGTGGTCAATGTGGATAGTTACAGATGGAAAATCATTAGACATTGGTTCATTAGCGTACGACTATAGTCGTCTGTTCTTAAGTGACTTATAAGTGAAAATATGATTTTTGCAGGCAGGCTGGAGTCAAAGGAATTAGCTGATATGTTCCTTATATCATGATCCATATAACTTGTTCCGAATTCATGACAGTCTGAGCTGATACAGCACTGATATATTCATCCTTTTTGCAAAGAATAGTAAACAGCGCATCATGATTTATCCTTTTAACCGTTCAAATTGTGTGTCCCTTAAGGCAAATCATACCTTGTTTTATTTTTATTAAGATGTTGGATCCTGGATTTGTGTTCATGTCAGGAGTTCAGAAGTTTCCCTTCCCCCTCCAACTTTTTTTTATTCCAGTGTCTATCTCTCTGTCACGCGTGTTATCAGGTTTCTTTCTTCTGTCTCCCTCTCCCTCTCTGACTTCCCTTCAACTCTCTTACCTGCAGGGATGAAACAGTGGGAGTCCCAGTTTGGTGAAAGAAGATACTGGTGAAACTCCAGCTATGTTATGTAAGACTTTAATACACAGACAGTTACACACACAACTTTGTGAGGGTAACATTAGATCCCTGTCAACCTGTCTTTGACTTAGAGTGTCAAAATAAAAGGGGACAAAAAACGAGATAAAGGCAATGACAGTCAAGAAGACAAAGAAATAGAGAAAAAATCTGAGCAGAATGGAGCGAGGAAAGAAAGGTGAATTATGTTATTGTGAGTTTGAATTGCTTCAGAAAGACAGAAATAGACAGAGAGACAGGTAAACAAAGAGAAGTGCAGGCTCTCTGCTTCTCCTCATCTGGTTGTGTGTCCAGCCAGGAGGTTTTGGCTGTGGCCTCTCATTCAATGCAAATGGGGTTTCCACCATACTGCCTGTTACTGTACTGCTACATTATATCTAGTGAGGCTGGTGTGCCCTGATAACACCACACTTCTCCTCTGCTCACTTGCTTTTTTCTCTTTTTCTTTTCATGATACACATGCTGCTCTGTCGATTCTTTCTGTTCTTTTACCTTTTTCATCCTCTGTCTGTCTGCCATCCGTTTCTGTGTTTGAGTGTCAAATCTCTCTTCTTTTCTCACCCTGATTCTCTCCATTATCCAGCTGCCATCATGGGAATGGATGAAGCCCTTCTGCTTTTCAAAAGAAGATTTAATGAAGCTTTCTCAGTGTGTATAACACGTTCTTTTTTTTTTTTTTTTTTGCAGATCCTTTTGGCAAAAGCACATTTGACTTCCTTTTAGCATTGATTGGCCCAGTGGGATTTAAATCCTTAACCCTGACAGTGCAATGCTCTGATCATTGCCACTACTCACCACAAAATAGTCGGTGTTAATGAAGTTTTTGCAGTATTTGAGTTCAAATAAATCTCAAACGCAGACCAGACTTCATTAAAATTTCCTGAACTTTCCTAACCCGTAACCTTAACCCCATACTTTTTTTTTTGTTTTGAAAGATGAAAATGAATCCCTAAATGCAAGAGATGGAGGAGTGGTACAAGACCATCTCTTTTATTTGGGACATTTCTGATGAGTCCGTTCTGATCCTGTACGAGTGAGAGGGCTCTTTTTCCCCTTAGTTTTTATACAATTTTAGTTATATTTGGACAATTCAAAACTTGGTTTGAATTGTTAAAAATTTTTTTATTCATTTATTTTATTTAAAAAAAGAATTAAAATAATAAATTACAAAAAAATAACAGGAATGGATGGATCCACTTTGAAGGTGCCATTTTCTTTGTTTCTGACTTATATTTTATTCTATTTAATTTTTCAAATTTTTGTATTTCCTGGCGCTAGAGGAAAATGGAAATATTCTTAAAAATAAGTTCAATTACAAAAAGCCATAAAAACCCTCTCAATCATCGTGGCAGGGGTCCTAGGAACTCTAGAAAATGTCTCTACCAAGCAGAGCATGCTCCTGCTTCACCAAACAGGAGTAAGCTATGTTAGGTAGAACTATTCTGAGGGGTCTCCAGCATCACCGAGGCCAGACTAAACAGTCCACAACTTATTTGAAACAACTTATGAAATCAGTGATACACTCACCTGGTACATCTGCACACCAGCTACATTTCCCACACAACAATTTGGCACCCTGCACACAGGAACAATGTACCAAGTAACTCTCAAACACAAACACTCAGAGACTTTAGACATGCCCACAAACCAAAGTTCATGTGCCTACAACCTTTCTGGTGCAAAACAAAAAAACCTTCGATGGGTGTCCCTTACTCCCACTTCCCAACATCATATAGACATGGGGATGGTACCAATCGACGCTACAATCTTCTGTTAAAAAGATATTGCCCCCCAAAAAAACAGCGTTACATAGACTGCCAGTTACAAGGGGGGTAACTATCTCAAAACTTGGAAATGCAATCACCTACAGACTCGTGTGAGGCACCAATCAATGCTGAATCATCAATAATACCCATATGACTTGTCTCCAATTCAAATATTATTCCCAAAACACAAGGTTACCCACTGGGAGATAATTTCTGATCATAACTCACTGGGACAGTTGTGACCATAGGAAGCACCTATGAACTTAAAATTTTCAACACTTGTGACGGTTCAACAGACAAGCAAACACACCAAATTTCACACCCCTACAACATTTCTAGTGAAAGTTAAAAATTAAAAACTTCTTCACCATTAGCTTTTCTCCCACTTGCTGAAATCATAGAGACTTGGGAGTGGTTCCAATTGACGCAGAAGACCCTAAAATACCAGCATGTGAGTTACTTCCAGATCTTTACAACCTTCCTCTCAAATATTATTCCCAAAAAACACAAAGTCATGGGGTAACTAGGTCGTTTTAATCCCTTTAACCCTAACCCTTAGCTCCAACCCAAACCCCAACCCTTCTATGTCATTGTCAAATATGTCATAACGTCCTGCAGTATGTGTGAAAGCATTCCCCCCTTTCATAAATGTTGGACTTGTTTCAACATTTAATAAATGGTTGAAAGGGGAATTTTTATGGACAGAAGTCAGAAAAACTAAACATGGTGAGCATTTATATTATAACTGACCTTCTTTGCCACATTCTCAAAAGGTGAGTCTTCTCACTGAATTAGGAAGTCTGAAAGCTTCTACTCTCCTGGAGTGTAAAACAAGGGCAAATGTCCCTGTACTATTGATTAAGCCACACAGCAGTTAAACATTTAGCCGAGGAAGAACACACACTTATGCGCACACACAGACAAGTGTTAAAACCTGTCCTTCATCTATATTTCAGCTTCTGTCCCCCCTGACAGAATGAACGGATGCCGAGTCATTAAGAGAGCCGCTGTGCTGAAAGAAGAGTCAGACACACAGGGACAGATAGAATGACATTTGTGTCATTTGTGTCTAAAAGTTTTCAAAAAACTTCATAAAAATATCTCTGAAAGTCTCTATAAAGATGGCTGCCAGGGTGAGCTTGCTTTAGGGTAAGAAAATATCAGGTTAATGACCACAGGACAAGGCAGGAGATGTCCACAGAAATAAGTTTTAATAAGTGAGAGAAATTCAATCATTCAAGTTTGTGTGTTTCACTATGCGTGTGTGTGTTAGCATAGTAGATGGTCAGACAGGTGAATGTCATCTCATTATTCTTATTTGCAGCTGTTAAGCTGCATTATACACTTGAGGAGATACCCTGACATTTTAACTTTTGGTATTTTACTAGAAGTGCTAGGTTGGAACTGAAAATGTGTTCAAACTGGTTTGTATTATGTTACTTACTTACTCCCACAGTTAATGATAAATTTCATCGCTCATTATGAAGTTGCAGTTTTTTTTGTAGATATACTTTATTAATGCCTGAGAGGAAATCCAATGTTTCACTCTGTTGTTATACACACACAGGCCCGAAATACACACACATGCACAAACAGGACCTATAAATGCATTCAATGGAGAGATGTCAGAGCAAAGGGGATGCCCATGGACAGGCACCCTGAGCAGTTTGGGGTTCAATGCCTTGCTCAAGGGCACTTTGCCGGTGCCCAGGAGGTAAACTGGCACCTCTCCGGCTCCATATTTGGTCCAGGACAGTGCCAGTGGCAACCCTCCAACCGAGCTACTGCCGCTACTACTGCTTATCCACTGTGATAGTCAAAGGACAGAGGATGTCGTATGTTGGAAACTGCCTGAGGCAAATTGTGATTTCTGATATCGGGTTACATAAACAAAGTTTAATTGAATTGAAATGTAAGTTTCGTTCTGTATTGTGATATGAGTAGGTCTGCAGCTGTGCTGTTATTCTTTTCTTTCCTAATGAAATTGTATTTGTACTTTGTTTTGTCTTGTTTGGCACAGGAGACCCTTTCAGGGGATGTTGAATAAAGCAGCACTGTAGGCAAATAAACTGAGTTTATTACCCAAAAATGCTAATGTAATAGAGGCAAAAACACAAACCTGAAAGTTTAATAAAACAGCTTGAACCTGGAGGGGAAACCAGACAAACACAAAAAATATAAAACAAAATGATCCTACTACCATAAACCATACTGTCCTTTTACCCTCATCAGTGTTGGGCAGTTACATGTTACTAGCAATTTTATCACTAGTAACACTTTACAGTAACATAATTGCTTTTTCCAGTAACAAGTAGTGTAACTATTTACTAATAAAATATCAGTGATAATATTACAGTTACCCCAAAACCAAACAACTCATTACAGTGTTACTTTGTCATCACATCACTACTGACATGACATACAACAATCACAGCTGACTCATTTTTGGAATCGTCGCGCTTGTGCAAGCACGTCACAAAGCATCAAGCTAGTTCGAAAGATGCGAAAAACATCTCCTTAAATCTCAGATCTGAAACAGCTTGGCTACAAGACCGACAACACAACAACGTGAAGCTCCAGGAAATACACCCCACCTAAGTAGAGCCTTCCGTGTCTGTGGATGTCTGCCGTTACGCTACGCTGACCTACCAGCCAAAACTGGATTTTAATCATGGACAGTTGCAGCTACAAAGAAGTGATGAAGCTTGTGGATGGATATGTGGTGGATGTTGCTCGATGACTGACTCTTCCTCTTTGAGGCAGAGCCATGGGAAAAACTGGTCACATGCAACTGAAGACCCCTAAGTAAAAATAAATTTAAAAAAAATTGCTCAGCTACACTTACTAGCATTTACCTAGACATTTACAGAGGCACACATCTGAATTTTGGGGAGATATGCTACTACCAATATCATAGGGTGTAACGGAAAAGTAATATAACAAGTAATGTAATGAATTACTGTTGGCAGAGAGTAATAAGTAAAGTAATATATTACATTTCAGAGTAACAAGGCCCAACACTGACCCTCACTAACCGGAACCTACTGTCTGCTCAGGTGACCGTGTGGTCAGTTAGACTGATCCAATCCTGCAAAGGATAACAAAGCATTTATGTTAGAGTTCTGTTTTAACATCTGTGATGCATATTTAGGCATGTGGGCACACATATAGGTGCACTAATCTTAGCATAAAGTAACATACTGCACAACAGTTTCACTCCATTCACAGTGCTGTCCCTGACGGCATAATGATGCACACCTGTTTCCACTGTCACCTAATGAGCAGATGATCTACACCTGCATCACAGGAAGCTGCATATGGGTGACAAGGAATTTTAAACTCCCTGTTTAATAATTAAACAAGCATTTAAAATCAGGTGACACAAAAACAACACTTGGTCCAACATACAGTAAAATGATGAATGAGCAAAATTCATCAATCTTGCATAAATAAGAAGGCCTTTGTGCAATTTACCTCAGATCAGTTTTCACACTCGAGTGCTCCAACATTTTAACCTCCACTGTTCCTCTTCCAAATGAGAAGTTTAGATTAATGGAGCCAAATTGGACTGGTTTAATTCTGGCCCAATGTTCCCATTATGCAGATTGTAAAGCTTTTTTTATGGTCAGAAAATGGTTCAACCATTGAAGCAATTAGAGAAAAGAAAGTAAACCAAACTGCCCTGAATTGAGTGCAAGAGTCATAGTTTGCTCCTTATAGTGATATTGAAGAGGTTCTCAGTATTTGTGCCAAATTACAACTTGGAATATGTGACCACAATCAGATAACATTGCCTTTGTGTCAAAATAAAGTGATGGTCACTCGAATAGCAGATACCACTTTTTCAAAGTCTGGATTGATTTGTCATTGGTATGTGTAGCAGAGTTCAGGTCTTTTCATGTGATGTGAACTGTGAATGGCAGCCAGCGCTGCACAACAAGAAGATAGAAAAAAGAAGCCCTATAGAAAAGAAAATCGATCCTCCGGTCAACGCTTCATAATAGGTCTGTAGATGCAAGCATCTGGGTATTTGTGTGCTTCCTGCTTCACAGGCTCTTGGTCAGGAATATGTCAGGAGATCTATCAGTGCCTTCAATCAATTATGAATTCATGTATGGGTCCCTAAACACGTAGCCTTGACCTTTTTTTCATAAATATTGTATTGTTTAAACTATCTTTTACTCCATTTAACCATTTCCTGTTCTATATAATGTGAAACTGTTGTGCCAGTGTTGCAGAGCTCAGTGAGAATCCAACTCTGGTCCCATGCCATAGAAATAACACTCTCTTATGACTTGTACAAAGTAAAATTTTGAAGTTAAGGAATAGGACATTTGTACCCCCTTTACACCTTGCATTAGCATGTGTTTTTTGCGATTGGATTGCAATCGGATAGCGCTTGACCACATACATTTATACCTGGTATTAATATGCGTCTCTGGTGTCCACATACAGATCAGTTTGCTACCCAATCACGGTCTGTCCCGCTGACGTCAAATCCTCCTCTTCTTCTGCTGCAAACATTTCCAGCAGCAGACTACAATATCATATCATGCGCGCCACAATAACAACAACAAGATGTTAGCCACCCGTGAAGTTGCGTTCTTGTATGGACACCTTTGTCAGACCAGATGGGGAGCAGACACTTCATCTCACCGTGGCTCCGTCCTCGGCTAGCATCCGTGTTTTCTTTTTCTTGGCAGTCACCACCCGGTGAGTGTTGCTGTTGTTGTTATCTTCTTCCTCCTTCTTCCTGTGTCCAGCTGGCGCACCTGGCTTACGTGTTTTCGTCCACGGAGTTGTTGCATGTGGATTGGAGACGCATTTGCATTTACACTTGTGGTCGATGTGGTCACAATGCGTCCCTGACCACCTTCAGAAGTGGTTTGGCTGGTCGGATAACAATACATCCTCAATGCTTTCCAAGTGTATTTACACCTGTACTTTCATGTGGTGAAGAGCAATCCGATCGCAAAAAACGCATGTTAATACAAGGTGTAAAGGGGGTATTAGAGAGTGAGTGTGTCTTATTTGAATGTGGCTGGTTCGACCAAGCTAACGTGTTTGGAAAGACTTCTGAAAATTAAGGAGATACCTTCACACTCTGTACACGAGAGGTACGGAAAATGTGGTTCTGTTTATCTTTTAAAAATTTATGACTAGTAAACAGAATAACCATTTGATTGGTCTCACTTTAAGACAACAATTGGCATAGCATGCAACTGACTGTGGGCAACTTTCATAGGTCGTGTTATGTTTAGACTTGGTTGGTGACAGCAGCTGTAATCTTACAATGGTCAAACATATCCTTCTGATAACTACTGTCTCAATGAGTTCTGTTAGTAGCTGTTATTGGTCCTTGCATGTTGAGACAGTTTTCACTTTACAGAAGCTGGAAGACCTTTTACAGAAGACAGACATCCCTGATGGCTACCATTGTCCACCACATGGAAAAGGCAGAGGAAGTTGTAGGCTCAGAAAAGGCTGTCATCTGTTGCTGTGAATGTATGGCTGAATCCAAACGTCTACTCTCCTGGACCTGCGGACTGAGCCCTCACAGACTTCAGTTGTACGTAGTGTGTCATATTTACTGTCATGACATAAAGTCTGCGAGGGGAGAGATAGACAGCCCTCGAGACTGTTTTACTCATTGCTGTCAACAGTCAACTATCGCTGCTGTCATATTAATATATTTTATATAAGCTGATGAATAGTGCCTACTCATCTGTCCCTGCAGATAACAAGATATAAATCCCATACATAGCCTTTTTTGTGACTGGACAAAAATGTATTAATACATCTCAATATAATAGGCTACGTGCATTCAAAAACAAAATGACTGAATAAACTAACTAAATAAATTGGGTATTACTTATTAAAAGACCTTCTTCTGCATTTTTTGAGCCTATTACACAGCACAGCCTGATAGGCTGCAATAATAAAGTGCATTTTCATTCCTTCAACAGCCTATACTTGCACATATCTCTGTATCATGATGTGGCTGAATATTCCTGGCCTACACAACCCGAGTAGCATTTTAAAAGGCCTAACTATCATTAACTATTTTACCCCACAATGTCACAGCCGTTGTGGCTTACTAAATTAGTGAAGTCTGCTGAAGTCTGCACCCCAAGCAGACTCTCTGGAAGTCTACAGAAAGTCAGTTGAGGGCCCTTGTGGAGTGGTTGAATTGCGAATTTGGACAGCCCTCAGCACTCCCAAACTTCCTGGAAACGTGCCTGCAAAGTCCACAAGTCTGCAATTGCAGTGAAATCTGGACATTTAGATTCAGCTTATGTCTGTGGAGTGGTTTTGTCATGCTGCACGACATAGATCACAACAGGTGAAGCCTTTCCAAACATGTCAGAAAGGTCAAAACAGCCATGTGCAAATAAGATGAACTCAAACTCTAAGGGTACTGGAGCACTCAGCATATTAAGTACATGCAACATTTGACTGTGGCATACACATTGCATGTAGGGGGAAGTGTAAAACTGTGTTATTTGTATGCCATGGGATGGGAGTGGGATGAAGAATCACATTGCTGTCTGTGGCTCCATGCTGCTTTCTACTACTTCCAGCTCTCTGGCTGATATGGCCAGGCACCTGAACAAAATAAATATATGGAATAGAAATGATTTTATGAGAAAATATTTCTCTATTCTCTTTTCAGTTACAGAAATATTGCATTAACATTTCATTTTCATTTCAGTCACCTCTAATTGAAGTAATTTAGTTCCTCTCCGCTCTGCTCACATCTTGATGATACAGACGGATCATTTTGGTGTAACTACATTTTTTCAGGCACCATTCTGCTGACGAGCCCATCCAGAACCCTCGCTGTTCCCAGCAAGCAGGGAAAGAAAGGTTAAATGAGGAACTGTTAAAGGGACACATTCTTCAATGAGCTGCAGACAAAAAGTCAGGACACTCTGTACATTCACCAACTGCCCATTTTAAGAGCTTTAAGGGGAAAGATCAACTGTTAAAGCAAAAAGAAATTGTTCAGGAAGAGATGTGTAACTGCAGTGTTTGCTTTAAGTATGTTTAAAGGCCAGGAATAGCTTTGGATGTAAAACTGTTGTTCAGACAGCACGTCTAACTCATCAAGGACATATTTAGAATTGTTCCTCAAGAACTGTGTTTTTCAATGTTGATATGAATCCTGTGAATGTTTGAGCAATGGAGCTGGCTCAGGACTTGGCGTGAAGCATATTTTAAAGCTGGCAGGATCAGCTCTGAGGTCTCTCTCTGTGATACTGACAGTAATTGATATTCACCCTGCGCCCGTCTACAGTAGATGCCAGGACAGTGTGTAGCGAGGATGACCTTTACGAAAGAGTTTCCTTGTATTAACGACATCTTTTTTCACAATTACGAGATCATTTCTTGATAATTGGGCATGAATGATGTTGAGATAATTCCAAACTCTTTTGCAATCAACTCCCAACTCCTAAATGTTTTTTTGGGGGTCTAATAAATTTGACTTTATTGGTGCCAAGAGGGAGTTTAGTTCTGCAGCGAAACAAACTTGGACCTAATGCAGATCCCAGGCGCAATGGTGACATCATACCCAGAGAGGGATATCCTGCCACATAAATCCAGACAACAAAGTCTGCATGCTGAAAGCTCCCAGAGCAAAGGACAAAACAAACAAACACACTCACTGCTCTTAATCCTGTGTCCAAAGCTCCATTTAAGCAGTCAGAGGCACTGTCACATGACCCCAACAAGGAATTACAGATAAACATACCAGGCGGTTCTCACAAACTGTTTGTATGTTTCCTATGAAAAGTATTGCACCAAAATTTGTACATATCTGTCTTTTGAAAGGCTGCAATCATGTGATCAATGTGCTGACGGAAGCAGTTCTTAGGGGTCTTGTACGGAGGCAGGTTGGGTTACGAAAACCCAGACCTTCCCTCGGGACTTTCACTAGCGTGTTTGGAACTGTGAAGTCATTTTAAGGTACGTCCTCACCATGTTTCTTTTCCTAACCCTAAACCCAACCACAACAAATAAATACAAACATGGACGTGAGGTGAATGCAAATTGGCCATAAGTGACCTCGTCCACATGGTACAAATGCTAGCTGAGAGAAGACATTGTACATGACTGAGAGATTTCTTCTCACACACTCACACTGTGAGAGCTGCTTGCCTTGCTCCAACACAAATACCCACACAGACACACTCTCAAGAGCATAACTGTGCTTCTAGTGACTGTTAAAACTCCACTGAACTTCCTGCCACAAAGAGCCAAACAGTAGCTGCTCATGACTGCTTAGTGCTGACAACCAACACTGCTGGAATGCACATTGGCATCCATGTCACACTGTGCAGTGACATTGTCCTTGTCAGGGCCGGAGCCAGATGTTGCAAACATTCAGGGCTAAGTCTAAACCTCGGGGGGTCCGATGGCATGAGATTTTTTTCCCTAATTATGGCAGCTGAATGCACAATTTTTCAAGTCATTTGAGATAAAAGAATGCCAAAAACTTTGGACATCATTGGGGAAAAAACATGATAGCTGCCAAGGAAATAAATAGCATCCTGTCTAGCCTACATCCTATTTTGTATCTAATTGTTCTGCAACTGTCATCATCATCCTGAAACCATAACACAACAGATGCTGAGGATGACTAATGTACACTCCTGCCACCTGAAAAGAGGCAAAAAATGTCTGATGTTACTATTTTTAAATTACACAGCATAGATAGGATAGGAGCTTGGCCTAAACAGCATTACTAGAAGTAGAAGAACTGTTGCTCTAATGATTTGCCAGTACACTCAGAGAAATTAAGAGGAAATTACACAAAGTAGAAGGTATTTTTAAAACCTAAACCTCTGCTCTACCCTCTGTCCCCAGACCCCCGTCGTGGTCACATAAACCAGAGTCAAAGTGCCATGCTTCATAAAATCATTTGCCCGCCACCCACTCCACACTGCTGGGTTGCATTTTTGATTGTACCTACTATCGAAACCTGCAATCACCAGTTAATTTTAAACTTGATATATTAGCAAGCAGTTGCTCATTAAGACATCAGCAGTTATGGAGCAACATTATCAATCAGGAGGAGTCATGTTACCAGACATCTGGTAAATGTAAGTCCAATTTTCACTCACTTTTATCTCTGTTTTTGGTCTCTACCAACTCCTAAGAGAAATAGCTCATATCTTGTGCTTTTTCATCAGCTAAATGCTCTACTATGCTCAACAGCTAGTCACTAACTAGATTAGAGTTAGGACTAATTAAACAATGATGTGAAGCACATTATGAAGTCCTAAAAATCTGAGAGGAGCTGCAGAGTTGACTACTAATTGACCCTTCGCTAAGCCCCGCCCCTGTTGTGATGGTCCAATAAACTGTCGAAGTAAGCATGGAGCAGGGTCAGTCTTTGTTTCACTGTTATAATCATTACAAAGCAAAAGCAGCATGTGTATACATTCAGTAGGCTATATCTTCAGTAGCTAGCTAGCTAACCCTACACTTTTCAGGGTTTGATTTTGGTTTTGGAACAGGGAAGAAACGTATATCTTTTTCCAACCTCTCCAGGTAACGAGTATCATTAATACACGACGTGCCCCAGGCACAACATTTAGCTCCAAATCCACAATGAAGGAAATCTGTAATGACTGCATTAGAGTCAATGGAGCACAGCTGTGTTATCGCACCCTGGCTTGAGCCGGCTAGATACTACGTTATGATTGGCCAGTCTGCATCCAGGGACAGCACTTTTCCCGATTCTCTGTCGGTTTGTTAATGTATAGCCACTTCAACAATGATATACACAATATCAATATGCAATAGTGATTCCTTGAACTCCCTGCACCCCCCTCAAAACTGTCTTGAATGCTAAAATGCTACTACTTAAGTTCTATCAGGACATAAAGACAGGGTTGTCAAAACCAAGATGATCTCCTTTTATGTCAAGACAGTAAGTCAACGCACTGAGAGCATTTTTAGTGCAGTATGTTTTATGTAGTGGAAACTCAAGGGAGGACATAAAGTAGTTCACAACATCTAAATATCAAGATGCAACAGGAACTATACTGCTGAAAATATAACAAAAAGGATTTGTTTGAGGCTTAAAAATCATGGATTATGCGATCACAGTTCAGTGGTGTTTATTTATCTGACCTGCAGTACAATACTCAGCTGAATGCATATATCACCACCTAAGAAAATCTACACTGAAAGCAGATAGTAGTCCTCTCTTTTACGAGGCTTGCTGCCCATTTATCCAACTTAGATAAGACTTGATCTGCCATGGTCTTTGAGAACAACTTTGGGTTCATTTATGGTGGTCATAACTCGGTTTCTATCGAGTGCTATGCTTTTGTTGGGGAGTGTCGGACAGTTTACTGTAGCTCCTCAAGTTGATGGTGCATTTTATTTGAGCATCTATAAACTGCAGTAAAACTGGCAATGAAAAGAGGCCAGAAAAAAAGTTACAGCACTTCAACAGAGCAATAAGAAGATGAAAGAAGAGGTGGAGAGATAGGAGGGGGGGGGGGCAGAAGAGGAGGAATGGATATAGGGAGTGGCACTTAAGAAAGATACTCTCTGACTCCTCATCTGATGAAGAGGAGGACCAGAGATGGAGCGATAAAAAAGGACAGAGGAGAAATGGAGGGATGAAGAGCAGATGAGCAGATAATGGAGGGATCAAAGAAAGGGGTTGTCTTCGTGTACCATGAAATGGAGAAAATCAACTTGCTTATTGCCAGTTTAACAAATATTTGCTTGATATTCAATGTGAATATTATTTTCAAATGGAATCCCTGAGCCATGTTGGCATTTTATTCAATTCATTTAGTGCCTGTAAAGTTGCTTTAACCTTTGTGCTGTCTCAACATGTTTTTTTTATATATAAATACAGACAAATGTAAACCAAGTCCTGAGGTCATAGATAATGTTAACTCATTATTATTTCAGAATTTCCTGAAAACGTTTAATCCTTTCATTGATTCTTGCATGTTGTTCTTTCCTTACACAGGCATAAAAGAATCATCTCCATACATTGTGACCATCCCACCAGTGTCAAATGCCATTCTCACTAATTGCTGAACAGAAGAATGCTGTTTGCAGTTGCAACATAGACTATGCAATAGCAAGACATTATGCTCAAGCCAAACATTGCTTGACTGCATCACTTAAATTCTGGGGCACTGACAAAATCTTTCCCTCCCAGAGAGGAGGGAAACCTTTTGGATACACACATTAAACACAGTTGAACCACATGGACTTAATGAAGAACTAAGCCTGTGATAGGCAACATATATTTGATTCTTGTTTCACAATGTCACACCTCTTTTTTTATTGATTGCTGTCATTATATTGGTTTATGGATTGGGTACCTTTCCTCCTGATTATCCAATGAGAGATGTTCTTTGTATGGAAGACGTTATTTAATCTATTGGTTGTCTCTTATGAAGACACTGTGTGTTGTAACGTTAAGCCTAGTTCAGACCAAAGATTCACGACAAGACAAGATGAAACAGGTGACTACTTGCAATGTGCCGTTCTGCAACATTTTAAAAACTTGTCCGTTCACACCAATGCAACTAAACTATGCACAAAAAGTAAGGAAATCTGTGTTTGGTAGATTATGTCTTTGTTGTAACAAAGCTTCTTGGCAATAAATCTTACACTGTTGGAAAGCCTGTTTATTTCCATTTTTGTTTTTGCCTGATTGGCACCATTTTTTAATGGGCACAGCCCATTTGTGGGATGTGCAGCAGAGCTGAGTAGGTGGGTTGCGCCCATGAAAAATGGCGCCAATCAGGCACATGATTGCTAGCACCTGGGGGTACCATAAGATCAAAACAAGAGTCAATAGCAAAAGCAAAAAAAAAAAGCTGTTTGGCATTGGCAGAGAAGATTTGGTAAATTTTTCATGGGCGCAACCCACATACTCAGCTCTGCTGCTCATCCCACAAATGTATGTTCCTTACAAATGTGGCACTCTTTAAAAGGGAAATAAACAGGCTTACCAACAGTATAAGCCAAGAAGCATTGTTACAGCAAAGAAATAATCAACCAAACACAAATTTCCTTAGTTTTTGTGCTTAGTTTAGATGAGACAGGTGTATCATCTCTATGCAACAACTCTCTGTACTTCCGTTCTGATTTTCACCTTTTCAGGCTTATTTTGTGGCTGAATATAATTTGTAGCTTCTTAAAATATGAATGAGGATAGTGACAGTGAGATACTGGGTATAGCTGCATTTGTAGTAGTGATGAAATCATGAAAAACAGAAACAAAACAAGCATCAGATGGACTGTGTTCATAATGAATATGCCACAAGTGACCCACCATCCGACACCAGCACACACTGAGGATGGAAACAGAGGGCTTGGTGGGGATGGAGCACCTGCCGCAGCAAGCAAACATGCCTACTGTGGTCATTTTTAATTGACCAGCAAGCTTCAATACAAGATGACTGGCTGTTGAAACAGGTGATGTGCTTTAGGTTTTAAAGCCAGCTGCCTGTGATTTGACCAGGTTGCAGGTGACACCTTCATCTCATCACCAACCTTTGGTCTGAACTGGGCTTCAGTCATCTTGCACCTTATTAAACATAAGTAAATTCTGTGCTCCAGCATTTTCTTTGAGTGCAGTCCTTATGAAGTGCCCCATTGAACTGTTTGTTGCAATTCATCCTTTCTATGAGCACCTAACTCTGCCTCCAACTCTACCATTCTTGCTAATGTTCCGAACATTTAAAAGCTTGTAAATAAAAACATCCTAAGCTTTTTTTTGTTATTTTAAATGTATTAACAAACCAAATTGCGTTGTATTTTTGATGTCAGAGCTACAACTATGTCGTGTAGTTTGATCAAATGTTAAATAAACTTTAGAAATATTCAAATAAGTGCTCATGCTGGAGCTGATGGTGCTGTGGGAGGAGCGTATGGAGGAGGCCAGTGAGCGTAAAAAGGGGAACGATGCTGAACTGGTGGAAGAGGTGCTGCAAATGGGGGTGGCGTGCTTGGTTTATGCCCATTGAAGTGAGGGCGAGAGACTTAGCAGGGACATCCTTATGCAGGGCCTATAGCCTCCTGGGCATTACTGGGGCAGGTAAAAGACAAGCCATCAGCAGAGCTTCAGAGGCTGCAGAAAAAGCTTCACAATAGATGATACATTAGTATCATGACAGAACTGCCTTGATCAAGGTTCTTGATCAATTGGTATCATCAACTGTGGGAGCATAGTGACAGACACATTTGGGTGATGGACCAACATGTTGGTTGAATTCAATGACACACCAAGATGTTTTACAGGTGTGTATGATGCAACGAGCTTGTTTCACCATGTGTTCCTAATTAACACTCAAACACTTGAGGGTGCTGTAGCCGTTTGCACAATCTTTGAAGAAACTGTTGATTTCTGCTCTGATAGCACTAAGACACACATACACCAGTGATGAAATGGAATATTCTCACAACCAGGGGAAGTTGATGTCTCACAAACACTCATGGGTCACTTTTACACCCAGTGATTAAACATATATTCACATTCTCCATTTCACTGAGGTAAAGTTCCACCTGGTGAAACTTCTGCTCCATGGGCTGCTCCCTCACTGCAGAGTGGGTGAATGAATCTCAGCTGTGTAAATGAAATGCATTGCATCAGGCTGTAGAAAGGAAATGGAAGAATTGCCACCATCCCTGTTCACCAAGCCAGCCATCTGTTCCAAATGCTTTCTCTTGGCACAGTGTGCCAGCATATTAAATCCATGACAACTTCCTTTCCCCCTCCAGAGACGTTAACCTGTTTAATAAGCCCACCAGCTCATGTGAAGCCCCACAATGCCCCGCTGCGACTGTAGTCGTGCAAAAAAAGAACCGTTTTCCCTCCTGCTGTTTATATGCAATATATACCATTACTGTGCCCGTATCTGCAGTCTAGTACTGCTTACTGTGCAATGTCTACACCACCCTCTAATCGGAGACCTTGCACACTGACATTGTACACACCTCCTGCTCCGCTCTCCAGTCTTTATAATTTATTTCAAGCACCTAATTCTTTTGAGCACAGCACAGTGGACCATGACCCTGCAAGACAGTGCTGTACTTTAATCACTGCAACAATGCAATATGCCCAACGCTTGACTGCACTGTAAAGAAGCGTACCCTTAATGGACCTTCCACAACTGCACCTGTACTTATTGTCCCTGTGCCACGTGGGTGAGAACGCAGAGTGCAACACTGCCTCAAAACATCTGCCTCATTGTAAAGCATTTTAAATGTCTGAATTTGCTTCTTTTTTTTTTCTTAACCCAACCATCACCCCCAGAGGGGACATTTCTCTCCTGTTTTTTTCTTTTTTTTTTTGCTTTTCTTTCTCATTAATAATACTAATTATGATCTTTTCCTTTCTCCACATTTAGAAGTGGAGCTCAGTGCGGTCATTACATACAACACAACCGAAACATGAACAAACAGCATCTCTCCATCATCACAAAAACAGAAACAAACAAATAAAAACAGCAGACAAAAACTAAACAATGTCCCTCACACAACACAGGGACAAATAGTCATACAATAGAAATTTCATTGGCATAACAATGTTCCAAACATGCTGAACTGCAACAGTACAAGTTGTCAAAAAAGGCCTTCTTGAAGAGATTGGAATAGATACCAGGGGCCGTATTCACAGACATTCTGGGAATACTCTCAGAGAGCTCTTAACTTAGTCTAAAAACTTTTAGCAAGGAGTCCTAGCTTAGGAGTGATTTTGGAAAGTTCTCAGGGCAACTCTGAGCAAGGAAGGAACAGAAACTTTTACCTTAGTGAGGAGGTGCTTTCTTTTAACAGATGTGATTGGTTGTCACAGACACGCCCTTTTGTGAGCCTGTAAGGCGCGGACACCCAGTGGAAATGAAATGAACTGCTGACTGTGAAAGTGTTGTCAATGTTAGTGTGATCACTGCTGATGGAAGGTTGAGACGGAACAAAGTCATCACTGCTGCATTCTTCCAGTTTTTCAAATATCTTAGTGTTGTGATCATTTAATTTCCAGTGTTATAACGTTAGGTGGGAAATGCGTGCGTATCCCTAATGACATCAGCCTCAAATATTATCCTTGCATGATCTAATCTGTAGCATTTAATTTACTCTGTGTCATACAGCGTTTGGAAAATATATCTCCTTCTTCTTTGTCTGTCTGCCATTTTCTCCTCTGATTAGGAAACTCGTAAATCGCTTAAAAGTCCTCCTCTCTAACCCTAACAGTTTTTCACCTTAGGAGCTCTTTTACGGCTTAAGACACTTTGTGACTTTGTGATAAGTTTTATCTTTGCAAGGACCTAATCCTAACTTTAAGGGGTAATTCTAAGAAAATATCACAATTCTAAGAATTTTCGTAAAAATTCGACACTAAGAGCACTAGGAAGCTTTGTGATACAGCCCCAGGCCACATATCTTTTGTCACCGCCCCTTAGCGCCAATAAACTTTTCCCATCTATCTAAATAACCTTTGTTGTTTGTATAATATCCCTGCAAAATAAGCTGGTTTTAAGGAAGCCCTTAAATCCATAGATGTTTAAAGATTGTACTCCAGTTGCCTTATAAATGAACCTTTTCCCTTATAATAATATAATCAAATTAACAGTATAGGTCTTTGCCTCTGTAACATCCCCCAACATCAGATCCAGGTGAACTATTTTTTTTTTTTTACCTCACCCCAAAATGCAGATACAATATGACAATACCAAAAAAAATGAACTGTTGACTCATCTGATTCCCTAATATATAAACCAGTTTCCATGGTATAGGGCAGTCTAAAGTATCCTCCCTTTACTACTACTACTACCCTTTACTAGTACTGTATGGAATATTTTCTATTTTTAAGTAAAAATTATAAATGTTTTGGTTTATCGTCCTGTTGTGTGACCATCTGTGATTTTTTTTTTTTTCATTTGGCATTATATAATGCTTTTGTTGTGTCTGTTGTTGTGGGTAGAGTCTCCCTTCCATGTGCTCCTGGCGCTGCTCGTCATGCACACATGTCTGTAAGTGACTAATCAGCACTCCCAGTCTGCTCACCTGCCTCTCATCAGCTCATTAGCTTGTAGCAGCTCTTTAACCAGTCCTCACCAGATTGTTTACATGCACAGTAATATTCCAATGTTATTCCTAATATGACAGTATTCTGAATTTGATTCAGGTCATATAAAAAATATATTTCCTTTTCCTGAATTTAGCATTTTTCAATGAAGATATTTTGAATTAGCTGACATTATTCAGGCTTTTGGAGCATTCTTTGGACATGTATACAGAGCATTCGGAATAGGGGTTAGGGGTTTCTCAGTTAGGGTTTATACTGCTGTTTGCAGCACAGCCTCTTACCTGTTTACAATTAGCTCTGTGCGTTCACATGGATGAACTGTACACAAACAAACTTGTGAACAGTTTGCGAGGTTGAGTAGAGATGCATGCCCAAAGGAGAAGCCCATATTCCCGGTGTGTTAAACACATAAACTTTGAAACATTATGAAACACTTGGATATCAACAGGTTTTATGGTACGTGCAAATATCACAATGTCGAGGAATAAAAGAGGGAGCCTGTTTGTACGGTCAAACAAATCCGCCACCTGCTAAAGATTTTGAAAAAAATCCTTTATGATGCAAAGAAGCAAAATGGCTCAAGCTGCTCCAGCTGTTTCACTTTAAATATTTTGATGTGATAAACAAGCAGTATGCACAGTTGCATGTAAACAGGAACATTAGAGGAATATTCATTTTCATTAGCCATGCCAACAGCTTAGTAGGAATATTGTCTTTTTCAGAATAAGGGCAAAAAACGGAGAATAAACAGTAAACATAGCTATTGTTGTTTCAACCACAGTCGCACGTACACTTCAGACCAACTAAACTTAGTCTTTAGAAAACTGTTCTTGTGTTTTCTGGTTACTAATTAGTCTCTCCTGTGCTCCTGCATCATCATCTGCCTACCTACCAGCAACCTTCTAGCTCCAAGCTTCCCGTTTGCCAGGCTTCTCCCTCAGTCCACGCTCATGCCAGCCCCGGTCTACACCTTCTTCATTCTGTCCTGCTGCCACCAGATTCCATAACCTGTCATTAGCACTTGTCCAGATCCTCTGCTGCAATAAAACTCTTTCCTTACCACCATCACTCTGTTCATGTCCTGCATTTGAGTCTCACCTGTGCTCATAACAAATGGTGTGTTGCTGACCTCACAGAGACTTAAATTTTGCTTGGATGCACACTGAGTAACCTTTGAACTGCAACCATTTTGAAAACCTTCCATGGTAGTCAAGGAAGATTTGAGTGTCGACAGCTTGAAGGGCAACGTATACACAGGCTTTACTGCTGCAAAAAGCATACCTAGTACACAAACAAGAAAACTTGGACTTAATAAAAAAGATGATGTAAATTTATGTAATTTCTTGCAATTATGAGACCACAATTTAACTCAAAGGGATGAATGTGTCTGCCCTCTCGAATACATCATCATCAAGAGGTTTCATAACACTCCTAACTGTATTACCAAAGGATGAAAAAGAAAGGTGATGCTATTATAAACTGTTAATTATGATTTGTATGTTCATTTTAAACAAGCAAAACCAACTGTATGACCGTCTGTGTTGTCAAGATAGTAACATCGACTCTTGTGTTCATATTAACAATGAGACAGAGACCTTTTATTCTCACAAGCCTGCATAACAGATTACACGCTTCCACAGGTTGATTCCCATTTGGATTCCTAATCTTGTGAGCAAGCTATTAACCTGTATGTCACAAAAATCTTATCTACATAAATTCCGTTGGTTTTAAAGCTGGAAGGATAAAATACTTTCCAGGAACAATATATACATAAACCAAAATGATAACAAAAGCTAACTCAAACAGCAATGATAAGGGATAAAGTGTCATTTTGTAGCTAAACAACATGTGGTTTTCTGTTGCGATAGGGTTCACTGACTGCTCATTACTAACACTCTCCTCATTCTAAGCAAATTTAGGGTGTTACACACATTTCCTTGTCTGAACACATCCTCTTGGGACACGTTTTCAGGTGTCAAACATTGTTGCAGCTGTCTCTTCCTCTCATCTTGACCTGTGTAACAAAATCAAACATGCTCAATATTCTCTGTCATTGTTCTGGGCACAAAAGGTGTTTCAACATCAATTAGGTGATTTGCCATCTCCCAGCAGCCAATAGGTGCGCTCTGTTGGACTGACATGACAATGGTAGTGACATTGGAGGGCTGTAAATATGGTGATGCTGTCAGAATCTGTTAACTGCAGACACAGCAGTTGAAAGAGCAAGAAATTGTTTTGTCTCAGATTCCATCTGCGTCGTCTGCGGTCACACTATTTGGTGGTCATGAAACACAGCAGTGCGACAGCAGGTAGGCAGCTGAACCTTCCTCCCAGATAACACACTGTACATATCAGCTGGAGATTGCTATGTGTCTGTGAAAGACGTGAGGAAAGGGAGTCAGTGGTGACTGTGTTCTGCAGTAGTAGGCTTGAACATAAAACAAATAGGGCCATCAGAGCTCTTTACGTGCCTCTTTTATAGCTTACATTTCGACTTGGACAGGAATAGCACAGGTGTAACATAACATTAACGATGACGAGCGGGAGCGCTGTTGTACTGTATATTAGCATCGCTGTGATTCGGTTGTAGCCATGAGGCCGCAGGCCAAGTGCCAAAGATAATCACAGCCATGCTAATATTCAGCAAAACAGCACAACCTTAAGTGTGATATTGCTTTTATATAAAAGTTCTACTGCACCACTTATCAATAGTCAAAAGTGGTTATGATTTGTTTGTTAATTTGACTATTAATTAGGCTCAGGCAAGAAAAAAAGTTTGGCAACTAGACGGGGACTAAACTGTTGCCAATCACATGTAATATTCCTGCACACTAGCTAGCTATTTTGTGTTGGTCCACACTTTACCAGTGACCAGCTGCTTTGCATCATGCAGGCTACTTCTGAGGGTCTCCATTTATTTGGCAACCAGGGAAATCAGCCTGTTGTCAGTCGCTTTGGTGGAATACACGTGATGCCGACAAGTTGACAGCTTAATCAGTGCGTTGCGTCATCTTCTGCTATCATATGAGCATACCTGGAGATTTACAGTGAAGTATTAAGGCTTCTTTTTGTCGCTTCATTATTTATCTCAAATGTTATTTGTGGTAATTTGTTTCATTTTGCAGTGCAAAGTTTGTTACAATGACCCTTACTGTCAGCTAATTAACGATTAATATAATTAACAGCTCAAAATGCCTGTAAATCAGAGTGATACATGTGTAGTTAAAAGTCCCAGTGCTGTTATAGTGTATGTCAGCACTCATGGAATGCCTCCTGTCCAATCAAAATGCTTGGCTAGAATGAACGGTTGTATAATCAAGTTCGTCTTTGCCTGTTCCGTCCTGGTTGCTGGATCAGTATTGCGCATGTGCAGCTTGCAACTGAGACCTTGTGGGCTTGGCAGAAGCACCCTGAACACCCCAAGATGAAAAAAGTTCACCAGCGCCTGATGTCATGTTTACCCATTGTCCGATCAGATGAATTCAGAGGCAGGCCTTCTGTAGTGCCAATGACAAACAGGGGCAGCATACAATGTTAAGCTTATGTTGGTTCATGTTTACTGTTGCCCTTGGCAAGGTGCAAGACATAGCTGAACAGAATGTCGCTCAACTACTTTCTCACATTTTACCGACTGTAATTAGGCCCAGCAATTCACAGCAGATTGTCACACTGTCCCTGACTCATCCTAAAATAAGCCTTAAACCGACCATCATCCAGGCGAAGCTCTTGGACCAGCTGGTGGTACTCCCTGTGAATTTGCCTTTCTCTAATGGTCGCACGTACCCACACAAATCTCTGTGCCCTCCACCTTTCATGTTTGTTTCAGAGTTTAAGGTAGCTGCAGATCTGTGAGTTTTATCACAGTAAAAAAAAGCTGTTATACTAAGGACAGCTGATTTGGTGGTTGCAAAGGAACAATAAAAAAAAGACACAGCAAGCTGCACAAACACGCCCTGTCTAATCAGCAGCAGCATTGTGCTTCCCTTTTCTTTCTTCTTTATATCTTGGAAAATAAAGTTTGCTGAATAAACTATTAACAGTTGATTTTTTGGGCGGCACAGTGACACAGTGGTTAGCATTATTGCCTCACAGCAAAAGCATTCCTAGTTTGTACCCAAGGTGGGGAGCTCTTCTGTGCAGAGTTTGTATGTTCTCCCTGTGTCAGCGTGGGTTTTCTTCGGGTACTCCGGCTTCCTCCCACAGTCCAAAGACATGCAGGTTAATTGGTGACTCGAAATTGCCCATGGGTGTGAATGTGAGTGTGAATGGTTGTCTGTCTCTATGTGTCAGCCCTGTGATAGTCTGGTGACCTGTCCAAGGTGTACCCTGCCTCTCGCCCAGTGTCAACTGGGATAGGCTCCAGCCCGCCCCTCGACCCCGAACAGGATAAACAGTTACAGAAATGGAGGAATGAGTTGATTTTTTGCAGTGTAGCATTGAATGTGTTGACAGCTATCACTGATTTACTTTGACACTGAGGAAAAAATGGATGATACTCAGGCAAGATCTGAAACGTTCCCATTTCTGTCCCAGTACACACATACAGTTACACTTTGTGCTGAAAACTGAGCCTTGTTTTTATTTCCAAAATACTTGCATGTAGCTACTGACATGTTTCAGATGATTCATGTTTGTAGTCGACCAATGAAGATGAGTTTACATATCACCTTGGGTTCGTCCTTCACCTTCTCAAAATGATCCCACACTTTGGATTTTCTGCCCGACATGTTATTAACTAGCCTGTGGAATAACAGCAGGTACCAAAGAAACAGCTGTAAGAAAGAATTCAGACTAAAAAACAGCCCTGCTTTAAAACAACACAAGGGAATCTGTTGGCGCCGGTGTGTTGCCCAAGGGACTGACAATGAAATACAATCCATGGAGTCCAGTTTGAATTACAGATCAGTTACAGAACGATCACAAAATTCAGACTGCCTCCATTCAAATGAAGGAGAGAGGCTGCCTTAAACAATGAACACAGTTACTGTTGTCTGACAGGATGATAAAGACTTTGGCTGTGTCCCAAATCACTCCCTATTTAGTGTCCATGAGGATGATCTGTGAGTAATGACAGACTGTCGTTACATGTGAGAGTGTCTGACTAAATGTCTTGTCATATGCAATGTAAAGCATATAGAAGATAAAAGCACGTGTCTTTCAGCGTGTATCCGTGCATGTGAACACCTCAGTGTAGCGATAACCTTGTATTCTCACAACCCAGACAGATCCTAATCCTCCAAGACATGCCACTCCCCATGTCCTTCCTCTGTCTTTCACCGTCTTATCTCTGCCACATTCCTTCTCCCTTGTCTTCCTCGCCCCTGCATCATTTTACCACCCGGACTGTCCACCATGAGATGACAATTACAACTCTGTTGACACGCTTACTCCACAGGGGCCTCTGCCTGCTTTTTCTGTCCTGCAGCATCTGTCTCTCTGTCTGTCTCTCTCCCTTGTCTCCTTGCGTCTGCATGTTTCTGTCTTGCTCTGTTTCTGTCTACACCTCTGTCTTTCTTTTTCTTCTCTCCTCTCACTCAGCACCTCTGCACCCATGGGTGTCTCTCTCTCTTTTCGTCGCCACACCAGCCGTCCCTGTGGCTCTTTTTGAACTCTTGGCTGCACCTTTGGTGTCGCTTTCCTTTTCAACTTTTTCATTTCATTGTTTTCAAGTTCTTCTTTCCCCAGCTGCTGCAGACTTCCCCAACTGAGTCCATACATCACGGCCGCAGCTGAAGTTACCCAAATGCTGTGCTGAGTGACTATCCTCGATTTCGATTCTTTTTTTATTTTTTCATCATCAGGTTTTCCTGGTCTTACAAATTCTTTCAGGAGCACTGAGGGCTTTTCATTAAGTCACTGAGATAAATGATATAAGCCCCGGAAGCACAGTGCAGTTACACTGCTGGCTTTATGATGTGAAAACAGCTTTATTTCTGCTCTTTAGCGCTGTGGGAGGTTATGCAGGGACAGCCCATAGATCTAAGAATGTGTCAGCTCTATCAGCGTGTGTGTGTATTTGTGTATGTGTGTGTGTACGTGCTGTGGAAAAGGGCCAAGTTAGTTGGCAAGACTGTGTTCAGTGTCAGCTTTTATTGGAAATCACGCAGTGTGGAGAAAGCACTGCTTTTAGTAGCTCTTATTAAGTGTGGATATAAAACACTATCTCGAGCTGCTGTGTGGTCTTTTGATATCCATGTAATATGGTTGTAGAAAATGCGGCTGTGTGGCGTAAGAGTACGAGAGCGCTTAAGACTTTGTGCATGTGCATTTAAGGCGTAAATGCATTAGGGACTATGCAAATTATTGCCAAATCTATTTGAATGAAATATGAATGAAAGGAGGAGAGAAGCCCAGAATTTAATCCCACTTTTTTCTGTAGTGCAGAGAGTATAAACAGAGAAACGCTAATACAGACATAAGCTGTAGTATCATATCATTTAAGTTAATCTTTGAGCTCATTAATCAAGGATATTCATTTGATGTAAATGTGATAACACACTAAATCAAAAGTGAATCCTCTTACACTCTTATCAATATTTTCGAATAACTGTGACATGCAAATTTGTATCTGACCAGCTCAGTATCCCTGTTCGGTAGACTCTGCACACTTTATGTCCACTTCCAGTGTTCAGTGCCAAAGCAGGAGGGTCATGCACCCTTTTATGTGGGTGGACTGAAAGGGTTTGAGGGTAGGGATGCGGACAGGCAGGTACACTCACCGGCCACTTTATTAGGTTCACCTCACTAGTGCTGGGTTGGACCCGTTTGGCCTTCAAAACTGCTTTATTTCTTTGTGACAGATTCAACAAGGTTCTGGAAACATTCCTCAGAGATTCTGGTCCATATTGACATGATAGCATCACACAGTTGCTGCAGATTTGTCAGCTGCACATCTGTGATGCAAATCTCCTGTTCCACCACATCCCAAAGGTGCTCTATTGGATTGAGATCTGCTGACTGTGGAGGCCATTGGAGTACAGTGAACTCATCGTCATGTTCAAGAAACCAAGAAGCCATCAGAAGATGGGTACACTGTGGTCATAAAGGGATGGACACGGTCAGCAACAATACTCAGGTAGGCTGTGGTGTTTAAACCATGCTCAGTTGGTACTAAGGGGCCCAAAGTGTGCCAAGAAAATCTCCCCCACACCATTACACCACCACTAGCAGCCTGAACCGTTGATACAAGGCAGGATGGATCCATGCTTTCATGTTGTTTACACCAAATTCTGAGCCTACCATCTGAATGTGGCAGCAGAAATCCAGACTCATCAGACCAGGCAACGTTTTTCTCAATCTTCTATTGTCCAGTTTTGGTGAGCCTGTGTGAACTGTAGCCTCAGTTTCCTGTTGTTAGCTGACAGGAGTGGCACCTGGTGTGGTCTTCTGCTGCTGTAGCCCATCTGCTTCAAGGTTGGACGTGTTGTTGGCTCAGAGATGGTCTTCTGCAGACCTTGGTTGTAACCAGTGGTTATTTGAGTTACTGTTGCCTTTCTATCATCTGACCTCTGGCATCAACAAGCTATTTTCACCCAGAGAACTGCTGCTCACTGGATATTTTCTCTCTTTCGGACCATCCTCTGTAAACCCTAGAGATGGTTGTGTGTGAAAATCCCAGTAGATCAGCAGTTTCTGAAACACTCAGACCTGCCTCTCTGGAACCAACAACTGCCACGTTCAAAGTCACTTAAATCACCTTTCTTCCCCATTCTGATGCTCGGTTTGAACTTCAGCAGGTCGTCTTGACCATGTCTACATGCCGAAATGCATTGAGTTGCTGCCATGTGAATTGTGCAATTACACAGATGTACCTAATAAAGTGGCAAGTGTCTTTCAAATAAAGGCAAAAACTGAATGTTGGCTAAGACATTACTGCAACAGAGTTATCTTACTTGATATTCTGTCCCCTGTGTGCATGGCTCCACACGAAGTGGCAGATAGCTAAACAGATGCACTAGGCACTGAAAGAGTTAAATGATGACTCAGACATGGAAGTAAAGTTGAGACCTATTTACTTGTTTATCTTTTTCAATTTGCTTTCTGACAGTGCTTTTTCCGGAAACTCTGTGAAACTGAAAGTAAACCCATATGGAAGTGTTCCTAATGGAAGTAAAAAGAGTGTAGAAATGTAAATACTTGCTTGATACTACATAATTAGACAGATGGCTGCACTACACATGAAGGGAAAAGGGTAATCATCTATACATCTTCCCAAATATGAAATAAAACAACAAAATATGCATAAATTTCATCCAGAAAGATGAAACATGTTACACACACTTACAAATAAAGCTTCTCCAATGCCCAACACAGGCAGATGCGAAGGATTAAATAAAGAAAGTTTTGGAGCATGTTACTATACATATCTCAAGACTGAATGGCTGGTCTCAAACTATGATCCATATGCTCACAAATGACCAATAGAGAACAAGTAAATTCAGCTAAAGCAGTCTTCAAAGAAATCACAAGGAGAGGTTAAAATGTTCTTCACTTACATGTTACATGCATGATTTACTGTTTTGTCTTACCTGATCAATTTTGTTTTTCTTTTAACATGTGTACCAAGATAAATTCATATATGTGTGCTTATTTTTGTCCCCAATCACTTTATGTCTTGACTGAATAGCACCTTCCTTGAAAGTAATTTATTTTTAGCACTTATGTTGACTGTTGCAGTTTGGGCTTTTCTACGTTCCCTTCATATAATAGCAATATACTCTATATTACAGGTGATAGAGGTATTGAATGAAAACTATGAAGATTTTCAACCAGCTCTGTGTCATTGTAATGAGTGCAGATGAACACTGTTTGGCCCTTCTGTGCCACAAGGGCCTGGACCGCATCGCTCACTTGTCGATGGAAGTCTGCTGGGCAATGCAAAGCGTGTCACTGATGACACAGAGCAGGCTGAAAATAGGCAAGGTTTAAACTAGGTTATTCTGCCTGTTCTGCACTTCTGAAACTTACTTAAAAACAATTTTAATATTGGGTTCATATGGCCGAAATACATATATTCTTTAAATAAAGTGGTGGTACCTCAGATCTCTCAGATACAGGGGAATAAAACCTGAGCCTTGGTGCCCTTTACGCTTTCTTAAGTGCTATGTCGTAAGCCAACTTGATGATGCTTGAGTTTCTGGAAGATGTGTGTACCCACATGATGGCCGGGTGGGTCAATGACTTATGACTCACATGTGACCTCAACGACTCTGTAAGAGTTCACACCCACACAGAGGTCCACTAGAATTGAAAAGCCTCTTGGATGAGAGGTGAAAGGTCTTCAAGAAACTCAAGCAAGTCCAGTTGCCTATGGCATAGCACTTAAGATTACTATGACCTGGATGACTGAGAATCTTCACCAACATCTTTTGGGCTATGCAGGCCTTTGGGCTCATTGATCCTGCTCCATTCATAGTTTGAAATGTCTTTCTTGTTCCCACCATTTCTTTTATTTCCTTGGTTTTATAACCCATTATTATGAAATCCATAAAGTTTGATTGTTGACGCTATGAACATAAAAAGGAACGAGTGCCTGTGCTGCCCTTTCCTTTACCTGACTCTGACTTCATGTTTCTAACCCTGACTACAGTTTATTGCTTTAACCATGACATTTCCTTTATCTAAAACATATAATTTTTGCAATGTGCAGATATTGTCAAATCAATAATTTTAGAAACTTTTAATTGGATGTTACAAAGACATGAAAATAATGACTTAACCTATTCTGTAGTTTTGCAGAATTGCCCAATGTCAACATTCCTGTCAGGCCAAAGGGATGGTTGAACAATAACAAAATAAAGTTCTGACCTTTAAGGGGATTGTGAACCAGACAGTCCAAAATAGAGCAAGGTTTAATGTTCGCTGTATTGCACATCCAATTTTGTGTAACTCTCTACCAGAGTATAAACTGCTTTACAAAAGACTTAGTGACAAACTGGGCGGGTCAGGCGGGGGCAACAGCAGCAGTTCTAACCCCAGAGAGGCGCTGAGAATAGAGTCTTTAAAATAAACATAATGGCCACATTTCAAATTAATGCCCATCTCAGCATCATATGGGTCAGTTAACATGCATCATTTAGAACAGTCAAAGTTTTATGTGCTGAGTAGTTAAAAAGCAAGAGCTTAAGTAATACAAATAAGAATAACAATGGTAGGATATTAAGTTTAAATAGTGCAAAAACTACACACACTCTCTTGTTTCAGATACAGTTGTACACGCTGTCATCTTGTTTAGTTTAGTTTTTTCATGCTGCCATTTCTTATTTTGTTATTTTGTGGCATTTAACTAATCAGATCTCTCTCTGAGTCATCAGAGCATCATTATGTTGCTTCCACTATATAAAACTGTCATTCCACTGCCGCTGTTCCCGGACACTGCCTCCACCCCACTGTCGCCTCTACTGCCTTCTCACCACCCCCAGCACCTAGTCTCCATTGGGACTAATGTGTCATTACGCTGCAGATTTCACAATGGCATCTTATTACCACTCTGCACACTTCCGTAAATTCAGTATTGCAATAAAGCTTGTTTACCATCACTGAAATCAATATATATAAGATCTGATTACAGGCTGCAGAGATGTTTCACTTCCCTCTCAGTTAAAATGTATCTACCATGTCCAATAACTGAGATCCTAATAACTGTTACCTCAACTTTGCGCCTCATTACCAGAATGTCAAGGAGACGGTGCCCTAATGCAATAGGCTCGCTGGTGTACCTTAATGCTGAGCACATTTTTTCCGAGTGTGAACCAATACAGAAGAAGACAGGCAATCTTTAGGGTAAATTGTTTGTGCGAACACACAGCGGCGAGCAGCGCTGAATCTTAACATACACTATTATTAACCTGCATATAACTACAGGATCTGAGCTCAAATGTTACATGAGATTACATCAGAGACAGTTAGCATGTAGATGAGAGTGGCTGAAAGACACATGCAGGATGTAGATCATACAAGTTCAGCTGCCGTGTGCATGGTAGAGATTTTAAGTAGAGTAGTTTAAGTTGTAGTACAAGCTACTTCCTGCATGTGTGTGCGTTTTCTAAATTCCATCTTGTGTCAGGATGTGTGTGTGTGTTCAAGGGTGGTAGGCGATTGGGGACAGGGAGCCAGAGGGACATGAGGAATCTGTTTGATGTCATCACCATGTGTCCTTTCGAGTTACCCTTGGCTCTAATCTATGGTGAGACGCTGTCTGAGTCCCTCATTAGTTACTGGTAACTCTCTTTAGTGTAATGTCAACTTCCGGAGGCAAGGTTGACCCGTGGACGGAATATCAATGTGAACAGACGTGGTGAAGGTAGATTGTCATGAATATTACCGTTGCATGAATAAGAACATGACGATGATGGTAATGTGGGTTCCTCAACTGTGTGTGATCCAGTGGTACATCCAAGTCTCAAAAATACCCTTTGTGTCTTGTTGCACAACAAATGAACTGCAGATGTTGTAGATGATTCAACATGGAACCCTCATGTTTTGCTTTTTAGTGTTTTGTTATAATATGAATGGGATTACTGGACTATTCATCTATTTTTTATCAGTGTTGCATTCTAATTTAATGGTTGCGCCCCAACAAACTGAGATAACTGACCTTACATCTTATGAGGTCATAAGCCACTCCTGTAAAGCGGTGTGTTTTTGTACCAGAAGGCTAAGTAATCAAGCTCAAGTCAGGCGGGGTTTGACCCTTCCCACCTGCCAGATGCAAGCTCTTCTATCAGCAGAATAGAGGTGCACCCTGAGGTCACCTGTGCCCAGTGTACACACATGTACACTGTTGTATTCAGGCAAACACAGAGGCATGCACAAGAATGCACAGTGAGTAATCAAGACGCTTGTGTTTAGGGAATATGTTGAATTCATATTCATTCTATTTTTTTCAACATCTGTTTTATTACAACTGGGAACCAGTCATGGCTTTTTCCATTTTTTGATATGCATGAAAAACACACCTAGCCAGCCCTTGGGGTAGCAGGGATCAAGTGCAATGACCTTGTGCCAGCAAAGGGGTAATTTCACTGCAAGCTGAATTTTTCTCTGCTTTTGTGGCTTTCCATGGTATTACCTGTGCCAAAATATGTGAGGAGCATACAACAAAGGGGGGGGTCAGTGAAAAATAAAAGGCAATCTATGTGCAAGTGCAATCGGTATCTGAAAATATACTTGAGCCCTGCTCTTTAAAACCCACTCTAATCCCAAAGGCTTTCATGTTGTGACATTTATTTCTAGCTTTACTCGGTGAAAGACCGCAAATATGGACCTTTTAAAGCTACATTCTGATTGTCTGTGTCACTTCGAAATAATGTGGGTTACAATATTGTAACCCTTGTTCTATTACAGGCAGAGCCTTCTGCTGGACTCTATGGGTAATACTCTCCTTGTGTCCTAAGCGCGTATTTGCCTACTGAAACTTACATAAAAGTATCAGGATGTTCTTATCTGAATGCGTGCGGATCCCACAGTATAAAAGGTTGCATGCTGTCAGCCATCTTACACCATCTTCACTGAGCGCTTTATGAACAGCAGGGCCCTTAGGGAGAGGGTTACGCCTGTGCCTTTAGAATTAGGGTTGCAGTATTGTAACTAGGGTTGAGCCGAGTATCTGGATGAAATAAATATCCGGTACAGATAATGTACTCTTTATGAGGACAAGTATCATAAAAGTAAAATGTGTCATTATCTGTACTTAAGATAAAGGAAAACTTTCATTACTGTTGTGATAAATATGATCAGAAGCTTAATTCTGAGGCTGTTTTGTAAATACTTCTCTCATAGGTAGTAGTATTGTAACTTCTGATAATCCATATACATTTCAGGCTGAAAATAACAACTTCTGTTTAGGCCCAGCCCATGTCCGGTTTAAACCACACCCACCTATGGCATAAACTCCGCCCATTCAGAGTACAGAGACAGATAATTTAGTTGGTTCAACAGATACAGATACAGACAATGGTGTACTCTCTCATCCCCAATTGTAACTTCTTTATCTCACATGGGCTCCACCCTTTACTGGATTGTATGGGTACAGTGGGTGGAGCCACATGAATGACTGTTCTGTCACGATATAATATTGACCTAACCTGACCTAACCAGCGAATACATGCTTGTGATTCGAAGAGAGTATTATCCATAGAGTCCAGCAGAGGGCGGAGTCTGTTAGAGATAAAGTTAAAACAAGTAGATATGCTACACTTTCGCCAAATAAAATAAAAAATATGATAATTTTGGGGGGAACACTACAAAATGCTGCCCTGCATACAAATATAAATACAAAAATTACGCTGCTATAAAAGTTGTTCCACTTGACTGGCAGTTGGTGGCGGTAAAGTGCAAAGACATGTAGCATTGTGCCAACAATGGCGCACAAGAAGAAGACTGCTGGCAAGCAAGCAAACATGGAAGTAAACAATTTTGGTTTCGAATTCTATCATCCCTTGATGTAACATGATGACGTGACGTTACATTCAAACTTGACTTACAATAACGCAATGCTGACCCCTGTCTCCTGGGTCACAGTCCTGTGTTTGAGTGACCCAGCCACCACCCAGACCACATCCCTCCAGAGACTTCCTCCGTTGCACTCATGATATGACGGACAGCTGGCAGAGTGTAGGTCATGTGATCACAGTCATCTGGCTCATGATTACATGGATTACATATGAGTTATAGTGCATTACTTTTCGTAGTTACAAGTATGAACAATGAATGAAAACAGTTTAAAATGTCTATAGGAATTTTTAGGCCTCAAGGATACATTCAGTATGTTCTGGTGAGACACAGTGGATAGAAACAAAACTTTGTTTACACACACACACAAAAAAAAAGCAAACCCCTCCACAGGGTACCTTTAATTTGCTGTATGCAGCTGGTTCCCTCATAAGGGAATCCGTGCCGGACTCTCCTCTACATTACAAAGCTGTTGGTCCACCACAGCAAGGTGGTGTGCGCTGCATTTAAAAGGCTTGAGAGTAGCTGATCTGATTGGCCTTGATTGATGCCAGCTGCTATCACACCCACTGATAATTTAATCCTCCTAATCCAACCACTTTTACAACAGTGCTGCAGGTGCTCTGGTCATGGAAATCTGTTGGTCACACACAAGAGAGCCAGTGCCACCTCCTGCACTTTGAGTGATAAACACAGTCTGTGCAGAGAATGTGTAGGTAAGTCATACAACAAGTACATGGGGGCAAACACGGCCTCGCCATGAGGGCAGAGTGGAGTGCCATTTAGAGAAAAGCCGGTATCAAAGGAAAAGTGACATTTTCAACATCAAACCGAAGAAAGGTTACACCAACTCAGAGGCTAATTAATGACTGTGACTAAACTCATCATCATCATGCACACCTACAGTATCTCCTCACTAATTTACTGTATGCTGAGTCTTAATTTGGCAAACATTTGCAAACAAGGTGAGATGGAGGGGAGCTGCCCTATGGGGGTGCAGTAGAGGATGAAAGTGCACTTGCCAGGGTCCCGCTGTTAAAAATTCCCCCAGCCAACAGACAATATTAAAGTCCATGTCAAAGTTGGATATGAGCTTCTGAGAACATGGGGCTATATACAATTACAAGCTGTGGAAAAGTCAATAAAAAACAATCTGGCATGGTTCGTACTCCAATCCTGATTCCCTTTCCACAGTTTTTTAGACCAAGCTTTTGGAGGGTGACTTTGGCATCATCCAGTACTATTGAAGACCTGCAGATGATTTTATCTGTTGTGAATTTAACCATCAGATAGTCAGGGAAACGAAGTGCAATTTAAATGATATATAATTACAATATTTAAAGGTCCACCAGTATATAGGATTTAGGGGCTACATTGGCAGAAATGGAATATCATATAATATCTATGATTTCTTTAGTGTATAATCATCTGTAAATAAAAATCATTGTGATTTTGTTATCTTGGAATAAGCCATTTCTATCTACATAGAATGCAGGTCCTAGTCTACGAGACTGTCACGTTGCACCACCATGTTTCTACAATGGCAAATATCGGACAAACCAAACATTGCCTTTAGATAGGGCTTTTTGCATTTGCAGGAACTTCTAACATCAGATTCTAATTAGTTCAATTTGAATCTAAATGGATATTTGGGCCAAATTTAGAAAAAATCCCTTAAAGTGTTCTTGAGATATTGCGCTCACAAGAATGTAACAGTCAAAGTCAACCTTGACCTTTAACAACCAAATTCTAGTCAGTTCATTGTTGAGTTCAAGTTGATGTTTGAGACAAATCGGAACAAAATCCTTTGAGATCTTAAATTCTGTGCTCATGTGAATGAGACGAACACATGGTGACAGTAGACTTGACCTTTGACCACCAAAATCAAATTCATCATTGAGTCCAAGTGGACATTTGTGACAAATCCCTCATGGTTTTCTTGATATGTTGCTCTCACAGTAATGGAACAGACAAGGTCACAGTGACCTTGACATTTGAACACCCAATTGTAATCAGTGCCTTGTTGAATACAAGTTGATGTTTGTGCCAAATCAGAACAAAATCTTTTTAAGTTTTGACATGTCGTGTTCCCAAGAATTACACAGATGCAAGGTCACAGTGGCCTTGACCTTTGACCAAATCTACTCAATTCGTCATTGAGTCCAAGTGGACATTTGTAACTTATTTCAAAAGATTCCCTCATGCTGTTCTTGAAATTTCGCTTTCACAAGAATGTAACAGATGAAGGTCACAGCGACCCTGACCTTTGACCACCAAATTCTAGTCAGTTCATCATTAAGTCTAAGTCAATGTTTGTGCAAAATCAAAACAAAATCCTTTTCGGTCTTGAGATATCGTTACGACAATAAGATGGACACAGGGTCACAATGACCTTGACCTTTGACCACCAAAATGTAATGAACTTATCATTAAGTCCAAGTGGAATAAGTTACCTCACACCATTCTTGAGATTGCTTTCACAAGAATGAGACAGACAAGATCACAGTGACCTTGACCTTTGATCTGTGACCACCAGAATCTAATCAGTTCATTGTGAGTCCGAACAGATGTTTGTGCCAAAATTCAAGAAATTCCCCTAGGGCCCTCTTTAGATATCACTTCTATGAGAATGGTATGTTTGACCATATGGACAGACAAGCCAAAAACATGATGCAGAGTCATGAAAAGATGAGCACACATAGCCGGTGCTAGGCAAGCAGCCTGTCTACTGAGTGCAAAGAGCACAGAAGAAACCCTGATTTGTAACATGTTTTTAATCACCTGGGGTCTCTTTTATAAAACAATGCATAGGATCCATACTAAAAATGCACGTATGGGTTAAAGCCAAAAAAGGGCGTGCACCTAAAAATATTCAACCATTTCTACAATCAGGCTTACACCTCACCATCTGCATCAAGTTTCCGTCTCCAAAATGTTGGTAAGCATGGGTCGAAGTTTCTCCCAGCGAGTCTGTTTTTAAAGATCACAACTTTTGCGTGGGAGGCAGTGTATGTTTTGTGCGTATGCAATGTCTATTAATGAGACCCCTGGTCTGTATATTTTTGAGAGGGGGAGACCTCTGCGGATAATTCGGCTCCTGGTTAAAACTTTCTGAACGATGAACATTAAAGGAATTCTAACCAGGAAAAGTTTTGGCTAGTCTTACACGCTGCTCCTTTAAACCCCTGTATTGAACACTGAATTTGTATTATTGTCTGAATACCCCAGAATTCATCCCTGTATCTTATTCAACAACAAATGCCATGCCTCAAATAGAAAGTGATAGATTCATGAAATTGAAAAGTGTGATAGACTTGTTGAAAAAAGTGCTGTCTGGCAGGTATGGTGTAGGACATAGCAGACAACCCAGGGAGATGAGAGAGAGGTTCAGGGCATCATCTTACTTCTGGAAATTTCACATGAAGCTCTCGCAGAAAAGGACAGAGGAGAACGGGAGAGAAAAGAGGGAATGAAAAACTGAGACTGACAAGGAGAAGAGGGCAGAGCCGGTGAAAAATAGATTGGACAGATAATTGAGGGGCGAATGCACGAGAGGCAATATGGAAATTTAATATGTGAAATGTATTATGCATTTGACATTGATGGAAATATTAAGTATGGATCCAGTGGTCCCTATATGAGGTTGAACTACAAAGTCGTGGGCATTGTCTTTTTTCTTATACTTTTTGCTGCATCACACTTTTTCACTAAATAACAAGCTACTGAATTAAACATATGTCAGTTTTCTCTTACAGTGTTGTCAAGCACCGACAATATACTGGTTGAAGACAATCACAAGCATCATCCATTGTGACAGGTGGCAACACCTGCACGTGGAACATTTTGTTCTCACACTCCTTACTCATTGAGTTATGGAAATTGCCGCAATACAGATAATTTTCCTCCTTTCTGATACTGTAGAGGCCATTGTCTGAAGAGAGTTGTGTATTACATGTAGATGAGGAAGACATGTAGATGAGGGTGACACTGCACTTTTAAAGACCCAAAACAATGCCTATTTAAAGCTCTTAGGAAGAGCTAATTTTTCTCACATGAAAATAAGAAGAAATCTGAAGCCCTGGAGCTTGAATGTGCTGAAGCAAAGACTCAAACGACAAAAGAGGTGTCACTTTTTGTCACTTGTACGTGGACTTCCCCTTACCTGCAACTTCAAACAATCACATGGCATACTAATTATATAATGATTGTTTCAAGCCTGCAAGGCATGTGAGCCACAGAGACACATTTCCACATCTATAACAATTAATTAAGCATGAAATGATAAAACAACATTATTTGTAAAACATGTAGCATGCCTGCGGAGATGCATGCTGATCTCAGCACTGCAGTCTTTCAGCTAAAGCCAACAGATGGAGTTTTAAATATGTAATAAGCGACTGGAGACCATCCCATCAATTATATATCGTCTTTATTTTCCAGCAGCATCGCAGTCGCTATAGTTATATTTCATTAACACAAGTGAGCATCGTCACTCTGGTTATTATCTCCACCAGGCGTAATGATTCGGAATTGTTGCGAAACCTATTTTATTGACTGGTTTATACCATCATTGACGGCTGACTCCTCACACCTCTTGACCTGCATGATCAAATCACATATTAAAAAGCATCCCTGGCAATAAGCCCAGGTAAAAACAAGCCTAGTCTGTAGCAGGCCGAAATTTGGCGACTCAGCCATTGGGGGTTAAGAAAGTGTCTCAGCACCAACCACTGTGGGACTAGACTGCTAATGTCAATGCAATTGTCACCTGAAATCAAATTAATGAATTGAATTGAATTGAATAAGTGCAGTTCAGAGCAGCTGAAATAAATTAGCAAGTGGGACATACAGGCAGGGAATCACATACACTAAAGGTGCTTTCAGACCTAGAGTTGTCTTCCTTTGGTCCAAATCAGGGACTCATTTTGTGACAAAGTTGCATAATTGCAGAGAGTTGGTTCGTGTTCCCATGGCAGCATTTACAAGCAGACCAGATCAAATGCCTTGTGTGAGAAAGCTGCCCTTGATTGGTCAGAATTTCCATGCCAGAAAAATCTAGGAAGTAAATAAAATGTTGAAGAAGAGTACACTTGCAAGATAAATGTGACACTTTCTTTCCAACTACGCAGGTTGATTTTAGCGCTGCTCATCGTGGACTATATTGCTGTCATTGTTCATTTGAGTCAAAGCATACAGTTTGAAAACACCCAAACATTACATAATGTGACTGCAGTTGGTTCGGATCGAGATTGGAACATGTTCTCGACACAAATGATCCGCAGCAGAGTTTGTCTGCAAACAGACCAAGCCCTCTTCTTCAAGAAGGTCTAGGCCCAGTTGTTTTGGTTGGCACCAGAGTGTGATTGCTGGGTTCACACCTGCCCAAACAAACCGCACTTTGGGGGCAAACAAACTTTATTTCCATTGAACTGAAAGTACCCTAACATATACATCCAGATTGCTCGGCACAAATAAGTCTCACGTGTTTCCATTCAAGTCCTAAGTCAAGTCCCAGCTCTAGACTGACAAGTCCTTAGTCCTACACTTTGACTTTTAAGTCATAATTCACTCTATGCATTCGTTCAGCGCTGACGTTGCACTCACATAGCATATAGCACTATTACCAGTTCCACAATGGAATAATTTGCAGCAGTTACCACCCAGGCTGGAGTATTCACGCCCAAAAGATACTGGCTGCTGTGCTTTGGCTCTTGTGGCTCGTATCTGGAAGGTCACTGCATGACTCTAAGATTTCACCACCATCTTTTTCTGCCGTAGGCCCCAGCGCTGCCTGCCTGTTATTGTCCTCTCATGTGTGTCCCACACCTGTTGCTTGTATTGCTGATTGCAGCCTGAGGATTGTCACTGTGTACTTCAGGGGCAATAGGGAAAAACTGTTGCATGTAATAACAGAGACACGGCAATCTTAATTAAAATATCCAAGTAAAAACATGTGAATGATAAAAGCCATGACAAAACCACTAAAAACAAACAGAAAGATACAAAAACATGCAAGAAAGGATAAAACAAGCCTCTTAACAGTGACCCTGTCACAATAATTTTGTATGTTTGTCTTGTCTTGTATTTAACTCATATCATATTGGAAAAATGTCTATAACTTTATCTTCCCAAGTTTGTCAGACGTTTTCTGTGAGAATATTCTTCTTTTAAAGTGATACTAATTAATGTTGATATTAGCTGAATCAGGAAATGAAGGGAAATTAATTGATTTGTGGCACAGTTTTGAAATGACATGATGAGACAAGACAAGACGAGACGAGATAAAATGTTATTGATCCCACATCAGGGAAATTCACATGTTACAGCAGCTCATATAGCACAGATGAAAAAAGCAAGTTGAATAGCAATAGAATGAAGATAAAATACAAAAAGATGTAAATCAGAATTAGAAAAATGTAAAATATGAAGTACTAAATTTAGACACAACTATACACTCAATACTATTTACACATATACATCTTTCAGTAATGCACACATGGAAACAAGAATATGTATATATGAATATATGTTTGGATATACATATACATAGTGTAATCTTTGAGCTTAGGAGGAGGTATCAAATATAATTAGGAGGAGGTATCAAATATTTACGATTCAAGTTCAAGTAATGTCACTAGTCATTAGTGTTAGACTCCAGGTCAAGTTGCAGCTCTTTTTCAATTTGTCTTTAATCATCTCATGCTCGGATGAGCACAGCTAAAAATCATTGTTGTGTGGTTTTTATACAATAAACTTTCAGTCTAATCAATTTTTACTTTTTTTTAAAATAAGCAGTATATAGGCATAAAAACATACAAAGCTGCTGAAATTCTGCTACGTTCATCGCTACTCGTGACTGTCTTAATGTAATAATGAAAATGTAATAAGTGGACAAGATGAGAATGTACATGACTAATGTGTATATGGCAATACGATGGAATTCTTTATTTTGCTGGAAAATAAAATAAATAAATAAATAAAAGGGGAAAAAAGAGAAAAAATATAAAACAACTGCAATGAACACTGTAAAAATGTTGGGCACTCAGGCTGCCTTGTATACTTTTGGGGACTTGGGCTGTCAGTGCGATTTATTTATTTATTTATTATTTCATTTATTTTTGTTGGTTTGTTTTTGTGTATTTTTTCCTCTGGGATATTTGTGTTTTCATGGTTACCAATTTGCATTTTTTGGGGATGTGCTGGGAGAACCAGTTGCAAGTCAGCATCAGGACTTGAACTTTCTCAGGTTTACAAATTTATGCAACAACCTGCAGTGCTCAGCTTGTTGACTGTGACTTTAGTTAGGTTACTGAGAGATCATGGTTTTGGTTAAATGTCAATAAAAGAAAGTTATGGTGATTTTTTTCAATTATTTGCTGCTGCAAATTAGTTGTATATAGATATAATTTTTAGGAGTACATATAGTAGAAATATAATGGTATGGGGCAGTAGAAACAATGATACAAATAGCTGTTTTTCTTCACCAACTTTCATAATTTCTAATATTTCTTTTGGCATCGCTTTACTCTGACTTCAATATTTTTCCCTCCCTTTCTCTGTCTTACTGCGTTCCTCCTGATGACTGCTCATCAATGCATACTCATTGATCCAGAGACCTGCAATATATCATCAACATATACACTCACCGTCTTTTCATGTCCCTCCCTCTCCCTCTCTCTCTCTCTCTCTCTCTCTCACACACACACACACACACACACACACACACACACACACACACACACACACACACACACACACACACACACACACGGACACAGGGAGTCAGTGAAGCATGGAGAAGAGGTCTATTCTGACTGTGGTCAAATGAGTCACCTGGGAATCAGACAACATCAATCCTGCTGTCAATAAAGGACAGCTGAGCCATTCATCCTGCCCACCCGCAAGGCGAGTGTGTCAGGGCGCCTGCGTGCACGTGCATAGTGTGTGTGTGTGTGTGTGTGTGAAGGAAAGAGTGTATTTATCTGTTTATGGGTGTGGGCTTGTTGGTGAGATGCAGAGAAAGTCAAAGTGTATGTCTTTGAGAGCAATAAAGTGCGGGGACTCTTTTGATTGACTAAGACACACTATTTTTTAAATGAAATTTTGTTTTTTCAACAAGGAACTGTAGGAATATTTCTCTTTTTTCTTTCCCCCCAATCAATTCATCCTCTTCACATAAGGTTTCTTTTTTTTTTGTTTGAAGATGGTGAACATGTCTTACATTATTTATCACAGTCTTTAACAGCCTCAGGGCATGATATCATATAGATGTACCCTCTAACCTGATGACTGTGCAGGTCTACAGAGAACATGATAACAATATGTATGCCTATAAAACTGAATTTACCTGTATGTAAGACAGTTTGCATAATTTTGACTGTCTGACAAAAATTGATGCAATTATATGTGTGTGTGTAGTCTTAAAATGTGAAGTTCCTGATATGATAGTGCATGTGTGTGACCTTGAGCTTAAACCCTTCGAGGTATAGTGTGTGGCTGTTTGTGTGTGTGTGTGCTGAGAGCATTTTGCCTTGTGTATGTGTGTTCCCTAACCAGTTGTGCATTGCCTGAAGGCATCATTAAACAATAGTTTTACTACTAGAATACATCATCACCCCATTATCACCCTATTGCACACACAGACACACAGGTAAAACTAAGAGATGATGTCGTTGCTTCGTAAAACTTCCTTTCTCTCATTCACGCTCTCTGTCTCTGAGTCACAGAAGAAAGTCTCAGATATGGGTGATGCCCCTGGACATGTTCTTCTCTGTCTGACTTTCCCTGTCTTTCAAACAAAGACAGGTCATCCAGCAGGCCACTCTCTCCCATCTCCCCCCTTGTGTCTCGGTCTCTACTCTCTCAGCTATCTTTATCTCCATTTCATGGCCCCCCTCTTCTCTTTCTCATGCTCTTCACTCCCAATCTTCCATCACTCTAGTCTTTTTTGCCATGTGTGACTAATCCGCTCTGATGACATTGGTGCTCTGTGTGTTTGTGTGTGTGTGTGTGTGTGTGTGTGTGTGTGTGTGTGTGTGTTGTTATCTTTGTCTGTACTTGCTTGTTTTGGAGCGCGGGACCTTATGGAGCTTTATTTTGGGCATGTTAGATGGAACGGCGAGTTAAATCCGTGTTGTGTGCAACGAAAGGCAACATGTTAAATGATAATTTCCAACACTATGTGGAGGAATTTAATTTCAGACAGTGAGTGCTGAAATTGAATGAACTGTATCTGTGCTTGAAATGTGATCAACACATAAGCTGGGGTCTGTTCTTGTCTTGAATAGCTTAGTGACTCTGGTAACCCATAAGTTCGTTGGCTCGACGCTTGACACTGGGACTTTATAACAACTCTGTGTCTTTTTAGCTATTATCTAGGGATGGGAATGTCAGTCTGTCCATTTGGTCTTTTGGTCGGTCCACCACTTTGGTCCAAACTTAAGTATTTCAGCAACTATTGTATGTATTGTAGATAATTTGAACAGACAATCATGATCTCCAATTTGCCAGAATAAATTTTAGCATTGTATTTACCTGTTTTTGTCTCTACAAACATGGCTAGAAATGTCCCAAAATCTTGTTAAAAAATACCCCCTATTGTTGCAACAGACACAGCTGAACTTGTCTTAACCTTTTAACCTCCTTTTATCGCTGCAAACACACTCTTGTTTAGAAATACCCCCTTTTGTTGCTACAAACACAGCTGAACTTCACTTGAACTTGTGTTAAAAAATACCTGCTTTTGTCGCCACAGACATGGCTGAACTTGTCTTGAACTTCTGTTAAAATATACCTGAATTTGTTGCTACAGACATGGCTGAATATGTCCTAACCTCTTGTTAAAAATTACTGCTTTTGTTGCTACAAACACAGCTGAACTTCATTTTAACTTTTGTCACAAAATACCTGCTTTTCTTGATACAGACATGGCTGAATATGTCCTAAACTCTTGTTAAAAATATCCTCTTTTGTTGCTACAAACACAGCTGAGCTTGTCCTAACCTTTCATTAAAAAATACTCACTCGTTGCTATAGACATTGATGAATATTTCTCGAACTCTCGTTTAAAAGTACCCCCTTTTTGTTGCTACAAACACAACTGAACATGTCTTGAACTTTTGTTAAAAAGTTCTTGCTTTTGTGGCTACAACCAGAGCTGAATTTGTCCTCAACATTTGTTAAAAGATACCTGCTTTTGTTGCTACAGACATAGCTGAATATGTCTCAAACTCTCACTTTAAAAAATACCCCCTTGTGTCACTAGAAATATAGCTGGAAATGCCCCAAACCTTCGTTAAAAAAACAAACATAAACAAAACAAAAAGAAACAGCTTTTTTCGCCAAACATGGCCAGACGTGGACTGAAACTCCCGTTAAAAATTCTCCACTGTTTTTGGTCTTGAACAGTGGTCTGCTGCTTGGCAGCCATCTTGCCTAGGTATCATGCCATCCACCGCCCCCTCCACCTCCTAATAAGAAACTCAGCTACGGCAATGTGATTACATCATAGATATAAAGGGTACACATGTAACATATCTGTAGTTTGCTGAAGCATACAACGCCAACATTTTATTCCAGTGACTGGCTGGATCTCTGGAGAATGAATCCTGCTGACTTTCTTCAGTCACCAACAACAGGTTCGCATTTTTGCTTTCAAAAAAAAAAAAAAAATCTTGACAGCTATTGGACTGATTGGGCACCAAGGCGATCTGTGCCACATTTCATGACAGAGCATTTATCCTAATGACTCTGTGTCTTTGGGTTTTGAGTGGAATGAAGATGGATTGCCATGACATTTGGTACACACATTATGTCCTTGTCATGATAAATTCTTATTGCTTTAGCGACCCTGTGACTTTTCACAGTACCATCATCTGGTCAAACTTTTAACTTGCCCAATGCATTGGTTCATGATTGATTCCTACAAAACCAGTGACATTCTTGTCAGCCTCAGCTGTACCTTGTGTTTAGCGCTCATTAGTTTAGCATGCTAACATGCTAAATTAAAATATAGTAAACATTTTACCTGCTCAGCATTAGCATTTTAACATAGTCATGGTGTACATGATAGCATGCTGAGGTTAGCTTTTAGCACAAGGCATCACTGCCTGAAAACAGTCTCACAGAGCTGCTGGACACCATGGAAATGAAACAGCTGTTTTGAGAATAGCAGGCCTAACACTGTTAAATTGGTGGTAATCTTGAAGTCAGTGCAAGATTGGGTTCCTGTTTCCTGTAAAGTATTTCTACGAAATTCGTCAATACCTTCCAAAATTGCCCATGCTGTATAACTTATTCCAAAAAATACTCTATTTTCTCACCCAGCCACCCATCTTTACCACCTCCCTTAAGTTTAACATCACGCTACATAGAGAGAATTTTCATTATTTGCACAATCCCACTTGAAACTTAAACAAAGGCTGTTTAAACATTTGAACAAACCACCACTGCTGTTGTTTTCATGGTACGGTGAGGTGAGGACTCTTCCAAACTGTGTTTTCTTATATCAAGGACTCTAAAAAAAAGAAAAATACAGCATCTAATAGTTAAAATATTGTAAATCAGACCACTGCATGCAATCACAGAAGTGCCTCACATTAGGATGACACATAAATTTGCACTCATCGGTTTGTGCTATTTGCTATTTATGTAATGCATCAAAATATGCTATATCAGACTCTATATCGACTGTTGTTTTCTCCTTCAGAGTGATGGATTAACTTTAACAACTGAATTTTGAGGCAGTTTTTTTTTACCTTTTAGAACTAAATGTGAGTGAAAGAGCAATTACCAGTCAAGAAACAAGAGTAAACATTCAGAATATACGTTAAATAGACGGAAAACGTGTTCAAGTGAAATGTCACAAGCCAAAAGGGGTTCAGAAGTGCTGCCTTAATCATTGTCCTTAACGCCACCATGCCACTCTGCTCTCGTGCTGTGTATTCAGCGTGAGTAATGTGCTGCTTGACACAAGAATGGATGGCAAAAGAAGGGCGATGTCAATAGTGGGTGCTAGCCGAGAAGTGGTTTTTCATTGCTGGCTGTCATAACAGAAGTGTCTGGTCATGCATCTCTCTGACGCCATGCAGTACATCACTCAACGCACTGTAAACACACGCACTTGAACACACACACACACACACACACTGGGGCTCAAACTCTATAGACACAAGTAAACGCGCACGGCATTCTTCGGTAAGTGAATGCATTATATTCAGTAACACTCATCACGTTGAAAAGTATGTGTTGCAGTGAATACCGAGCAGTCAGCCAGACACAGGGAAGCTGTTATGTGACCAGACAAAAACACAGGGGGAGGGAGATTCACAAAAGCCAACAACACAACAATTAGAGGAAAAAAAAAGAGAAGGGAAGCAGACGGAGATGGATAGACAGAAAAGGGAAGAGAGACGGACGAAAAGAGAGAATCACGGAAGGACAGTAACAAATAGATTAAGATGGAAAGATCGAGCAAGGGGGGTAATTGTTCCCATGGTGGGAAGACAGTATTGTGGCACTGCCAGCAGAGCCGGCCTTGTTTAAGAAGAAACTTCGATCCAACTTTGTCCTTTAAGGGTGTTTATATCCCCTACACACCATCTGACACCTCCTCTGCCCTCCTTTACCTCTCTCCCCACTGTCCTTTTTCTCTCACATCCCAGCCCGCCAGCAGCTGTACTTCTCAGTTGAATCCTAAAGCCGACTCCAAGTGAGTGTGTAAAACTCGTGCATACCAGAAAACACACTCAAAGGAAAATCTAAAGCTGAATAGAGACATTGTCTGTTGTCAGGCGGCTTCCCAGATGTTTGTGTGAAAGACAGATGGATGTGTAAAACTGCCAGTGTGTGTGTTTGTGTGTGCTTGTATGCATATTAAATGAATGTCATTTTCAGTGATGGAGTATATATTTGTGCATGAATATGGATTTTTGGGTCCATTTTTGTTGATGTCTTTGTGTGCATGCATCCGACTTTTCATTTCGGTGGAAGTGAGAATGTTGTACCATGTTTGTGTGAGCACATCAGGATTTTTTTTGCAAGGGTGGTTGAGGATTCACCTCTGTGTGTACGCATGCGTTTTATGGGTGTAATAAAGTTTAGAGTTTTATTGATTTGGACTCAGTCCTGACTCACAGCTATCAGCTTCATCTCCATGCTGACCCGTATCGACCAGATTAATTCCGATGGACAATAAAACTTAAACTGTTCCACTGATCACCACTCCAAGACTCTAAACTGATTGTTCGGCACTATTAGTGTGGGGGAGGAGGAGGAGGTATACAGGGGTGATAGTGGAGAAGGAGAGGAGGGGAGAGATAAGGGAAGAAGGTAATTGTCGTTCAATCACAGTTAAATAGAGAGGATAGACAACAGGGAGGATAAGGTTTTGAGGATAGTTAATAAAAGGATGGGGTCGTGGATGGCTAACTACATGGGCCTACCAGGCACAGGCCCAGGGGCCCAAAGTCTCAGGGCCCCCTGGCCCTTATCTCCATAATGTCTCTTGAGGGGACATATACTGACCTCACAGAGATTCAAAATAACTACAAAGAGATGCAAAATAGCTGCAAAGACACACAAAGAGACTTGCAAAGATCATAAAAAGTGGCAAAAGAACCACAAAGAAATACAGAATCACTACAAAGAGATGTAAACAACCCCAAAGACACTAAAGATGATGACAAGAGATGCAAAGCAACTACATGAGCAACTACTTAAAATGACCAAAGAGACACAGAAAAATCAGAGAGACACAAAATGACTACAAAGAGATGTCAACAGCTACAAAGTTGACCACAAAGAGACAAAAAAATGAGTAAAAGATATTGACAACCATGAAGACACAAAATGGCTACAGCGATGTAGACAAAAAGACTCAAGACCACTACAAAGAGATGTAAACAACTATAAAGATGACAACAAGAAGACACAAAATGACTATCTGAGATGCAAAGCAACTAAAGAGAGGCTCAAATCGTGAGATGCAAAACAAATACAATAAGACTGAAAATGTCTACACAGATACACAAAACAATTACAAAGAGACACAAAATCACTACAAGGAGATGTAAACAACCACAAAGATGACGACAAAGAGACACAAAATGACTGCAAGAGATGTAAAGCAACTAAAGACAGACTGAAAGTGTTTACAAAGAGATGCAAAAGAAATACAATGATGCTTGAAATAACCACAGAGAAACAAAACAATTAAAACAAGACTTAAAATGACAACAAAGAAATGTAAACAACAACAAAGACATAAAATAACTACGGGGATGTAAACAATTACAAAGAGACTCAAAGTGACTACAAAGAGATGTGAACAACACTGAGATGGCTACAAAGAGACACAAACACAAATACAATGAGACTAAAATGACCACATAGAGACACAAAACAAATACAAAGAGATACAAAATGACTATAAAGAGATATAAACAATTACAAAGATGACATAGAAAGGGACACATCAACTGCAA